>CM064072.1:21833562-22446107 GCA_032594955.1 Panicum miliaceum | reverse complement strand
GATGTTGAGAGTTAGAATGGTCGATAGAGCAAGACTTACCTCTTCTTTGTTCAACAGTCCATCTGGAGGTTTTCTTTTTGAATTTTGCAAATTAAGACCAAGTTCCTCGAATGAATCTCTCTGTTTGCTCAATGTGTATGAATCCTTACCAGGGCATTTCTTGACTCCTCATATCTAAAGGTTTTGTAGGGCTCTAAGGTATGGGAATTATGAGGCGTACCTGTATCTCATATGTTGTTAGATTCCTAGTTGAATTCTCTGTCCTATGGTGCAATTGGTTTACTGGAACCCAACTGTTTGTTAGGAGTTTAGACTGATTTCATATTTTCTGCCTGAAAAATTGTCTTGTGCATAACTCTTAACTGAAAAATGATAAAATGGCACAACCACTTGCGTTAGCATTGTTTCTCTGTCTAGTTCTTATGGTAGTTTTCTGGAAATTGTTTGAAGTGATTTGCATGAATTTTAAGATTTAACTTGTTTATTGTAGCTGAAACTTGTAATGCTTGTAAATAATTCTATTAAATTGCTTTTGCTGCAAGTCCAATTCTCCTGAGTTTTGTTTTAATATCGTATGTCTGATCAAATCATTTCATGATTTTTTATTGCTGTATGATTCTCTTGTTGTTAATACTTGCTTAGCGCTTTTCCTGCTTAGTTGAGTAGAAGTGCTTGATTTTTGTTGTTTAAAATCATTTTGCGTGTATCAATGATTGTTTGTGCCATTCATTCTCATGCACGTCATTTCGTGCACAAATCATGGAATCATGCTAATGCATTCATTCATGCATTTTAGTGACCGAAACGCCGGAGAACAACGAGCCCATTGAGCTCGCCGAGATCGTTGAGCCCGAACCCGGTGTTGAGTTCGTTATTGAGCTAAAAGAAAACCAAGGCATGCAGCTAAGCATGATCTCCTTTACCACCTAAATTGATTTAGTTTTAGTTATCTCATTTGGGTATTTATGGGTTATATATTATGTTTATTTATCGTATTGTTGTACCTATTCTTATGCATTACCCTTCCTTGATTTGTTGTTCCATGTCCTTGGCACATCTCACTAGTATAGAATAGGCCTTTCATCCACTCCCTTTAGTCCCGGCCGGGGTTGGGCCCGGGACTTTCATTAGTCCCGGGTCCAACGGCTAGGTGGGCGGGGGACCTTTAGTCCCGGTTCGAGCCACCAACCTGGACTAAAAGTCCTTCTTTAGTCCCGGTTGGGGTTACTAACCGGGACTAAAGGGTTCTTCACGAGTCAGTTTAAAAGAAAAGCATCCCATCTAGAGTCACATGTGTTGTGTAGGTGGGGTGGTAAGGAAACTATACGCGAGGTAGGAGGTCTTGAGTTCAATTCGTGCGGAGATTGGTTGTGCTTGCCAATTATTTTTTTGGACGCTTCAGATCTTTTAGTCCCGGTTTCTACAACCGGGGCCTTTAGTTCCAGATTGGTTGTCCCGGTTGGGAAACCACGACTACGGGGGGTTTTCCAACCGGGACTAATGAGCATTTCTGTAGTCACACTACACTCGCTTGGCTTTCCTTGATGGCACTTGTACGGCTTTGGTTTTGTTGGAAAAGTAGTTTTGTGGTTTGGGAGGAATGGTAGGGCCTAGAGATCTGTAACGACCCAACCTAGGAAAACGGCTCATACCCACTCTGCACGCTGAGTGGACCACCCCTACACCGCAACCTGCTTACGTCTTTATCCTGGCTTCACATAAAAGGGTTAACCCAAGGTTGCAATGCTTCCTAGAGTTGGCTATTTAAATTAGCTCATCTCACTCTCAACTTCCCATTTGGGACTATTCTTGAGCTACCATGCCTCATGCATTGTACTCCAATTATGGTCCAACTGGGCGAGGGATGGCAACGGGTAAAATCTGCACGGATACCCATATCCGCAAGCCAAAATCCATGCCCGCATCCACACCACCCACAATGGGTAGAAAATCATGCCCGTGCCCGCTATCCGGGGGTATCCCGTGCCCGCGAGCACGCCCGTGTACCCGCAGATGGGCGCTAGGGGCACGCGGCGTGAGCACGGTGCCTGGGAAGAGGAAGGGGGCAGTGGCGGTGCGTGTGCAAGGAGGAGGGGAACGCGACACGTGCGTAGGGAGGAGTGGGCGGCGGCGCGCGCACAGGGAGGAGGGCACGGCGGCGTCGCGCGCGCAGGAGGAGGTGACAGCGGCGCGCACGCTCGAAGGAGGGGGCTACAACGCCGGTAGGGAGGAGGAGCAGGCAGTGGCGCCCGTAAGGAGGAGGACTGGAGGAGGGGGCCGCGGCGCTAGCAGGAAGGAGAAGGGGGTCGCGGTGCCCGTAGAGGAGGAGCGGAGGGGGTGGCGCGCCGCTCGCGCAGGGAGGAGGAAGCGCTGGACGAGCGCCTGGGAGGGGGTGGGTGGTGGCACCCAGAAGGTTAGGAAGGAGAAGAACTGGAAGGGGCAGTGTAATACCCTAGGTGTTTAGAACCCTAAGCAAGAAATCTAAACATAGCATCATGCATAATAAACCAGAATCATTGAAACAATGCATCTAACTATGTGTGTGCATATGCATGTGTCTGACTGTGTATGTGCATGTGTATGTATGTGGGTATGTGAGAGCCGTTCTTTTGTGTTTATAACCTTTTCATGCTCCACATTTCATGACAAATTTAGTATAAAAACATACTCATATTTTAGTACCTTACAAAGTGTACTGCAAACCCCATTTGTAAATTCAAAATTTAACACAAGAAATGACTAGTAATTCCCATCCTAATAGTTTTGAATTTAAAATAACTTTTAAACCATGGCTCAAATAAACTTTGGGCTAAAACAAAAGTTGTAGATTTTCAAATTCCCTACAACTTTCATGTTTAGAGTTTTTCAAGATTCTATTCAAAATTTAATTTAATTTGAATCCCAGCCTCTCTCTCTCTCTCTCTCTCTCCCCTCTCCTCTCCCCTGTTCTGTCCCGTCGAGGGGCAGCGGCCGCCGGCCACCTGGCCGACAATGCCTGCCTTGGCAAGCCGCCCCAAGGTGCGACCCCCAACAGGCCCCGACCCGCCGGCGACGCCGCGCCCTTGCCCCGACCTTGTCCCGGCTGCGACTCCCTCCGTTGTGTCGCGCCCAGCTCCTCCTCCTCCCCCTGTGCGCCTATAAAAGGACTGCACCGAGCCCCTTCTCACACACGCCCGAGAACCACCACCACTCTGCCATTGACGGCGCCACTCGACCTCGCCGTCGAGCCCCACTTTCTGCTCCTCCTCCGCCCAAACCGAGGCTCTAAACAGGTCGCCCTCGACCTGCTGGTTCTCCCTAACTTCCCCACGCCACCCTCCCTCGCCGGACCACCGCCGCCCACCGCCCGCATCTCGCCGGAGCTTCTGCTCACAGCTGGCAGTACAACTCCGGCCGCCCCAGCCCCAACCGAGCATACCCACAGGTTTCCCTCGACCTCCTCGTGCTCCCCCACCCCTTTCCCCTCGCCACCGACTACTTTCCTAGCTGGATTTTGGCCGGGAATAGCCCAGCCCCGCCTAGGGACTACATTGCAATCGCCAAGTTCTTGTTAGGCTCCTTTCTGCTAGATCCAGGGACCTATCTACGAGAACCCGAGTACTTTTTATTTTCGAAAGGTTGTCAAATGAAAAATCAATCTAAAATCAAAGAAAAATCAGAAAAATGCAAAATAAAATTTGTTGTGACCCTCTTGATGAACCCGACTACTTTTGCACAAATGGATGACTAGTTACAAAATAAAACTTGATCGCCGCTTTCTTGGTTTAGTTGGTTATTATCGCCGCTTTATTCGGAACTTCTCCAGAATTGCTAAGCCTATGACTGAACTATTGAAGAAAGGAGTAAAGTTTGTGTGGAGCGAGAAATGTGAAAAAGCTTTCCACACTCTTCGTGAACACCTGATTACAGCCCCAGTCTTAGCTCAACCCGATAACACCAAGCCATTCGATGTTTACTGTGACGCATCCGGCACTTGTCTTGGTTGTGTGCTTATGCAAGATAACCGAGTCATTGCCTATGCTTCACGAGCTCTTCGACCTCATGAGCAAAATTATCCAACACATGATCTCGAGCTAGCAGCTTTTATTCATGCTCGAAAAATATGGAGACACTACCTTATGGGCACTCATTGCAATATCTACACCGACCATAAAAGTCTCAAATATATCTTCACCCAAGCCGATCTGAATCTGAGACAAAGAAGATGGTTGGAATTGATCAAAGATTATGATCTTAAGGTGCACTATCACCCAGGAAAGACTAATGTAGTCGCAGATGCGCTAAGCCGCAAGGCTCATTGCAATTGCTTGATAGCAAAATTCTATAATGGAACGTTATGTCATGAAATGAGGAAACTCAATTTAGAAATGATTCCCCAAGGCACCTTAAATCATATCTCTGTTGAACCAACTCTTCATGATCAAATCATCATGGCACAATTACATGATGAAGGTGTTAAAATAATCAAGCACAAACTCTCTCAAGGAGAGGAGAAATATAAATGTTTTCGCCAAGACAAGAATGGAGTTCTATGGTTTGAATCTCGCAAAGTGGTTCCAAAGTATCATGAGCTCCGAAAACAAATTCTTGACGAGGCACATCTTTTCAAGTTCTCTATTCACCCGGGTAGTAGCAAAATGTATCAAGATCTTAGGCAAAACTTTTGGTGGACTAGAATGAAAAGGGAAATTGCCAAGTATATCTCGGAATGTGACACATGTCAGAGGGTTAAAGCTAGCCACTTGAACGTAGCCGGTACACTTCAACCCTTGCCTATACCATCATGAAAATGGGAAGACATAAGTATGGATTTCATTGTGGGATTGCCCAACACCTCCCAAATAGCACCGTTTGAGGCCTTGTATGGTCGAAGGTGTCGAACTCCTTTGAGTTCGTCCCAAACCAGAGAACGTAAAATATTTGGACCAGACTTGGTAATCGAGGCAGAGGAAAAAGCGAGAGTAATACAAGAGAATCTAAGAGTTGCACAGTCTAGACAAAAGAGTTATTTTGATGAAAGGAGAAAGCCCTTGCAATTTGAAGTTGGTGATCATGTCTAGCTTTGGGTTTCACCAACCAAGGGTGTGCAAAGGTTTGAAGTGAGAGGGAAGTTAGCTCCCCGATATGTTGGTCCTTATGAAATCACCAAAATTTGCGAACCCGTGGCCTATAGAGTGCGACTACCCCCACAGCTTGCAGCCATCCATGATATCTTTCATGTCTCCCAACTCAACAAGTATATTCGAGTTCCAACAGAAATTGTTGAATAAAAGGAAATATTGGTAGAACCGGACCTCTCTTATGTTGAATATCTTATCAAACTTCTTGATCAAAAGGAAATTGTCACTAGAAGAAAAGTGGTTAAAATGTATAAAATTCAATGGAGCCATCACACTGAAGAGGGAGCCACATGGGAAACTGAAATCTATCTAAATCAAAATTTCCGCGGTTTTCTAAATTCGCCCAAAGGTACACACACTATCCACATTAGGCGTACTTATCCGAATCTCGGGACGAGATTCTTTTCAAGGGGGGAACGCTGTAACACCCTAGGTGTTTAGAACCCTAAGAAAGAAATCTAAACATAGCATCATGCATAATAAATAAGAATCATTGAAACAATGCATCTAACTATGTGTGTGCATATGCATGTGTCTGACTGTGTTTGTGCATGTGTATGTATGTGGGTATGTGAGAGCTGTTCTTTTGTGTTTATAACCTTTTCATGCTCCACGTTTCATGACAAATTTAGTATAAAAACACACTCATATTTTAGTACCTTACAAAGTGTACTGCAAACCCCATTTGCAAATTCGAAATTTAACACAAGAAATGACAAGTAATTCCCATCCTAGTAGTCTTGAATTTAGAATAACTTTTGAACCGTAGCTCAAATAAACTTTGGGCTAAAACAAAAGTTGTAGATTTCCAAATTCCCTACAACTTTTGTGTTTAGAGTTTTTCAAGTTTCCGTTTGAAATTTTAAGAAATTTTAATTTGAATCCCAACCTCTCTCTCTCTCTCTCTCTCTCTCTTCTCTCCCCTCCCCTGTTCTGTCCTGTCGAGGGGCAGCGGCCGCCGGCCACCTAGCCGAGGATGCCTGCCTCGGCAAGCCACGTCAAGGCGCGACCGCCAACGGGCCCCAACTAGCCGCCGACCGCGTCTGCTGCCGGCGATTTACCCCGCCCCGTATCCCGCCCCATCCAGCTCACACGCGCCACATGGCCGTCGATTCTCGATGGCCGAGCCACGACGCGCCTGCGATGCCGCGCCCTTGTTGCAACCTGGTCCCGGCTGCGCCTCCTTCCGTTGTGTCGTGCCCAGCTCCTCCTCCTCCCCCTGTGCGCCTATAAAAGGGCTGCACTGAGCCCCTGCTCACACGCGCCCGAGAACCACCACCACTTTGCCGTTAACGCCGCCACTCGACCTCGCCGTTGAGCCCCACTTTCCGCTCCTCTTCCGCCCAAACTGAGGCTCTAAACGGGTCGCCCTCGACCTGCTGGTTCTCCCTAACTTCCCCACGCTGCCCTCCCTCGCCGGACCACCGCCGCCCACCGCCCGCATCTCGCCGGAGCTTCTACTCACAGTCTGCAGCGCAACTCCGGCCGCCCCAGCCCCAATCGAGCATACCCACAGGTTCCGCTCGACCTCCTCGTGCTCCCCCACCCCTTTCCCCTCGCCACCGACTACTTTCCTCACCGGATTTTGGCCGGAACAGCCCAGCCCCGCCTAGGGACTACATTGCAATCACCAAGTTCTCGTTAGGGTCCTTTCTGCTAGATCCAGGGACCTATCTGTGAGAACCCGAGTACTTTTTGTTTTCAAAAGGCTGTCAAATGTAAAATCATAGAAAAATCAGAAAAATGCAAACTAAAATTTGTTGTGACCCTCTTGATGAACCCGACTAATTTTGCAGAAATGGATGACTAGTTACAAACTAAAACTTGATCTAAAAAGAATCTTGTTTTAAATAGCCCATAAATGTATCTCTTGATCTATGATAGTACTGTGAATGATTTTTGGACTATAAGCTAGTCTCTACTTGTTAAAACTTGTGTAAAAATTTCAAGACCAGAACATGTCTGTATGAGTAGTTTTTGCTAGATCTTTTTTGATGTGCTATTTTGCTAGAGTTATTTGTTCATACTGTTCTACTGATATTTTAGGGTTGAAACTTTTACAATAGAGTAAACATGAGGCATAAAAGCCATGGAAAAAGTTTGGAACCTTTTACTTCTATCTAACTTGCTCATATGTTCTTAGTTAAGAAAAAATACATTAAATCAAAGTAACTAGTTCTGTTGCTTAGAAAAAAAAAGAAATTTTAACCAGAGACTACCGTTGAGTAGATTATCGTGTTGGAAAAGTTTGAGACACAAAAACCTTGTGGAACTACCTGTATAAAAAATCTTGTTTAATGTAGATGTATATTGACTTATTTTCTATGCTCTGTGTCTTGCACAATAAAACCTGAAAAATTTATAGTAGACTAACCATAAGTTTAGAAGTACTCAATAAAATATTGAGCACTAGTTCTTTCATGGTTTGTGCTGTATAAATAGATCTTGATCCTAGCAGTAGCTGTTTAATGTATTTTTCATGAATAATCTGCTGAATGAAAATGGCTACAAATTTTTCAGTGGGTTTGTACTTGAGTAATGTGCTCTGCATAAAAAGCTCAACCCCAGAAGCTGTCTCTGCGAGTAGTTTTGTTAATCCATGCTTGCTTTTGAAAATGGCCGTTGATGATATGACAAAACCACTCACTTACTTAATGAAGTTAGTTAATCCAGATAAGTACTCGATAAATGACTGCCCAAGGCAAATAAAATGAAGTGCTTTACAACTTAACTTGAGTTTTGTTGAATGACTACTTTATAGTGAAATAATTGTTTATCGTGTACCATTAAAACCACTCATACATATGCATTCATATAGAATCAACGACTCTCGCCGACGGAACCTACGAGCTGGTGCTCGAGTCCGAGAGTGAGCAGCGTGAAGCTCAAGTTAATCTAACTGAAGTTTCTGAAGACCCAAACCAAAATTCGGAAGAGCCCCCGACTAGTTTTTCTCAAGAAGGCAAGCCCCGGAGCATAACCCCTACTTTTAAACTTATGCAACTTTTATTTATATATATGGTATTGTGCATTAAGTTTGTAGGAGTTGATTGAAATCCTAGTTGCATGATCCTAATACCTATGCTGTGAACACTAGTCTGTGTTGGTCACAGATTGCTATGCTAATAGGACTCGGTAAAAGTCGAGTGATTTCCTGTCACTCGTGAGATATAGGAGATGCTTGTTTTACCTATGTTGGAATCATAAGGTCGATAGACGGGGCTATGTTACGATATTCCTGTTGACGATTGAGGCCCCGTCTGTTTAGCAAAAATGCTAAGGTCTAGGTGTGTGGTGGTGGTGGTTAAGTTTTTGAACGTACTAACCACATGTCGAGAATATAGTAATCGGTAAGCTTAAGTACCTGATTGGACCGGTGCGTGGACATACCTCCCACCGGCTTGACATCGTTCTCATGGGCACATGGTGAGTGCAAGAGTAGCCACGGCCCGGTGCCGTACCGTGGTTCGTGGACCTCTGTACTCGAGAACAGTGGCCCTGATCCATGAAACGGGAATAAAGGGGAAAAGCTGCACGTGTAACTCTGTGAGTAACCATGTGACGTGTGTTTAGGTTTCCCTTGCAAGGTTAAAAAATTCGATTCGAATCGTCTGTTTCTCGCGGCCATTGAGACTGCTTAACCCTTTTACCACATAGTGTAAGAAGAGGAACAATGATGATGATTAATCTAGTTAGATGCTCAGTTAATTATTTTTCACCATGAGTGATTTGGATAGTTGCTTACCTTGAATGGTTAATCAACTAGAACTTGATGCTAAAACTTGAAAGTAAGGACTCACTCTTATATGCTTTTTGGCAAAAACAACCCTCAGCCAAAAGCCTTGCATGTCTAGGAGTCGGCTAAGTATATACCACTAGTCGGGTAAGCCTTGCTGAGTATTAGTATACTCGGCCTTGCTTGTGGCTTTATTTTCAGGTGAAACCTTTGAGGACATGATTGCAAGTTTGACTTGGCCATGTACTCTTCCTCCTGGTTGGTCGGTGGAATGGGATCCGTCCCTGGCCAACGATGATAATGTTGAATGATGTCATGTACAGGCCTCATCATGATATCTTGTATCGTCGATTAGAATTGTCGTTTATTTTCCGCTGGACTATTAAACTCTAAAAGTACTTGTTTATGCATGAATTCGAACTTGGTTTGTAATAATAATTCATGTTGAACTCTTGTTGTAAAATTTGTGGATTGTTGTAATCTCTGGGCTCACCTTCGTGTGGGTTTTATGTATGCATTGTTTCGATCGAAATTCCAGTGGTTGCATCAGGATGTTACCCGACAGACTGTCGTTTTAATCCGTTTTAAGTGCGTGTTAGCCTGGATTGCCTCAATGGTGATGGTTAGTGCACTTAAGCCGGATTAATTCAGGCGGATAGCATTTTTCAAGCCTGTGAGCTGATAACCATCGGGTTTAAAGTCGTACCTGCGCCCGTACCCACGGGCACAGATTTAAACCCATACCCGCACCCGTCGGGTTTGTTATCTGTGGGCACGTGGATAATTTGTACTCGTTGCCATCTTTAAACCGGGCCATAGGCAATTGGCCCAACCAGGCCATGGGCTGGATGTTACATCCACCCACCCTTAAGGACTTCATGTCCTCATCGAGAGCTGTGCTAACTCACCACATGGGACAAATGTCCAGGACCCATTCTCGTGGCCATGTTCGTACGTCCAATGCCTGCGCATGCGCCATACCATGTCCACACTGGGCCCACGCGTCATGCGCACTATGCTCGTGCAATTGACTCATAACGCGCCAGTGACACAGCGAGAGTTGGCTCTAAATACCAAATATAATGACCCAACCCAGGAAAATGGCTCATGCCCACTCTGCACGCTAACCACACCTTCACCGCAACCTCCTTACGCTTTCTTCCTCGCTTCACGTAAAAGGGTTAACCCAAGGTTGCAATGCTTCCTAGAGTTGGCTATTTAAGTTAGCTCATCCCACTCTCAATTTCCCATTTAGGATAATTCTTGAGCTAACGATGCCTCATGCATGGTACTCGAATTGTGGCCGAACCGGCCCATAGGCTAGATGTTACTAGAACGGAGTCTCAGAGGCATAGTCCACTCAAATCGTTTGTGGACCGTCCGTGGATGACATCGGTTTTGAGCATTTTATCGTGCTACCACATATCCAATCATGATAAGGATGAGCCTATTACCTCCTTTGTCTTGGTCATTGAGGCATGATCCTAGATGCGTGGCTATGGGGCTATTTAGAGAGGCTTAGGGGTGTCCCTGGTGGACCTAGGTGACTCTCCGCGTAAGCTAGGCGTGTTTTTCTCAATGGTCGAGGCTTGTTGGAGATGGTTGATGCGAGTGCCCCCTCATCCAACGTGATCGGTTGGGTAAGCCGCAAAGTCCTTGTGTCTTGTGGGTAAAGAAGCACACCCTTGCAAGGTTAATAATCAATTCGAATTTCTGCGCTCTCGGTTATGAGCAAGCTCATTTTCAATCGGATTCTTCATAGAAAGTTTCATGTATGTTGGAAAGGTACATACAATTTGTTCTTCTCATAATCAACTAAAATTTGTGTTGAGGGTTGGGCAAGATTAATTAATTTTGATTAGAGAGATAGTTGTTGGATTAGCAAGCTCATGCTTATGCATTAATTACTTAACCTTTAGCCTCATCTTTGTTGGAGCCCTAGTTGCATGATCCTTGTTTATTAATCACGTAAGTCTTGTGAGTACCTTACTACCTTTATACTCATGTTGCTTTTAACCTAAGTTGCAGGTGAGCCGGAAGTTGTGTTTGGCCACTTCTATCCCGCTAATCCCGGTGCTGGAGAGGAGTAGGTCGTTGTGGCCGCAGTTGTGTTCTTGAGCCAAGATGTCATTACTTTATCACTCTTTTATTGATTTATCCACTGCGTAGCTTGTATTTTGTGAGAGCATGATGAAAACATTAAACTCAATTTCATGACTCTTTCAATGTTTGTTCATGAGCCCAAGGCTTATAATGTGGATCTTGAACCTTATTTTCAGATGTGAACTATCCTTGTCATAAACTTGTAAACTTTGTTATTGGATCTCGTGTCTTGTAAAATTTTCTCTCTATGGTTCGTGTGGTAACATGCAATTTGTATGATGGCAAGCACGTACCGGGACTACCAGATTTGATATCATTTTAGGTGGATGGCATGTCGGTTGTCGAAGCCTCTAGCTGTGGGTTAGCATGTGGCACACTCTCGAACGAACATGTACTAGCTCTCATCTTAAAAACGACGACAGGCGATTTGCTTAAAATGGTGTCAAATTGGGCGGTTCTTGGACGGCACATGTTGTGCTGCACAACAAAGCTGCAGAGAAGGCTGTACACCAAGATCCAGGTTATATTAACAACTTGCGCCAAGTTTTGAATAGCTCAAGCACATTCAATTGCGAAGCTAGTGCTGTGTTGACATGCTCAACCGCGAGAACAGTGTGGCGTCACATCAACTAAGGTCTTCGCCATCTTGTTTTATTCTTCTGTTTTTTTACGGAAAGCCATCTTGTGTTTCTGATACAATTGTCGCCAATCAGGATAAGTTGGTACATAGAAAACTAGAAGCGTAGGAATAGGTTTTGAGATTGTCAACGCTAATCAAGAGCAATGATCAGTTGACCCTCGTAATTATTTTCCTTTAAATATCTCATTTTGCATGTCCAGCTCTCAACATATTGAAATTAAGAGATCTACAATTTGAAATAATTCAGGGCACTAGATGAAAAATAAACTCGCATTCAACTAACGGAAGAGTTGGTGGGCAGTAGAATATGAATTAACAAACCACATGCCGAGCTGGCATTTAGAAGCATGAAAGCACGAGGCTGGCACGAACTGGTCTTCAGAAACCAGTTCAAAGTTTTCCGAGTCTGCCATCTCTTATATCTGTTCTTCATGTTCCCTCCTCTCCACTAGCTCATTATCTGTTCTTCATCCTCTTCTAACTCTTCTCAGAAAGGAGGCCTGAGTCTTCAATATATACTTTGTTGCTATCGGCGATTAAGGAATTAATAGCAGGATAATGGAGGTATGTTCGTTAACGACCTTAATTATCTTTTCTTCAGCTTCTCTTCCTCGTATGTTTGTTGATTACCTATGACTTGCTAAAAGGCTGTCTACAAATTCGAAGTGATTGTGTACTATGCAAATTTATGTTTGACAATAGGAAAGGATAATAATATTTCGATTTTGTTGTCTTATGCTCTGTTTTCGATGTTAATTGACGGTAATCGAAATAATTTTCATAGTATCTGAATATTACCGACAGTGGAACTCCCTTTGTCCTATGTATTGCTTGCCGCCTACTACCACGTAGTTGATCTAATGATCTCTATTGAAACCCCATACGTTGCCAGTGTCAGTATGTGCTCTACTGACCACCAGGATTAAAAAGAAGGCAATACAATTTTCCAGGACCCAAAAGCAACAATACATTCAATCTTCTGATGTTCAACAACCTTGTTCAACGTTTAGATATTTGACTTTGCACTTGCTGGTAACAAAAATTTTTCAAAGTTTTGCTGTATGCACTCTCTGCACTTGCTCCTTGCACAAACACTTTAAAGTTACTCCAATTTTTAAACGGATTTCCTTTTGCTGATCAGAATTAAAGTTATGGATTGATGTCCCTGACTATATATATTACTAAGGTGCCATTGGAACCTGCAAGTTCTTCACTATTTGGGCATGATAATACACGGTTCCAAAATGATTTAGTCCTAGTCTTTAACACTGTCCTAAAGAAAATCAAGATAATTCTACATTTTACAAATTTAGTGTAACCTAATCAGTTAGGTTTCTTATGGTGAAAGATGTCCACCTAGCATTGAGTTTTCAACTAAGCATGGATGCTGTACAACTAATTATTTTTAATAGTACGCAACTTGCTCCTTGATAATGAGGTGCTGGCGGTGACTTCTTTAAACTTAAGTTTAGCTGGTCCAGTTCCATGCGAAAACGGTAGCCCTAGCTACTTCCCGTCTTAAATTCATGAGCTATTTATTTCTAACATGAACCTCATTATATGTTATAATTTGCAGTATATGGTCAAAGCATCATGCATGATGTGTGGACCATGTTAATTTCGTTCAAATCAAATACATCCATGCCGTTCCATTTGTCCTGAACTCCAGTGTTTCACATGCATGTTCAAGTATTTATATCCGTAAACTATGGCGGCTAACGTTAGTAGGCTGTGAACGCGTTGTGATCACACTTTGTTCCTGTTTTTAATTTTTTATCCTTTTCTTCATAAAATGCAATGACATATGAATCAAATTTTTTTGTGCACTCTGCTGTACCAAATGATTCTAAAACTATTCAACAAATGTACTCTACAGGGTACTGCTGGGAGCATTCCAAAATTCGGTGAGTGGAAGGCCAATGACGGCGGTTCCCCTTATACCATGTATTTTGAAAATGCAAGGAAGCGAAGGAGCAACAGTGGCATCGCACCTCCCCCTGGGGCATCTCCAGCTCGAATCATCTCTGCCCCAGCTGGCCCTAGAACTCCGCCACGAGCACCTGATGCCAAGCCAGTGAAACCTCAGGACCGCGCCAACCGCTCACGAAACCAAGCCAAAGTGAGTAATACTCAAGTCCCATTTAGCATTGTTTTTACACCATTTCAGGAACAGCCAAGACAGTCTAAGTTCAACTATTCCTCACCTTTCTTTAGGACAAGCGTACAGAGACCTGTCTCATCCTGAGCCATAGATTGCTCAAAAACTCTCATCCTTGTCGGTTCATCATCCTGCCAAAAAATAGGAATCAGCTTGGATAAGACATTAGTGTTGGTTCATTATATGAGCCGAAAATGATAAGCCTCCGAGTGTTATATATCAGCGTATCGGCCTGAATAGTGGATACTTAGTTTCCATGCCAGTTTCTGCTCTGAATTTGCATGGATAGTATCTCACGTTTGTATCTGAATTGCAATTCTTTTAGGAAATGCATAATTTGTTCATATAGTACATATGGATGTAGAATAACTTTACATGAAAATTGTAGCTTGCAATAAGATCTACAACTTTGCAGTTAAAATATTTTATTTGAAATAGTTTAGGTGCCCAAATTGGCCAAAATTTTTGGCGAAGGTCAAGAAAAAAAAAACTGCACCATTGTTAGGTGGGACAGTAAGGAGGCTTTGCGCATGAAGGTTGCAATTTTGACACCCCCACGAACAGCAAGTTTGTGAGAAATTGTCTAATCATGTGGGAACATGTGACGTTAGCCTATAGTTGGGTATCCTGAATCTGTTGGTGTTACAAACCGGCCTGGGTACCACAGAGTTGGCAGGGATACTTTGGAAGTATCCATACCATTTGCATAGTGCCAGCACGGATATGTGGGTGACGAACTGAAAAGATAAGATGTTCTTTAGTGCCTCCTTTGTTCTAAATTATAGATCATTTTGGCTTTTCTAGGTATATAACTTTTGCTATGCATCTAGATATATGCTATATCCAGATGCATAGTAAAAATTATATATCTAAAAAACAAAATGATCTATAATTTGGAATAGAGGGAGTGGTACTTTGTTCAAAAATTAAATTCATGATGCATTAAACGCCATTCTGCTAGTTGTCTTATGCTTCAGGTTGTAGCTGTCAGTATAAATGAAAAACATATTGCAAGCAGAGTAAGAAAATACGACATTTTAAATCCACTACAATGTGAACTGGAGCCTAATTTGTGTAATATGCATAGGCTGGACACGGTGGCTCTGGCTCAGTGACAACCTGGGGCGAGTGGAATGAGAGCAACAGCAGCGCAGGTGCTCAGCAGTATACACTTGTCTTTAACCAGCTAAGGGAGGAAAGGAGGAGTGCTCCTCCAACGCCTAGCATTGAGCAAGTACAACGTCCTACTCCAACTCGAGCCACTCATCATGATCTTTATGATCATGCACCCAAGGTGGAATTGCATTTTGGGTTCTCATCAATTTTAGCACCCCTTTACAATATTGAATACTAATGAATTCATGCCCAACTCTATCTTTTCAAGCCTCGGGATACTACATTATTGAAAAACATTTTCCATTACAGGGCTTCAAATGCTGCGGGTTATTTTGAATATCTAAGAGATTATGGCTGTGACAACAGAAGCTGATGTTTAAATGGCAAGAATACATCTCCGTTCTCCACATGCTTCAAGGTTTGAGCAGTGCTTTAACAATGAACAGATGTTGGGATGGCAGACATTGATTTTGAAACTTGCATCAACTTCGTAGACATTTAAAGGTGGTGATAATGAATGTGTACACATGTACATGCCAAACACGTTTTTAGTGCAAAATTAAAATAGCTAGTTTGATCGATCTTTATATCCTTGTTAGAAAGTTCTATTTGATGTAAGATTTTTGTGATGATGAATGGATCATGTTTTATATATTTTCAAGCTATTCTTCATCTATATATCCAACATATTATTGCATTATTTAAACATTTTCCAAATAAATTCCATTCCCATATTGAAGTGAAGTTCTATATAATTGTCTATACAAAACTTGAGTGTTTTGAAGCTAGTATCTGCTCACCCGAGTATTTTGAGCTGTCAAATCACACGATTAGGCTTGCAGAAAAAATCGAGCGTTTCATAGCATAGCCACACCCAAGTTTCCATCCACATGATTAGAATCCAACAGGCAATGGTTCAGGTTTGGAAAGAAGGTTAATTATTATACTAATACACACAACTAGTACAAATCTAATCATAAGGCACTAATAAATACAACTTGTGAGCAGAAAGAGATTTGAAGGATGGCCTTGCAATCAGGATTGAAAATGCAACATGGTCCTTGTGGTTTTCCAAGTAAGGAGCTGTCATGCTCATCTATCTTGGATTCCAGAGTCGATGCCCCAAGTCTATTCATGGCCAAAGGTTCTCCTTCTCAAGAGGTTCGGCGTATTGTGGGCCAGTGGGCAAAGGCTTAAGCTTAATCAAGGGTGGTGATGGTCGTTCGGTAAGGCGATGAAGATTTTCTACTAAATCATTCTCTTCAAGGATTAGGTGTTCAGCTCCTTTCTCAAGAACAGATTCAGGTGGATTAAGAGCGAAAATGGCCATCAATTCCTTGATTGGCTCACACTTAGGGAGAGGTCCTGTCAAAAAGTTTCTCGATAGAGAGATTGGGACAGAGAGAGAATCCTTCCCTAGTTTGATGTTAAGACTCCCTTATATTGGCACATCTAGGTATAGTTTTCACATGGGATGCTCGATTAAAAGATCAAAGTCAGAGACTTCGAAGACATGGAAGTCTAGGGTGACCTCGACATTGTGTGTCATACAGACACATTATGTAGAATCCCATAGCCTTCGACAAGAGATCCAAAAGGGCTCTTGAGGATTTTGCTAGTCGGTGCTAAGGGCTCGTCACCTAAAAAGGGCAACGCAAAGAATTTCGGACATGATGTTAGCACTGATAGTGGGATTGTAGAGAACATTCACCGTGGTTCCTCGTATTTGTCATTGAATAGTCGAGGATGGGGAGCTAATCCGAATTGCTTTAGGGGATAGCTCCACCTCCTTAACTGTTCGTTGCTCATGGTAGCGGTCGATTCCTTAATGGTTTCCTTGAGGAATTCGTCTTTGCAGGGATCAAAAGGAGTGATAGAAACCGGTGGTCTCTTTTGGTAGAAGTTGTTCGAGGTGTTTTTGTAACCTTCAAAGAGGTCTTTCTCGAAACTAAAGGGGAACTCCGAAGTTTGAATTTCTCGGTCCTTTGGTGTTTGTGGTTTGGGTAGGATTTAGAAGTCCAAATCTTGATATGTGGATGCTAAAGATTTGGATTCGGCTGCTAAAGCTTCCTCATTATGTATCTCGGCTTCTACCTAGAGAGATCTAGTCTCACAAATAAAGGAAGTGTTTACTAAGATTTGATCTAAGATTCTTTTTCCTTCAGCTGGAGTCTTGTGCATGATAGATCCTATAGCAGTGATGTCGAGGTACAAGGCAGACTCCTTACTAAGACCCAGGTGGAAGTGTTGAATCAACATGTGGTCAGGTATAGACAAGTTCGAGCCGGATTGAGTTCGCAGAGAAAACCTGGCCTAGGCTGCGCCGATGGATGCCTCCTCACCCTGATGGAATCCTAAAACTTTCATTCGCAAAGTGATGACATGGGATATCGGAAAGAATGCGAGACAAAAACTGTCTCGAAGATCATTCCAATCACCGTTCGTACTCTTCATGACTTGCATGTACAATTGCTCGAATTCACGAAGGTGATGGTAAGGATTTTCAATATCTCGTCCTGAGAAGGATTGTTTCTGAACCATGGTTATAAAGCCAGGATGAGTTTGTAGCCATATATGGTGATGGGTTCTGAAGATGATGGTCTCACAGAACTCGCCCTTAGGAGCGGGGAGCTGTTGAATGGATAGCTGCTCCATGGTAGTAGGGGTAAAGGTAGAAGAAAATAAAATGGATAAGATACTAGGACTGAAGATAATACAGCTACCGTTCCTGGTTACAGGGTGTTGGCGCTAAAAAATTGATCCGATGATGATTCCTCGCGCGCAACATACCGGCCTAGGAGATCTGCTTAGCTCTAGGGCAGGTCCTGAATCTTGAGGTTCATAGCGTGCCAGTCAGTTTGATTCTGCAAGTGACAAGATAGATAAAAAGAGTCGATCGGCCGATAGGCCGATGTAGCGATATCTGCCGATGTTGATAGGATTTTAAACAATCGGCTATATGTCTGATGTAGGTCCTGATAGATAAATAATGATATGAACCAATTGGTCAATATTGATGCAAAATATCAAATCTAGGCTCGATGTTTACAGCATACATCAGTTGGGAATCCGATGTAAAAATAACTTATCGCCCAGTTCCCCGATAAAAGCCATCGGCTAGCAGTCCAATGAGGATGAAGCGATTATTGAACATCTACTTTGTCACAAAAAGAACCACCAAATCGATAACAATTAATCTACCGTCACCACCACTCAGATCGGACCTAACCGAGACAGCGTTGGCAGCAGGGCGATAAACTAAAGGCTACAAGCCGATGAATCTAGTTATGACAAGACACATGTGCAATAAAAGCTTAAATAAGATCAAGACAACAGACTATTTGCTAATGAGAACTAATGTGATGCTTTTATTAAAGAAATTAATATGTTATTGGCAGCTAAGCAACATATTCAATAAATATAAGCTGATACATCTAAACATGGTTAAGATAACTGTGATTCTATCAGATCTAGCAAGAGGTCGAACGATGCAACCTTACAAGACTTATAAGAATTGATAACTAGTAGGCGACTATACCAACCAAACCGGAGCAATCCAAGAGATCGAAATGATGCAGCCTTGAGCAACGCCAATATAGTCGATACAATTGCCGGGGCAGGTGGAACATAGGGCTTACCCCTTCGCCGGAGATCGAAGCAATGCAGCTACGCGTCAGGTGCCAATTTCCACCGATGATGAAACCTCAAAAAAAAGGGTGGCGATGCGCTGAAAGTTGTATATTGATTGAGAGATAGATATTAAAATGACCCTGGGTGTACATATTTATACCCATGGGTGGATATTAGTTCTTATTGGACACGACACAAACTTTCCTAAAGATAAAAGGAAAAATAACTAACTCTGCCTAATTAATAGATAAATTTAAACTGCCATGTCGTGGTCTTCACGATTCCTTCTTTAACTCGGTCTCTTTTGGATAAACTTTCATTGGCTGGTTGATTTCTTTCCTTGACCGAATTCTCTAAGAATCTTACCAAATTTTGGTGTCAACACGGGAAAGAAAGCTTGTTGGTATATTTAATTGTCACAAATAAATCCGCAAGTGTACAGATACCCCTACAACTTTTACCCGAGAGTATTCTAACGTATCATATCCACTGAGAAACGTGAGTATATTATCTCAGGTTAAGGTTCATGCAAGGACACAACAAGAAGTTGGAGATAAGGGGTAGATGGAATTTCATATATCTAAGATTCTTAAGATAGGGAAGAACTATCCTAATTACTTACTTTAGGCACTAGCTTCTTCCTGGACATTACTAGGTTGCTCCAGCAGTTAGCTCTATGATGTACTCGGAATGGAGGATTACGAAGGACATACAGGGCTGTCATCACCTTCCGCCTACCTCTGCAAACCGTGAAGTATAAAATAAACAAAGGCAACCCCTAATATATATGCCACATTTACACTATTGATTACTACTCTAGCCTCAGCCAAGAACATCCACCTTTATCAGAAGTCTTAGACTAGAGCATCCACTAAACTGGTGATCGATGAACCCACAAGCGACTAAAGAATAGAACTTACATAAATAGAAACTTAAAGCACATAAAGAAATTACAAACACTTACTTTGATTGATAAGCATCCATCGAGGTACAAGTTGGAGGAGAGTGCCGACAGACCCGGCACTTCCCTAAACTACCCCTCACTCTCTCCCTATTTTCTAAGCAGTACAAGAGCAGCACTAAACCTCTAGGATGGAGCTTTAATCTCTTGGATGTTGGTTTTGAATGTTCAAATGTGAGACCCTCTTCTTGTATTTATAGGCTTGTAGAGGTCAATTGTGGATGGTAAATTAGCCCTTTATGATGTCACCAGGGAGCTCCACGTGGAAGCTAAAGGTGAGGAGGCGGCACTCTGGCTCGGCCCAACCAGAGTAACCACCTTCAGCCGCCGCTGTTGGCAGGGTGGCTGACATGTAGGTCCTCAGGTCGGTTAGCTCTGTTCCGCACTGTCTTAAGGCAGTTAACTCCTATTTGTGGGCCCTTGAATCCATGTGCTTGCTCCTGATTGGCCGGAAGTGTGCTTTGTTGGATCTTCCTTGTGTTTTCTCTTTATTTCCTTCATAAATATATCTGCATACACTTTTATACTAACACTTGTGGAAATTGTTAGATATAATCCCTATTACTAATGTTGGTACTTTATCTTTTATGTTTTTTATGCAGGTTTTGGCAGTCAAAATTGGTACTTAATGACTATCAACAAACAAGTGGTTGGGAGAAGTTGGATTTATGTATCGATGGGAAAGGATGTCTTGAAAGTGTATCTAGGCTAGCTTTGGTAAATTGTATGACAAGACGATTAAACGGCTAACATGTTTGTTAAAGAGCTGTTGAGTAGGAATTTATTTGTAAATCAATTTATGATGTTGGGACATGTGACATGCAATCAAATAATGGATCATATTGATAAATGACAAGCAACATGCAATGCAAAATAGAGACAAGTGGTCATGCATATCAAAGATGGTTTCTATCCATGGTTTGTCATCATGGAAAGTGGTATTAAAATTGTGTGATTGCAAAGCAAGAAAAACACATGAAAACATGGATATAAAATTGAATATTCATTGTTGATGTTAAAACAAAGCAAAGTAGGTAAGATAGGATGAAGGAATCAAGCAAGTGACTATGCAACGAGGGACTAAGCAAAGTTTGGTCAAGTGATGACTTGGACATGGGATCTTTGCTAGGGTGAAGTAGCTAGTACTTGAGGGATTTTGAAGCATCAAGTCAAGCCTTGGAGAGCAAAGCAATATGAAGCATCAGGTCACCATTGAATCATATGGTTGAGTGACTTAGAGATCAAGACAAGCAACATTGATTATAGATTTTTTTAAGTCACTAGCTCAAGTTGGAAGTGCTCAAGATGATAAACAATGTTGGAAGTCCCATGGTTGAGAAAGATATGGTATGGCTCGAATAAAGACATACAAGCTCAAGTGGATGAATTGTTATTTCTATTAATCTTGAGTATAGGTGTGTCGTACTATCAAGGGGATGCAACATTGGTTGATTGATTACACCCAAAAGTGCTCACAGGTTTACCCAAGTGAGAGAAACCCCTGGTTACTAACTGAGAGCAATGTTGGTCGACCAAGTTTTGATTTGGTCCACCAGGTCGAGCTCTCTGTCTTAGAAGTGTTTCTGCTCTGGGTCACACCGGGCTGACCAGTGTGTGGACCGGTCTGACTGGTCTGCATAAGGTTAAAGGCTAATAGCTAGTTTTCTTTTGAAAACTGGTCTGACCGATCTATGCGTCGGTCTGACTGGTCTAAGTCTGATAATAGTAACGGCTAGTTTTGGGAAGTGGGGTATTTATACCCAGTGGCCTTCTCCTTCGAGGGCTGATAGTTCTTTCTGCTTCTTGAACTTCCCAAAGCCATTTCCCTAACCAGCAAGCTCTCCCCAAGCACTCTATGTGAGTTGTGCTAACTTTAGTTGCAAATCTTTGAATTGGATTTAGAGAGTGATTGTGTGTGAGCACTAGGGAGCATTCCATAGCTTGAGCACTTGTGGTTGACGTCAAGGCAACTCGTAAAGCATTTGTTACTCTTGGAGGTGAAACCTCCTAGACGACTAGGCGTTGCCGGCTAACTTCCAAGCTTGTGGTAAGCAGCGGCAAGTTTGTGAGGGTTGGGATCTTACCCTTGCAAGGGAAAAGATCACATCTAGTGAAAACGAGGAGCGATTGAAATAGACAGAGCTCAAGGGACCGAGTTGAAAAAGACTCGAACTCAACAAGTTCCTCAATGGAGATGTAGGGTTCATAACGGTGAATCCAAACTTCGAGAAACAAATCCTTCTGTCTATATTTGGTTGTGCTTACTTGTTTATTCCGCATTGATCTACTTGGTTGTGGTTCATCCACCAAATCACTTCACCAAGTTTAGTTTGTGTTAGAGCTCGAGGAGGGAAGTTTCTCTGATTTTTGTGTCTTTTTTGTTTTAGACCGGACTGACTGATCTACTCAATCGGTCTGACCTGTTTGAGTGCTGGCAATTACAATTAGTGTTTAAATTTGCAGAAAATCCTATTCACCCCCCGCCCCCCTCTAGGCGACATCAAGATCTTTTCATGTCTTCCTCATGCAGTGCTTCCATTTCTAGGTTGAAGATAGCTTCTATAAGAAGAATGGAAGGAAACTATACTATCAGTTTGTTATCTGATGGCTAAAAATTATAGATTGAAAGGCTAACATTCTTTTCAACAGATAAATTGAAGGACACTTAAATGATCGCCAACTTTGCACTACTGCAGAACCCTCTATTATTACCTGCTCCAAAACCTTTTCAATCTTGATTTTTGAATCAGTACACGAAAATCGAGACTAAAAGTACATATCTTTAGTATCGGGTCCACTGATTGGTACTAACTAGTACTAAAGGGCAGTGTTAGCCTAAACGTTTAAACGGACTAAACGGTCACCTACCGTTTAGCTATTTATTCAGGCTAAATGGCCATTTAAACGGACTAAACGGGATAAACGGCTGATTAAATGGACACGGTAAGCCACTATGTAGCGTGTACACGGCGTGTACACAGGCTAAACGGCCGTGTATGTGAACAGTACTAAAGGGTAAGACGCCTAAAAGATTCCAAAAGAATATTTTAAACCTGGAAAGCCAAAAGTCACGTGATTTTTTATGCAAAACATACAAGCATGCGGTGCGTAAGCTTCAAACCTAGGACCTCTGCGTTACGTACGTGTAGCTTTCTTACCATCTTACCTGCACAATAGATTTGACTAGGGAGGACATGCTTTCCTTTTGAATTCAGCCGTGGATGACCTTTTAGTACCAGTTGGTCTAATTCTTATACCAGCCGGTACTTGTAAGTATACGCATTAGTACCGGCCGATGTTATCAATCGGTACTAAACACGATACTAAAGGTCTCCAGGATCTTCCGGCCAGTATTTTTGTGGTGGATGGAAGACCCTTTTTCTAGTACCGTAGGCATCTGTTTTCTTTGGTAAAGGCCAATTTTAAGAGTAATTGACCAAAAAAGGTTATGTTGGGTGTCTTTCTATTGTGGACATATATTCCGATGATGGGTTTAATATTACCGTTGGTTCATTGTTCTTTCAGGCGTTGGATCCAAGATGTTAATATTTTTCAATTGAGTTGTATATATAATCAGATCCAATATGTTGGAGGACACTGGTAGGAAAACTTTGATGCCCAATTGAGGTTGGAATGGTAAGCCTGTACCTGTAAGTGATGAAACAAAAATTGAATTTTACATGGCTTTTCTTAAAGACTATGAAATCGGTTCAAGACTAAGCCCCTAAACACATTACTCGTGAAGCCTCTAATTATCATTTGGTATATTTGGAACGAAACACAACCTCTGATCATGATTAAAACTTCTGCAACAAGGGATGTGACAAAGCAGGGGTGATGGATCCATCATTAAGGATCCAGTGAGGAACATGCTCCGACTCAACTTTGAGCCCACACTCATATGTATATATCAACAGTTGACCACCGGTATCCCAATCCCCTCTCAAATAACAGGGCCTCCCATAGTTCAAATTCAAACCATGGAAAGTTTCATGGCTAATAGCCTGCTTCCCCCAGCAAATTTTGCACGTGAATTGCCCAATAAATCTATCTCTACTATTTATGTTACAAGAACAAATACAATTCTTGGTAGTGGTTATATTACATGTTCCATGACATTATTGCTCGTGCACAAATATGGACTCAGAAAGTACATAACATTTGTTGGAAAAACAGTACACAGCAATGTTTAAAATAAATTCAACATTTGATGAGGAGTTATTACTGTTGTTTCACAAACATCTGCCAGTTGGAACATGTACACACGCACATACGCGACTAATAATAGACAAGACTCTTAACACTACTACATATCAATTTTCATTGCCAACCCTAAACCTATTTTCACCACCGGTTTTGCATGCCGGTGGTGAGATATCAGCGGTGAAAATTAAAATATTCTTTTTTTTAAAATTCTAAGATTATAAGGAGACATATAGCTAACAAATTTCATGTCTGCTACTATCTTATGTTGACTAGTGATTTGCGCGCGCCCATGCAAGAGTAGAATCATTGTGTTTTGCAATAACTTAAAATCACACAAAAGCGATTGTGCTGATAGTTTGTGTTCTGATGTAGGAGTATTAATCATTTGATCCATGATAGTTTAGTCATTTAGACCATGCATGGTTTATAGATAGAAGTTTGGGAGGGAGTATATCACATAGTAGACAGTAGCATAGTATTCCACAATGCGTATGGATGGGTCCAGCTGAGTTATATATTACATATTTACTGGGATTGCTAATGATTTTAATAATAGGTTATAAGCGTGAAATAACCTGATCTAGAGTCCAAACATGAGGTACCGATCTGAATAAGGCAGAAAACTATGGCGAACTCGGTGGTGACGGGGTGCCTGCTATGCAGATAGTTCTTCACCAGCTTTTTTTTACTCTAACCAGAGTTGTAGTCGCGACCGCTGCCAAGGCTTTGGGGGGCAGAAGATCGTACAAGGTAAATACAAAGTAATAAACAATTCAAAAGGATGTATGTATGGCGTATATCAGGTTACCGCTGAAATTTGAATTTAGATAGGCATTCTTTTGGGTCCCTTCCTCCCTTCTATCGAAGTGCATTGAAATACATACAAAACAAAACAACAAATTAGGTATTAAAAATATCAGTTTTGAGAGAAATTCCAGAGAAAAAATCTGGCGTAGGGCATAAAAGTTGCATTGAATATCACTAAATTAAGTTGAACCGGATCTTAACTTACTGCATATTGAAGTGAATAAACCATTTTGTCAAATCTAAAATACAAATATGTATCATTTGTTGTTGCAGGCTCAAGACTGACTAGGAATCCTTATAAAAAAAAAGACTGACTAGGAACCCAAGTGTAATGTTCTGCATAGGCAGTAGCTCTGTCATAGCAAATCTGAACTTCTCAAGAAAGCATTCAAACATTCTTCAATGAAAGGGTGATTTTATTTTTTTACGATGTGAAACCCTCCCTCAACATCTTTAAGCCTACATATGTAGGTAACATAAATATATCCACAGAAAGCATCATCAATTCACTGTAATTACAAAGAAACATGAGAGTTGAAGAACTGCAGGTCCAAAATTTGAATGCAAGAGAAAATTTGACACTGTAAGTGGCTAGAAGATTTTGGTTAAAAAAATGGAACTGGGAGATGCTCCAGGCATTATAACCAAAATGCATAATCATAGAATCTAACATGCCAAATCAAGGGACGTTTTGCAGCTCATACCTTTCGCTTCTCATTTCAAATAAGCATGTATCTATGTGGTGTGTGCATGAACTTGAACAATTTGCTACTGTACTGCACGGTCGACATCTAGTATAAACTCATATAGCCGGTTATGGCTTGGCATCTCTAAAACCTGATTAAGTACCTAGCTAAAAATGGGTGCACTTAGTTCCTAAAGGCTGCACAAGCACAACTGAGCCAAAATAAAAGACTGGGCAACTTCACTGGCAAAACTAGGAGTTACTGCACTTAAAAGAAGAGCTTTGCTCTGAGATAAATACCAAAAAACTACATACGAGAAAAGTAGCACTCTATTTTACCAAGCAATGAAGATAGGTGCTAACAGTAGGGCGCAAGCATATTCTAATTGCCAAGCTTCATACACCAAGTAAAGATATGTACGTTTCCAAACATATCATGAATCTAAATTGGCATGGCAAAGTTAGCACACCAAGAAAACCTTGAGTGTTTGAAGGTGTACCAGCCCATAAGCACAAGAAGGTCCAAACTATAAATTACACTTATATATCCTTGTAAGACATTCAATGCAATCACAGAATATTTCTAAAGCAACAGCATTATCATCAGAGCCTGAATCAGTAGGTAAATTAAAACAGAATAAGGTATGTATGCCCCAACAACAGCAATATCTCTCTCTATCCTAAAGTGTTATATATGTAATATGAGCTATGTCATAAAGAATAATGTATGCCTTGTAATGATATATAGCAATCAGTTCACCAGTGTGCCATGTTCATATAAACGGGTAGCATATTACATGAGCAACAACAGGCGGTCAGCCCTAAACTAAGCTACCTGTAAGGAAAACGTGGGTATGAACAATCAGGACCGTAGTGTACAATAGACTCTTTTGCGTTGATTTTTACCGAGGAAAAAATATATGAAAGCATCTAGTCACCAATTTGTATTCAGCAAAGGAGAAATAATCTCCTCACATCAGTTGGTAAACCTGATTAGTAGCAATAACAACACATCACCTTGACATGCATTGAGGAAATACAGAACAATGAATTAGAAAAGAGAAAAAACAGCATCAATTGGTTAATACCTATTGGTATTGTGGCAAGGCGCTCTATTTAGCAGAACGTTGTCATTCCTCTACCTCCAACAAAGCAACAACATAGGTCTAAATCAAGCACGATCAGCTTCCCTTCACCAAATCGAGCAACTACAATGACCGAATCGAACAACAATCTACTAAAATAAAATCCAGGTTCACAAAATCGATCTATAGGTCCACCAAATAGATGTACGAATACATCAAATCAAACAAGAAGGAAGCGCCAATGAAGGAGGACTTCGTGATGCAGCAAGGTAAGTGGTGCTCACGGAAGATTGAAGGATGGTGCTCCCTGTTGCAGCTTGCTTGCAGGAGGATGAGGCTCCTCACGCCACGGCACACCAAAGACAAGGCGTCATCGTGGCTTGGCATCTTGCTGGAATACAACCTTGACACAGTTCGCGGTTGCCCTTTGTTGCCGCAACGGGAGAGTGGACTGACGGTGGCTGACCAGGCGCCATCTCAATTGCGAGAGCAAACTTCAATGGAGCAGAGGCAGCCATGGGAGCAGAGCAGAGGGCCCTGGAAGAGGACAACGCCGACGCTGACGCCGGAAGGGGCGGCACATGGCCGGAAAGAATTGTGGAGGGAGGGGCAGCCGGAGCTGGCAGAGGTAAGTGCAGCGGCGGCGGCGGCAATGAGCCGGGCAGGGGCAGTTTTTTCCTATCAGAACCGATGCCTCGATGGTTCGGGAAGGGCAGATATTTTTAACTGGTAATCATTGGTTAACACGTGTACCGCCTCTGTTGCCCAACGATGCGGAGAAGGTAACCAATGTTAAGCGCCGTAAATCGAAGATCGCACGGTAAATATAAATTTTGCTACCGTGGCCACCTTGGCTGGCCGCCGAGGGCGCCACGATTCATAGGGTTAAATTTGTCAACAATTATTATCTGTACAAGCCATCAACCCGGCAAGGCATTCGGACTGGTGTTTCCATGAGTTGCTAAACATGAAAATGTGTTAGTATTATCTAATTAACATGAGAGCTTTGACTATAATTAGCATTGCTATATAGATAAGTAGATATATACAAGTCCTTATTTTTGGCGTGCTCTCGGGAAATAGGTTTATTTTCAATGCCTTTCATTTTTTTTCTTAAGTTGCTTAAATATTTATCCACTGCTAGAAAAATGAGCGAGCTTTTTTCCATTTAGTTAGGACCGGTTAACTTTTGGTCCGGTACTAAAGTTGCTCCGGATCCATTTTAGTACCAGGTCCAAATTTGAAAGCCCCCGGAGCCATTTTAGTACCGGACCAAGACACCGGCCGGTACTAAATTTTAAAATAACTTCGAACTTTTTTGCTTAACAAATCGCTACTTCTTACATAACTCACGTGCAGTTACATGTTCTATATACAGAATAGACATTGTAGAATGTGGCCCCGCTCAATTTTTCTACTAGGTCCCCCACTGTCTCTGGCCCAAATCCGCTGTCAAAGTTTGTCGCAGGATGGGATACCTGGTCGATTCACATGTCTTATTGCTAATGGTGTACCGAAGCATTGCCCCGCAGATACACAACAAATTTTGTGGGTGAGCTCAAGCTAACCCTGGCCTCCTCCCATCGATCTTGTGGAAGGACACAAGGTGTGCGTGTGCAGCATGGCTCTTCCCTTCAAACTGAAATGATAGTTGTAGTTGATGAATTGTTCTTGGGAATAGAGTGTTAGTAATCAGTAGAGACCTGCTGGCGTCTGTAACGCTGATACGATCTGACTACTGTATACTCAATTTGGTCACGACAGGATTCAACACTTTCGCCGTGAGTGGCCAAGAGGAATTGATTTGTTTATTATCTAACTGCTCCGTTGGCTGAGAGTGTTTGGATGTTACAGACCTAATCTCGGAGAGTGCAGACGACTTCCAGAGAGCTAATCACCAAATAAAACAAACAGATTACCGTCGGCCACTTAAGCACAAACTCTTGGCAAAAATGGTAAATTTAGTAGTGGGTGAACACTTAGGGTATCTATCCATATATATATGTATGTATATATATATATATAGACATACACGGAGTATCTATTCTACGCACAACCTCTTTGGCCCGTCAGGTTGCATCCATCCACAAACCGAGGACAATTGCAACCTGGGTTACACTCACTTACAACTTGCTTTAGCATAGAGTTGCAATTTATAATTACAAACCCACACCCTCCGCATAGCATGTCTGACATCTAACAACATGCATGCAGGGAATCTTTTTAAGATTGAATCTTCAAAATGCGATATCTCTCAAACCACAAGTCCAATTTTCAAACCGTTTGAAGCTTATTCTCGGAAAAAATATGCTGAACAAAATGAAATCTATGAAGATTATATTTTGATAAGATTTTTAAGAAACATATGAAAATCTTGTAGTTGCAATTTCCTATAAAGTGAGTTGCAATTGATTGCATTAACCAATTACAATCAGTTTAATATGGGTTGCGGTTGAGTCAAACATGCGTACTATTGTGGATTACTATGCTACAACTTTGTTTTAACATGCAATTGCTACCAAAATTACTACTACATGCAGTTACCATTTATTGCATTAAAACCATTACAACTAGTGGTTGACATCAATTGCAACTTGGTTAGGCATGCTATTTCAATTAGTGGTATATGTTAGTTGCAAACATGAATTACTATCATGTATAACTACACCAAGTTGCATATACTTCTCGTTATTCATGCTACACACACATTAATTACAACCTGAGAAACACAAGCTGGTTGCAACAAGATATGTATATAGTTTCAAAATAAGAAGCTTCAAGTTATTACAACCAATATATTTAACACCAAGTTAATATTAGGGCTAGAGTTATATTCTATATTGTAAATCATCAGACAAACTACAATATGAGTTTTGTTTAGCCATACCGCAGTTGCAACTCCCTATATTCTAGAGTTGTAGCCAAACTACTTTATTCTAAAATGTGCACGCACGCAAACTACACTTAAGGTGCCCACCTTCTCCTCCTGGGTTAGCAAGTGTGCCCCATCTTAATAGACGACAATCGCAACTTAAACTACTTATCAATTAAAGCTAGCACAACCACTTAGTTACAACCTCATTCATGGTAGGCACCAATTGTAACGTTTTGCATTGTGCAGTTGCAATTGGTAGTACAAATCAGTTATAATTGGTATATATATCAGTTTCAATAGCAGTTGCAAGAATGGCTTACTACCCACTCTTTCATTGAGCGGATGCAACCAAATTAGATGTTACAACTTATTTTATTTCATGATTGCAACCCTAATTACTAGTAGATAAAAGGGAAAATTCCTTCCATACCACTGCCTTAAAGTCCAATCCCATCGAAGCCACCAAAAAAAGTCTATTCCTGTTGGTGCCATCGGCGCTAAAATCAGCTGCCGTAGGTGCCATCGCTGTTCCTTTTCCCTATTAGCGCGGGATGATGCTGACCGCACGGGACGGCGCAAGCGGCTGTGTGATGATGCCGGCGGCCGCAGGACGACGCGGGTGTCTGTAGGCCGACGCGGGACGGCGTTCGCAGCCCGTGTGACGACACTGGCGGTGGGACCAAACAATGCGACGCACGGCAGGGCCGTGCTCATAGCATGTAGGGCCGAGGCGCGAGTTCGCGGCTTGCCGGGATGGGGCGGCGCGGCTGAGTAGCCAGGGTACGCGCCATAGTCACCGGGAACGTGGAACGCCCCACGTTCCGGGAACGGGGAATATTTTCGTTCCCGCGGTGTAAAAATCCGTCCCAAGTACCGTTCCCCGTTTCCCGTTCCCCGTTCCTCGATCCATCGTTCTGGGAACTTCGGTGACTATGGTACGTGCAAGATGGAGGAGGGAGCTTCGCTGAGTGGAAGATAACAGCGCTGGAGCTCCTGCGATGCGCGCGGCAGCGCTCAGTGGCGACAGAGCAGCGCTGCCGTAGTGGGTCTCCGTTGGTCGTCGGCAAGAAGAAGCTTCAGTAGTTACCCCTCCTCTTCATTCTCTCCCCTATATTTCCTCCCCACCGCCGCCGCACCTGTCTCTCTTCCCATTTCTCCCTGCCGCCACCACCCTTCTGCTGTGCTTTTCCCCACCGAAGCAACCTGCAGCAGCTCAAGCTCTGTTCTTGTCCGTGCTCCTCTCTCCACTGATGGAAGCACAGCTGCAGATCAATTCCTTCCCATGCAAGAAGCTGTTGAAATATTAAGGCTAGGCTCATTTATTTAATAATGAATTGAGAATTAAAAAACCCACGAGTTAATGCTAGGGAGTTATGATCTGTGAGTAACGGTTTTTCCGTTGGAGAGTAATTGCTATTAAATGGTGTTGATTGTAGGGAATAATGGTGCAAATTGATGGCCATTAGCGCAACCTGAGATATACACACCTATATAAGGAGGCAGCCTCTCTCATTCAAAAACTCTCTCATACAATCAAGATATTCCTGCTAAGGAGATCTCTCACTCCTCCCTTTATTCTTCTGCTGCTGCTGCACATTCATTCTCAACGCAACTCTCTACGCGCACAGAAGGTTGTGTGAGCAGGCATCCAGAACCTCCTTGGGATAGATGGGCAATAAGGTTTTTGGGGAGCGTATGAATATGTGACTGCTCGCTGTACGACTATTTTGAGCCTCAACACGTGTTCAACTACTTTTTGCTCCAACCCGACCAATACGACTACTTCCTACTACAACGCGTCTTGTTCGACTACTTCGGCTACAACACGACTACTTCGACTACTTCCTCTGCTACATCAAGAAGGACGCTCGTGGGACTGCACTGCATACATCTTCCTGCAACAACTAAGTTTGACTACTTCAAGCAAGACCAACTGAGTAGTATGTCTACTCCAGTTGGTGACGGCGCATCCAACTGGAATTTGTCATGATTAAAATGTTAATTCTCGGAATTAAAATATATTGTAAGATGCCTATATTTCTAACAATCCAAAAACCTTATTATGTTGATAGGCTTTCGGTAGCTAACTTTGTGCGATAATCAGACCAAATGTATTTGATGGTTTCAACTACAAATGTTGGCGTGAGGGGCTTATATTGTGGATGACGGCGATGAACCTTATGCATGTACAAAGGAGAAACCTGAATAATTCACTCTAGAGGAAGGGAGTGCGTTTGATGCTTCCAATAACCTTTTTCGAGGCTGCATCATAAGTATTCTTGCTGAAAACCTTGTGGATACATATATCCGGCTCATGAATGGCAAGGAAATGTCCTTTTTCGAGGCTGCATCATAAGTATTCTTGCTGAAAACCTTGTGGATACATATATCCGGCTCATGAATGGCAAGGAAATGTGGGATGCTCTTGAGGCTCAATTTGGAGTTTCTGATGCCAGCAGCGAGTTGTATATCATGGAACAGTTCCTTGACTACAGGATGGTTGAAGACCGTTCTATGGTAGAACAAGCCCATGAGATACATACGCTGGTAAAAGATCTCAGGAATTGTAGCAAAGAGTCTCCATGTGTGTTACCCGACAAATTTGTGGCTGGAGGTATTATCTCTAAGTTGCCACTTTCTTGGAGGGATTTTGCTACTTCATTGAAACACAAGAGACAGGAGTTCACCATTGATGGACTCATTGGGACTCTTGATGTTGAAGAAAAGGCGAGAGCAAAAGGCATACATGAAAAAGGCATTGCTAGGACTTCTAGCGCCAACTTGGTGCAGAAGAAGAATTTCAATGCGCCCCACAAGAAGAAGAACAAGCCACGACAGAACCCGACAAAAACTTATCAAACAACCACTTTCAAGAAGAAGAAGGGAGCACGCTTTGTGTGCGAGAGTCCGGATCACTTTGCTGCTAAGTGTCCGAATCGCAAGGGTGGCAAGAAGTCTGCCAACATGGTCATTAGCGAGGCTAGAGGAACATCGGGGTACGGTAATATATTACCTATAGTTCTTTCAGTATGTCAACCATCTGAATGGTGGGTTGATACAGGGGCTAATATTCATGTATGTGCTGATGTTTCCTTATTTTCTTCTTATCAGGTCGGAGGGACTTCCTCCTTGTTGATGGGGAATGGATCGCATGTGCGTGTTCTTGGTGTTGGTACAGTCGATCTGAAGCTTACTTTGGGAAAGACCTTGCGGCTGAGGAACGTGCAGCATGTCCCCACCATCAAGAAGAATTTAGTCAGCGACTCTCTACTGTAGAGATGGTTTTAAATTAGTTTTTGATCCAATAAATGTGTACTTTTCAAGTATGGGAATTTTATTGGTATAGGCTATGATAACGGAGGATTGTTTTACCTTTCTTTATCCGATGAATGTAATAAAATTATGAACCATGTGATGAATGCATATGATGAGTCATCTGTTTTGCATTCATGACTTTGTCATGTTAATTTTGGTTGTATGATGAGGCTAGCAAATTTGAGTTTAATTCCGAAGTTCACTTTAGTCAAAAATTCTAAGTGCCATGTTTGTGTTAAATCAAAACAACCGCGCAAGCCTCATTTGGCTGCAGAGACGAGGGACTTGGCACCTCTAGAATTAATTCATTCTGATCCGTGTGAAATGAATAGAGTGTTGACAAAAGGTGGCAAGAAGTATTTCATGACTTTGATAGATGATTCGACTAGATTTTGCTATATTTATTTGTTGAAGTTTAAAGATGAAGCATTGCAATACTTTAAAATCTATAAAGCTGAAGTGGAAAATCCTTTGGTGATGATTTCATTGTGTACCTCGTGGATGATACTCCTAGAACCATTGAAGAGGCATACTCCTCTCCAGATGCCGACTACTGGAAGGAAGCAGTACGGAGTGAGATGAATTCTATTATATCTAATGGTACTTGGGAAGTAGTCGAGCGTCCTTATGGGTGCAAACCTGTAGGATGTAAGTGGGTGTTCAAGAAAAAGCTTAGGCCTGATGGTACTATTGAGAAGTACAAGGCGGGGCTTGTAGCTAAGGGCTATACTCAAGGAAGGAGAAGACTTTTTTGATACTTACTCACCTATGGCCCGATTGACTACAATCCGAGTACATTTTTCCCTGGCAGCCTCTCATGGTCTTCTCGTTCATCAGATGGACGTTAAGATAGCTTTCCTAAATGGAGAGTTGGAAGAGGAGATCTATATGGATCAGCCTGATGGGTTTGTGGCAGAAGGTCAAGAAGGCATGGTGTGTAAACCGATTCAGTGTTTATATGGCCTGAAGCAAGCACCTAAGCAATGGCATGAGAAGTTGGACAGAACTCTTACATCAACAGGCTTTGTTGTGAACGAAGCTGACAAGTGTGTACTATCGCTATGGTGGGGACAAAGGAGTGATCTTATGTTTGTATGTGGATGACACACTAATTTTTGGGACAAGCCTTAACATGATTAAGGAAGTGAAAGAGTTTCTACCTCAAAATTTTGAGATGAAAGATCTAGGAGAGGCTGAAGTTATTCTTAACATAAAGCTGGTAAGAGAAACTAATGGTGGGGTGACTCTTCCACAATCTCAATATGTGGAGAAGGTTTTAAGTCGCTTTGGTTATAGTGACTTTAAACCTATCTCAACACCTTACGATGCCAGCATAATTCTGAGGAAGAACAAAAGGATAATAAGAGATCAGATGAGATACTCTCAGATCATTGGTTTGTTGATGTCTCTAGCTAGCGCAATGAGGCCGAACATCTCGTTTGCTGTGAGAAAACTAAGCCGGTTTGTTTCAAACCCGGGAGATGATCACTAGAATGCTCTTGAAAGAGTAATGCCCTATCTAATAGGCACAATGGACTATGGGATTCACTACACCGGGTACCCAAAAGTACTCGAGGGGTATAGTGATTCAAACTGGATCTCTAATGCAGATGAGACTAAGGCCACGAGTGGATATGTGTTCACACTTGGAGGTGACGCTGTTTCCTGGAAGTCTTGCAAGCAGACCATCTTAACGAGGTCAACTATGGAAGCAGAAATCACTGTGTTAGACACTGCCACTATTGAGGCCGAGTGGCTTCGTGAACTCCTAATGGATTTGCCAATACATGGAAAACTGATACCGGCTATCCTAATGAACTGTGATAATCAAACTGTGATTGTCAAGGTGAACATTTGTAAGGACAACATGAAGTCCTCAAGGCATGTGAAGCGGTGGTTAAAATCTATCAGGAAATTGAGGAACTCTGGAGTAGTAGCCTTGGACTATGTTCAAACGGCTAAAAATCTGGTAGATCAATTTACAAAGGGTCTTTCACGTAATGTGATAGATATTGCATCCAAGGAATTGGGCTTGAGACCCATAAGAGTTACTCGGTAGTGGTAACCTATCCTATGTGATCGGAGATCCTATGAATTAGGATGGTGAAACAAGCTATTGACTGACTAAGAGAAGAGAACCTTTCAACAAGGCTCATTCCATCGGTGCTGTATTTATCTTCTAATCTGTATGGTAGGTTGGTTTAAATCTTAATATGATCCAAGTGGCTCAGTGGAGTAGAGATGTTGGCCTACAGAACATCTCCAATGATTGCACCTATATGAGTTTGACTGCTAGTCACACTCTATGAGTTTGGATGATCTCTAGATACTGATGAAAGGGCCTGGAGTATGATTTATAGGCTCCAAACCGCGAGGATGTTTTAGCAGCCCAATACCAAATAAGGGTCTTTGGTAAAGCTTGTTCGCATAAAACTGTCAATTCAAGGCATAGTCCAGTGATCAGTTGTGGATGAGTGTAGCATTTGCTCTAGATGGGTGTTCACCTTCACAGTCTCCATCGAAATACTGGTATATCAAAATAGCAGTGGAACAGAGAGCATTTCTCGTGTGTCTTGTATTTCTTGGTGGGGATTGTTGGAATATTTGGGCTAGGCTCATTTATTTAATAATGAATTGAGAATTAAAAGACCCACAAGTTAGTGCTAGGGAGTTATGATCATTGAGTAACTGTTTTTCCGTTGGAGAGTAACGGCTATTAAATGGTGTTGATTGAGGGAAATAATGATGCAAATTGATGGCCATTAGCGCAACCTGGGATACACACACCTATATAAGGAGGCAGCCTCTCTCATTTAAAAACTCTCTCACACAATTAAGATATTCCTGCTAAGAAGATCTCTCACTTCTCCCTTTGTTCTTCTGCTGCTGCACATTCATTCTCAACGCAACTCTCTGCGTGCACAGAAGCTTGCGTGAGCAGACCTCCGGAACCTCCTCGTCTAAGTGATCCTGCTCGGGATAGATGGGCAATAAGGTTTTTGGGGAGCGTACGAATACGTGACTGCTCGCTGTACGACTATTTCGAGCCTCAACACGTGTACGACTACCTTTTGCTCCAACCCAACTAGTACGACTACTAGTTGTTCCCATATATTGCCGCCAGCTTCCGCGACGAACACGGAGTATATGAGGAGGCTGGAAACGACCGCTTGATCGGTTTAACTTGTAAAGGAACCCTGCTGATAATGCACTTGACGAGTCTTTTTTTTCTCTCTAGTTGATATGATATGAGGTATGACAATCTCTATAGGTTTAACTTGTAAAGGAACTTTTAAATACGCTCGAGCGTCTTACATTAAGCCCAAAATTTCCATTGATGAAGCCCATAACATGTACATGCTGAAGCCCAATAATACAAGCCGAAGACCCTGCTGGGTGCCCGGATGCAACTTGCAACTCCCGAGGGAGGGTAGATTAGGACATGAAAGATAACGGCAAAAGAAAGTCAGGCGGCCGCCTCGGAGCGAGCTGGACGCGCCGGCGCGCCCGTGTTCCGCGGGCCGCTGCGTCCGAAATGGCAGCAGGCGTTGCTGCTATCAGGTCACGACGTGCCGGGCGCGGCGCGACCATGGCAGTGGAGCGCATGCACATCATGTGCTAGCTCCGTCCTCTGCAGCGACGCGGCTTTCACTGCGGCGCCGAGGAGACGTCAAGTTATCAAGTCCTCTACTGCGAGTCATCAGATAGCCTTTCTAGCGCTCGGTATCTGGAAGCTACTGCATCTATCGAAAAAGTTTGGCCTCACCGATGATTGGCACAATTTATCTAATGCTAGCTACGACTAATAATGCGCTCGAGTCGAAAAAAAGACAGCGAGTGGCGAGGCTGCAGCTAAGGTGCTGCGTTGTCTCCAACATCACCATGGCGATAAAAAGTGTGTCCCGATTAAAAGCACATTAAGAAAACCAATCTAGATATCGTCCATAAGTACGCAGAGAGTTGTTGCAGAGCGTATTTAAAACTGTCAGTAGTCGAACTTAGTTGTTGCAGGAAGATGTACGCAGTGCAGTCCCACGAGCGTCTCGAGGAGTTGAGGAGGAAACGGTGGGCTGGGCAGCACGGGTGTGGGGGCAGCAAGACCAACCGAGTAGTATGTCTACTCCAGTTGGTGACGGCGCATCCAATGCCTCCGGCAATGCCTCCGAACTTCTCTGGTTCATATTTTGTATTATGTTCTTGTTTAATAGAAGATTAAACTTAAACACGTGCACATATAATATGATCACAAGATCACTGGAGTTTGTCATGATTTAAAATATTAATTCTCGGAATTAAAATATACCGTAAGATGCCTATATTTCTAACAGAAGCAAGCAAATCCACCAGCTCCAAATCATGCTCCTTGCACTGCTCGTCCGTCCCTAAATCCAAGCAAGAGAGCGGTGTAGCTCTCCAATTCGTGCAGTGCTAGCAAGCATTTGGCTGCCCTTTTCCAATTCCGAGCAGACAAATCCACCAGCAGCTCCCCCTCTCTTCTCCGGTCAGCAAAGCATGCCAATTACTGAAGCTTCTTTTCTATGCAGCAGAAGCCAGCGGAGAGCACGGCGGCACCGGCAGCTAGAGCCACTCCAATGGGCGAGGAGTACAGGGGACTCCCCGACGGCGACGTCGCCGCGCCGTCAATGCCGGCGGAGGTATCCAAGCTCTCCATCGTCCTGCTGGTGTTCCTCATCCTCTACGAGGTCTCCGGGGTCGTTCGGCATCGAGGACAGCGTGGGCGCGGCAGGGCTGCTCCTTGCCATCGCGGGCTCCCGGTTCAAGCGTCGTCCTGCAGCCGCTGGCATCGTCACACATCCGCTTGCGCCGTCCCGCGCCGTCAGCATCATCCTGCGCTAACAGGGAAAAGGAACAGCGATGGCACCGACGGCAGCTGATTTTAGCACCGATGGCACCGACGGGAATAGATTTTTGTCGGTGGCTTCGAGGGATTAGACTTTAAGGGAGTGGTATGGAAGGAATTTCCCTAAATAAAAGCAACTACAATTTATTGTTTAGAGAAATTGCAACTGATGGTATTGGAATTGCAACATGGTTCAGTTTGCAAATCGCAACTAGGTTGTTTAAAATAAGCTAGTTAATCAAGTATTGACTCTGGAACAACTCTAATTGCAATGACTTTACTGATTTGGTTGCAAATGGTTTATAGGCTCAATTGTACTAGGGACAACAACATTGCAACCAAGTTGACCTAAATAGTGCACGAAGAAAGTGTGCACCAACCTAGTAGAAATTATGTCATGTGTCTAGTTGCACACAATCTCATACAGTTATGTACCACTGAACTAGTTGTAGCAAGGCATCGGTGCAGTTGCAACCGAGTTATGGAGAATAAACTTGTTGCAATGGAGTTCTGAAGAATAACCCAGTTGCAACTAGTATATAATCCTACTTGCACCTGGGTAGAAGACCTAGCTGCAATTAGGGCACAAACCAAACTAAGGTGTAGACAAATTGCAACTGGTTAGTTGAACCAGTTGCAACTAGGCCGCTAACGTAGTTGTAACTCGTATGTATTAGTAATCAAAGTTGCAAATGCATACTAAACCAAGTTGTGAAAAATTACTAATCCATCTCACAACTGGCATATACATCAAATTGCACTTAGAAAAATAACCAATTGCAACTAAGACAACAAACCAACTATAATTGAGGGTACAGATTGCGACTAGCTTATTGATCTAGTTGCAACTAGGATACCGACCTAGTTGTAACTTAGTAGAGGCTCGCTGCAATCGGATAATGTGAGAATGTGATTTTATAAACTTCATCACAATATAATCATGATGGATCTCATTTTATAAAGAGCATTTTTTCCAGCAACATGCTTCAAACGGAGCGTAAATCCAATGTACACTTTAGGAAATATCACTTTTTTAGTTAGTAACGAATCAAAGATTCTCTTATGCATGGCAGTCAGATTGGTGGGATTGTGGGTGACTGGCGCATGCTGGTTGCCTGTTTTTTTTCCATAGTACACACAAAGGGGAGGAGCGGAGGTGCATGCGGTGGTCAGCAGGGATGTGCGCATTGTCTACATTCCTTGCGCACGGGTACAGACGTACAGTATAGTAAAAGTATGGTCTATTTAGCTCGTTGAGTTAAATAAAATTCAACGCACACAGCCACGCCTCCACATAAGCTCCGGCGATTCAAAATTACTCTGTTGCGTTTGCAGGGAGTAAAAGATATTTTTGCCGGTTGCGTACAGGATCTGATTAAATGCCCAGTTGACCAATCAGGTGCAATTTGCTCTTTTAATTCCATGGCATGGAGTGGAGTGATTTGAATGGCTCCTGTGAATATGATTCTCGCTCATTTAACGGTGCTTGCGATCATTGCTGGAACTAAAATCCCCAGAAACCCAATTATGTTTACGATCCGAACATGTGTTACGTTTATGATGAATTTCACGAGTTCATATCTATCCCTATCATTTACAATTTACGGTCTGGAAAGGTTTTGATGCCTCGGTAGCCATAAAAATCTATACTTTGATGCAGGGGCCGTAAAAATTATCTCCCTCACCTATTTTTGCATTGTGGTTGTCTATTTCAACCAGTTTTGAATCGATGGCAGCGGATCTGAAGACTTTCCATCAGGCGATGGTGGTTGCTACGTCGAGCACGAGGTGAGCACAACCGCTCGACCACTGAGAGCGAGTCAGTGCTGCCGGCAAACGGCAGCGACGAAGCACCTGCTCCGGCGACGGTCTTCACGCAAATAGGGCATCTGATCTTTCGTAGGCGCCGGAAGCGGTATGCAGCAGTTTCGTGCATGCAGGCGCATGCTAGACTGCAAGATCTCTTTGGCATGCCCGGTGCATACGGCGTGCATGCATGTTTTTTGTTGCCATTAACTTCAAAATTGCAAAGAGAGATCTCCTAGGTGGCTGTTACTTACATGAAAGACGCCTGACACGAGAGAGATTCTAGGGAGGAATATATAGGTGCATTAATGCAGTTGCTACCCATTTTGGTGGATTCGTATGCATTGATCTCTGAAATTTATTTGCATGTGATTGGTTCAAACTTTGTACGCTTTCATAGTGGGATATGCCCGCGAGTAATTACCATACAAACAAGGAGTACTTATGCATAACACAAAATAATTTGACTCAATATATTTTATAGACTACTGAGCAAGGAGTAATTAGTCATTGAAACTTGAAATGCTTAGTCGTAGATGTTTGTATATGTAAACAAAATTATGAAAAATTATTCGTTGTTATGCAAGGTTACTCCTCAAGTCTCTAAAATATTATTCCTTGTATATTTGGTCAATTATTCCTAGAAGCATTTTCTTTATTTTCTATGAGTCATATTCATTTCTCAACAATCCCCAAGAAGTAACTTTTTGGGTAAGAAATATTCATTTCTTTATTTTAAATTTTATTCTTGCCAATCTACGATGACTTTAAGTAATTTTTAAAACTTAGAGCAGTATTTTAACTACAGCTTGACCGTAATAATCTTTTTAACTCTAAAATTGCACCACCAAACAAGAAGTAATATCCGTTACATGTAATCAAAGATCAAAAAAATCAAATGGCTGATCACACAGAATTTGATTCAACCAAGTTTAAGTGACGTACAAGCTAATCACACAAACATATTGAAATTGCACACTTTTTCCTAGAGTGAGCACAAAATGATATTATATTAGACAAAATTTAAGTGTATTTTGTGCTGGGAATGTTAGGAATTGATGATGAAGCCAAGCGGTGCATCGGTAGTGGTAGAGGGAAGATAAGCCCTCTGACACAAACTTCCTAGTTTCCGTTCTATTCTCCGCCATGGCCGGAGTCTGAGGGGGTCTACTGTCTGCAAATCTGATGCAATCTGCATGTACGACGAGGCAAAATTAGTCCATGGATAAAATAGGAGTATATTGGTATAGAACATACCGTAATTTTGCAAGTCGTTGAATAAAATGCAGGACAAGTAGAGTTTTTTTCAACAACAGAGATGTTGGGCCCAATCATTTTCAAAATAAGCAAGAAAACAATATTTCAGTCTGTCGAAACGTTGCACAATGTTACATCTCTTTACTGAGGGGGAATAAATTTGGATAAGAGAGCCATGTGCACCATACCGCAGATGGACATAGATGAATCCCTCGCAACGCGTATCCCATACAACGGTCGCAAGAGCTGCCTGCTTTGAAAAAGGGGTCAATTTTACTCCTTTGCTAGGTTCACCATATGCACACAGCAGCGAAAATTAGGATCAGAAATTTACCAGCAAGCAACCAAAATAAAACTGAAAGTAACTAGTAGTAGCTGCAGGACGATGCAGAAGAACCTGCGCATGAATCCTGGGAAAGAAATCCAAAACCATCCGCATATGCATCAGCACAAAAACTTTAAACGTTTACGGTAGACTTGGGATAGAGGCACACAGATCTGGCTAACCTGGGGCTCGGTGAGGAAGACGGGCCACCGGCCCTTGGGGCGTCGGAGCGGGAAGGACAACGGAGGTGACTTGCGAGGTCAACTGTACAGCTTGAAGGAGGTACAGAGCTCGTGCTGCGTTGCCGCCTGAGATCTGCTCTGTGGACCGAGCTCGCAATGTGGGAGGGACCCGGCCGACGATGGCTTACCGGTGTGCGAGGGGTAAGGGGCTTACCCCGGTCATGCCGCCTGATTTCACCCCGCTGTGCCGCCAACGGAGAGAGAACAGGGAAGAGAGAGAATTGGAGGATTAGAATGAACCGGACGGTGGACGGAGGGGGTAGAGGCCTGGACGGTGAGGCTTTACATTGGGTCGTTTTTATTGATTAGTAGTTTTTACGGTCCTGTCAGGTATTTACGCCTGCGGGATTTTTAGATGGTTCTCCGGATGCGAGCGGAGTTTTATTGCCTCAGGTTTAATGCGGTAAGACTAACTAGATACCTTGTTTTACCGAAGCGGGATTCTAGAGTAAATTGATGCCTTAGTTTTACCGAAGCGGGATTTTCATCGGCTGATCCAACTTGGGCGGCGCTCTGCTGTCAACACGCTATGAACAGAATAGACAATGGGTATATATATAACGAGAGGCTAAAATGCAACAAGTTTCATTCTCTATACCAAATACATCCACCCTACATTTGCATCCGAGAGATTACACCGATTGCAACTAGGAGAATAGACTAATTGCAACTAGACAGAACTGATGATAATGGGCGCGAACCAGTTGAAACTGGACGCAAACCAGTTGCAACTCAGACCGACCCGATTGCAACTGGGCGCGAACTGGTTGCAACTGAAACCGACATGATTGCAACTGGATACAATCTAGTTGCAACTAGAATTGTCATAGTTGCAACTAGAATTGTCATAGTTGCAACTGAGAGGGTGGGCACATTATCTATACAAAATGCATCCTGGCGCATTAACTGAGAGAGGAAATTCTGAACACCGATGGATTGTTACCTTGAATATTTTGCGATGTTTTATTCAGATAGATATATATGGTCTTGAAATTGTAGAATCACCCATCCATATATATTAATTTATAATGCTAAAAACAACAAAAGCAGGTGAGTGTGACGTATATATAATGCATTCAAGAAGAGTGCAAACTTGATGCTATCCATCCACCTTTGTTTCATATCCTCTAGCTATTGTCTATTTATCATTTATCACTTTTCTGCATAAACCATCCATTGGATAAAGATGGAGTCTATCTTCAACAACTTATATACTTCTGTATCGCAATGGATGGACTAGATTTATCGCATTTGAGGTTTGAATTTTTATTCATTTACTCGCACTAGATTTATTGCGTTCACTCTGTTCTGTGTGAACCCGGAAGTTCCGGTTTGTAAAACTCAGAAGTTTCGAGTTCACCTACTGCTCTGCTCAAATCTGGAAGTTCTGGATTTGTAAAACCAGAAGTTTCGGGTTTGGCAGGCAGTGAATTTTATCCGCTACTTTTGAGTGAAAATTTGTAGGTGCGCCTATTCACCCCTCCCCTCTAGGCGACATCACGGTCGTTTCAATTAGTTCTACCATGGTGTAAAGCATCAGTATCATATTCCCATGGACGTCTTAATAAAACCAAACACGCTTGCATAGGTACACCATCAAAATCAGCATAATCATGATATGAACCAATGAAAAATTAAACTATTGCTGATCGAGTTACCTTCGCCTTGCCACTGTTGTTGAGCCATTCTAGGTGATAAGTTTTGGAAAGAGCACATGTGGTCAAGCCAAGCTTCTTGACCAAATCTGAACTAATCAAGTTTTTGCAGCTCCCACTATCAATTATTGTACGAACACGATGATCCTTGACAATGAGAAATATGTGGAACAAATTATGGTGTTATAACTTCTCCAGTTCGTGCTCAAGTTGTGTACTCAACACACGCTGCACAAGAAAAGATTTGTAACCTGCAGTAGCAGTAACAGAATCAATGGCCTCTCATTCACTATCCGAATCTACAACATGGTTAGTAGCAGGACCCAAATCTTCTTCAGCATCACTAGCACTTACATATCCTCCATCATTGGTAGCAATAAATGCACGGCAACTCGGGCAATCCTTCATGACGTGTCTCATGCCCTTGCATTGGTGGCACACGATGTTGGTGGAGCGGCTCGATGAAGCTTCGGAGGAACAACCTTCTTCTACTGTTGGGACTACATAGAAGACACATTACTCACCTCGGAAGTAGGTGTAGTAGCAGGCAGTCTCGCTAGTGGCTTAGCTACAGGTGCCTTGGGCTTGTCGAGGTCGGAACGCTGCGGAAAAGATCTTCCAGTGTTGGATCTGAAAGTCTGTTGTTGTCGTCGTCCTGTGCTTCTCTTTCAGCTTTGAGAGTAAGATGATACAATTGGCTGAACTTGGCCCATTCTTTATAATCAAGGATATCCAGTATATCATGATGCAAACCACCAAAAAATCTAGCACAAGTCTCCTGATCATCCTCATGTATATTACAACGTGCTAAACCAATAATTAGCTCGTGATAATATTCCCCCACTCCTTTGTCACCTTGATATAAAGTTTGCAACTTCAAACGCAAATCACGTTGATAATAAGGAGGCACAAAGCGAGATTTCATACGTTGTTTTAAAGCATTCCAAGTCTGAGGTATAGCATTGGCATTGTTAAGAGCAGTGCAAAAATCATTGCACCAAAATAGAGCAAAACCAGTAAACTCACTAGTAGAAAGTCTAACTTTATGCTCAGCAGGAACTAAATGAGAATTAAATTTTTGTTCAACTGCAAGTTCCCAATCTAAATAAGCCTCAGGATTAGCATTACCAGCAAAGGAATCATGGTTAACTTTGTTTTGGCAAAAGGATTATTATTACCACGATTTTGATTACCTCCCATACCATGATGATTATGCCAAAGACGATCCGCATCGCATGCATCAGCATCAAGGTCGGCATCATCATCATCGTGTCGGTGTTTTACCGCCACACCCATCGAGGGATACCCCCGAGGTGGTGAGTTTGTAGGTAGGGTGTCGCCGAGATCAGAAACTCGAAGGTGCAAGGAACACAAAGTTTAGACAGGTTCGGGCCGCCAAGGCGTAATACCCTACATCCTGTGTGTGGTTTGTATTGCCTTAGGTGTTATCGGGGTGATCTTATTTGGAGGGGGTCCCTGCCCGCTCTTATATAGTTTGGGGGGATAGGGTTACATGGAAATCCTAGCCAGATACGAGCTCAGGAGTCCTACCCAAGTAATTTTCGGGTAGTTTCCTTCTGTTCCGACTAGTTCTACTATGGTACGAGTAGTTACAATGGGCGTAGGTTGTGGGCCATGTCCCACCCCCTATCCTAGAATATGTACGCCATGTGCGTAGTCCCATGGCCCAGGTCTGACAAGTCCTTGAGCTCTTCATAGTCGAGTACTGCAGGCTTCCGGGTACTTTTGAAGGCGTCTTCGAGTTGTCCCGAACTCAATCTTGAAGGTGTCTTCCGAGTACTTCCTTGGCTGTATCGAGGCTGTGAGGTGCTCATGCTCCGAGTAGTTGTCAAGTCTTCTTTTATATAGGGTATGATTAAACCCGCACTCCATATGGAGTAGCCCCCGAGCCTTAGGTTGACTTGAAGAATTAGGCTGAGGGTCAAATTAGTCTTAAATCTTCTGTCCTTATCTTCCAAAAGATTTGAAAAATAAGTCACTGATGACACATGCCCCGCAGCCCCCGAGACTTGAATCCAAATTCCCAAGGTTTGGAAAAAAAGATCTAAAGAATCGTGGCATGCAAAATATGACGCTGAGTGCCGTGTCGCATCCAGCCCCCGAGCCTGGGAGCTAGATGAGTCGCACGAGATACACCTAGTAGTCGATGGCACTAGCCCCCGAGCCTAGGCATTGGCCAAGTTACCGCTGAATCTTGAACTGTCGATGAAGCCGACTAGTCGGAGTCGATTCCGACTAGTTTTGTAGGCGAGACGAGTAGTCGAAGTAGTCGCCAGCATGTCGCCAAGCAGAGTCGATTCCAACAAGTTTTGTAGGCAAGACGAGTAGTCAAAGTAGTCGCCAGCGTGTCGCCGAGCATTCTTCGCCGAAGGTTGTTTGATGAACCCAACTAGTAGGAGTCTTATCCGACTAATTGCAGTCAAGCGATCAGTGTGCCAACAGCGCGAGTAGGAATTGTTCTGAGTAGTCGACGTAGTAAGCGACGCAAGCTGAAGTTTTACCGAGTAGTTGTTGTAGTTGGCAACGTGTAGCCGAGCGTTCTCGCGAAGTCGAAGTAGTCGTTGGCGGTTGTTGATGAAGCCAACTAGTCGGAGTCGAATCCGACTCGCCCAGTGGCATAGTCCAAGTCAGGTCCTCTGCAAGGAAAACATAAAAGTATGCTGTAACTGATACATGATATCGCATTGGGAGCAAATCCCACCATTGTATAATGCATGTAAAATTTTTCGTGTTTTGCTCTTGCTAGGTCACATAATTTACCCGGGTAGGTAGCTTATTACATTTAAGCACCTAATCCCTGATAGCCGTAGACCATAGCACAGGGAGCGTGGCCGCATGCACGCGTAGGAACATAGGCGTACAGAAGGGTCAAGGTTTCACGGATTAAAGCGTGTGCTACTCGGGTATTTTAGCAACCGTTAAGAGAAAACTAGTGCAGTCGGCGCTGCGCGAAAAAAGAGAACGCTCGTGAAGCGCACTTATAGGGTTTAACCCGACTGCCCGTGTTGCAGGGCGGACCATGCAGGCAATCGAGAAAAGGCAAGACATGGCCTGGTGAAGAGAATGCGCGTTGTGCAAAAAGTAGGCGGCGAAGCGTAGCTCTGAAGAGTTTCATGCCCATCGAGATACGTACACATATAAATAGCCGATCATGTGAAAAACAAGTCGGAAAAGGTATAAATGACTTAGCTTGATTCGTGGGCGATTTGTCAACAAAGCCGACTAGTCGGAGCTGATTCCGACTAGTTGTTGACCGTGCGGAGCTAGTCACCGAGTAGTTTAAGACTCGTCCCTGACTAGTTTCTAGTCAAGATGAGTAATTGAAGTAATCGTTGGTGTTGCCGATTTGTCGAAGTAGTCGTAGCTGCGGCGCGAACCGAGTAGTTGAGGTCGTCGCTACAGCGTATCGATGTTGTGACGCAAGCTGAAGTTGAGCAGACTAGTCGAGGTCGGTGGCGGCAGCGCATCGGTGCTGCAGCGCAAGCTGAAGCCGAGCCGCATCGTCAAGATCGGCGGCGATGACGTGCCGACGTTGTGGCACGGGCTGAAGTCGAGCTACGTCGTCGAGGTCGGCGGCGACAGCGCGTCGACGTTGTGGCATGAACAGTAGTCGAGTCAATCAGAAAGTTGATTTTTGTCAAGATCATCGACGAGTTCGTTGATATCGTGACGGGATGTTGGTCGAGATGTCTTCAGCTTGCTAGTGTCGATAAGGTGACGATGGAAATTGCCTGCACCGTTTAGCGGCGCGGACCTAGAAGCCGAAGATGAATGTCGTGCCTTCTTGGAGCGCGACGGAGAGGTTGAATGATGCCCTCATGTTCGCCAGTGGATCTTTGATGAACACCCCTACTTAGCGTGTTAGCTGTCAGTGTTTTATCGCCACGCCCACCGAGGGATACCCCCGAGGTGGTGAGTTTGTAGGTAGGGTGTCACCGAGATCAGGAACTCAAAGGTGCAAGGAACACAAAGTTTAGACAAGTTCGGGCCGCCGAGTGCGTAATACCCTATGTCCTGTGTGTGGTTTGTATTGTCTTAGGTGTTGATCGGGGTGATCTTGTTTGGAGGGGGTCCCTGTCCGCCTTTATATAGTTTGGGAGGACAGGGTTACATGGAAATCCTAGCCAGATACGAGCTCAGGAGTCCTACCGAGTAGTTTTCGGGTAGTTTCCTTCTATTTCGACTAGTTCTACTACGGTACAAGTAGTTACAACGGGCGTAGGGTGTGGGTCATGTCCCACCCCCTATCCTAGAAAATGTACGCCATGTGCGCAGTCCCGTGGCCCCAGGTCTGACACATCGTGCTCCCCATCCACCTCACCATCAGGTGGTTGTTGTTGAGGCCGAAGTGGAGGAGGTCGTTGCTAATATGTTTAATCCGTGTGACCAGACTGTTAACTGTGCACATCAACTCATCAAATTTCTCACTCATGTAGGTGCGCTGGTCATCAACAAGCCTCGTAAGCTCATCCCTGGACACACACTTGTTGAAGTACAAAGGGGACTCCACTCCTTTCCCTGACCCTAACATAGTTAGAACACAGCAAAAGACAACACCAAGGTATTATCCCTATCAACAAACAGCTACCAGGTGGTGGTGAAAGCGGAATGCAATATATCAAGCGGCTTACCACGATCTTGCAAGTGTTCCTACTTGTTGGCGCTAAAATCGGCCGGATAGGAATCGGCCGATGGGTCTTCAGCGTCGGACACACGACCCGGGAGAATCTGCTTAGCTCCTGTTCGGGTTATCGCCCTGATGCGGTTCGCGCGGCGTGCCAGTCAATCTGACCTGTTGATTGACAAGGAAATAGAGTATTAAATTCCAGGCGCGTCGATCGGCTGGAGTTCCGATCTGTCCTGAGGAGCGCGTCGGTGGCGAATCGGCCGATTTGCTGTAGAGATGATCGGCTATGGATCAGCCGATGATCGTTTATTAATTGTAAAGAAAACTGCTGGAGCGATCTAAACAATTACTACAGAAGCAACACTTGAAATAGATTTAATCGGCTGTGAGATAATAAATCGAAGGAGAACAATGACGAAGCCGATTACCCTGATCTCAATCTGGATAACTGGTGATAATACTAGAATAACAGGTAAAACTTGCAATTCTAGTAAATATCGATAACTGGTGAATAAATCCAAACAAAACCACAGCGATGTGCCCGTACTTAAAGCTCGGATATTACTCGATAAGCGGAACCTACCAATTGGCCGGAGATCAAGTTGATGCAGCCCTGCCAATCCGTACGAACTCGTGGAAGAAGAAAATATTGGCGAAGTCGCCGACTTGAAAGTAAATTGCTGGAAAAGTAGAAGTACTGTTGTTGATTGATGTATTGATCTCTTTTCAAGACCCTGACGACTCCTATTTATACCCTAAAGCTAGGACTCCTGGTCGATCACGACTTGTTACAACCTTATTTAAATTACTATATCTATACGGACCTTAAAAAGGAAACGGACTCCCGCAGAATCTTCCGCCGCCGTTCCCTAATCCAATCAAGATTTTCTTCAATTGCTCCTCGATCGACTTAGCGTGCTCCCTTTGACCAGCTTTTGACCAGGATCCTCCAGAATAATCCCATCCTGTTGGCATAGGCTGTGCCACCAATCGGCCGATTTCCAACTGTTATTTCAATTGGCCGATTCCTCTCTATAGCTTTCAGATCTGCCTCATCGGCCAATCTTCTCCTCCTGACGCTGATTCAGCACGTGTCAAAATCTGGCGTCAACACATGCCCCCCAGTTTCGGAGTAAAATATAACTTTTCCTTCGAAACTCTTTTCTTTAATCCTCTCCTCCGAAACGGGCGCAGTAAAAATCTCCTTCCGTTTCGCGGCACAATGATTGCAATTTCCTCGAACCGGGCGCGCGAAACGACCGCTCCCCAGGAACTCGTGTAGACGGCGTGGTAAAAATACCATCTTTGCCCTTGCTCCCCTGATCTCTCTTAAGTACTGGCTTTCTCCGCCTCTCCTTCTCCACGAATCTAGCATTCTCTCTGTCGCATCACTGTTCGTCTTCCTCCAAGCTCCTTCGATTTCCAAGTGCTTCCCCTTTTCCGGCGATCTCATCCGCGGCCTGCTCCGATCCCCAATGGCGTCTCCATCGGCGACCACCCCATCTATAGAGGCTCCATCGGCTGCTCCTTTGGCGGCGGCAGCCCAATCGGCGGCTTCCCCAGCGGCGTCATCGGCGATGATGGCTTCCATCCCAGAGGTAAATGCTCGAAATTTTTCCCCTTTTTGCCTTTCTACTGCTTCAGTATTTTCCGGACCCTTTCTTAGTTTCTTCCCTTTTTCCATTTTTTAGGCACTTAGGCATCGAATCACCATTTCTCTCTCAGAATCCCCTGACCTCATCTGTTTGGGCCCTATGGGGAGCCCTGATCCAACGGATCTGATCAGTTTAGAAACTCATAGGATCCCCTTTAAGCAGACATCCATGGATTTAGATCATTGGGTAGGCACCTTCAGATCCTGGCCGAATGAAACACCCGGGTGGAGAGAATGGTACCAGAGGGTAGCCAGGTCTTGGAAGGTTCAATGGGAAGAACTCAAAATCGGCCAGTGCATAGACTTATCCCTGTCTCAGATGGAAAGGAACGAACCTTTGGTTATGGCAACCTCTTATTTCTGGTCCGATGCACTTAACGCATTCCTTTTTGGACACGGACCCATGACCCCAACCTTGGCCGATGTTCTGCTATTGACCGGCCTAGATGTTTCCTCCGCCGATACCCCTTTCAATTATCTTTTCAAGCCATCTCATCGGCTGGAGACCAAAGGAATCGGTGGGTGGAAAGGATACATCAGTAAAAACTTGAAGACAGGGACAGTCTCACAGAGGGAGCATACTGCCTTCTTGATGATGTGGCTGGAGAAGCATTTCTTCTGTGGCAGAGCGGTCGGCCCCTCTTCCAACACTCAAGCTTTGGCAGAGGCTATTTCACAAGGATCGGCCATCCCCCTCGGTAAACATTTGCTGGGATCGGCGTACCATCTGATGCACCAAATCGGCGTCAAGCTGTCGAAAGGAGAGCCGATAGGGAATCCAGGCGGTCCTTGGTGGTTCATCACCCTCTGGCTCAATTTACACATGAGCAAGGTCTCTCAGCAGCGGATAGAGACAAAGACCTTTCCCAACATCGAGTCAGAGGAGAATCCATCGGTCCATCGCCGCTGCAGATCTTTTGGAGAAGCGGTATCGGCCTTTCCTGGCTGCCAATTCACTGCTGCCCGCGTAGCTGAATATTTCAGATGTTTCTACAATGGCGTTAGTGAAGAGATGACCATCTGGCATCCATATCGGACCGCAGAGCCGATTTTCGAATTGCCCGTATGCTTTGATTTCTCCACTCATACATTTGACAGAGAATTAATGGACGTCTTTATCAAGCCGGGAATTCTGCCGGCCAACTTCTTCTCAGGAAAGGACTCACCCACCTATGAGTTCTACTGTCCATCGGCTGCGGCAAGGCAACTGGGTTTTGGCCAACTGCCGATTCGAGTCTATTTCGCCGGCGAGGCAAAATTCAGAGATGGACTAACTTCAAGTCTTGATTACAGCCGGTTGTGCGATCTAGTATCCAACTCCAGCACTATTGACTTGAACGGCTGGTCAGTTGCCTCTTTCGCCACCCAGCAGTATAAATTATAGTGGGCAGAATGGAAGCAGCATCTTTTCTGTAAATCTCCATCATCTTACTGCAACATTCTGGACCCAGAGAACATCGACCCAAATGCAGCGGTATGTCCTTTTTTCCTTAGCCGATTCCAATGTCGCATTATCATCTTGTTGTTAACTTATGTTTATCCTTCAGTCTGAAAGCCATGTTCCCCCGATGCGGAGCCGAAGCGGCCGGCCGATTGACAGCCATCACCAATACACGCCGTATCCACTCATCGGCTTCCATGCTCCATCTGTCAGAGATATCTCCACCGGCCGATCAAGACGAGCACCCAAAAGGCCAACATCAAAGATAACCAGCCGTCGGGTGCGAGCTCGCCTTGGATCGGCCAATCAGGCGACAATAGCATCGGCTGAAATCTCCCGCATCGGATCGGCTAGCCAGATGGCAGTAGTATCGGCCGAGACTCCCCGTGTTGGATCGGCCGATCAAGTAGAGGTGACACTCACCGAGGCCTCAGGTCCTTTACCCCCACCAGTTGTCGAGACGGCCGATCCCCAAGTCACCGCCGAAGCCGGGGCCGCTGCAGCATCACTATTAGTAGAAGCTGTCCGGTAATCTTATTTATCTCATATATTCTCCAAATCCTCTACTGACATCAATTCTATTCCTTTGCCAGGCTGCACAAGTTGTCCCACCGCAGTCCCCGCAACTATCGGCCACGTCTCAAGTGGGGACTGAGATTACAGCAGCTCCTGTTGCCGAGGTACACGATCTCTTACCCTGCATTCTTAATATTCAGAAAACTTAACCAATTTTGATGCAGGTTGACTTGGGTACGCCGATTATAACTCCACAACACGCATCGGCCGGGAGACTCAGGAAGTACACCACAGGATCAATTTCCTCGAGAACTGCCGTCCGGACATCGTCGGCGCAATAGATCGGCTGAAACGGAGGAGAGCTGAACTAGCCAAGGAGATGGAACAGATAACCAAAGAAATAGCCGCTGAAGAGAAAAAGCTCCAAGAACTCCAAACCATCATCGGCGAGCTGAAGCAAGAAAGACAACATCTGGCCCGTGAAACAATAAGGCTCCGGACCCGCGTATCAGAAGTACCAGGATTGGCCGACAATGATCAGAGAATAGTAGACTCGGCCGATCAAATTAGACGACGAGCGATTGTAGCTATAGATGCTTTCCTTGGGCTGTAAAAAATATGTTAAACATTATTGCTCCTTTAATGTCACTGCGCCGATCTGGTTTTGAACTGCTTTTTCAGTCTACCTTGCATTTATGTACGTATTTACTCCGATAGGACATGTCTCACTGTTGACGCCAGATTTTGACACGTGTTGAATCGGCGTCAGGAGGAGAAGATTGGCCGATGCGGCAGATCTGAAGGCTACAGTAAGGAATCGACCAATTGAGGTAAGAGTTGGAAATTGGCCGATTGGTGATGCAGCTTGCGCCAACAGGATGGGACTACTTCGGAGGGTCCCGGTCAAAAGTTGGTCAACAGAGCGACGCTAAGTCGGTCGGGAAGCAATTAAAAAAGTCCTGATTGGATTAGGAGACGGCGGCGGAAGATTCTGCGGGAGTCCGTTTCCTTTTTTAAAAAGATATTATAGATATAGTAGTTTTCCTGTTTTTAAATAAGGTTGTAACGAGTCGTAATCGACCAGGAGTCCTAGTTTTAGGGTATAAATAGGAGTCGTCAGGGCTTTGCAGATCAATCAACACATCAATCAACAAAATACTTCTACTTTTTACTAGTACTTTACCTTCAAGTCGGCGACTTCGCCAATATTTTCTTCTTCCACGAGTTCGTACGGATTGGCAGGGCTGCATCAACCTGATCTCCGGCCAATTGGTAGGTTCCGCTTATCGAGTAATATCCGAGCTTTAACTACGGGCGCATCGCTGTGGTTTCGTTTGGATTTATTCACAAGTTATGGATATTTACTAGAATTGCAAGTTTTACCTGTTATTCTAGTATTATCACCTGTTATCCAGCTTGAGATCAGAGTAATCGGCTTCGTCATTGTTCTCCTTCGATTCATCGCCATACAGCCGATTAGATCTGTTTCAAGTGTTCCTTCTATAGTAATTGTTTAGATTGCTCTAGCAGTTCTCTTTACAACTACTATACGATCATCGGCTGACCCATAGCCGATCATCTCTACAGCAAATCGGCCGATTTGCCGCCGACGCGCTCCTCAGGACAGATCGGAAATCCAGCCGATCGACGCGCCTGGAATTTAATACTCTATTTCCTTGTCAATCAACAGGTCAGATTGACTGGCACGCCGTGCGAACCGCACCAGGGCGATAACCCGAACAGGAGCTAAGCAGATTCTCCCGGGTCGTGTGTCCGACGCTGAAGACCCATCGGCCGATTCCTATCCGGCCGATTTTAGCGCCAACACTCACCATCCATCTACCTCCTCTTCATTTATACACAGACCGTTCACCATCTCTAGAGGCACACGCATCACTTATCTCTTCTTCTTCTTTTACTGTCCCAACTGAACGGCAAGATGTCTTGTTCGTCCTCCTCATCCTCTTCCTCTGTCAACCAGGTATGAACTCCCCCTCTACCTTTTTCTTAAGCATCTCAATCGCTCCGATACTGGGTAACTCCTTTTATCTCTGTTTCAGCCAAATCGTCTCAGCTCTGATCTAGAACGAGCGATAGAAATCATGCATTCAGAAGAGCCATTATCACAGGCAGATAGAAATCTGATAAGAACTCATGCTGAGGAACTCAGAGATCATGTCCCCGCCGCAGTCCAGGAATATTCGGACCTCATAAGTGCTCATCTGTTGGTCCGCAAGCGACCATCTTCCAACAAAAATTCTTCACTTCCTTGTAAAGCTACAACTGAAGTCGCCATGGAAGATCTGGAAGAGGAGAAGACCCGCCTGCTGAAAGAACTCTGCAACCAAGCTGAAACTGGAGCCACTGCAGAGGACTTGAAAGAGAAAAGGCTCACCCTTATGATAAAACTAGGTCGCATCGAGAGAGAAATCCAGCGTAGGCGTAATCAGTAGACACACCAATATTTTATTCTAAGGGCAACTTATACCATGTCGGCCATGTAATATGTAATTTACATTCAATAATGAATCCCAATGTTTCCTTCACCAGATGTGTAGCCAGAAAACCGATGAGAAATCAGCCATGTTACCTTGACATATTTTGCTGTAAGTTATGCGTCTACCCAAATGCTTGGATAGTACCTCTTCAGATATCGTCCATTTAAAGCTCTTGGGAATTCCTCCCCTTCTATTGTCTCTAGAATGTATGCATTCCCAGGGGCACATCGGCCGATTCTATACGGCCCCTCCCAAGTGGGTGACCATTTACCGAATTTGGGATCTTTAGACCCTATCGGCAGCACCAACTTCCATACCAAATCTCCTAGAGAGAACTGCTTAACCTTGACCTTTTTGTCATACCATCTGGCCACCCTTTTCTTGTTTTCTTCTATACTAATCAGGGCTCTCAACCGTAAACTCACCGAATCGTCAAGTTCATCTTTCATGAGAAAGGAATAATCATCGGCCGTTAACTGATCCTGTAACGATATACGCCTTGACCCTGTCCTTATTTCCCATGGCAAGACCGCCTCATGACCATAAACCAAATGATAAGGGGATATTTTAGTGGCTCCATGACAAGCCATCCTGTATGCCCATAAAGATTCAGCCAAAGACATATGCCACTTCTTGGGTTGCTCTTCTATCTTCCTCTTGATTATCCCCTTGTAAGATGATTCTGCTTGGCCATTGGCTTGAGCATAGTATGGAGAAGAATTTAACAATTTAATTCCCATATCGGCAGCGAACTCTCCGAACTCTCCAGAAGTGAACATTGTCCCTTGATCAGTTGTGATGGTTTGAGGAATACCAAATCGATATATAATATGGCTTATAACAAATTCAATCATATCGGCCGATGTCACGTTCCTTAAAGGAACTGCCTCCACCCACTTAGTAAAATAATCTGTAGCCACCAATATGAACTTATGCCCTTTGCTAGATGGAGGATGAATCTGTCCGATGAGATCTATTCCCCAACCTCTGAACGGCCACGGCTTAATTATCGGATTCATAGTCGATGCTGGTGCGCGCTGCACAATGCCAAACCTCTGACAGTCTTGGCATCCTTTGTAGTACCTGAAACAATCTTCAAGAATGGTCGGCCAATAATATCCATTGTTCCTGATCATCCATTTCATTTTATGAGCCGATTGATGAGCTCCACACACGCCTTCATGGATTTCTCCCATCAGAACCTTTGCCTCTTCTGTTCCCAGGCATTTGAGAAGAACTCCATCAATCGTCCGATAAAATAAATCATCCTCAAGCAACACATACTTTGTAGCCTGAAAACGTGTTCGCCGATCCACCTTTTGGAATGGATTTTTCAAGTAATCGGCAATCTCCTTTCGCTAGTCATCGGCCGCGAGTTCTAGCGTCATCGCTCCCTGAATCGGCCGATACCCAGAAGCATGTTGAGCCAGTCTGTTGACTTCTTCATTATAATTCCTGGGGATATGCTCAATTATTGCAGATTTGAATTCTTTCAAAAGTTGAAGACAATCCTCATAATAAATCCTCAAGATGTCATCCTTGCACTCAGATCGTCCCGTTAACTGATCCACAATGAGCATGGAGTCCCCAAAGATTTCGACTGCATCAGCTCTGACTTCCCTTAATAATTGGATGCCTTTCAGAACAGCTCGATATTCCTCCTGGTTATTAGTTGCAGAGGCTTCTATCGGCAGAGAGAAATCATAAGTTGCCCCCCGAGGCGACACAAGAACAATGCCGATTCCTGATCCGACCCCACACGAAGAACCATCAAAATATAGAGTCCATGGAACTGGTTCAACGGTGGCAATTTCTGGTCCACAATGCTGGACTACGAAATCGGCCATCACTTGACCTTTGACGGCTTTGGCCGATTCGTACCTTAGATCGAATTCTGACAAAGCCAGGATCCATTTTCCAATCCGCCCTTTCAAAATCGGCAATGATAGCATATACTTCACCACATCATCCTTGCACACGACTATGCATTCTGCTGATAGCAAATAGTGCCTGAGCTTAGTACATGAAAAGTACAAGCACAAGCATAATCGCTCCACTGAGGAATATCTTGTTTCGGCGTCTAAAAGTCTTCTGCTGACGTAGTATACCACTCGTTCTTTCCCCTTAAACTCCTGTACCAACGCCAATCCAATAGCCTGTTCATCAGCTGATAAATATAACTTGAACGGCTTACCAGGCTGCGGTGGGGCTAACACCGGAGGTGAAACCAGATACTGCTTGATATTCTCCAGTGCCTTGCGCTGTCCTTCCCCCCATATGAATTCCTGGTCGGGCTTTAATTTCAACAGAAAGGTAAAAGCCTGAATACGTCCTGATAGATTGGATATGAATCTTCTGATGAAATTGACCTTGCCGATGAGGGACTGCAGTTCAGTTTTATTTTGTGGGGCCACCACTTTGTTGATGGCGTCTATGATCTTGCGGTTGACTTCTATCCCACGCTCATGGACCATAAATCCTAAGAATTGTCCGGCCGATACACCAAATGCACACTTGTTTGGGTTCATCTTCAGCCCATGTTTCCTTGTGCACTCCAGCACTTCCTGTAAATCGGCCAGATGATCTTGGTGATCTTTTGACTTGACCATGACGTCATCTATATAAATTTCCACCGATGAACCAATGAGCTTGTGGAAGATGTAGTTCATGGCCCGTTGATATGTGGCGCCGGCGTTCTTCAAGCCGAAAGTCATAACCACCCATTCAAATAAACCAAGATGGCCTGGGCACCTAAAAGCCGTTTTCAAAATATCTTCCTCGGCCATTAATATCTGATTCTATCCGGCATTCCCATCCATGAAGCTTATGACTTTGTGGCCTGCGGCAGCATCCACCAAGATATCGGCCGTTGGCATCGGATAACCATCCATCGGCGTAGCCTGATTTAAGTTCCTGAAATTGATGCACACACGCAATTTTCCATTCTTTTTGTATACAGGCACAATGTTAGAAATCCATTCGGCGTAGCGGCACTGCCGAATAAATCCTGCCTCAATCAACTTTGTAATATTGGCCTTTATGTCAGGTAGAATCTTGGGGTTACACCGTCGTGCAGGTTGCTGATATGGCCGATATCCTGATTTTATAGGTAACCGGTGTTCAACAATAGACCGGTCCAGTCCTGGCATCTCGTGGTATTCCCAAGCAAAGCAATCCCTGAACTCTTTTAATAAACTTATCAATTTACATTTGTACTCAGAATCCAAATTGGCACTAATGTACGTCGGCCTTGATTTGCTGCTATCTTCCAAATCTACCATCTCTAATAAATCGGCCGACGTAAACCCATGCCCAAGCTTCCCATCTTCTCGTACGAGCTGATCCATTTATTCTGAATCTTCAGAGCCGACTGTTTGGATCGGCTGTAGACTGAAATCGGACACTTTCAGGAAGTCAGTGTCCCAAGTCCTACCAGATATACACCTGACGTGCTCGCAGCTCCACTGTTGCGTGTCGGCCGCTGCAACGCTGTAGATGGAATCGGCAGCGACTATCTCTGTACTGTCGCCGACCCATTGCACAAGGCATTGATGCATTGTGGATGGGACACAACAGTTCGCGTGTATCCAGTCGCGACCAAGCAGCATATTATAGGACCCCTTGCCATTAATAACGAAGAAAGTGGTAGGGAGGGTCTTACTGCCGATGGTGAGGTCGACGCAGAGTGCTCCGCGGGCGGGTGACACGTTGCCTTCGAAATCCTTCAGCATCATGTCCGTCTTGGTGAGGTCGTCATTGCCCTTGCCCAGCTTGCGGAACATGGCATACGGCATGATGTTAACTGCCGCGCCTCCATCTACCAGTAATCTGGTGACGGGTCTTCCGTTGACATAGCCTTTGAGAAACAACGCTTTAAGATGCTGTCATTTTTCCTCTTCTGGTTTCTCAAACGTAGCCGTCATCGGCTCTAACACTAGTTGTGCCATTTGTTCCTCCTCTGTTCTTGTTACTCTATCCCGATCGTTGGGCGCCATGAACTCCATCGGCAGTATGAATACCATATCAATTTCGGCTGCCGATTCTTGGTTGCTTGTTTCCTGATCATTTTTCTTTGGGCGCCAAACTCGAGATTTAACATTCCTTCTCTCTGGCACATGCCTTTGTTCTTCTTCTTGATGCTCCCACTGGCGTAGGCGTTGGATCCTTCGCTTCTGGGATCTGGATAGGCCATCGGGACACCACCTGGGATTCACTGGTTTGGCCGATGATCTGGCGTGTTCCCAATCTGGTTCCCTCCCTAGGGGATCTTCGTCTGATACCCTGTCATCGGCCATCTCTTCCAGCAGATCGTGTGCGCTGATCCTGCCCCCTAGTCCATCTCGCTGGCCGATCTTGCTTTTTGACCTGCTGTACTGGTCAACTCTGCCCCCCAGCCGATCATGCACCGAAACGCCCCGTTCTTCGCGCCAATTTCTGTTGATCAGCTCTTATCCTCTGTCCTTAGAGTGTGGCTTCGGGCGATCGTTGCAGCTCAATCCGTTACACTCCGGACAGTTGTCGGCAGATGGCAATTTGATATCGTTCTCCCAGCAGTGGATGAAGAATGGACATTGCCAGTGATCTTCATGCCGGCGTATCGTCTCTTCCTGGTATCTTGCCTGTTCTTGCTGCTGCCGATATTTACTGAGTAAGAATTGGGAGGTGACGGGCCTGCGTAGTCGTTCTGGCCCTCGCCTGTTCCTTCTGATTTCTTCCATCGTGATCTGCCTCCTGGGGTCGACAACGCTGCCTCTTCTCGCCGATTCTGACGTCAGCACCTTGGTTTGACTTGAGTCTCCTCCAGCGTTAACTGTGTTGTCCGGGAAGGGATGCTAATCTATCTTCATCGGCTTTGCCGATTTGGTTGGAGTTTCAAATTTAAGCCGCCCTTGTTCAATGGCCGATTGTATCTGCTGGCGGAAGACTTTACATTCATTTGTGTCATGAGAAGTAGCGTTGTGCCACTTGCAGTATTTCATCTTCTTGAGTTGATCGGCCGTGGGGATGGTGTGATGTTGAGACAGCTTAATCTGCCCTTCCTGAAGCAGTAGATCAAAAATTTTATCGGCTTTTGACGTGTCAAAGCCGAATGTCTCTGGCTCCTTCTTGCCAAAGGGGTAAGATATTGGTTTTTTCCCTTTTACCCATTCTGCCAGGCCGATTTCTTCTTCCGCATCGGATTCAGATCCCTCCAAGTAAGCCACCTTCTTTTGGAAGTTCCTCCGCTGTTCAAACGGTCGGACCTCTTGCCCTGATAATCGGTGGACGATTTGGCTCAGGCTTTCAAACTCTTGGGCAGCATATCTCTCTTTGATTTGTGGCAAGAGGCCTTGGAAAGCGATATCGGCAAACTGTGCATCGGTCAGAGCCAGACTGTAGCATTTGTTCCTGATTTCTCTGAACCTCTATATATACCCCGTCACTGGTTCATCGCTCCTCTGCCTGAGGCTGGTCAAATCCGAGATCTTCATCTCGTGTACTCCTGCATAGAAGTACTTGTGGAATTGTTTCTCCAGATCGGCCCAAGTGACGATAGAATTTAGCGGTAAAGTGGTGAACCACTGGAAGGCCGATCCGGACAGAGATGATGAAAATAAACGCACCCTCAGAGCATCTTGCGTGGCAGCTTCTCCGCACTAGATGATGAATCGGTTGATATGCTCCACAGTGGATGTGTCGTCCGTCCCTGAGAACTTGGTGAAATCAGGAACTTTGTAGCGGTGTGGGAGCGGTAGCGAGTCATAGGCCGATGGGTACGGCGTCTTGTAAGTATAAGTTTGAACTTTCGACTTCAGTCCAAACTGATCCTGGATTACTTCTGCTATTCATGCCGTCCAGTCCACCTGCTGCTGATGAACAGCTGTTCGCGGCGCGGGCATGTGCTGAAGGGCTGGTATGGCCGGGTGATGAATTGGCGAATTTTGCTGAGCGGCCGATAGTTGATGGCGAAACGAGTCCGCACCCCCTTCGTACGTCACTGCTGGCGCCGTGCCTCTGAATGCTTCTACAGTATGTGCCCCCCTGCCGATTTCTGATAAGATCGGCTGATACTGGGAGACCGTCGGTCGGGCGACCGGTTGGTATGGCACCTGAACCGAATAAGTGCCATGCCCGTTCGCTGGCTCGGGAAAATACGCTGTGGCTGACGTCCCCCAAGGCGCTGAGCTTGTAGGTAGTGTTTGCACAGAAGCCATCTGAACGGGTTGAAGCGGCGCTAGCGATGGGAGACATGGTGCACCGCTGTATCTTGGAGACGCCGGAGGTGGTGGAGAGCTGTACCCCTCGCGTTGCGTCAATATCGGCTGAGGAGCCGATTGGGATGTGTATGGTAGGCTTCTGGCTGGCAGAGTACTTGGGGGGGCATATGCCGGTCCCTGATAGCCTTGGACGGCTCCGCTGGCCAGAGAATTGACGACGGCGTTATACACCGTGTTGCTCATCACCGAGGATTGGTCGATGAATGCTTGATACACGGACTGTTGAATCATCTCTGACATCTTGCCCGAGTCTTCAGCAATTGTGATGTGGCGAGGTGCTAGAATAGGAGCCTTCTTGACTGCCTCCCCGCTTCTGGTACGACTGAACGACTGGAGGTACATCTTCTTGTAATCTTCCAGATGTTTGGCCAATTCTTCCCTCTGGTCGTCCTTGAGATCCGCTTCTCTGACCTCAATGATGTTGCTGTCGGAGATTTCTGCGTTCTTCGACATATCAGATCTTGGACGGTCCCACCAGGCGTGCCAAAAGTGTGTTGGCACTAAAATCGGCCGGATAGGAATCGGCCGATGGGTCTTCAGCGTCGGACACACGACCCGGGAGAATCTGCTTAGCTCCTGTTCGGGTTATCGCCCTGGTGTAGTTCGCGCGGCGTGCCAGTCAATCTGACCTGTTGATTGACAAGGAAATAGAGTATTAAATTCCAGGCGCGTCGATCGGCTGGAGTTCCGATCTGTCCTGAGGAGCGCGTCGGCGGCGAATCGGCCGATTTGCTGTAGAGATGATCGGCTATGGATAAGCCGATGATCGTTTAGTAATTGTAAAGAAAACTGCTGGAGCGATCTAAACAATTACTAAAGAAGCAACACTTGAAATAGATTTAATCGGCTGTGAGATGATAAATCGAAGGAGAACAATGATGAAGCCGATTACCCTGATCTCAAGCTGGATAACTGGTGATAATACTAGAATAACAGGTAAAACTTGCAGTTCTAGTAAATATCGATAACTGGTGAATAAATCCAAACGAAACCACAGCGATGCGCCCGTAGTTAAAGCTCGGATATTACTCGGTAAGCGGAACCTACCAATTGGCCGGAGATCAAGTTGATGCAGCCCTGCCAATCCGTACGAACTCGTGGAAGAAGAAAATATTGGCGAAGTCGCCGACTTGAAAGTAAATTGCTGGAAAAGTAGAAGTACTGTTGTTGATTGATGTATTGATCTCTTTTTAAGACCCTGACGACTCCTATTTATACCCTAAAGCTAGGACTCCTGGTCGATCACGACTTGTTACAACCTTATTTAAATTACTATATCTATACGGACCTTAAAAAGGAAACGGACTTCCGCAGAATCTTCCGCCGCCGTTCCCTAATCCAATCAAGATTTCCTTCAATTGCTTCTCGACCGACTTAGCGTGCTCCCTTTGACCAGCTTTTGACCAGGATCCTCCAGAATAATCCCATCCTGTTGGCATAGGCTGTGCCACCAATCGGCCGATTTCCAACTGTTACTTCAATCGGCCGATTCCTCTCTGTAGCTTTCAGATCTGCCGCATCGGCCAATCTTCTCCTCCTGACGCCGATTCAACACGTGTCGAAATCTGGCGTCAACACTACTAAAGCCAACAGGGCGGCACAATCTGTTGTCAAGCTTAAGTGTAACATTTGCAAGGTGAACTTGTCCTGATAGAAGTATATGTGTAGCTTTGGCTAGGCACAATATGACAGAAAGGAACAATAATTATCGAAAGCAGATTAGCAAAGTTCAATAAGTATCTAAAGTACTAGTCATAGTTGTTGGCTAAGATGTATCCCTAGACGTAGCACAACAAGATAGAACAATAGACGATAGACAGAACTCAAAGAACAAGCAACCAGCAACTTATGCAATTATTTTTCTCTTTTTCCCTGATTTTTCCTCTTGTTGTTTTTTGCAACTTTTTTTATTTTTTCAAATATTTTTTTGATATTTCCTCCAAACAGGGATCACACAAGATGGAACCACAAAAAGTATAAGCTTAAACAGAGGTAGGATATGGTCCATAAAAAATCAGGCACGTTCTCTGAAAAGCGTGCAGCAACTTTGGAGCTTGAGTACTCCCACTTAGAAGGAAAATTTGGCAAATCTGTGAATGGAAATCCGGCTAAGCCGGGAAAATTCAGGTGCAAAATTTAATTTCACACGATTTCAAAAAAAAGTTCACCTCAATCCGAGTTACGAGCTAAAAGTTATACATGTTTTAAGCAAGGGTCTCTGGATCAGTGTTTTTGGAGGTCAAAAACAAGGCAAAACACGTTAGGGCAAAGCATCCCTATTTGCCAACACCGAAACACGGCTGAGCAAAACATCTCAGTACGTGAACACCCTAGGGCAAAGCTTCTCTGGTGTATGCAGCAATAGGTATCGCTAGATGAAAGAAGGAGGGCTGCGATGCAAAGCGAAAAACAGAAGGCGGCCTACAACCTATCTAGGGCTTGCGCGGCGAGAGTTCACATAGCGACGCGCGATTGAACTATGACTATGAACACACTAAACCAGCAACAAGACTCGACCATGGACACAAACTCTACAAAGCGAATCTAAAATGAAATTGCAAAGGCTAAAACAGGTGATAGGACAGCGGAAAGTGTATATATTTTTTTGGCTTTTCGTGGACTGCAGGTACAGGAACGAGATGAATCTAGAGGAAAAACATGAAGATATACCTCACGGTTTACCTGAATCTTGATACCACTTGACGTAGCACTAACTCGATCTTCCGATAGGTATGATAGATTCGATTGGTGGAGAACTCGACGTTGGCGATCCGGGCTTCTAATCAGACACTATTCGAAGCTCTGCAACCATTACACTGCTGCTCCATTGGTTATAAACCAAGTACAACTCGATTGACCTCGCCAAGAAGGCTTTTCCCTACAAGCGAATCGAAGAACACAAGCAAAAAGGATAAACACACAATCTGAAACTGCAGATGTGTATGAAGCAAAGATGAATATGAGGTTCAAGCTATGAAAACGAAAGGACTAATCGTCATAGTGGTGTAGAACAAGAACGGGGGCCCTGGTTCACAATAAAAAGACTCGGCATTACAGTTACAATGAAAGATGTCTGTTTCTCAATGGAAAAATAGAACTAAACAAAACCCAAACACTAAATAAAAAGACTCGGCGTTATAGTTACAATGAAAGATGTCTGTTTCTCCTAGGGTTGGGGGCGACCAGGGGGGTGTCCTCAACCTAGGCTTAAGGCCCGATACGGTAAAAGGCCGACTTGGCCCAAAATAGCTGACGCAGCATATTGTCGTGGTCACACAGAATGATCCACGAACCTTCTGGAGCTAGGACCAAAGCCAAAAGAAAGCTTTCGTCGTTAACTTTCCACGCATCAAAGAACGCCTCGTTTCGATGTATGAGGGAGATGTGGCCGATTCCGTCCAGAGCGGTCTGCTGAATCTGAACCAAACGTGGAGTCTAAGTTGATGACGACTTGTAACTTGACGACGGGCATGGCTCGTGGGTATCGACCTCGGTGATGTCCTCATCAAAGATAAGATGATCTAGTGGGTTGACAGTACGTTACAAATTGGATTCATGTGATATGTACAGCAAGGGAGACCCATGCTGTAAACATGCTTCTAGTTGAAGTAATCTTTCGTACAAGCTATAAACACCTTGCAAAAGTTAGTTTTCATTTGTTTGGCACAACTAAAGTCGATGTCAATTTGTGGTGTGAAGGTATGTCTTCCAGTCATATCTGTCTCTTCCTCTAGAGCAATGCGTGCAGTGCTCATACCTTCTACTTTCAGTCCTTTAATCATGGTTGTAACATGAGCCGATTCCCCCAGTGCCCTGCTGGTCGACCGTCAAAAATCGGCAGGGCCCTGCTGGTCGACCGCTGTCGCACCACGCCAAGGGGGGCGGAGCCAAGAGAACAGCGACGACCGCGGCTAACCGGGCCGGCACAGGGATGCCCAGCTCGCCTCGACGCACAGGGAGTACGGGCGGATGGGGAAAATTGAGTTGAGCGAGAGAGAGAGAGGAGTTAGGCACTGACGGGTGGGACCAGGGGCAAAATCGTCTTTTCAAACCAAACTTCACATCACATGGATGGAAATAGCAACGGAATGGCATTGAGGGGATGGAACAAAATTTCTATGGCATTAAAGGAACTTCTAAAATTTTTATTGCACTGAAGGGAGTCATCAAAATTTCTATGGCCTGAAGGAATTGGCTCTTGTAACATTCTTTCACTTGTATGACTAAGAAATAACTTGGATTTATGCTATGTGGATAATATTATCTGATTTATGTGGTTTGTTAACCATAAGACTTCGACCAAGATGACGTGATGAATCTACGTCCACGTCCAATTTGCTTCTAGGCATTGGACCATCGTTGCCATATAAATGAATACTATAAAGACCTAGTATAACTACAATATATATGACCTTGTATAACTACTATATGGAGTATGGTTGTGATACTTTCTGTACTGTTCTGCGATATTATGCATATTAATACCGCGATATCCTAAATTATGGTCTTATATCATAATCCCTAATAAATACCGCATTAGCGAGAAAAAATTAAATAGGGAGCATTGACGTACTCATTCATGCCTACTATCCTTGAGATATGAGAAACATTGCCGGATATGATTAGGATATAAATTCCAAGATTATGAGAAACAGTCATGAATTTATTCGTGTAGGAAGAAATCAAACCCTTCGTCATGGATATCAAAACACTAGTGTAAGGTATACAGGAGAGGACATGTATACAATACACATATATGTGAGGTTGGCTGTGCTTCTATATATAAGCACATCTATATTGAAATAGAATTGTGATACGGACACAAATTCCAAAAAAAGAGAAGATTGAATTGTGTCATTCTCTTCATCACACTCGTCAAGATTCACATGGCGAGGATTTCGTATTTGACCGTGATTTTATTCTTAGTTCTTACTGTCATCTATTCTACCTCACCGTCCTGCCAAGCTGGGGGATGTACGTAAAGTCGTAAACAGACCCTACTTTCAATTTGAGTTTTTATGTTTGGCATGTTCAAATGAATTTGTGTGACGAACCCGTCATGTTTGATTCGCATTATGTGTTGGATGTACATGTAGGCATCAGCTGCCCTCGCCGACCGCCGCCGCCGAGGTATACACGCCTCCCTTACCCACCACCATGTACACTTCAAAAGTGCGCCAAGTTTTGCGTACACATGCACTTTGGGAGTGAAGGCGCCTACTGCAAACGACGTGGACGCACATCGGAGTGCTGCTGCATGCCAAAATAAAATGATCTGGTGTTATGAGGGGCAGATCTAGACTGGCTCATCATTGTGGTACCGATACGAATTTCATATCCAGTTATTCTATATACAGAGGGTGAAAATAAAGATGGCGCATGTGCTACAGTAGATCAGGTGATAAATGTTTTTTCAGGCAGGGATAGATCTGCCCCTGAGTGTAGTGCATATATCCAAATGTTGTACTGCTACAGAACGTCAATAAATAAAATATGCTTTAAGATTATTGTTCCAATCACGTAAGTGTGTATCGAGCCCTGACCATTGGTTCACAGGAAATAATAATTGCACACTACACTGACTAGGATCGCAACCGTTAACACTCTCACTCTGCAGTGTTTTTTATAACCTTCACAAATCACAAAGATGTCACTAGGTTTAACATATTTGGCCATTAATGTTATTTATTTCTGTCCCCTGCAATGACCAATGAGACTAGGGAAGAGGAGATGAACAAGAAACGGCCAAATGGGGAATATGAAAGCTCGTTTTCGGTCCATATGGCCCAATCTCGCATTTATTCTAGCAGCCGAACGACAGCTAATTGGGGGACATACGCCTAGTAGTCCCAAATATCCTCTGGAAACTTCTTAAACTAGCATTGTTCTGAGCAGCGTTGTTTTATCAAGAGTAAGTACACTTATAGTTGCTACTCAGCAAGTATATTAGGAAATAAATGATATGTAAGGCTTAAACAAGGATAAAGGCTAGCTGAATAAAGCGGTAAGCATTTTAATGAACAGTTGAACATTAACAACCTATTTAATAAGCCATGAATGAATATTGCCCACATTTATGAAATAAAAAGATAACTGAGTAATAAATAAGCTCGAAACAAATAAATTGTTGAATTAAACACAGATTCAATTTAATTAAATCATGCCAGGGTTCAGGCCGTTCTTGACCGCGAGCACGGCTGATATATCAGTTTTACACTCTACAGAGGTTGTACACTTTACCCACAAGTCGTCTCTCCCTTGATACCTAGGTTTGCAAGGACCTTAAACACTTCCGAGGTGAGTGGCAGGGATTCACTACGAAGCCTTTCTGAAGATGCTCTAACAAATCAGTAGCCCACTAAGGTTTCAGCCGCTGTGTGAGTGAACCTCCCCCAAGGCGTAATAAAAAATAAACAAATGTGTACACCATTGGTAAGCAGCGAACATCTCATCACAGCCCCCCTCTTGCGTTGGAACAACCACTAACATGCTAGAGACATCCAATTACTTAACTAAGACCAGAGCAAATTAGTTCTTGTAGTTACACTATTTTCTCAGGTGGTCACTCCATCGTTTAAATTAATCATTTAATCACCATTTGTCATAGCGGTTCCATTAAATAAGCCAATTATCCAATATTGAGTTCATAAACCACGCATAATTATTGTTTAGCAACTAAGCAAACTACCTAGAATAAACTAAAACACGACTTTCAAGAACATGGACAACAAATATGGATAAAGAAGGACCCATCAAATAATGCATGCAAGGATAAATATAAATAAAGGTTATTATGATAAAATATGATCAAGGAATATACTTGTCTTCCTCACTCCCTTGCTCCTGCTTAGTCACTTCAAATTCTTGCCCTTAGAAATTCTCGAACTGCTGCTCAGTCACTTCAAATTCTTGCTCTTAGAAATTCTCAAACAACTCCTCATCTACGCGTCCCGATCAACTAATAGCAACACAAGCACATAAAAGCAAACAAAAATGAAAATAAATTAAAACAGTACATCAAACATTGATAAACAGAGAAGAGAAGCTTAAAAACTAGTTCTACGCTTTACAACGATCAAAACGGTACTAAGAACGTTTAAAACGGGTTTAAAACACTAAAGATATGCTAAAAACGGCTCTACAGGGGTTAAACACGAGAAAACCTAACAAAAAGGGCTAAACATAAAGAAACTAGGGGCTAAAACATAATTTTATAAAAAATATGAGAGCTAAAGCATTAAAACGTGACTTATGGATGGCAGATTCTATTTTAGAAAAAGACAGGGGGTTAAATGACAGAAATAGGACTAAAAACATAATTATTTTTAAATAGATTAGGATGAAAGGTTTATTCCTAGAAAACGGCTTTCTACAAAAGTACCAGGGCGGTGACCAAGCCTAGATTGGGTCTACACTGTCGGATGGAGATCCCATGGCCTAGGTGGCTCGGCTAGGCGGAGCGCTGGTAGGCGTCGGCGCACAACGGCACCATTGAGAGGCGCGGCGCAAGGCCACCGGCGTTGTGCTGATTGGGCGCTACAGCACACCAAAAAGTGCGCGGCTTGGCTGGGGAGCACAAGGGCGGCACAGAGAAGCTGGCACGGGGGTTAGGAGAGGCCGAGGCAGCCAGCGGTGGGCTCTGACGAGAGCGAAGAGCCTTGGCCAGAGGCAAAAATAAGGGGAAAAAGAACGAGGTGCACCCCGAGCTTACCGTGAAGTGGTTGATGGCGGCAGCGCGGGCGGAGGTGCGGCACTGGGGAAGATTGGCGGCGCGAGGCTCGGCGAGCTTGGTGGCGGCGCAGAGCACGTGCACGTGCGAGGGGTAAAGGCGGCGCGTGAACTGAGGGGTGCCGAGTCTCGCGGGGGCAGGGGTAAAGAAGGCCGGGGAGGCCGAAGTCGGGCTGGCCTTGTGGTGCGCCGCGGGGAAGGTGGTGGCCGGGTCCGGTTTGAACCCGGCTGGAGGTAGCTGATACGGGTAGGACCTGCCCGTCGGTGAGAGGGAGAGAGGGAAAAGGGAGAGGGAGGCTGCGGGTTGGGCGGGTTGGGCCGGTTAACGGGCTGAAAAGAAAAGGGGAGGGAAGGAAAGATGGGGTTGGCCCAGGAGAAAAGGAAAGGGGGAAGGGGAGAAGTGGGCAACGAGGGAAGTTGAATCGCCGGCGGAGGGAGGAGGTGGCGAGGGGCCCAACAAGGGAGAGAAAGAAGAAAAGAAAAAAAGAAAATAAGAAAAGGAAAAAGAAGAAGAGATTTTCTTTTACCTAGAAAAAGAAATAAAGCAGTAGAAAATAGTATTTAACTTGCAAAATTCGGGAAAAAATTCTGGAAATACTCTACACCTCAAACACATTCAAACAAAATTAAAATATGCAGCGCTATGAGTGCAACAAATCAAATTTAAGCCTATGATGTGTTTTAAAATATTCCAAAAATATTTCTTTTGAAGCATAAAATTTATAGAAACAACCTAGACACTCTAAAGGTGAATTTTTAAGGTGTTACACTAGTCTCTAAGAGAAAAGAAAAAAGGAAACTAAGCTTAGAGCCACCTCTAATCCGTGAACCGTTCTCCCACCGAAGGCCTAAGAGCAAGTCTAATAATTTAGCCGGCAGTTGGCTCTATGCTAGTGCCATGTTACTTGCAGCCCATATAACAGCCCACTCATATGATAGGTACCTGTTGGTATAGGCTACATCATTAATACATGGTCTATCTTATTCTCTCATATAATATCTTGGATCATGTGAGTTTATGGGGTGTTTGATCCATAGGGCTAAACTTTAGCCCTACCAGATCAAAGAGAATATTATCATTTAAGAGTATTAAATAAAATCTAATTACAAAACTAATTGCAAAACCCCTAGGCAAACGAGGTATACTAATTGATGATTAGCGGATGGTTACTGTAGTATCACTGTAGCAAATCATGGATTAATTAGGCTCGTTAAATTCATCTCACGAATTAGCACCCATATATGTAAAAAGTTTTAGAAACAGATTTTATTTAATACTTCTAAATAGTAAGATTTTTTTTGATATGACAAAGTTAAATTTTAACCCTCCGGAACCAAACGGAACCTTAGCCTGCTTCTCTTCTCTCGTCTCGTCTTTCCTCCACCTAAGCACTTATGTGATGTGGTAACTCATACATCCCACTTATATGTTTTTATTATACTTGCTCTAATGCGTCCCTGACACACAAGCCACCATAACTGTAAGAAGCTAGAAATTCAGTCCCTAGTGAAATTTAGGACGTGTAAAAGGCCTCACTTACAATACCATGGACAATTTTATTAATCCGGATTTGCTTTCATGTTATTTCGTTCATAAGATAGGAATTGAAGAGCTAGTAAGGGATATACGTGTTTGATTTCCAGTTTGACGTATGATAGAGGAAACAAAGGGATATCAAAACTGGCGGACTCCAAGAAGTGTTATTTTCCACTGCTTTTGGTGAGTTTCGGGATTGCAAAATGTGTAGATGAAGGATGAATAGCAGTTAACAATCATAACTCGGGAGCACTTCCGAAAGACCATTTCCCCAGCCTATGCAAGATGCCTATTCTCATGAAATGTATAGCACTCAAAATCAAACATCTACCTGCGAAGTCTAATGGATTCATTAATAACGGTGAAAAGGGCTCCCTCACTCATCTGCCGTGCACAAACACGCGATAGGCATCTTACAAAATTACATCCCTGTAAGATAATTCATGAAATAGCACACAATACCAGATAGTCTTGAGTTGGTTTTCCCCATTTCCCTCTTCATCCAGCCTCATCCAAAAGTTACATGGAACAAAACTTAGCGCAGGATTACAGGAACATTAGCAGCGACTACACAGTAACCACGCACTGCTTCCAAAACTGCGCAGACAGTCCTATGTTGTACAATTCTTTTTTGTACCTAAAACCTATAGAGGACAGTACAGAGGGGAAAAGCGTCAGACAGTCAGATCAGTTGAACAGGCTACAACAGCAAAATTCCCATATGTTCTACTGACTACTGATGGCTAGTTACATGATAACCCGACATACAGTAACTCAATCACACAATACGGAACCACCCCGCTGTGACACTGGGATTTAAGCAGGCTTTTGGTTTTGGTCCACCAGCTGGTTCTTTAGCTGAAATATCATTGACATAAACAGGGTGTCAGTTTGAACTCAAAGAATAATCAGTAAATAAAACACCTGGAAGACTTCTGCTACACTAACCATGGTGTTTAAAAGCAAGAACCTCATGTAGTAACTTTATAAACAGTTGAAAAGCATTAGGATCACAAATCAGATGGTGATTCCAACCCACAACTATATGGCCGATATTTACTATTTTATAAGGACCCAGCCCTGTTGACAAGTCCATTCAGAGATCCACAATTACTCAAAATACCCGTACAACCCAAATACCCAAGCCATCCGACCCAAATACCCGTGTCCTATTTTTTTTACCGAGTCAGGCCTATACCGTTGTATGTTCCAAGTGGCCTTTGGCATGTTGGCATGTCCCACCAAAAAAAATATCTGCCAAATCGGATACTCGAACCCAGTTCCTTATACCGACACCCGCATCCGGGACCATGTAGTGCTGGTCAAGCGCTGTACAGATTACTATGTAGACAGGTCAGAAACACAGGTTCATGTCCTGTTCTGTAGGAGCTGTGTGCCCTCATATTTCTTCTTTTTTTGAACAGATTTGTGGCACTCATTCATTATCGTTGCCTCTTACCAAATTTTATAGATTTGTCAGACACAAGAAACAAGGCATACTGCATTTCTTTATTGTAGAACAAGTAATAAAATAAATACAATGCACTAGGATTGGAACTTACTGTGTTTACAAACTTCAGCTGCTTCAGAACTTCACTGGTCTTCAACTCCTACACCGGAATATAAACTTTAGAAAATAAATAACATTGATGAAAAATGTTGACAAGTAACAATAGACCAACAAGAGGTTTCTTATACCAATGGAGGGTAAGATACCAACATGATTCTGAGGTACCTGTCAGAGTCGGACAACTAAAACCACTAGGCAGTAGGCACTAGGGCACACTACCAATTATCAAGCATTTCTGATGGTACATAAAAAGAAAAGATCTCAATGTACTGGTGGACGGAGAATACTCACTAAAGACAGCCCTCTTACTAGTTTCACTCGATCCCAACAAGAGAGAGAATTGCTCAAAAAGTCTAAAATTCCAGATATCTACTTAAGGAAAAAAAGTAATCCGATGACAGAAAGATGAATAAATTGTAGGTAAAATCATGCACATATGCTCAGATAATTACAAAAGTATATCCAATGGATCCGTTATTCAATGGAAATGTATCCATGGTTAAATGCTTATGAAGTGGTAACAAAATCAGTTCTGGCTGTAGTTTCTTTTGCTCTGCATGTCCAACATATTTCAGCCATATTTAGGAGTAAGGCAGCTAGTCTGGTAGATCATCCTTTGTTAAAGAAATAGAGTACCCTATTAACATGGTTAGCTTAACAGTACAATACACAAGCGTAGAATTAACATGCATGGGTTGAACAACAGTATGCAATATCATAAATCAGTCATTCAAATATTTATGCATTTTTAACATTTAATTTGTGGACCTCTTTGTGTAACTGATTTCACTGATACGCCTTCGAATAACATAAATGCAGAATTGACAAAGAATTTTATCTTGGTTCAAAAGTGGTGACTAAAAATTTGAGCAACTAAAGATTCTTTTTTCTTCTCGAATACGCAGGAGAGCCGTCACTACATTAAGAATACAAAGAGTATAACACGCCCAAATCACACGCACACCCAATGTTCAAAAAGGAGGAATTAGGCGGCGGCCTAGGCGCGCCTAATCGCTAGGCGAGGGGGTCCCGCCTGGCCTATGGGGGTAGGCGCACCCCAAGGCGGGCGCGGAGCCTAGGCGGCGAAAGGCGGCACCTCGGCGGCGCTGAAGCGGATGCGCGGGCGAGTCCGCGTGAAAATTTCCAGCCCCACGGAAGTGCGTGCGCGCAGATGGCTTCGGGCGCGGGAAAAGGAGGCCGCGCGCAGGATAGATTAGAGGGAGAGGGAGGAAAAGGAGGCCGCGCACGGCTGCTGACTCCCTGCCTTGCAGACGCAGCTGCTCCCGACGGCCGCAGCTCCTCCCTACCGGGCGCAGCTCCTCCCCACCGGGCACTTCCATCCCCTCCCCGCCGGGTGCTCCCCTTCCTGCCGGGCGTGTCTGCTCCCGCCGGCCAGTCCACTCTCCAGCCAGGCCAAAGGTCAGTCCTCCCCTGCTCCTCTCCTCTGCTCGTCTCCTCTGCTCCCTCCCTCTGCTCCTGTCCTCTGTTTAACTCTTGGATCTGTACGACTGAACTTGATAACACTTGGTTCCTCTGTTCCTGAGTATATATGCACCATAGATTAAGTTCCTGAAACTGAGTATACTAGTATTAGTATATATGCACCATAGATTAAGTTCCTGAGCTCCTCTATTCCTGTATTCTAGGCTTGTAGATGTCACTTGTTAGGCTGAGTATACTCTGAATGTAGGATGTCGACGGCAGAGGCTGCAGCTGCACCTGAAACTGAGGGAGCCAATGTCCTGAAAAGGAATTCAGATGATGTGGGATGGGAATATGGGGTTTTTGTTGATGCTAACAATAAGGACAAGGTGTAGTGCAACTTCTGTGACAAGGTCATGTAAGGAGGGATTTATCGGTTGAAGCAACATGTGGCCAATGAAGGAAAGAATGTGAGGAAATGCAGGGACAGCACACAGGAGGCTAAAGACAAGTGCAAAAAATCACTAGATGAAGCAAAAAGGAAGAGGGAGGAGAAAACGGTTCGTGAGCTAGAACTTAGAGAGGAGGTGAATGTTTCTCGGGTTGGAGATGGAGAGGAAGAGGAAGTGACTTGTGTTGGAAGTTCAGAGCCTCACAAATTAGGACCCATGGACAAATGGACACGTGCCATTGACCCTAAGCAACCAAAAGTGAATCTTTGAAGCAACAGAAGCTGAACAAGGAACTTTGGAAAGAAAGAACACATGAGGTGCATAAATATATTGCAAGATGGGTCTATACACATGGTAATTTTCTAATTACTATTCTGTATTTACATTTCAGGATTTATTAGATGCTATTATGCCTGTACTGAACACTAATTAACCTTCTTTTTTGTAACATTGGCAGCAATACCATTCAATGCATGTGACAATGATGAGTTCAAGCAAAAGTGTGAAGCAATTGGACAGTTTCGAGCTGGACTTGAACCTCCATCTCAGTATGATCTGCGAGAGAAATTGCTGGAAGAAGAATATGCAAGAACCAAGAGTTTGCTGCAAGAACGTGAAGCCGAGAAGGTGAAGAATGGGTGTTCTATTATGACTGATGCTTGGTCAGATAGGAAGAGGAGAACATTGAAGTGCTTGAGATACTTCACAGAGGGGAAAGAGATAATTAGGCCAGGAGAGATAACTAGGTCTGCTTCAGCCTTCCTCACTTTGAACAGCATGCAAGAGAAGAAGGACCAGCTAAGAAAGATGGCGGTTCATGGTAGGTGGGACACATTGAAGGATGTGAAATCAAAGAAAGGAAAAGATGCCACAGCTATTATATTGAATCCAGCCTTTTGGAAGGATGTCAAGCTAACATTGAGTGTTTTTGAGCCATTGGTCAAAGTTCTCTGTGTGGTTGATGGGGATGTGAAGCCATCCATGGGTTTCTTATTTGGAGAACTCTATTGAAGATGAGGATGATAATATGGAACTCTATTGAAGAAGATATGGCAGTGGGGCTTTATCATGTCATGTTTTATTTTTCTGATGCATTCATGTGAACTATGTGTCTTAAACTTATGAACTGCTGTGTGACTGTTTTTTTAATTTACTGCTGTCCAACTTGTGTGATGTAAAATCTGTACTGCTGTCCACCTTGTTTAGTTGTCCTTGCTGCTGATATGGTCTCATGGATGGGAGATGGCTGAGATAATTTAGATAAGTATCTACCTTGCTAGTCAGTTTTTCAGTTTTTCTATCACTTGTATTGCTGATATCTAACTGCAGAACTGTTCATATAGTGCAGATTGGAGTTGTTATGGTTGCAGACCACTTGAATTGCTATGTAGGAACATCACTTTTGCATCAACTAAGGTATGTCCAGAATCAGTTCATCTATATTCACTTATTCAGCTACTATGTTTGTATAATTTATTCATCTACACATGATATTTGCATATTTGGCAAAACGCCTAGAAAAACGCCTTGAAACGCCTAGGCTCGCTTAGGCTCTAGGCTGTGGGTCACCGCCTAGAAACCGCCTAGCGCTTTTTTTAACATGGCGCACACCCACTGAAGATTACTATGAAAAAAAAAGATTATTTCTTTACCCATATAGTCATTGTACCTTGGATAGTTGGATATAAGAAACAGATTAACTAAAACTCAAAAAACTGTCATAAAAGTATTATGACATGCTAGTCACGGTAATAAGGAAACAAAGGCACAAGATCATTAGGTACATGATTCAAACTATGTAAATCAGCAAATACTGTTACAAAATAAGTACAATATTACCTGCGGAACAGCACAATCAGCATGTGCAGGATCCCAAAGAAGACAAGAAAAACACTCCCAATCATCTGTCTGTACAACATATAGGGGTGCCCTGCAGGATATACCACGAGACAATAGTTACAATGTACCTTCATAAATGCCGAAGATATGAACAAGAGAAAGTAAAATTTATATTTTATATTGCATAAAACTTCCATATTTTCAGTGAACAAGAACAAAGCTTTAGTTCAAAGCAAGTTGGGGTAGCCTAGAGTTGAAACCCAACATGAACCACCAACAGAAAGGGAAATGAAAGAGAAAAGGAACATAAATATACATAACATAAGGCACCAATAATAGTGATGGATATTGAGATAAAAAATTTAAAGAAACTCCACCTGTCAGGGGAAAGAAAGAGGAAAACATAGCAAAAAAGGGATGCTCCGTACAGAAAGACAGGAGCATCTTAATTTTTCAGTTACATACTTACATCAATAGCTTCACAACCAATACAATCAAGGGAAAACAGTCGAACTGTACTAGAGATGCTAAAGTTATTACATTTTAAAGCAGTTAAATCGCCACTGCTGCTTTTAGTTTCACACGGGCGCCACAAATAACAGTTCTGGTGGCATTTTTGCCATTTTCTAGAGGGAGGTTTGTAGTAACGGTTCAAAGCACTAGCAAGTAGCAAATTTGTCACTGCCGCCAATTAATGTGTCATAAAGATGTTAAGCTGGCCATTAATAGAACAAGCTTAACTAAGTAAGCAATGTTTTGACCAGTTTCTGCCAAGTCGAAGATGCTAGCCACATTGCAGTATGATGGGAAAAGAAAGTTTTAAAGCTTCCAACATTCATTGAGAACCTTGCATAACGATGAAATAACTTACCAAGTTATTACTCAGGGGAAAATTGCAGTTGAAATTGTAATTTTGATCACAAATTAGCGTAGATTAAGTTGTCAATTTCTTTTTAAAAAAAATACTAACAAGACATATATATCTGGAAACTTACATAACAGAAAATTTCATTACCTTCTCCATTTGCCACAGACAACTTGTTTGTCAGAGTCTCCTGGGTTTAAGGTCTCACGGCATTGTATCCAATTACCAATGGAAGATTGACTTTGATTACTTGTTTTGCGCAACTATGCAAACAAAAAACAAGCTTAAGAAACTTTGTACCAGGAACACTACTAATTCAAAGGTAGAAGCTTACATTAAAATTAGTTAGTTCAGCAGGGTCAAATTCAGAGGGCTCGTCAAAATAACCATCACTGCTGCACAAATAATTTTAAAAAAATAAAAATATGAGTATTGCAAATTTAAAAAATGGTCCAGGGAAAACTGCTATATGACAATGAAATAACATAACACAAGACACCAAAACACAGTTTATACATGTCATGGACGGCCTGGGCTCATGAGATGAGCAGCCCCCAGATCACTGCTTTAAATTCACATGGTTACTTTATATGGAATTACGTGTTAAATGATTTGACTGATCAGTAATTACAAAATATCCAATGTTGACTGCTGTCAAAAGTTGCACATACCAATAAATCAAATACTGGCTACTAATCAGAAATGTAAATATGGAAAGGTTGTACAAGGCATGAAAAAAAAAAGACAGCAGATAAAGTTCCAATGATAAAACATTCATCGTATGTTCTAAAATGGAAAGTAAGATTGATCCTTCTGAGATAATCGTCAGGTAGCTATCAGATAGAATAGATAACTATGATGATTTGGGAATACAGATAATTTAAAACAATATACTGTAATATTTATATCGGATGATTTGGGAATACGGATAATCTAAAATAATATACTGTAATCTATATATGATTCAGCTATGTAAGCATCCAATCCAAAAGAAGGAAGAGCATATCATACAAAATCATACATAAAAATGTCAAGATGATGTTTCTTGAACAAGCCATTAGATCATAGTGATCAAACAGTAAAAGAAGTGTAACAAATGCTTCTGCAAGAAATTAGCAACCTTCACAAACTGAAATTTGATATACAAAAAAAATACATGACCCTTTTTATTAATGCAAATGTTAAAACTAATGCCTTGCATAAGTATGCACACCTGGAGGTTGGACCAGACCATTCTAGCACTTCTGCTTGAAAATCTCTACCAATTCGAACCCCAGTAACATATGGTTCAGCATCCTTAAGCATGTACTCTATATGACTCATGTCATGAGGCTTTTGGTTAGTATTCCTGGAAGGCTTGACCTTGCCCTCCAAGAGTTTGCCGTAAAGACTCTTAGATTTCTTACACAAGCATGGCGCACAATACCATTCGTCAGTTGGTGGTTCCTTAATACAAGGGATGCAACAAGGCAAATGAAATGCTACTTCACAAGAATCACATATTAGCATCTTTAATGAACGATCCAAGCAGCCACAAGTATTGCATGTCAACAATGGGTTGGCATCATTGTCGGTGAATTCATCTTTAATTCTTGCTCTTGATTCAGTTATGAGTCCATCTTTTTTCAGTATGGCGATGCAAAGATCCCTTGGTGACATATGCTCAGTAATTGGTTCAGCAGGGCTGATATTTGATGATGAACATTCAGGAGCATCCTTTTTGTATAGAATCATTGAAGATGGTGACATATTTGAAACATTAGTACCAGAATTTCGCTCCAATGAAACCCCTGTAGGCCCTTCACAATCTAGGATACGACCTATCATGTTGGCTGTTGAATTGGAAGGCACTGCTTCTGAGGAGACTGCAGGTAGCACTAATGACGACTGCTCATCAGAAGTTGTGCAACTTTGCATCGTTTCTTTAGACTCTTCATTTGTCGCAAGAGAATTTGAATCCTTATCCATCTTCCGCCTTTTATAAACATTGCCATCCTTCTTCTGCGGAGATAGGGAGCACATTGTGTTGGCAGTTGGTAAATCAAAACAGCTTGTGGGTGAAAGGACTGTTTCTGTTAAGGTTGATTTGGATTCTCCAATTACATGTGAAGATAGTTCTCTGTAGCTATTTGAAGAGCATTCATTCCATTTTGGAGTCATCTGTACAGCTCATGTGACAGCATGCAACAAACTGTTCAGAACCCAAATAAATGAACACTAGAATAAGAAAGTAAACTCATACTGAACAACTTTTCCTCTTATGAGTTATAAGATCATACTTATCTGTTGCAGTATATTGCTTAATAAGCTTTAAACATAATGAAGTAATCTGATCATCCAATTCCTATGAATAAGTTCCTGTATGGTGGATAACGAATTAGAAATAATTAAGATAAAAACTGGTTTAAGCTCTTACTCAATCCGCAAAAAAGAACAATCAGAATACCAATATCAGTAAAGCGGACGCAAAAAGGTTTTAGTCATGCAACCTAATTCTTCCAAGTTTTCACAATTATACCTATTTTCCGAAACAGTGCAAAGAAACACAAATGGAACGACTATAATCCACAGGTTGACAGGCTTTCATCACTTATAAGAGCTTCGCTCACATTTCAAAAATATTCTATTATATAACAACACAAGCTACAAATTATCAAATGACAACCAAAGACGCCAGGGTACAGAATAAACAGATTTGTCCTGCGCATTCAAGGAAAAAATTTGAATAAACACATTCATCCCCATAACAAAAACGAATCTTAGTGTATACAGCAGGGTAAAACAAATGCTGGACAACGCCCTCAAGACCAGGCAATGGATCGGCAGTGCAGGCAAGCAATACTGGAGAAAGATGGGAATTCTAACATTTCAACTCAAAATAATCAGGGGTTCAGTTCATCACCGAAAAATAATGAAATCAACTATATACAACCAGGTTACATGACAAAGGAGGGAATGAAGCAGTGTAAAACCTCTGTTTACCCTCAGCCTCAACTCATGTATATTCCTCTATTCTTCAGTCTTGATCCGAAATGCAGGCATCACCAGAGAAGTAGGAATTGATCTGTCACAAAGAGTCAATATTGCTGAGCCACAAATTGAACCTAGATGCAGGATTAAAATATATATGACAAAAAATATCAGATTTAGTAAATTTAGTAAGTTTAGTAAAGCGCATGACAGTACCAGATCTATAATCAGAGAAGGTACGAGATAGGAAAAGAGGATCATGTATGGATAAGAGGATGCCGGGAAACAACAGAGGGTAAACAGGGGCTGGGAGGGTAGACTACAGATGGCATGGGCCATTAAGGAGGGATGAGGGAGAGATAAGGAGACCCTCCCCCACTACCACCTAGGCACTTATGGTGAGGTGAGGCAGCACCGTACACAAATAAATTAAATTAGTATTTCAAAAGCAAATACATAAATATCAGCCAGAAAAGGAGAAATAGCAATATAAATGGGCCATTACCAGAGTCAGGCAATCAGCCACCTAGCCAAGTAAAGCTCAATCCCAGACTTATGAGACTATCAAGTACCCCCTCCCTTCCCATGCCCTAGCGGGAAAAAAGCCCCCTCATCCAATGCTGTTTCTCATTCATGGTAGCCCATAACCACACTACGTCACCATCACCCAGAGCCATCGGCCACAGAAGCTCATCCCCACACTGCTACCTGCATCCCCATGCCTCATTCCTGTTGCAAGTCCTTCCGCGTATACCAGCACTAACACCTACCTCTTTGACTGCTACCCTTTCCTCTGCCACCCGTTGCCGCCCATCACATCTGTACTGCCACCCCCATCCTCTGCTGGAAGAGCTGTTCTTCCCTGATCCACCATGTGTTCTCCTCCTATTACCTGCCTAAGATGGTGACAACACCTTGAAAATCATGGCTGGGGGTGTCTAGCACAAAATGAAAATTTGGGTATGGACCGAAGCATATAGGAGCACGATGTGCCTAAGCTAACCGTGTTTCCTTTTGTGGCCTATATTTGGGAACAAAATCTACAAATGCAAATTGGAAACAAATTCAGCATAAGGTTCAAGGATATCGAACTTTCTGCATAAATGATCTCAATAAATATTAAGATAAATTACAACTGGTTGAGATATCACTACATTGTTCACCATGACTGCATCTTTCCCTTCTTATCCTATCCTAGATCCTTGAAAATTTCAACTACCACATGGTGCCTTAAATTGACCAAATACAGTCAGATACTTATAAAAACATAGTTTAATTGCTGAAGTTATCATGATAAAAATAAGCAGTTTAATTCTCTGAAGTTATCATGATGAAATAAGGAATTGGCCAAGCACATAATTGCTAAATTGCAGTGCTGTAACAGGAGATACTAACAGTTTTGAGGCACCATGTTGTGTCTGAGGTTCATGGATAAGAGGGGATCGATGTTGTTCAAGTCAAACACAAACTACACCAACGAGTTTAGGGAAGTCTAAATCAAGAACCGTCCAATATGTAAAACCATTATAGCAAAATTGTTCATGATTTGCCTAAACAACCAACATATTCACACGATTTGTTCTCTCCTAAAAGCAAGTAATTAAATGCTCTGCATAACTGTCATGGAAGCAACTAATTCAAAGAATATGCGCATTCATAACTTTCCATGGAAAAAATTTAATCGTTGCCGGCTCATCAGGCAACTGGTGTTAAAAAAATGGCATCCATAGGAAGAGCTTTGGCACTATAAGGTGGCTGGCAGACACTTTTATGTCCTACACTGCCGGCCACCTAGGCAGCCGTCAGGGCAGCAAGGTGGATGCCTGGATGAGGTCAAGTAGACCTAAGCTGCTGCTGAATCTATGTCATTTGCTGTCATTCTCACCCCTCGCTCCATTTAGACCACTTCCCAACCTCCATTTGTCTCCTCCACCTTCCCCTTCCTTCCACCTCTTCCACCTCCTTGGCTCCTTCTTCCTCACCGGTCTCCTTCACCATCCATATGCCATGTCAAACAGCCGCTGCCAAAGCGAGCTAGAAACTAGGCAAACCAACCGCCCGACTAGTGCATATCGACAAGCTGCCTTGGCAAGCTAGGAACTAGGGGGGCCCACCACCCAACTACCACATAATTATTCCCGCCTAACACCTAATCCTTTTTTTCATTTTAAAAATTGCTTAAATGACATACCGAGCACGGAAATACTGCACCCTCCCCTCCTTCCACCTCCTCGCCCCCTCCTTCATCGCCTCCCTCTCCTTCGGCCTCCACAGACTAGTAGCCTACACGCCGCCTAGAGGCACCTAGGCACTAGGCGTCAGGGTCGGATCCAATAACTAGGATCTCGACAATCTTTTGCGAAAAATCCATGTTATTAGGTATAATACAGGTATACACCAGGGGCGGACCCAGCATAGGACATGGGTTACACCCGATAATTCTTGCAAACGAAATCGAAGTTAGTAGGTAATATATTGTAACTGGATTCAGATCCAAATACAAATAGTTTTGTTAGGGTTTGGGGTGCTCCGTCTCGCACAGCAGAAGGAAAGAGAAGGGGCGGGCATACCTGGAGGATGCGCTCGTCGCCGGCAAAGGGCTGGGCGAATACAGGACAAATGGCGCCGCCGCTCGCCCAGTCGTCGCCGCCAGGGCAGGAAGAGCTGGGAAAGGTTTAAGAAACAGAGGGAGGAGATGAAGCTGAGGCCCTGAGCGGCTGCCCTGACCGGGAGGGCTGACAATGAGCCGAGCCGAGCTCGAGCGAGCCTGCCACTAAACGTGGAGGATCCGGAGCCGAGGTCGATGTGAGCCCAAGATGTTCTTAACTTTAGTGTAGAATAATTTTAAGAAGATGTACGTGTAAAGCTAGTTTTAGTAGAAGTTTTATAAGCATTAGATGTTATGCTATATCAGCAAATTTTCTGATATAATAGGGTTATTATAAGAAAAGAGAAGTGAGAGTTTTATGTGAGAGGAGTTTAATCCCATGACACTGATCCAACTCAGTTACCAAGTTCACAGTTTTCGTAATAGTGCAATAAAACTATGCATTAATATTGATCTAAAAGACGCACTTAATTCGATAAATAAATGGAGAGATAAGCGTATATGGACATTTAGCTTTATTCCCTCTATTCTCTTATGATTGTCTTATTTTCAAAATTGAATTATTCTCTTTTGATAGTCCCATTTGAGTTGACATCTTAGGCATAGTATCGGTGGCCGTTTGATTCCCATGAAGAGCTTCTCTTAAAAAAAGATATTAGTGTACATATATAATAACAATGAAAACGAGGAGTCGTGATTAACGAGATGATAAGCAACATTCTTCTTCTTGATCATTGTACCAAGATAAAATAGAACTATTAAAAGTGAAAAGAGAATGAAGAGAGTATTATTTTGTATCTATTTTAGCCTTGTGCAACACAGTATCTCGCTAGCTAATGCAAGGCTCCAGCCTCTACCTATATTATTTTAACTTTTGATGGTTGGAAATTTAATTAATAGAGGTAGCAGGGTGCATGCACATGCCACGCAAAACTGAAATACTCAAGCTTCATCAAATACCTCAATCTCAGATCGTTGGAGCTTGCGAGCTCCAGGTTAGGTCAAGCTTTGCTTGATTCCAAGTATAGTTTAGCTTGAATTGAGTTTTTAGCGAGTCAAATATAAATAGCTGGTGAGTCTTGAGCTTTTCTGGTAATTCTATTTAGGGATATGGGTGAACCGTGAATGCTCAGCAGGTGTAAATCAGCAGGTCATCGGACTACTGTGTCGAAACGAACACGCATGCTAATATGGTGGGCACCCTCATTGTTGGTAAGGTTAAGGTCGCGACAGCCAGCATCATGAAGGATGGCAGGGAGATTTTTGAGGAAGGGGGATGTGTGGCGTGTATGAATAAGAAGTGCTAGAGGTCAAAACTTTATTTGAAAGGATTTTGAATGAGATGCTGTCATGTAAAATTTAATTATGTCATGATGATATTTAAACAGATAAGGTTAATAAATGCTAGGATTATAATAAATTGTTCCAGCTAGAAAAGTCTTATTCTACCTAAGTATTAGAAAACATTCATGCAACACTTCAAATCATATAGTAGAGCAAAATATCACATTGATAGATATTTTATATGCTAGCTATGTTACAACTAACATAAGCTATAAATAAAGTACTAGATGACCATACAGAAGATATGTGTATTGACGCAAAAAACCGGTAATGGGCTTCCTGCGTAACCCCACACGAGGATCTGGGAGATTTGCTTTCCTACGACGCAGGCTCCAATTAGCTTCGCGTAGGTGCAAGACGTGCCAGTCAATTTGACCTGAAATTGACAAGGAATAAGGTAACGTCAAATTATGGAACGTATCGGCTGGTATTCTCCATAGGGGATATTGGCTAGAGATCCGATATGAATCAAAAAGCAGTCGGCTAGGGTCAGCAATTCAACTGTACAAGCAGTATTAATTTTAATTAATAATGCCTCATAAATAACAGTTAGATCTAGATCTGATCGGCTGTGCTTGGTATAAAAGATTGAAACAACAAAACTGCATTAAAAGCCGATAGATAACTAAAATCCAAGCTGGATAACCGTGATAAGAGTTGAACTAAACTAGACTAAATGAATTAATCTCGCGAAGAAAAACTAATATCGTAACTGGTGAATAAATAGATCGAGAAAGAAGCGATGCGCCGTCAATTAAAAACCTAATTTACTCAGTAAAACGCGGAACTTACTAGAAAGCCGGAGATGAAAGCGATGCAGCCCTGCCGACCAGAAGAACTCGTTGAAGAAAAGAAAAATCTACGAAACTAGGGTTTGGCGAAGTCGTCGACAAAGAAGAAGTAATTGTTGTATTTGATTGGATGTCCCCTGATTACAAGCCTGCAGGCTAATATTTATAACCTAAGCCAACAAATCTAGTCGACCACGACATGACATAACTTGACTAAAAAGAAAATAATCTTTCCAAAACAAAACAACTCACGCAAGACTCGGACTCTACATAATATCTTGCTAACGTAAACCATCAGCGCCAATCTTGCTCCATCGACTGCGATGCCATATTGGCCAGTCTTCGCTCCATCGGCTGCTTTCTTTGCCCTTGCATCGGCCAGACACGTGCCAAAAAAGGTGTCAACACATGCCCCTAGTTTCGGAATAAAATATTTTTATTCCAAAATTCTCTCCAATCATGGTTGCCTTCCTGATTCCACGTGTGCGCACACAGTGTTCAAACCAGCAATGATGATCTCTTTCCTTGAACCAAACGCGAACGATCCCTTGGTACTCATCACACTGATCGGTCTTTTCAAATTACTTCACAACTCCTCGATTTTTGGAATGAGCTCTACCGCGCGTACCTGACTCTTCCACTTCCCAATTAACAGTAGCAGCGTGACGCTTTGAGTTCTTCCAATTGGTACCCGATCTGTATCCCCCCCCTGCGGCTATAAATAAGGATCCTGGGCAAGGCAAAAAGAATCAAACCCCATCTGTTGTTGCACCATCTTCTCTCACTTTTCCAAATCATCCTCAGATCGAGATGATGGCTAGCAACAAGCGACCGGCAGAAGGACCCTTCGGAACCCAGCCACTTCGTGTTCGTCTCCACCACCAAGGGTAAGAGGACCTTTGTCTTCTCATATCCTCATGCTTATGCCACTGATCTCCTCAATTGTGTAGGGTTATTTCCATGGCTGGTGAGGCTTCCAGCGCTGCCCACGGCGCACCACCTGCAGCCTCAGCGAACTCCTCCGCCGGCTCCGCCGACTCCTACAACAGAGACAACGCCCGACGCTTCCTCTGTCAGAGCAACGAGGCCCACGACCTCTACTCCGAGGCGACTCGCGAGGTCAGGCACCTGGAGTTCTGTCTGGAGGCTACCCAGGCAGCATTGTCAGCCGCTGAAGGCGAAACCTCTGCCGCCCGCGCAACGTTGGCCGACGCCGACGCCAGAGTTGCAAGTAAGGTTCCTTTGAACATAATTTCCTCTTCCTTGACAACCTCCATGTCTTGATCGCTTTCTTCTTTTATCTGGAAGCTCTAGAGGCTCAACTCCAGGTCCTGCACCAAACGGTGAATCATGCCGCCACCACGGTGAACGCTAGGGGCGCCCTACTTACCGACCGTCTGCAAGACATCCCCAACTGCGTCAAGGAGGTTGCTGGCCATGGAGTCCGCCAGGGAGCCGCAGCTGCTTTGGCCACGGTGCAGACCCAACTCGTCTTTGAGCTCCGGACTCTGCAGCCTGTCTTTCCTGAGGGAGAAGATCGAGTAGACTTCGAAGAGCTCGCTGATGAGCTTGATGAAGCCGCCCGAGCCATCGGTGAAGAAGTCGACGTCGAGGGTTTAGTCAATAGGGTTTTACTCGGCGATTAGATTATATCCGGAAGACAATGAATGTACAACCTTTTGCCTATATGAATGTACTCATCTTCCGGAATTCTTACGCGTATGTGTTCTGCATCAGTTTCTGTTCTTTTGCGACCATATCGGCAATCAGGACGATCAATAACTCTTTACCCACATTTCTCCATAGCTGATACCCAAAATGATACTTCGAACAAACGATGGTGTAATTTTTTGCCCTCCAGGCGACACGTATCGTGTTGGCTATTTCTTAGTCAATGTCTTCGGACTAACCATCGGCTTTCACGAATTAATCCTCAAACGATATTTCTTTTGAACAATCGGCCCGTATCTCATGCATCTATCCATATGCTAGGATAGTATTTCTTCAGATATTTGCCGTTCAAAGGCCGAGGAAAATTTTCTCCTTTAAGCGTCTCCAAAATATAAGCATTACCAGGAACACACTGATTTATCCGATAGGGACCCTCCCAAGTAGGAGACCATTTACCAAACTTTTGATCCCTAGTCCCTATCGGCAGAATCGATTTCCAGACCCGTTCCTCTTGGGAAAACTCCTTGACCTCGACCTTCTTGTCATACCATCTGGCCAATCTTACTTTATTTGCTTCAACATTAAGCAAAGCTCTTAGCTGATGACAAGCTAGGTCTTCTAATTCATCTCTCGTTAGACCCGTATACTCATCAGCGATCAGCTCATCTTGCAAAGTAACACGCCTTGAGCCAGTCTTCAATTTCCAAGGGAGTACGACCTCATGCCCGTAAACCAACTGATAGGGACACCTTTGTAGCCCCATGACAAGTCATCCGATACACCCATAATGCTTCACCGAGGGAAGTATGCCATCGCCTCATCTACTTATCAACTTTTCTTTTAATCAATTTGATAATCCCCTTATTAGATGCCTCTGCCTGCCCATTAGCTTGAGTATAATAAGGAGAAGAATTTGAAAGCTTGATTCCCATACTGGTAGCAAACTCTTCAAACTCTCCTGACATGAACATAGTTCCTTGATCGGTCGTAATAGTCTGAGGAATACCAAACCGATAAATTATATGTTCCTTTACAAAATCAATCATATTCTTGGAGGTTATGGTCTTCAATGGACTCACCTCGACCCACTTAGCAAAGTAATCAGTTGCCACCAATATGAACTTATGATTCTTGCTTGATAATGGAGAACTCTGACCAATTAAATCAATACCCCATCCCCTAAAAGGCCACGACTTTATGATAGGATTCATAGGCAACGCAGGGGCTCTCTGGATATTACCAAACTTTTGACAATCTTGACACTCTTTATAATACTCAAAGCAATCCTCAAGAATTTTCGGCCAAAAATATCCATTCCTTCTTATCATCCTCTTCATCTTGAAAGCTGTTTGATGTGCTCCACACACTCCTTCGTGTATTTCTCCCATCAAGTTTTTAGATTCCTCAGCACCAAGGCACTTGAGCAGACACCATCTATCATTCTATAATACAGATCATCTTCAAGCAGAACAAATTTAGTAGCCTTATACTGCAGTTGCCTGGAGATCTTCTGTGAGGGATTTTTCAAATAATCAATTATCTCTTTCCTCCAATCATCAGCCGATAAGTCCAAAGTTAAGGCATCGCATATAGGCCCATAACCAGAGGCATTCTAGGCAAGCTTGTTGGCCTCCGCATTACACATTTTGGGAATGGGCTCTATAGAAACAATCTTGAATTCTTTCAGCAACTTGAGGCATTCTTCATGATAGATCCTTAACACTTTATTGTTGCAATCATATTTTCCAATCAGCTGATTGACAACAAGCATGAAATCCCTAAATATTTCAATAGCATCGGCTTTGATTTCCCTCAACAATCTTATCCCTTTGAGCACAGCTTCATATTCTGCCTGATTGTTGGTTGATGTAGCATCAATCGGCAATGAGAACTCAAAACTTGCCCCCCGAGGCAATATAAGAATGACGCCAATGCCACAGCCCTTTCCACGAGACAATCCATCGAAAAATAAAGTCCAAGGAGCAGGTTCTACAACTGAGACATCTGGACCACAATGATGAGTAACAAAATCGGCCATAACTTGCCCTTTGACCTCTTTAGCCGATTCATATCGCAAATTGAATTCCGATAGAGCCAGAATCCATTTTCCAATTCTCCCATTTAAAATCGGCAATGATAACATGTATTTAACAACGTCGTCTTTGCATACAACGACGCATTCAGCCGATAATAAATAATGTCTAAGCTTAGTACAAGAAAAATACAAGCATAAACACAACCTTTTGACTGGAGAATACCTGGTTTCTGCATCTAGAAGTCTCCTACTGACGTAATAAATCAGGCGCTCTGTTCCTTCGAACTCTTGAATAAGGGCTGATCCAATGGCACGTTCATCAGCCGATAAGTATAGCTTGAACGGCTTGTGCCTTTAGGGTGGAATCAGTACCGGTGGATTCACCAAATACCGCTTTATATTATTAAGAGCTTTCTGCTGCTCCTCTCCCGGATAAACTCTTGATCGGCCTTCAGCTTCAACAATGGGCTAATCGATATCCTCCCGGATAGATCCGATATAAACCTTCGGATAAAATTGATCCTGCTGATTAATGACTGAAGTTATTTCTTATTTTCTGGGGCGATCACTTTATTAATTGCGCCAATAGTTTTCTGCCCAATTTCAATTCCTCACTCATGGACCATAAAACCCAAAAACTGTCCAGCCGATACACCAAAAGCGCACTTGTGCGGATTCATCTTCAACCCATGCTTCCTGGTACACTCTAGGGTCCTGCGCAAATCGGCTAAATGCTCCTTGAATTCCTTAAACTTGACCACCACATCATCAATATAAATTTCCATGGTCTTGCCGATGAGATCATGGAATATATAGTTCATTGCCCTTTGATATGTGGCTCCAGCATTGTTCAAGCAAAAAGTCTTGACAACCCACTCATACAAACCAACGTGTCCAGGGCATCTAAACACTATCTTCGGAATATCTTCTTTCGCCATAAAGATATGGTTATACCCTGCATTGCCATCCATAAAGCTGATGATTTTATGTCGTGAAGCAGCATCTACTAGCAAATCGGCCATCGGCATCAGATAGCCATCCACTAGCGTAGCCTTGTTCAAGTTCCTGAAGTCAATGCACCCTCGAAGTTTGCCATTCTTCTTATACACATGAACTACATTAGAGATCCATTCAGCATATCGGCACTGTCAAATTAACTTTGCTTCAATTAATCTAGTAATCTCAGCTTTTATATCTAGCAACACTTCTGGTTTACATCGTCTAGCACCCTGCTGATACGGCCGATACCCTGGCTTAATTGGTAACCGATGTTCAACAATCGATCGGTCTAATTCAGGCATCTCATAATATTCCGAGGCAAAACAATCCCTGAATTCTTTTAACAGTTAAACTTACTCTCATTTATAATTAGGATCTAACTTAGCACTGATAAACGTCGGCCTTGGATTACCACCATCTCTAATACCAACTTGTTCTAACTCATCGGCCGATGTAAATCCACACCCCAGCTTGCCTTTATCATCTGACAGGAAATCATCCATCAGGACGATTCTTCAGAGCCGACTGCTTGGATCGGCTTTAGTCCGAAATCAGACATCTTTAGGAAATCACCTTCCCAGACTTTACCTGATATGCACCCTACTCCATTGTACTCCTAGATTTGAGGATCTGCCATCGCAACGCTAAGTGACGAGTCGGCGTTCACAACTTCGACCGCATCCCCCAGCCATTGGATGAGACATTGATGCATAGTGGATGGAATACAACAATTGGCATGGATCCAATCTCAACCCAAGAGAAAATTATATGAACCCTTGCCATTAATGATGAAGAAAGTAGCTGGGAGAGTCTTACTTCCGATGGTCAATTCAACGTTGATTTGCCCCCGAGCTGGCGAGGCTTTTCCTTCAAAGTCCTTGAGCATGATCTCGGTCTTGATGAGATCCTCTTTGCCTTTTCCCAGCTTCCGATACATGGTATATGGCATCACATTGACAGCGGCCCCACCATAGACTAGCATCTTGGTCATCGGCCGGCCATCCACGTGTCCCTTGATGTACAAGGGCCTCAGGTGTCAATGCTCCTTTTCCTCCGGCTTGTCGAATGTAGCCGGTATAAGGTCTAGAGTTAGATGGGCCATTACCTGCTCCTCTGCTTCATCATCGGTTGGAGCCTTGAACTCCATTAGCAAGATGAAGACCATATTAACCGATGTTGATGGAGCAGTTTCATCGGCCTTTTGCTTGACGCACCACACTTGGGACCTTACTTGCTTCTTTTCTTGAGTACATTCTTCCTCTAGGTCCCTGTGGTGCAACCTCTGAACCCTCCTTTTCTGAGATTTAGTCAACCCTCCGGGGCACCATTGGGGATAGATCTCAGAATCGTAATGATAGGTGCGCTGATGCTCAATTTCGCATCTCAAAGGTTCTTCATCTAGTACCAGATCGTTGGCCTCGTCCTCCAACTGATCATGAACAGGAACACGCTTCCCTCGCGCCTGTCTCTACTGATCGGCCGACGACTCCTGTCATCGTGGCACTATCTCTTGGATGAATGGAAGTCTTCACGCGACCTGTTGCACTTAGGACAGTCGTCGGCGGATGGCAGTCTTAACCCTTTGTTCCGGCAGAAAGCGAAGAAGGGGCACTGCCAGTGGTCCTCGTTGCGTCAGCTTCTTTCCTCTTGATGACTTATTTCTCTATCTTGCCGACACTGATATTTACTCAATAACATCTGGGATGTGACAGTTCTGCAAGGCCCTCTGGAACTCTGCCCTTGGCCGTATCGGCTCTGACTTTTCAACCCGTCAGCCGATATCTGCATCTTGGGATCCACAGCTCCCGTCTGCTTGACCCATTCTGAAGTCAACACCTTAGCTTTCGTTTTATTGCCTAGATCAATGATTTTCACCATATTCCCCGAAGGGAAAAGATGCCCATCTACCTTCATCGGCTTTGTAGGATTTTCAAATTTAATCCTCCCCTGCTTGATAGCCGATTGAATTTGTTGACAGAACATTTTGCATTCATTGGTGTTATGAGACACAACATTGTGCCATTTGCAATACTTGTGATTTTTTAACTCCTCGGCCGATGGGATCGTATGATTAGAAGACAACTTGATCTGCCCTTCTTGCAACAGCAAATCAAAGATCCTATCAGCCTTGTTGACGTCAAACCTGTACTTCTCTATGTCCTTCTTGGCAAACAGGCACGAAACTGGCTTATTGTTCCTAGTCCATTCTGCTAAACGGATCTCAGCCTCGTCTTCAGAATCAGAGAAACTTTCAACGAAAGCAACCTTCTTTTGAAACGGGTTCCTCCTGGGATCTTGGACACAGATGTTAACATTTGACAGCCTCTGAACGAGGTGACTTAAGCTCTCAAACTCTTGTGAAGAAAATCTATCCTTGATGTGAGGCAAAAGTCCTTGAAAAGCCAATTCAGCTAACTGGCTATCCCTGAATCTCTGAATGAAATTAGGGACTGGTTCATCATTCCTCTATCTCACGGCCATCAGATCCGTAAGCTTCATTTCGTAAACACCAGCAAAGAAGTACTTGTGGAATTGCTTTTCAAGATCAGCCCATGTGATAATGGAGTTGGCTGGAAGAGAAGAAAACCAGGCAAAGACCGATCCAGAAAGAGACAACAGGAATAAATGAATTTTCAAGGCATCACCCCCGGAAGCTTCCTCGCGCTGGACTAAGAACCGACTGATATGTTCAATTGTTGTTACATTGTCTTGTCCAGAGAACTTGGTAAAATCCGGCACCTTGTACTGGTGAGGCATGGCAACCTAATCATAGACCTAAGGATAGGGCCTGCAATACATGTAAGTTGGCTGCTTAGGCTTTAAGCCGAATTGACTCTTCATCACATCGGCTATCCGGCTGGCCCAATCAATATTTTGGAAGACATTGCCTTGTTGCTGTGCCGCCGGGTGTGGTTGTTGTAGCAGAAGCTGATGCTGATAAGCAATAGGCTGATGAGCCACGACCTATGGTTGATAACCCATGTGTTGCCTTTCATGATTGGCCGTCGGCTGAGGAGCCGATGGGCCCAGTTGATAACCATCGGCTGCTGCTGATACAAACCATCGGCTGAGGAACCGATGCATGCGTCTGGGTCCACTTGGCTGCTGCTGAAGAGTCGGTGGTTGGGTGTATGGCATTAGTGGCTGCGATCCCTGAGGCACGAATGGCGTGCCCTGAGCTGATCCCCCTACACCTGTAGCGCTTTGAGTCTGGGTGGGTGCCTCCGCACTAGTAGAGATCATGTACTCAGGAGGCATCCCCAGAGATGTATTGGGGACGTAACCAGCCGGGGTGCTGAAGAGGCCTCCATGGGTCGATGACACCTTCAACGGCGATCCGGGAGTTAACACCGGGGCTGTCGAGATGGGAGTTACCATCGGCTGATACGCCTGTGTTTGGAGCAAATAAGGCGGCATCGGATATCCTCCAACGCCAGTCTGCGCCGTGTTGGGTTGTGGCTGCGTGACGGCGCCTAATACAACAGTGTTTCCAGCTCTAGCTCTTGCTGTAGCCGATGACTCCAGTTGAGAGTAGCATGGCCCTTTATAGCCCATCTGCATACCGCCAGCGATTGTCTCTCTGACAACATTCTGAACTGAGTTCATCAAGACGCTTGACTGATTGATCATTGCGTGGTGCATGGCCTGGTCAAACATCTCTTGAAACTTAGCCGAGTCTTCACTGACTGTGATCTCTCTCGGCTTTGGGAAAACGGTCTTCTGTGTAGCCTCTCCTTTCTTGTTTGAGCTGAAAGTCTTGAGGCATGCTTGCTGGTAATCATCGATGGCCTTCTGCAATAGCTGTTTCTGGGTATCATTAAGGTCTTCCATGGTGACGTTGATGACGTTGTTTTGGTCCACTCACCAGGCTTCGGGATAGTCATGTTGAAGTCGTTGTCGTGTCCCACCAGGCGTGCCAAAAGTGTGTTGATGCAAAATACCGGCAATCGGCTTCTTACGTGACCCCACATGAGGACTGGGAGATTTGTTTTCCTCCGACGTAGGCTCCAATTAGCTTCGCATAGGTGCAAGGTGTGCCAGTCAATTTGACTTGAAATTGACAAGGAATAAGGTAACGTCAAATTATGGAACGTATCGGTTGGTGTTCCGAATCGTTCCATAGGGGATATTGGCTAGAGATCCGATATGAATCAAAAAAGAATCGGCTAGGGTCAGCAATTCAACTGTACAAGCAGTATTAATTTTAATTAATAATGCCTCATAAATAACAGTTAGATCTAGATCTGATCGGCTGTGCTTGGTATAAAAGATTGAAACAACAAAACTGCGGTAAAAGCCGATAGATAACTAAAATCTAAGCTGGATAACCGTGATAAGAGGTGAACTAAACAAGATTAAATGAATTAATGTCGCGAAGAAAAGCTAATATCAATAAATTGGTGAATAAATAGATTAAGAAAGAAACGATGCACCGTCAATCAAAGATCTAATTTACTCAGTAAAATGAGGAACTTAGTAGCAAGTCGGAGATTGAAGCGATACATCCCTGCCGACCAGAAGAACTCGTTGAAGAAAAGAAAAATCTACGAAACTAGGGTTTGGCGAAGTCGTCGACAAAGAAGAAGTAATTGTTGTATTTGATTGGATGTCCCCCGATTACAAGCCCACAGACCAATATTTATAACCTAAGCCAACAAATCCTAGTCGATCACGACATGACATAACTTGACTAAAAAAAATAATCTTTCCAAAACAAAACAACTCACGCAAGACTCGGACTCTACATAATATCTTGCTGACATAAACCATCAGCGCCAATCCTGGTCCATCAGCTGCGATGCCATATCGGCTGGTCTTCGCTCCATCGGCTGCTTTCTTCGCCCTTGCATCGGCCAGACACGTGCCAAAAAACGGTGTCAACACTGTGAAATCTTTATTATTTGATCTTGAGAAGCTATTGCCTAAAGAGGAATGGAATGTATGTTTAAGTAATGATTTTTAGCTTGTAAAATAATATATGTTTCAAACTATCCATAATGACTTTTATTTAGAATATGGTTAAGTACGAAAAAATATTTTTAGAAATCATGTACACCTAATTTTTAAAGTATAGGTCCGCCATTGGTATATACTTGTAAATGGGCAGATCCAAATACAAATAGCTTGAACTAGGGTTTGGGGAGCTCGGTTTCGGGCATCCAGGGAAGGACTCAATATAGGACATGGATGTACAAATCGAAGTTCGTAGTAGGTAAAAGTACATGATCAGATCCGAACCGAATAGAAATATCATGCATTAGGAGTTTGGGTGTACGATTTCGCGTAGCAGGAAGGGATGGGAATGGGCGGGCATACCTCTGTCTGATGCTCGTGGTTGGTGAAGCACCCGATGAAGAAAGAACTGGTGGCGTCGCTCACCCTATCGCCTCCGCTAGGAGAGGAAGGCGAGACCGAGAGAGAGAGGAGAAGGCGTCGAAGACGAGAAGGAAATCCGGGAAAACCGAGCATGCGCGGCCTTTGGTGAGTTTTTGTCACTTCGGTGGGTTGGCCCGCAAGGAATGGGTAATGGCTTTATGAGTGACACATGAGTCTGAGTTTTTTTTTTTGAAAAAAATGTTCCAAATAACTCATTAGTACATCAAAGCATTTTGTAGGCTGGGCCTACAAAACATATGAATATTTGTCTAGAATCAGCATCCAAATCCGCCTGATAACTCTATGGGGCCAGCAAATTCGAGCACAAGTCAGGCCAAGCTTGAGCTCGAGCTAGGTTGTACAATTTTGGCTCGGGCTCAAGCTAGGATGTACACTTTCTTTTTTTTATCAAGAGGTTGTACACTTTCTCCCGTATAAGAATAATTAATTTTAATATTCATGGCGGGCTCAAACTTGCAAAACCGACGTCATACCTGATCCTAAATGAGCATTGGGTTGGGCCGTCAAATCAAGTTAGGCTTATTTTGTTCAGTTCTATATTAAACAGATAATAGGGAGTTGGATTTCTTGATATTAGAATTTTTTTGATAGGTTGATACCAGGAATTAATGCTCACTCTCCATTTTTTCGGAAAAGCTAAAATTTCGGACAACCTGTCTCAAGATTTTTGTCGAGTCGAGCCTATAATATTTTTTAGATTTTCTCATGTATCAAGTTCCGAACCTAGCCCATTAAACCTAGTCCACTGGTTGGGTCAGGTTGAGCTATTTTCGAACTACTCGGGTCAAGTGGCCCATAATAATCACTAAAAGAGAAGAAATTAATCTACATGAGTATTTGCATCACTTAAGGTCATCCATTGTCATCGTAACTTCAAACTTCACCGCACGCACCCTGCTACACCTATGTCATTCACAATGTGACATCCTCCTATTTGAGTAATAGAGCACGCAAATCTGGAACCTTGAAGGGTGTGGAGCAAGGAATTGAAACATAACGAGGGAAGAGAGGACGACGGCCAAGGCCCTCTGTGTGGTGTGGTGCTCAACTCCAACCTCAGCTTGGCACCCGGAAAACGGTAAAGGGAATGAGAAGAAAGAGATACAGAATGGCATGTGGGTCCGACTACTTTAAACGGCTGAGTGGAAATTAAAGTGAGTGAAAATGAAGCCACGAGGTTGACAACTCATCCCCTTGTTGTCATATATATAACAACATTCCGATGGGTGGATCATAGATTTGCCATTACATATATTTGGATCACTTCTTCATGGACCCTTTTGCATACCCTTGGGCCATTTTTCCAACACTGCTGCTGCTCAAATCCTACAAAAAGCAACCATCGGAAAGATGTTACATGCATAGTTTCTTGATCCTATGGTTTGACACTAAAGATAAAAATTAAGGGGGGTTGTGTTTGATGTGGCGACTGGTTCCATTTTGCAAATCTGACTAGCCAACCAGGTGCATTTTGCATTTCAAGTCCTTATAAAATTTTTGTTGGTCAAACTATTCAATTACAATGATCAATTTTTGAAGATTTAGTTAGATTGACAACGAAGCTTCATATGTTACTAGAACAATATTGGTAACAATACTTTTGTGGTACATACACTTTTAGCAAAATAAGATGTTTTCATCAAAAAATATTAGTTCAAATTTTATTTTATGAACCATGTGAATGTTCTAAATGACTTAAATTTCGTTCGAGAGAGTATTGTTCTAAGAACATTGTAGACATTTCAAATTTTATAAACATGTCTTGCACGCCATTGTTACCGTAAAAATCGGATGGTGAGTCTTGCGGAGCATGACACACTAAGATCTGGGAGCTCTGCTTATCTCCAGTGCAAGTCCTGCAAATCAGATTCATGGCATGCCCGTCAATTTGACCTACAATTGATAAGGGAAAAAGATTTAATCAGTAAAACAATAAGGAAACGTATCGGCTGGAGTTCCGAATAGTTCCAAGGAGCGCATCAGCCAGAACGTATGATAGATATAACCACGCATCGGTAGCAAAGCCGATTCTATGATGAAGCAGGATTAAGAAATAAAAACCTCATAATTAAATACACATGTTTAATCAAACTAGATCTACCGTCACCATTAGTCGGATCGGACTTAACCGACATAGCGCTAACAACGGGATGATAAACCGAGTATAACTAACCGATGCATTGAATTATGCTGGGATTTACTCTTAGCGTTAAGCTAATGATCGGCCATGAGGCCGATGGCAACCGTCAAGCCATCCCAATCATGCCATCATTGACCAACCGACAGATCTAACCGATAAGATTTGAGCTGGCATCATTACTCAAGGATTGGACTTAACCGAGACAGCCTGAGATAACAATAACAGTCCAAACGAATCAGCTGATCCGACCGCCGCAACAAACATACAAGACCGTGGATACACCGTTCTTAGTAGTGATAACTAAAGGATGGATTGGCTATAGAATTTCTACAGGAAAAGGTTAGATAGAGCGATGATCCGATAGTTACCACTGGATAAATTGTGAAATCTATTAAGAACTATGCAAGAGATCAAACGATGCACCCTTACAAGAACTTAATAGAAATCGATAACTTGGTAGATTGAACTAGACGAAATTATAGCGATGCGCCGGTAATCCAAGCCTAGATAATGTGATAAAAATGAGCTTACCAACAAGCCGGAGATTCATTCAGTGGAGCCCTACTTGTTGAAGAAGTCGCCGAGATCTACTTTACTACTACTCCTTGGGTTTGGCGAAGTGCCGAGAAGAGTTGTATTGATTGATGATTATTTTTTTTACAAAACCCTAAGGTCTGTTATTTATAGTCTGAGGCTAAAACTCCTAACTTGCCATGACTTAACAAACTTGAACGAAAAGAAAATGGCTAAATCAACCATATTTACAAGATATCCTCAAAGGAGATCAGACTCCTAGATTTTCTATTGACGTCATCTCCAAATCCAATCCGAACTGCTTCAAGCCACGCCTCTGACTGGGTCTGCGCCGGCTTTGACCGTTTGCCACATCACTTTGACTGGGACTTTTGACTATTTTGACCTGAATAAACCTCTCTAGGGTCCCATTGGCTTCCATAAATAAATCTGCAAATTTTTGGCGTTAACACATGCCCCCAATTTTGGAATAAATAATTTGTTTCAAAATTCCTTGAGTCACGATGATTCCTTGCCAAGCCAATAGCCGACTTCAAAATACGACCTAGATTTCCATTGCACTGATCGGTCTTTTCAAATTACTCCGTCATGCTTCTCAATACACGCATTGATCCCCTATTAGTTCCTTCGGCGCGATGCCTCCCCTTCCAATTTCAATGGCCAATCCATACATCTCTCCTAGCTATAAATATGAACCCTCGTTTACAGATCCATTCTCAACCATTGTTTCCATCTTTTCCAAATTCTTCAGCAAACCCTATGGAGAACAACAAGTGTCCGATGAAGCAAGCACCTGGAGCTCATCCGCCACTGCATGAATGCCTACGCTGTCAAGGGTAGGAACACTTCTTCCCTATCACCAGCGTTTCATGAAAACTGATCATCTTGCGATTGCAGTGCCTCCTCACTCCTTGGGTCTTCTCACCCACCAATGGCAATCGGCGGTACCTCCGGCGCTACTCATGATGCTCATTCGGTGGCATGGGCAAACTCATCCTCCAACTTCTCAGACTCATACAATGGGGATGACACCCGATGCTTCCTCCACCAGATGAACGAGACCCGCGACCTCTACTCCGGGGTGACTCGTGAAATTGGGCGTCTTGAATTATGCCTGGAGGGCACCCAAGCAGCTCTGTCGGCCGCCGAAGGTGAGACATCCACTGTTCGTAGGCTGCTGGCCGACCCCGACTCCAGGGTAGTAGGTAAGACCCTCCCTCTGAATAGAACCTTGCTTTCTCAACAATTTCTTTGTTTTGACCTCCTCACTTTTCTTATCTGGAAGCTCTGGAGGCCCAAATCCACGCCCTTCACTAGGCGGCAAAAAACACCACCACCGCAGTGAATGCCAGGGGAACCCTGCTCACGGATCAGTTGCAAGACATCCCCAATCGCGCCAGGGACATCGCCATCCACGGGGTCCGCCAAGGAGCTGCCACCGCTCTGGCTACGGTGCAGACTCAGCTCGGCCATGAGCTTCATTCTTTGCAACCCGTCTTTCCTGATAGAGACGTCGAGGCAGATTTCGAAGAGCTCATTGACAAGCTTGATGAAGCCACCAGTGCCATCAGCAATGTAGTTGATGCCAATAGCGTTGTAAACAAGGTCTTCTTAGACCATACGTTTGTACTAGGAGAACTTCTGATCAACAAAAAATTGATGCTTGTACTCCTCGCCCATTTTCTGTCCCCAGCACTTTTAGTTTTTCCTTGGATTTTTGCTCTAAAGGTGATAGTTGTCCTATCGGCTATTTCTTAGTCGATGTTCCCTTTTTACATCAGCTCTCACATACCAACCCAAACACTTGGGAAATATTACTTCAAATATTTTCGGTTGAAAGCCTTAGGAAATTTCTCTCCCTCCAAAGTCTCTGTAATGTATGCGTTGCCAGGCAGACATTGCTTTATCCGATAGGGACCCTCCCAATTAGGCGACCACTTCCCAAATCAGACATCCTTCGTTCCTATCGGCAATATCAGTTGCCAAACCAAATATTCCTCCTAAAAAGCCTTAGGTTTGACCTTCTTATCATAAGCCCTGATGACTTTATTCTTATTAACCTCAATATTTTCCAATGCTTGTAGCCGATACCCTATCAAATCCTCACTTTCATCGATCATCAAGTTCACATAGTCATCGGCTGTTAGTTGATTCTGGAGAGCCAATCGTCTCGACCATGTCTTCAATTCCCAAGGGAGTACAACTTCATGACCATAAACCAACTGGTAGGTGGTACTTTCATGGCACCATGGCAAGCAATCCGATAAGTCCATAAAGCTTCTGACAAGAAGTCATGCAACTTCCTCGGGCATTCATCAATCTTCCATTTAATCACCATGATCAAGCTCTCATTTGACGCCTTAGCCTGCCCATTAGCTTGAGCGTAATACGGCGAGGAATTGAACAATTTAATTCCAAGTCCAACAACAAAGTTTTTGAATTCATCGGATGTAAACACTGTACTCTGATCAGTTGTTATTGTTTGAGGAATCCCAAATCGGTAGACAATGTATTCTCTGGTAAACGCAATCACGACCTTTGATGTAGCCAATTTCAACAGGATTGCCTCTACCCACTTAGTTAAGTAATCTGTCGCTGCCAGAATAAATTTGTGCCCTTTACTTGATGATGGATATATTTGGCCGATCAAATCGATCCCCATCCTCTTAACGGCCATGACTTTATTATAGGATTCATAGCCGATGCTGGGGCCCTTTGAACGTCACCAAACCTCTGACATTCTTGACATCCTCTATAATACGTAAAATAATCTTCCAACATCGTAGGCCAAAAGTAACCACTTCTTCATATTACCCATTTCATTTTGTAAGCCGATTGATGTGCGCCACAAATGCCTTCATGTACTTCATCCATAATTAACTTGGCCTCTTCCTTCTTCACTCAAGCATTTAAGAAACATGCATCAATCGTCCGGTAATATAATCCATCCTCAAAGAGGACATACTTCAAGGCTTTATATTTCAATTTCCTGGATACCCTCTGCAAAGGATTCTTCAAAAAATCTAAAATCTCTTTCCTCCAATCATTGGGCAGTACATCATCAAACAAGATACTGGCTCTAAGCCGATATCCGGACACAAATTGAGGTAGCCGATTTGCCTCATCATTCTGTGCCTTAGGTATATGCTCAACTATTACAGACACGAACTCGTCCAAGAGCTGTCGGCTATCTTCAAAATAACCAAGCAAAACCTCATTATTGCACTCATACACACCAAGCAACTGATTAATCACCAACTGCGAATCCCCAAATATTTCAACTGTATCGGCTTTTACTTCCTTTAATAACTTGATACCATTGAGGATCTCCAAATATTCTGCTTGGTTGTTGGTACAATTAGGATCAATTGGGTAAGCAAACTCGAAACTTGCCCCCCAAGGCGATATCAACATGAGTCCAACACCGCACCCTTGGTTACACGATGACCCATCAAAAAACATAGTCCATGGCACCGGTTCCATGAATCCTACCAGCTGCCCATGATGCTGAGCAACAAAATCGGCTATGGACTGCCCTTTGACCGCTTTTGCCGATTCGTATCTCAAATCGAACTCAATAAGTGGCAAAATCCATTTCCAATTCTTCCTTTAGAGATTGGCGCTGACAACATATATCGCACCACATCGTCCTTGCAAACGACTGTGCACTCGGCCGATAACAAATAATGCCTCAATATTGTGCAAGAAAAGTAAAGACACAGGCTTAACCTCTCTACTGGTGGATATCTGGTTTCTGCATCCAAGAGCCTCTGGCTGAGATAGAAAATGGTGCGCTCCTTCCCCTCAAACTCCTGGATCAAAACCGAACCAATCGATCGTTCGTTAGCCGATAAGTAAAGTTTGAACAGCTAATCCTTCTGCGGCGGGATCAACATTGGTGGGATCTTCAAGTAACTCTTAATATTATCAAAGGCTTCCTGTTGCTTCTCACCCCACACAAATTCCTGATTGGCCTTTAACTTCAATAATGAAGAAAAATCCTGGATTTTCCTAGAAAAATTCAAAATTAATCTCCTAATGAAGTTTATCTTGCTGATCAGAGATTGCAATTCAGTCTTGTTTGTTGGAGGAACTATCTCATTAATAGCCTTGATTCTTCTCTGGCTAACTTCAATTCCCGTTTCATGAACCATAAATCCAAGGAACCGACCAGCCGATACTCCAAACGCACATTTTTTTGGATTTATCTTCAAACCATGATGCCTTGTGCACTCAAGAGTCTCTCGTAGATCGGCTAAGTGCTCTTTCTAACCTTTGGACTTAACCACCACATCATCTATGTAAATTGTCACACCCTAAAATTAATGGATTTTAGGATGTGATTAAAAAAAAAAATAATAAAGCAATGATTTTCTCATAATTATATAAAAAATTCAACATTTATTTTCTTTACAGAAAATCTAGTATAGGAAAAATAAATAATTGTCTTTCAAAATTAAGTAAAATGGTTTTATGTATGTTGCATTCATGTCGTTGCATTGGTTTTTGTTTGTTTGCGTGTTTAAGTTTGCAAAATAAAAATTACCCAAAAACTACACTAAAATCTTTTTTCTCTCTTCCCTATCTCTTTTGGGCTCATCCCATCTTTCTCTCTCTCTTTCCCTTCTTCCAGCCGGCCCAAAACCTCTCCTCTCTTTCTTTTCTCTCCCCACGGCCCAAACAGCCCAGCTGGCCCAAACCTCTCTCTCTTCTCTTTTCTTTTTCCTTCCCGCGGCCCAACTCGGCCGGCCCAACTCGCCTCACTCTCCCTTACCCCTCTTCCACCGACAGCTGGGTCCCACCTGTCGGCGCCCCTCTCTTCCTTTCCTTTCTTCTTCCTCTGCTCCTCCCTTCTTTCCTTTTTCCGTCGCAATGCCAGACGCGCCGCCGCACCGTCATCCGCGCTCCCTCCCCTTTCCTTTTTCCTCACCCCGAATCCAGATTGACTCCGCGCCGTCGCCCGCGTCTCCTCTTTCCTTCCCCACGACGCTGGCTGCCATACTCGTCGCGGTACGCGATGCGCCCCTTTCCATCTCCGGCCGCCGCGTGAGCCGCCACCTTCCCTTTTCCCGGACGCTCCGCCTCCTCTCCTCCCCTATGAAACCAGCGCCTGAACCCCTGCCCCTCCCCTTCCACTCCGATTTCACCGCACGCCCGACTACCCCGCCACTCTGCGCCGCTATTTTCCCCAAGCTCGAGCTCGCCGACGCCGCCACGCCATTGACCCGCCTTCACGCCGCCTCTTCGTCAACGCTGACCTTCGCTGGAGCTCCGCCTAGGACCCCGCACTGTCACCGGCCTCGTCTTCCCCTCCGCGCCAACGCACCACGCCGCCAAACCGCTCACCGGAGGAACGCCGCCGCCCCGAACCGCCCATGCCGCACCTCGTCGTCGACCTGCCGTTTCGCCTCGACTCCGCCGTCTTCAACCCCCGCAATACTCTCGCAAAGAAGTAAGCACCACGCCGCTCCCGTTTTCCCCTCCCTCTCGCTCTCTTGCCCCGGCAATTTCTTGCCGGAGCTCTGGCTCCATCCGCCGCCATGGTGAGCATGCTTCCGCCCGCCACACAGCCGTCCCGAGCCCCTAGGAGAGTTCCCCGTCGCCCACTCTCGCTCCTCGGCTCTTTCTCGTGCCAATCCGTGCCCCGGAGCACCGATTCCGGTGTACACCGGCGAGGCACCGCCGCGCCTGCTCGCCGCCGGCAACTGCTGCCGCCCAGCGCACACCGATTTGCCCAACCCTTTACCCCACCGATTCGCCCGACCCTTTACTCCGCCGAGCCGTGTCCAATTCGCCCGACCCTCACCCTGCCGCCCGATCTAGATCTGACGGCCAGAACAGATCTGAGCCGCGCACGAGCCGTCGCCCTCGCCCGACCCTTACCCTGCCGTCGGATCGTGATCCAACGGACCAGATCCACTCGACTGAGCCAAACCCTAGCCGACCTCGGAACCTTTGCAGAAAAGCCCCTGGACTTCCCAGGAATCAACCCGCAGCCCAGATCAGTAGAAAAATAATTAGAGTTGAGCCCTTTCTTTTTCTGTCCCGACCCCTGACCTTTCTAAAATTAGTACCCGCCGTCCAGGATCTCCAGTTTTGCACCCCGAACCTTTGTTTAAGGTTTAATTATGTTTTAGCCCCTGATTTCTTCAATTTAGCCCCTGAAAGTTCAGTTTCTTCGCAGATAAATCCCTGGAGCCTTGTTTTAGCCCTATCTTCGTCATTTTAGATCCGTTTAGACTCGTTCTCATTGCGTTAAGTCTTCAAAAACCCTAAGCTACCGTTTAGTCGTGTCATTGGGCCTTAGTTCCTATCTTTTAATTGAAAATAGATTTAATTTGATTAAAGTTCTCTCACCTAGTTTTTCTAATTAAAATCTACCTAGGTCTTTACCTCCGGTTTTCATAACTAATATAATTAAACTAATACCAACTCAAATGTGTTCTAAATATAATTTGTTTAGTTGAACACCAAATATAAAGTTATGCGTTTAGATGCTCTCACAAGTTTTCTTTCTAATTAATTGTTAATTAGTGTAATTTGTACATAGACAATCATAAATAAAATATGACTAAGTTCTACTCCGCTTTTATAAATAAAAATATAATATAAGTTAATTATAATCAAGGATATTTTGTTTTGAATACCTTTTACATTTGTTTTCCAAATAAAATAAATAAAGCTCATAGTTCTTTTGTTTGTTTTATAATACCAATCTTCCGATAGATGTGTCTTTTCAACCCTAGCTCCGTTTTCCGTGTTTCTTGTGCTCTTGTAACCGTAGCAGCGAGCGTTATCCTTTAGCACGCTCTTTTAAAAGCTTTTGTGTTGTGATTGGTGTATTGTTCTTAGCTGTACTTGTTTGTTGTTTTGTATGTTTGTGCTCGATGTTTGCTTCGAGTAGAATGATCGCTGTTGAAGCTTGAAGATCAAGGTTTCCATGTAAGCAAGAGCTGAAGAGCAGTAAGAGTAGCTTTTCATTGGAAAAAGGCAAGTGACCCTAACCATCCTTATATCTATGCTTATTTACAAGAATACCATGTATTAATTGGAATATGGAGGACCACCTAGGAAAACATTACAACCACGAGGACTATATGGCTCTGGTCTTGGCTAAATAATTAGAGACTCTAGTTTGAAGCGGTCTTACCGAAAGGGCAAGGAGGGGGTCGGTGATAGGGGTCATAGCCCGGGCCTCTTGGGGTAGCAGCCTTCACTAAGGTGCTGACCATTAGGGAGGTTTATGGACCACACTACTACCGAAACTCTAGCGGACTACTTCTTATTAGGGAATCTTTGTAAAGGCCTCATAGCGTCCCTATGCAATCACACCTCGGAAGTGTGGTATTGTGCCTAGCTAGCACAGCATGGTTGGGTCCAAAGTTCTTTTGAACTTTTACGCGACTTGTGGTGAAAGTGTACAACCTCTGCAGAGTGTCTAAAACTGATATATCAGCCGTGCTCACGGTCAAGAGCGGCCTGGACCCTCACATGATTAATAAACTTAAAGATGGATTTAAATCGTTACTCTGGTTATTTCTTGTGGCCTTGCTGAGTACCAACCATAAGTGTACTCACCCTTGCTAACTGCTGCTCAGAAGAAAAAGGTGTGAAGCCTACTGAAGATGATGAAGAGTTCTAGGCGTACGCAACCCCCAGTCGTTTGCCTGTGAAGTTCGGAGCCTTCGTTTCCATGATAAGCGCATATCTCTGATAGTCTTGTAAGTCCTTATTTATGTTTCTTTACGTGATACTGTTGCTGTTATTCACTGATGATGTCACTATATGTATGGAACTTGATCCTGGCATACATATAGTTATGCATTCGGTTTTGTCCTCAAACCGGGTGTGACATAAATCTATACAATTCTACTAATGAGCTTATGGAAAATATAATTCATCGCCCGTTGATAAGTACCACCGGCATTCCTTAGAACAAAAGTCATCACAACCCATTCATACAATCCGATGGCCCCCGGACACCTGAAAGCAGTCATCGGGATGTCTTCCTCTGCCATTAGGATCTGATTATACCCAGCATTACCATCCATAAAGCTGATCACCTTATGTCCTAGCGCTGTATCTACCAGCATGTCAGCTATCGGCATCGGATATCCATCCATTGGCGTGGCTTTGCTGAGGTTCCTAAAATCAACACAAACGCGCAATTTTCCATTTTTCTTGAAGACATGAACTATATTAGAGATCCACTCAGTGTGCCGACAAGGCCGAATAAACTTGCCTTCATACAATCGGGTGATTTCGGCGTTTATACCTGCATGTAGCTTAGGTTTGAATCTCCTCGGAACCTGTTAATATGGCCGATATCCAGGTTTTATTGGGAGCCGATGCTCCACAATCGATCGGCTTAACCTGGGCATTCATAATACACCCAAGCGAAACAATCACGGTATTCCCACAGAAGTTCTACTAATTCTCGCTTGAACTCGAGATCTTGTTTAGCACTTACGAATGTCGGCCTTGGTCTATCTCCTGTACCAATATCCACTTCCTCCAATTCATCAGCCGACATAAACCCATGCCCCAACTTGCCTTCTTCATTGAATTCGTCATCCATTTAAAATGAGTTACCCGAGCTGACTGCTTGGGTCGACTGTAGTCCTATATCGAACTTGTGCAAGAACCTCCCTTTCATCCTGTTCGTAAGCAAGAAGGAAACCATATTTATATTTGCCAATGCTCTAAGCCTATCAGCCTTCCTCTTCGGGCGCCAAACTTTGGCGGCCTCAATTTCTGACTTCCTCTCCTGGGACCTGGTTAGACCTTGAGTACACCTTCGCAAATCAGATTCTGGAGCCAACTTGTGAGGTGTGCACCAATTCTTTGGCGTGGCCTTGCCTGGCCGATTGTTCCCGTGGGAGCCTTACGTTTCATGCACCAGAACTCTTTTTGGAGGCCGATCACGATGATCATAATATTCTGACCATCTGTTGCACATCGGCCTTTCTCCCTCCCGAGATCAGTATTCAATCCGATCATGGACTGAGTAACGTTGCCTCTTGTACTCGTGATAATCTCCTTGACACCCATTACATTCTGGGCCATCCTAGATGTAACACCCAAAAATATAGGCTTTATAAAGTTTTAAAAATATTTTTATAAAAGCCACAAAATAAAATTATGCATGCATCTCTCTCTCTTTCTCTTCTCCCACTCTCTTTCAACCCAGCCCAGAATCCCTCCTCTTTTCTTCCAGCCCGGCCCAAATCCTTCTCTCCTCATCTTCTATTTCTTTTCCTCTCCCCGCGGCCCAACCTGCCTCACTCTCCCTCACCTCTCTCTCACCGACGCGCTAGACCCACCTGTCGGCGCCCTCTCTTCCTTTCCTTTCTTCTTCCTCCCGGTCATCTCTCTTTCCTTTCCGCCGCGACACCAGACGCGTCTGTCGCCGTCGCCCGTCGTCTGCACCTCCCTCCCCTTTTCTTTTCTTCCTCACCCCGAATCCAGTTCGCCCCCGTCGCCGCGTCTCCTCCTTCCTTCCCCGCGACGCTGGCCTGCCATAATGGCCGCGGTACCCGCCCCTTTCCTTCGCAGGCAACCGCTGCAATTCCGCCGCGTCAATCCCGGCCGCCGCGTGAGCCGCCGCCTTCCTTTCCCCGGCCGCTCCGCCTCCTCTCCTCCCCTATAAAACCCACGCTCGAGCCCCGCTGCTCAACACCTGCGTTATACCCGAGTCGAGCTTTCCGTCGCCACCGCGACATCCCGCTGTCCCGCCACCCCTCCATCGACCCGCCGTCCCGCTGTTTCTCCAACCACTACAACCCTCGCCGGAGTTCCGCGAGGTGGTGAGCACCAAGTTGCCCCCGTTTCCCCCTCTCTCTCGCTCTGTCGCGGCCCCAATTGCTCGCCGGAGCTCTGTCTCCGCCCGCCGCCATGGCCGCCGGTCTACGATCACCGCACAGCCGTCCCGTGACCCCTACCACTTTCGCCGTGCCGCCCTCTATCTCCCTGGCCTAACCCCGGCCTGAACCGAGCCCCGGAGCACCGGATTCGGTGAGCTCCGGCCGTCCGCCGCCGCCCTCGCTCACCGCCGGGGCCCAGCGCCGCCTACCAGTTCGCCCGACCCTAACTCCGCCGAGTCGACCCGAGCCGACCCACACTCTACCGCCCGATCTAGATCTAACGGCCAGAACAGATCTGAGCCGCGCTCGAGCCGCCGCCCTCGCCCGACCCTTACCTTGCCGCCCGATTCTGATCCAACGGACCAGATTTGCCCGACCCTAGCCGTCCCCGGAACCTTTGCAGAAAAGCCCCTAGGCTTTCCAGGAATCAACCCGCAGTCCAGATCAGTAGAAAAATAATTAGAGTTAAGTCCTTTCTTTTCTGTCCTGTTGACGCCAGATCTTGACACGTGTTGAATCGGCGTCAAGAAAGGCAGAGATTGGCCGATGCGGCAGATTTAAAGACTATAGTTGGGAATCGGCCGATTGACGCTACAGTTAGGAATCGGCCGATTGGAGCTGCACTGTTTCGTGCGATTGGCGAATGGAGTTGGTGGGGGTCGGCCGATTGAGAGGCTAGAGCATTTAGGCCAATGTGGGCTTGCGCCAACAGATAGGGGATGAAGCCAATGGAATCCCAGCAAAGGATCCCAGTCAAAGATGACCTGACGTGGTCAAAGAATGACGCCGACTCGGTCGAGGAGCAATGGAAAGAGTCCGGATTGGACTAGGAGATGGCAGCAGAAGATTCTGCGGGAGCCCGTTTCCTTTAGGAAAATCTTATAGATATAGTAGTTTTTATTTAAATCAAGTTTGTAACGGATCGTAATAGATCAGGAGTCTTAGTCCTAGGGTATAAATAGAAGCAGTCAGGGTTTTGTAGAGGATACACATCAATCAATACAAACAATCTACTTCTTTATCGTACTTTACTTTCAAGTTGGCGACTTCGCAAATACTTCTTTCTCTTTCACGAGTTTGTACGGATTGGCAGGACTGCATCGACACGATCTCCGGCCAATTGGTAGGTTTCGTTTATCGAATAACATCTAAGCTTTAACTTCGGGCGCATCACCGTTGTTTCGTTTAGATTTATTCACCAGTTATCGATATTTACTAGAATTATAGGTTTTACCTATTATTCTAGTTTTATCACCAGGTATCCAGCTTGAGATCGAACTGTCGGCTTTATTATTATTTTTCCTTATTCATCATCATATAGCCGATTAGATCTATTTCAAGTGTTGCATCTGTAGCGATTGTTTAAGTTACTTTAGTAGTTTCTCTGCAATCGCTACGTGATTATCGGCTAATCTATAGCCGATCATCTTTATAGCAAATCGGCCGATTCGCTGATACGCTTTTCGGGACAGATCTAGCCCCTGGAAGTTCAAAACTCTCGCAGTTAGGTCCCTAGATCACTGTTTTAGCCATATCTTCATCGTTTCAACTCCGATTTCAGCGATTCTTGCGCTCACGCGATCCTTGCATCATGAACTACAATATTATCATATTTTTACGCTCTGTTTGTACTGTTTATTGTACTTTTTCTTATTTGTTTGTGTATGCTTATTTGTGTGATCATGTAGAAAACGTAACGTTCGAGCAAGACCAAGAGCAAGCTTACGAGGAAGAGAATCAACAGCTTTTTGAGGAAGGCAAGTGGACTTCCCTCCCCTGCATATTCTATTTTATCCCAACAATAGCATGATAATTCACTTTATCTTAATGTTGCTTTGCATAAACTTGATGGGTTACCTATGCTAAGGACATACCTAGTCTTTTAGCCAAAGTCTTGAATCACCGGGGTTTACAATTCATGTTGGGTAGACACGCTTAGTTGCAAACTTTGGGATTGGTGTTGGTTTACTCTTATGATAATTATGATCACGTTTCATAGTGTTGTTATGCCGCGTTAATTCAAGATCAACCTTGTTTAATGGGAACATGGAGAACCACCCAAGTGAATAGTGCAACCACAAACTCATATGGCTCTAACCTTAGCCAATTAATTAGATATGTAGTTAGCTGGTGGCCTTACCGAAAGGGCAAGGAGGGGGTCAGTGATAGGGGTCATAGCCCGGTCCTCTTGGGGTAGCTGCCTTTGCTAAGGAGCTGACCATTAGGGAGGTTTATGAACCACACTGCTACTGAAACTCTAGCGGGCTGCTTAGCTCTCGACATGTCTTTATAAAGGCTTCGTAGTGTACCCTCGCCACTCACCTCGGAAGTGTTTAGGGGCCTTGCAAACCCGGGCGACTCAGGGGAACACGATTTGTGGGGAAAGTGTACAACCTCTGCAGAGTGTAAAACTGTTATAACAGCCGTACTCATGGTTAAGAGTGGCTTGGACCCTCTGATAATGAAACTTAAAGATTAATTAAATTGTGGTGCTTGCTTTATGTTTATGTTGATGGTACCTTTATGTTTTTGCTAAAGTGGGATGGTATAAACTTAAATCTAGTTAATAGGTGCTTGCTAATAAATACATGACCAACTAAAAGTGCTCGCTGCTGCAAACCTTAGCCTATCCTTGATGGCCTTGAATATTCTCCCCCACTTGCTGAGTACCAACCATAAGAGTACTCACCCTTGTCCAACTGCTATTCAGAAGAGAACTTTGAAGAGGAGAACTTCGACGACTTCGAGGAGTTCTAGGCATTGCGTTCACCAGTCATCGCCTGTGGAAGATGGAGTTGTTGCAGACTTCATTTAGGGTATATCGGTGTAACGTTTAAAGACCTTTGTGTCTCTTTTATTCGGAGTGTAATATTGTTAAATACTTTATTTAGTTATCTTTCGCGCATTGACTTTGATATATTACACTTGTCCGTCTATCATGTGTGTGTGAACATGATCCTGGCGCACACATGAGATGCATCTGGTTCTTTATAAAATCGGGTGTGACACTAGATCAAGGGCAACCTTAAGCCTTCATTCCAACCGTAAGCGAAGAAAGTGCGACTCCTGATCGTGTCGTTCCTTTTCACGGTGCCTCTAGTCCTTCTCCTGTTGACACATGTACTTGTTCAACAATATCTATGATGTAACTCTCAGACGGTGTGCAGCTCCAGACATTCTCCATGCTTCATGCCGATGGGCGCGATGGCCACCATCTTTGACTTCATAAGGCAACACCTGGACCCTAGGATCAACCGATCCAGAATCTCTTGCCATTTCCGACGTCAGCACTTTGGTCTTCCCTCCTAGTTCCACCATGTTGACATTTGCTGCAGGGACGGGGTGCTGAGCGATCTTCATCGGTATTGGTGGTCGATTTCCGATGATTTTAACCACCAACATTACTCCAGAATTCATGTTTACAAGGCCAAGACCAAGCTAAATTTATTTAAACTAATGAGTTTCCATTAGTTTTGGTGAATATGTGATTGCATGAACTCAATGTACAAAATTGATCCAGTTTGGGAGAAATAACAGAGCCAACCTCCCTTAGGACGACCGGCCTAGCATTGTAGCCAATAGGCCCAACTTCGCCCTGCATGCAAACAAACACATCTAGAAGGGATCCTAAATGGAACATCATGAAGAACTACGTCCTACGGCCGAAGGGCATGTGCCTTGGATCCCTGGACCCACATGGAGTGACTCCTCCGATGTTCAGGCTCAAAACCGCCCTCCTGGACAGCATGCATGCGTTGATGAGCGAGGCGATCGAACGAACGGCCAAAGACACGCCAAGACCAGGCTGACCGGCCTAGTCAAGACCAGCCGGCCTTGCAACTGAAGAAACGGTTGGTGTGCAACCATAACTGCCATCAGGAAGGCATCTGGGATGTCCACGCCAAAGGCGGTGAAAAATGGCAAAAATCCCAGGCCGGACGGCCTGGGAGAGGCCGGCCTGCCTGCTACTTGCACGCCACGTGCATCCCTTAGCGTGGAAGTTACCTCAACCGACGTACCTGCTTACAAGATAAGCAACACAGGGAGCACTGTCCTTTAAGGCCTATAAAAGGCATCCCACACCTCCATTCAAAGCATGGAGAATTGAAGCAAGTCCAAGGTGAAGCGTAGCGCTGCTCACATATCCTAAGAAAATAGGGAGAGAGGTGAGGTGAGAGTCTGGAGAGGAGCCGGAGTGTCGGCCCCTCTCCAACTTTGTACCTTCGAGGAATGAAGCTTCGGTTCGAGTAATTTCCTCCTATTTCGTCAGTAATACTGCTTTCTCTCCTTTACTTTATTAGTACTTGAATACTTGATCTCTCTAGTTGCAAGATCCCTTGATGGCGTACGTAGCACGCTCTACTTATTTGCGTGTGCTCTTTACCTTAGCTAGGTAGGAGTAAGTGACTCGATAGTTTAGGCGTGGTGCTTAGATTGGGTTGCTTAGACTGGGTTAGTTACCTTGGGTTGTGTTCCACCCCACAGAAAAGTGTGGTAGGCGGCAGGTGGTGATAACCCTGTCCATTCCTCGTAGTCCACCATGTTCAGATATTTTCATAGCAGTAGTAGCAGATTGTTTTAGACTCCCCTCTCACCCCTTCTAGAGTCCTTCCTCTTCCAGCCGCCAAACTAGCTAAAGTCAAGTATTCTTGATAGGAGAAGACGATGTTAGAATACCTTTACCTATCTTATCTAAACCTCTTCACTCCCGTCATATTCCCTTGATAAACAAGAGTCACTATTAGTACACTTATCGTTCCTTGTGGATTCGATACCTTGGAATACTCCAAGGTGAAAGCTACATCGGCATCCGTACACTTGCGGATTTATTCTGTTAGGCTAAGGACCGCCAACAAACTTTCTGGTGCCGTTGCCGGGGAACGATAGCTGTACTAGTATCGATTCGAGTTCATCCTTGTATCATCCCACCCTCTGTCACATCCGATTCTAGGAAGAACCGGATGCATCTCATATGTGCGCCAGGATCTCGTTCACACACATATGGTAGACGGAAAGTGTAATATATCAAAGACAATGCTCAAAAGTAACTAAATAAAGTATTAATCAATATTACACTCCGTATAAATGAGACACAAATGTCTTTAAACGATAAACCGTTATACCCTATACGAAGTCTCCAACAACTCCGTCTTCCACAGGCGATGACTGGTGAACGCAGGACCTAGAACTCCTCGAAGTCGTTGAAGATCTCCTCTTTGAAGTTCTCTTCTGAACAGCAGGGGGCAAGGGTGAGTACTCTTATGGTTGGTACTCAGCAAGTGGGGTGAAAATGCAAGGCTATCAAGGATAGGCTGAGGTTTTGCAGTAGCAGTTACTTTTAGTTGGTCAAATATTTATTATCAAGCACCTATTGACTAGGTTTAAGTTTATACCAACCCACTTTAGTAAAAACATAACAGTTCCATCAACCATGACATAAACCACGAACCACAATTTATTTAATCTTCAAGTTTTATTATCATGTGAGGGTCCAAGCCACTCATAACCGTGAGTACGGCTGTTATAACAGTTTGACACTCTGCAGAGGTTGTACACTTTACCCACAAATCGTGTTTCCCTGAGTCGCCCGGGTTTGCAAGGCCCTTAAACACTTCCGAGTTGAGTGGCGAGGGTACACTACGAAGCCTTTACAAAGACATGTCGAAAGCTAGGCAGCCCGCTAGAGTTTCAGTAGCGGCGTGGTCCATAAACCTCCCTAATGGTCAGGTCCTTAGCAAAGGCAGCTACCCCAAGAGGACCGGGCTATGACCCCTATCACCGACCCCCTCCTTGCCCTTTTGGTAAGGCCACCAGCAAACTACACATCTAATTAATTGGCTAAGGTCAGAGCCATATGACTTTGTGGTTGCACTGTTTACTTGGGTGGTTCTCCATGTTCCCATTAAACAAAGTTGATCTTGAGATTACGCGATAAACCATAATACAAAACGTGTTCAACATTAACAAAAGAGTAAACCAATACCAATCCCAAAGTTTGCAACTAAGCGTAACTACCCAACAAAGTAGTAAACCCAGGTGTTTCAAGGTTTGGGGTAAAAGACTAGGTACGTCCTTAGCATAGGTAATCCCATCAAATTTATGCAAGCAACAATAAAGTAAAGTGTATTTTCATGCAGTTGTTGGGATCAAATAGAATATGCAGAGGGGGAAATCCACTTGCCTTCGTCAAGCAACTGCTGATTCTCTTCCTCGTAAGCTTGCTCTTGATTTGGCTCGAACGTCACGTTGTCTACACGATCACACAAACAAGCATACACAAACAAATAAGAACAGTACAACAAACAATACAAATAGAAGGTGAAAAGATGCTAAAGCTGCAGTTCATGGTGCAAAGATCGTGTGGGCTCAAGAATCGCTGACATCGGAATTGAAACGATGAAGATATGATTAAAACAGTGATCTGGGGACCTACTGCTAGAGTTTTGAGTCTCCTGAGGCTAGATCTGAGGAATTCAGGGGCTAAAACATAATTAAACCTTAAACAGAGGGTCGGGGTGCAAAACTATAGGTTCAGGACGGCGGGTACGGTTTCCAGAAAAGTCAGGGGTCGGAACCGAAAAAGAAAGGGCTCAACTCTAATTATTTTCTACTGATCTGGACTGCGGGTTGATTCCTGGAAAACCTAGGGATCTTCCTGCAAAGGTTTCGGGGAACGGCTAGGGTCGGGTGAATCTGGTCCGTTGGATCAGAATCGGCGGAGTAACAGTCGGGCGAATCGGCGGTATGAAGAGTGGGTCGGATAAATCGGCTGAGTAAGGAAAAGGTCGGGTAAATCGGCTGTGTAAAGTGAAGATTGATTCTGGCCATTAGATCTAGATCGAGCGGTAGAGGAAGGGTCGGCTTGACAGAACGAAAAGGGTCGGGCGAGGCGGAGTTTTAGCTGGGCATCGGCGGCAATCGAGTGCGGCGGCGATCGGCCGGAGCTTCACCGATTCCGGTGTTCCGGGCTCAATTCAAGCTGGGTTTATGACGGGAAGTGAGTGGGTGGTACGGTGAAGGTGAGGGTGATCACGAGGTGGCTGTGCGGCGGCTGTGAACTGGCGGCCATGGTGGCGGTGGAAACATGGGTCTGGCGAGAAATTAGGTTTGCGGCGGAGCAAAAGAGAGGGGACTCTGGTGCGGCTTGATACTCACCAACTTGTGGAGCTCTGGCGAGAGTTGATGATGGCGGAGAAGCTGCAGATCGGCGAGTCGACAGAGAATCGGCGACACGGGTCGGCGGCGTTCCTCCGAGGTGTAACTTCCAGCGGCGCGCGACAATGTTGTGTAGAGGAAAAGATTTGAGTTTGGCGTGGGTTGCAAAGCGGGGCTTTGGCAGGATTTTATAGGGGTGGATCGGCCGGGATTAGGAAGGCGGTGCTGCGGGATCGATCAGGACTCGGGTAAGAAGAAAGAAAGAGAACGGGATACGAACGACAGTACGGAGTCGTTCCGGACTCTGGGTAAGGAAAGAAGAGAGAAGAAGAAGAAGAAGAATAAGGCGCCGACAGGTGGGTCCCAGCTGTCGGTGAAAACAAGGGTCGGGGAAGGAAATCGGCTACTGGGTCGGCCGCGGGGAACGATAAAGAAGAAGAAAAGAAGAAGGATTGGGCTGGCTGAAAGAAAGAATAGGAGAAGAAAGAAATAAAGATGCATGCAAAATTTTAATTTATGATTTTTATGAAAACACTTTTAGAAATTTTAGCTCCTATATTTTAGGTGTTACACCCTCCACATGGATTCCATGTCTATCTGTAACTGCTCGGCTCCAGGGCCTCATTATTTTGAGCGTCCACCTTCATGTCACCCTATCCTTACACCAGGCTATGAGATCCGCCCGAGTCTCATAGCCATGGTTCGATCGCAATCTTTTTCTGGGTGCAAGGATGAAAATCCTTACACTCACCTACGAGAATTTGAGCAGAACTACTCTATCATCTCCATACCAGGCATGCACCATGAAACCGTGAAATGGAAGCTTTTTCCATTCTATTTAATGGATGCTGCCAAAGAATGGTATTCCTTAACCGTAGGAAGGGTAGGGGGCGATTGGAATATTTTAAAAGAGAAGTTATGTCTCCACTTCTTCCCCTTACGTAGGGTCATTGCCCTTCGTATAGAAGCCGTAACTTTCAAGCAACGAGAGGAAGAACTTGTGGGAGCAGCTTGGGCTCGTTACACCGAGCTGATTTCTTTAGGGCCAGACTTGGGTATGCCCGAGGCTATGCACCTACAACACTATGTTAGTCACCTTAGAACAGATAGTGCAATCTTTTTAGACAAGGCCTCCGGGGGGTCCTTCTGGCACAAAACCGTAAGCGAGGGGAAAGCCATCCTCGATAAGATCCTTAAGAATACCGCGTACACTGAAATATATGATGACCCGCCTGAAGAATCTCGAGAGCCTGCTGAAAGAGCAGAAACTTTTTGTCCAAACTCCAACACCCTGCCCACAAATGATTGCCAACCAAAACCTCCTACCTCGGATCCTAAGCTCTTCAGCGAAGATTATCGACCTTTCTTCTTGTCCATGTTTGATGGTGATGAATCGACAGTGGATGGTGATGTCTCATCAGCACCAAGGGAAGAAAGTGATGCTTATAGAGAATCTGAGGTGGTGACTCCCGATCCTGAGGAAGAATCCTTGTCAGACACTGATCAAGTAAAGGAGGATTCATAATTCCATAACTTGGAGTTCCAATTCACAAAGGACGAGTTTGAATTTTTTGAGGAGGAGTTCGAAGCTCCTATCTCTCAAAGTTCCTCAAAACTCCAAGAGTCATATCAATACCTTGATCCCTTCTGTGACCCCATGGAAAAATCTTTTCTCCTTGACCCAGAACAATCCAAGGACTTCTATGTCGAAGGCTTAGATTTTGATACACCTCACGAATACTATAGGCTAGAGCATGATTTCGATAATGTCTGCTCTATGGATACTCTTGAGGCATCAAACTCCATGTCAGGTATGAAAGACAATGATGAGCATGAAAATTTCATCTTGGAAGAGCCACAAGATCCATGCTCCTTCGAGGAGACTCTATCTCCTCCCGCCATTAGCACACACACCGAGTCCAGCCACCTTATGCCCCTCTATCAAAACAATTTCAAAAGGGTGGTTGTGGATGATTTTGTCTATCATAAATATTGCAAATCTCATCGTGGTTTGTTGTGCTAGTCTTGCAGCTAGATATCATGAGCTTAATTCGAAGATTGGTGATGGAGGGAGCCACAACACCAAACTAGTTGCAACGTCAAGAAGAGGCTCCCAAGATTGAGCTTTTGACCATAAACAAGCACTACACGGAGGTAACCCGTATTTTTATTCATTTTGCTCATTTTTTCCCACTTCTATTTCAAAAAAATTAAAAAAATTAGTCTTTACTTTTCAATAAAATAAAATTGAAAAGAGCTTCAGGACATAATTCTAGGATTTTCTCCCTTCGGGTATTTTTGTCACTAACCATTCAGGTTGGGACTCAAATGAACGAAGAGTTGGAACAACTGGATAAAAAGACCCACTTCCAGGCTTCAATGGGGAAAGATTAAAGGAGACTACAACCTCAGACGCTCAATTTTTGGCACCAAGTGTCACAAAATCTGAGCATGGGGGAGGAGATAGTCTGAGAGACAAGGTGCTTCCATGACTCCACATGTGAACACAACTCTCGGTACCACGGACAAAGCTTATGCAAGTCGCCAATGCTGGTTTGCACTTCTCTCTCCCCCCACTCGAGGTTAGTTCATAATGTTCATATCTTTTGAGGAAGACTCTTTTGCATGATAAAATTAACCATATACAACAAATTAACTTGATCACAACTTTGCATCTCACATGTTGGCAAGCATAAGTTTATTCCTTAACTAGTACTCAATGCTTGTGGGATCATCAATTTGGGAGGATCTTGCCTAAGTTGTTGAAAAGTGTGATATAATAAGATAGAAGTATGTCTTTCCTTCTTTATTGAGTATTGCTTGGAGAGTTCTATTTTGGGCAAAATTTCAAAACCCTTAGTCTCACAATTCCTCAGTGGCTCAAAATTCCTACTATAGCCAAATGTTCCATGATCAAACCTATACATATGGCACCTATATAGTTGTGTTGAGTTTTGTCCAATCTTGTGCCCTTATGGAATAGTGACATTTCAATACCGATCATTTCTTCCTTTGCGTATGCCCTTGATTGCTAGCATTTCCATGTCTGGCTATGCTAAGTTCCACATTGGACTCTAGCATGCACCTTCACTAGACACTCCATCAATCCAAACCCAATTCGCTTCATTCGTGTATCCTTGATCTTATCCTATCCACAAATATGGCCTTCCAAAATAAATACTCCAGCCATGTCCCACACACATCTCCCCCAAATCCTTTATGGAAAGGGGATATGGAGCTATCGATAAAAAACTAGCCTGCCTATAGGCAAAGAAGAAAAAAAAAGAGATAGAGAGCTCCATAGTCTCCAAAAGCTTAAAGGGGGTCCATGAAAAATAAGGAGTACCACTCAAGGTCATATTCTCTCAAAAGCAATATATATGGTTTGGTCACCACACTCCATTGCACTTGTGCTCTGTCCATTTTCTCCCCCATCCTTGATTATCTATTTCCCACTGATCGGAAGATGAAGTGTCACAACTTTCGCTAGGACCAACTTGTTGACGCCAGATTTCGACACGTGTTGAATCGGCGTCAGGAGGAGAAGATTGGCCGATGCGGCAGATCTGAAGGCTACAGAAAGGAATCAGCCGATTGAAGTAACAGTTGGAAATCGGCCGATTGGTGGCCCAGCCTATGCCAACAGGATGGGATTATTTCAGTAGATCCTGGTCAAAAGCTGGTCAAAGGGGGCACGCTAAGTCGGTCGAAGAGCAATTGAAGGAAATCTTGATTGATTAGGGAGCGGCGGCCGAAGATTCTGCGGGAGTCCGTTTCCTTTTTAAAGTCCGTATAGATATAGTAATTTAAATAAGGTTGTAACAAGTCGTGATCAACCAGGAGTCCTAGCTTTAGGGTATAAATAGGAGTTTTCAGGGTCTTGAAAAGATATCAACACATCAATCAACAACAGTACTTCTACTTTTCCAGCAATTTACTTTCAAGTCGGCGACTTCGTCAATATTTTCTTCTTCCACGAGTTTGTACGGATTGGCAGGGCTGCATCAACTTGATCTCCGGCCAATTGGTAGGTTCCGCTTACCGAGTAATATCCGAGCTTTAACTACGGGCGCATCACTGTGGTTTCGTTTGGATTTATTCACCGGTTATCGATATTTACTAGAATTGCAAGTTTCACCTGTTATTCTAGTATTATCACCAGTTATCCAGCTTGAGATCAGAGTAATCGGCTCCGTCATTGTTTTTCTTTGACTTATCATCTTACAGCCGATTAGATCTATTTCAAGTGTTGTCCTTACAGTAGTCGTCTAGATCGCTCCAGCAGTTTTCTTTACGATTACTACACGATCATCGGCTGATCCATAGCCGATCATCTATACAGCAAATCGGCCGATTCGCCACCGACGCGCTCCTCAGGACAGATCGGAACTCCAGCCGATCGACACGCCTGGAATTTAATACTTTATTTCCTTGTCAATCAACAGGTCAGATTGACTGGCATGCCGCGCGAACCGCACCAGGGCTATAACCCGAACAGGAGCTAAGCAGATTCTCCCGGGTCGTGTGTCCGACGCTGAAGACCATCGGCCGATTCCTATCCGGCCGATTTTAGCGCCAACACACTTTTGGCACGCCCGGTGGGACTATCCAAGATCTAATATGTCGAAGAACGCAGAAATCTCCGACAGCAACATCATTGAGGTCACAGAAGCGGATCTCAAGGACGACCAGAGGGAAGAATTGGCCAAACATCTGGAAGATTACAAGAAGATGTACCTCCAGTCGTTCAGTCGTACCAGAAGCGGGGAGGCGGTCAAGAAGTCTCCTATTCTAGCACCTCGCCACATCACCATTGCTGAGGACTCGGGCAAGGTGTCAGAGATGATTCAACAGTCCGTGTATCAGGTGTTCATCGACCAATCCTCGGTGATGACCAACACGGTGTATAACGCCGTCATCAACTCTCTGGCCAGCGGAGCCGTTCAAGGCTATCAGGGACCGGTATATGCCCCCCCAACTACTCTACCAGCCAGAAGCCTACCATACACATCCCAATCGGCTCCTCAGCCGATATTGACGCAACGCGAGGGGTACAACTCTCCACCACCCTCGGCGTCTCCAAGATACAGCGGTGCACCATGTCTCCCATCACAAACGCCGCTTCAACCCGTTCAGATGGCTTCTGTGCAATCACTACCTACAAGCTCAGCGCCTTGGGGAACATCAGCCACAGCGTATTTTCCAGAGCCAGCGAACGGGCATGGCAGTTATTCGGTTCAGGTGCCATACCAATCGGCCGCCCGGCCGACGGTCTCCCAGTATCAGCCGATCTTATCAGAAATCGGCAGGGGGCAAACACTGTGGAAGCATTCAGAAGCACGGCGCCAACAGTGACGTACGAAGGGGGTGCGGGCTCGTTTCGCCATCAACTATCGGCCGCTCAGCAAAATTCGTCAATTCATCACCCGGCCATACCAGCCCTTCAGCACATGCCCACGCCGCGAGCAGCTGTTCATCAGCAGCAGGTGGACTGGACAGCAAGAATAGCAGAAGTGATCCAAGATCAGTTTGGATTGAAGCCGAAAGTTCAATTTTATACTTACAGGATGCCGTATCCATCGGCCTATGACTCGCTGCCGTTCCCACACGGCTACAAAGTTCCTGATTTCACCAAGTCCTCAGGGACGGACGATACATCCACTGTGGAGCATATCAACCGATTCATCATCCAGTGCGGAGAAGCTGCCACGCAAGATGCTCTGAGGGTGCGTTTATTTTCATCATCTCTGTCCGGATCGGCCTTCCAGTGGTTCACCACTTTACCGCCAAATTCCATCGTCACTTGGGCCGATCTGGAGAAACAATTCCACAAGTACTTCTATGCAGGAGTACACGAGATGAAGATCTCGGATTTGACCAGCCTCAGGCAGAGGAGCAATGAACCAGTAATGGGGTATATACAGAGGTTCAGAGAAGTCAGGAACAAATGCTACAGTCTGACTCTGGCCGATTCACAGTTGGTCGATATCGCTTTCCAAGCTCTCTTGCCACAAATCAAAGAGAGATATGCTGCCCAAGAGTTTGAAAGCCTGAGCCAAATCGTCCACCGATTATCAGGGCAAGAGGTCCGACCGTTTGAACAGCGGAGGAACTTCCAAAAGAAGGTGGCATACTTGGAGGGATCTGAATCCGATGCGGAAGAAGAAATCGGCCTGGCAGAGTGGGTAAAAGGGAAAAAACCAATATCTTGCCCCTTTGGCAAGAAGGAGCCAGAGACATTCGGCTTTGACACGTCAAAGGCCGATAAAATTTTTGATCTACTGCTTCAGGAAGGGCAGATTAAGCTGTCTCAACATCACACCATCCCCACGGCCGATCAACTTAAGAAGATGAAGTACTGCAAGTGGCACAATGCTACTTCTCATGACACAAATGAATGTAAAGTCTTTCGCCAGCAGATACAATCGGCCATCGAGCAGGGGCGGCTTAAATTTGAAATTCCAACCAAATCGGCAAAGCCGATGAAGATAGATCAGCACCCTTTCCCGACCAACATGGTTAACGCTGGAGCAGACTCAAGTCAAACCAAGGTGCTGACGTCAGAATCGGCGAGAAGAGGCGGCGCCGTCGACCCCAGGAGGCAGATCACGACGGAAGAAATCAGAAGGAACAGGCGAGGGCCAGAACGACCACACAAGCCCGTCACCTCCCAACTCTTACTCAGTAAATATCGGCAGCAGCAAGAACAAGCAAGATACCGGGAAGAGGCGATACGCCGGCATGAAGATCACTGGCAATGTCCGTTCTTCATCCACTGCTGGGAGAACGATATCAGATTGTCGTCTGCCGATAATTGTCCGGAGTGTAACGGATTGAGCTGCAACGATCGCCCGAGGCCACACTCTAGGGACAGAGGATCTGAGCCGATCAGCAGAAATCGACGTGAGGAACAGCACGTTTCGGTGCATGATCGGCTGGGGGGCAGAGTTGACCAGTACAACAGGTCAAAAAGCAAGATCGGCCAGTGAGATGGACTGGGGGGCAGGATCAGCGCGCACGATCGGCTGGAAGAGATGGCCGATGATAGGGTATCAGACGAAGATCCCCTAGGAAGGGAACCAGATTGGGAACACGCCAGATCATCGGCCAAACCAGCAAACCCCAGGTGGTGTCCCGATGGCCTATCCAGATCCCAGAAGCGAAGGATCCAACGCCTACGCCAGTGGGAACACCAAGAAGAAGAACAAAGACATGTGCCAGAGAGAAGGAATGTTAAATCTCGAGTTTGGCGCCCAAAGAAAAACGATCAGGAAACGAACAACCAAGAATCGGCAGCCGAAATTGATATGGTATTCATACTGCCGATGGAGTTCATGGCGCCCAACGATCAAGATAAAGTAACAAGAACAGAAGAAGAACAAATGGCACAACTGGTATTAGAGCCGCTGACGGCTACGTTTGAGAAACCAGAAGAAGAAAAACGGCAGCATCTCAAAGCGCTGTTTCTCAAGGGCTATGTCAACGGGAGACCCGTCACCAGATTACTGGTAGATTGAAGCGCGGCAGTTAACATCATACCGTACGCCATGTTCCGCAAGCTGGGCAAGGGCGATAATGACCTCACCAAGACGGACATGATGCTAAAGGATTTCGAAGGCAACGTGTCACCCGCCCGCGGAGCGCTCTGCGTCGACCTCACCATCGGCAGTAAGACCCTCCCTACTACTTTCTTTGTTATTAATGGCAAGGGGTCCTATAATATGCTGCTTGGTCGCGACTGGATACACGCAAACTGCTGTGTCCCATCTACTATGCATCAATGCCTTGTGCAATGGGTCGGCGACAGTACAGAGATAGTCGCTGCCGATTCCGTCTACAGCGTTGCAGCGGCCGACACGCAACAGTGGAGCTGCGAGCACGTCAAGTGTATATCTGGCAGAACTTGGGACACTGACTTCCTAAAAGTGTCCGATTTCGGTCAACAGCCGATCCAAGCAGTCGGCTCTGAAGATTCAGAATAAATGGATCAGCTCGTCCGAGAAGATGGGAAGCTTGGGCATGGGTTTACGTCGGCCGATTTATTAGAGATGGTAGATTTGGGAGATAGCAGCAAATCAAGGCCGACGTACATTAGTGCCAATTTGGATTCTGAGTACAAATATAAATTGATAAGTTTATTAAAGGAGTTCAGGGATTGCTTTGCTTGGGAATACCATGAGATGCCAGGACTAGACCGGTCTATTGTTGAACACCGGTTACCTATAAAATCAGGATATCGGCCATATCAGCAACCTGCACGACGGTGTAACCCCAAGATTCTACCTGACATAAAGGCCGAGATTACAAAGTTGATTGAGTCAGGATTTATTCGGCAGTGCCGCTACGCCGAATGGATTTCTAACATTGTGCCTGTATACAAAAATAATGGAAAATTGCATGTGTGCATCGATTTCAGGAACTTAAATCAGGCTACACCGATGGATGGATATCCGATGCCGACGGCCGATATCTTGGTGGATGCTGCCGCAGGCCACAAAGTCATAAGTTTCATGGATGGGAATGCCGGGTACAATCAGATATTAATGGCCGAGGAAGATATTTCAAAAACGGCTTTTAGGTGCCCAGGCCATCTTGGTTTATTTGAATGGGTGGTTATGACTTTCGGCTTGAAGAACGCCGGTGCTACATATCAACGGGCCATGAACTACATCTTCCACAAGCTCATTGGTTCATCATTGGAAATTTATATAGATGACGTCGTGGTCAAGTCAAAAGGTCACCAAGATCATCTGGCCGATTTACAGGAAGTGCTGGAGTGCACAAGGAAACATGGGCTGAAGATGAACCCAAACAAGTGTGCATTTGGTGTATCGGCCGGACAATTCTTAGGATTTATGGTCCATGAGCGCGGGATAGAAGTCAACCGCAAGACCATAGACGCCATCAACAAAGTGGTGGCCCCACAAAATAAAACTGAACTGCAGTCCCTCATCGGCAAGGTCAATTTCATCAGAAGATTCATATCCAATCTATCAGGACGTATTCAGACTTTTACCCCTCTGTTGAAATTAAAGCCCGACCAGGAATTCATATGGGGAGAAGGACAGCGCAAGGCACTGGAGAATATCAAGCAGTATCTGGTTTCACCTCTGGTATTAGCTCCACCACAGCCTGGTAAGCCGTTCAAGTTATATTTATCGGCTGATGAACAGGCTATTGGATCGGCGTTGGTACAAGAGTTTGAGGGGAAAGAACGAGTGGTATACTACGTCAGCAGAAGACTTTTAGACGCCGAAACAAGATATTCCTCGGTGGAGCGATTATGCTTGTGCTTGCACTTTTCATGTACTAAGCTCAGGCACTATTTGCTGTCGGCAGAATGCACAGTCGTGTGCAAGGATGATGTGGTGAAGTATATGCTATCATTGCCGATTTTGAAAGGGCGGATTGGAAAATGGATCCTGGCTTTGTCAGAATTCGATTTAAGGTACGAATCGGCCAAGGCCGTCAAAGGTCAAGTGATGGCCGATTTCGTAGTTCAGCATTGTGGACCAGAAATCGCCACCGTTGAACTAGTTCCATGGACTCTATATTTTGATGGTTCCTCGTGTGGGGTCGGATCAGGAATCGGTATTGTTCTTGTGTCGCCTCGGGGGGCAAGTTATGATTTCTCTCTGCCGATAGAAGCCTCTGCAACTAATAACCAGGCGGAATATCGAGCTGTTCTAAAAGGCATCCAATTATTAAGGGAAGTCACAGCTGATGCAGTTGAAATTTTCGGGGAATCCAAGCTCATTGTGGATCAGTTGACGGGGCGATATGAGTGCAAGGATGATATCTTGAGGATTTATTATGAGGATTGTCTTCAACTTTTAAAAGAGTTCAAGTCTGCAATAATTGAGCATATCCCCAGGGATTATAATGAAGAAGCCAATAGACTGGCCCAACATGCTTCTGGATATCGGCCGATTCAGGGAGCAATGACGCTAGAGCTCGCAGCCGATGACTGGCGAAAGGATATCGCCGATTACTTGAGAAATCCATCCCAAAAGGTGGATCGGCGAACACGTTTTCAGGCTACAAAATATGTGTTGCTTGAGGATGATTTATTTTATCAGACGATTGATGGAGTCCTTCTCAAATGCCTGGGAACAGAAGAGGCAAAGGTTCTGATGGGAGAAATCCATGAAGGCGTGTGCGGAGCTCATCAATCGGCTCACAAAATGAAATGGATGATCAGGAACAATGGATATTACTGGCCGACCATCCTTGAAGATTGTTTCAAGTACTACAAAGTATGCCAAGACTGTCAGAGGTTTGGCAATGTGCAGCGCGCACCAGCATCGGCTATGAATCCAATAATTAAGCCGTGGCCGTTCAGAGGTTGGGGAATAGATCTCATCGGACAGATTCATCCTCCATCTAGCAAAGGGCATAAGTTCATATTGGTAGCTACAGATTATTTTACTAAGTGGCTGGAGGCAGTTCCTTTAAGGAACGTGACATCGGCCGATATGATTGAATTTGTTAAAAGCCATATTATATATCGATTTGGTATTCCTCAAACCATCACAACTGATCAAGGGTCAATGTTCACTTCTAGAGAATTCGGAGAGTTCGCCGCCGATATGGGAATTAAATTATTAAATTCTTCTCCATACTATGCTCAAGCCAATGGCCAAGCAGAGTCGTCTAACAAGGGGATAATCAAGCTAATCAAGAGGAAGATAGAAGAGCAACCCAAGAAGTGGCATATGTCTTTGGCTGAATCTTTATGGGCATACAGGATGGCTTGTCATGGGGCCACTAAAATATCCCCTTATCATTTGGTTTATGGTCATGAGGCGGTCTTGCCATGGGAGGTAAGGACAGGGTCAAGACGTACATCGTTACAGGATCAATTAACGGCCGATGACTATTCCTTTCTCATGAAAGACGAACTTGACGATTCGGCGGGTTTACGGTTGAGAGCCCTGATTAGCATAGAAGAAAACAAGAAAAGGGTGGCCAGATGGTATAACAAAAAGGTCAAAGTTAAACAGTTCTCTCAGGGAGATCTGGTATGGAAGTTGGTGCTGCCGATAGGATCTAAGGATCCCAAATTCGGTAAATGGTCACCCACTTGGGAAGGGTCGTATAGAATCGGCTGATGTGCCCCTGGGAATACATACATTCTAGAGACAATAGAAGGGGAGGAATTCCCAAGAGCTTTAAACGGGCGATATCTGAAGAGGTACTATCCAAGCATTTGGGTAGATACATAACTTGCAGCAAAATATGTCAAGATAATATGGCCGATTTCTCATCGGTTTCTGGCTACGCATCTGGTGAAAGAAACATTGGGATTCATTATCGAATGGAAATTACAGATTACATGGCCGACATGGTATAAGTCGCCCTTAGAATAAAAATACTGGTGTGTCTACTGATTACGCCTACGCTGGATTTCTCTCTCGATGCGACCCAGTTTTATCATAAGGGTGAGCCTTTTCTCTTTCAAGTCCTCTGCAGTGGCTCCAGTTTCAGCTTGGTTGCAGAGTTCTTTCAGCAGGCGGGTCTTCTCCTCTTCCAGATCTTCCATGGCGACTTCAGTTTTAGCTTTACAAGGAAGTGAAGAACTTTTTTCGGAAGATGGTCGCTTGCGGACCAAAAGATGAGCGTTTATGAGGTCCGAATATTCCTGGACAGCGGCAGGGACATGATCTCTGAGTTCCTCAGCATGAGTTCTTATCAGATTTCTGTCTGCCTGTGATAATGGCTCTTCTGAATGCATGATTTCTATCGCTCGTTCTAGATCAGAGCTGAGACGGTTTGGCTAAAACAGAGATAAAAGGAGTTACCCAATATCGGAGCGATTGAGATGCTTAAGAAAAAGGTAGAGGGGGAGTTCATACCTGGTTGACAGAGGAAGAGGATGAGGAGGATGAACAAGACATCTTGCCGTTCAGTTGGGACAGTAAAGGAAGGAGAGGAGATAAGTAATGCGTACGCTTCTAGAGATGGTGAACGGTCTGCATATAAATGAAAAGGGGGTAGATGGATGGTGAGACACGTCCTATCAGAGTAAATACATACATAAATGCAAGGCAGACTGAAGGAGCAGTTCAAAACCAAATCGGCGCGGTGACATTAAAGGAGCAATAATATTTAACATATTTTTTACAGCCCAAGGAAAGCATCTATGGCTACAATCGCTCATCGTCTAATTTGATCGGCCAAGTCTACTATTCTCTGATCATTGTCGGCCGATCCTGGTACTTCTGACATGCGGCGACGGAGCCTTATTGTTTCACGGGCCAGATGTTGTCTTTCTTGCTTCAGCTCGCCGATGATGGTTGGGAGTTCTTGGAGCTTCTTCTCTTCAGCGGCTATCTCTTTGGTTACCTGTTCCATCTCCTTGGCTAGTTCTGCTCTCCTCCGTTTCAGCCGATCTATTGCGCCGACGATGTCCGGACGGCAGTTCTCGAGGAAATTGATCCTGAGGTGTACTTCCTGAGTCCGATGCTTGTACGAGTCGACCTCCTCCTGAGTTTTGGCCATCTGAGCACGATCGGCCATACGTTGCAGCGCCCTGGAAACCGGAATCTGCATACCCTCTATATAGGCAGCATATCCCAAGTTTTCCGACACTTCATCCGGGATGTGATCTTTGACCTCGTTGAAAAGTCGTCGGATCGGCGATGCATCTTCCACCAATCGGTCGATGTCACCTTGGAGGAGAATACGAATGCTTTCGAGCTTGGAGCGGACATCGTCGGAGGTAGAGCTCGATGGAACTGCGTGTGAGGCGATTTCTTCTTCATCGGCCAAGGAGACAGCAAAGGAAAAGATGCTATTGTTGGGGGTATCTTGCTCCTGTAAGAGAACAAAGTAAAGGGTAAGCAAGCGGCGAAAGGAAATCGGCCGATTCTAATGGTAAGATTGTTACCTCTTTGAAACGAATCTCTATTGCCTGTGTCGGTGGAAGTGTTTCCCTTATTTCGGGGACTGGTGCACTTGGTTCGCCAGAAGAAGAAGATTCGATCGTTATTAGTGCTCCGCTTGGGCCAGCTTCCTGAGTAAGACATAAATTCCCGTGAAAATACTATGGGAAATTGAAACAAGATGGTAATAGAAATTTGCCATGCCTCTGTGGGTCTCCCGGCAGATGCCTGTTGTGGAGTTATAATCGGCGTACCCAAATCGACCTGCATCAAAATTGGTTAAGTTTTCTGAATATTAAGGATTCAGGGTAAGAGATCGTGTACCTCGGCAACAGGAGCTGCTAGAATCTCAGTCCCCACTTGAGACGTGGCCGATAGTTGCGGGGACTGCGGTGGGACAACTTGTGCAGCCTGACAAAGGAATAGAATTGATGTCAGTAGAAGATTTGGAGAATATATGAGATAAATAAGATTACCTGAACAGCTTCTACTAATAGTGATGCTGCAGCGGCCCCGACTTCGGCGGTGACTTGGGGATCGTCCATATCGATAGCCGGAAGGGGTAAAGGACCTGAGGTCTCGGCGGGTGTCACCTCTACTTGATCGGCCGATCCAACGCGGGGAGTCTCGGCCGATACCACTGCCATCTGGCTGGCCGATCCGATGCGGGAGACTTCAGCCGATGCTATTGCCGTTTGATTGGCCGATCCAATGCGAGCTCGCACCCGACGGCTGGTTGTCTTTGATGTTGGCCTTTTTGGTGCTCGCCTTGATCGGCCGGTAGAGATATCTCTGACAGTTGGAGCATGAAAGCCGATAAGTGGATACGGCGTGTATTGGTGATGACTATCAATCGGCCGGCCGCTTCGGCTCCGCATCGGGAGAACATGGCTTTCAGACTGAAGGGATAAACATGAGTTAACGACAAGATGATAATATAATATTGGGATCGGCTAAGGAAAAAAGGACATACCGCTGCATTTGGGTCGATGTTCTCTGGGTCCAGAATGTTGCAGTACGATGATGGAGATTTACAGAAAAGGTGCTGCTTCCATTCTGCCCACCATAATTTGAACTGATGGGTGGTGAAAGAGGCAACTGACCAACCAGTCAAGTCAATGGTGCTGGAGTCGGGTACTAGATCGCACAGCCGACTGTACTCAAGACTTGAAGTTAGTCCATCTCTGAATTTTGCCTGGCCGGCGAAATAGACTTGAATCGGCAGTTGGCCAAAACCCAGTTTCCTTGCCGCAGCCGATGGACAGTAAAATTCATAGGTGGGTGAGTCCTTTCCTGAGAAGAAGTTGGCCGGCAGGATCCCCGGCTTGATCAAGACGTCTATCAACTCTCTGTCAAAGGTATGGGTGGAGAAATCAAAACATACAGGCAACTCGAAAATCGGCTCTACTGCCTGATATGGGCGCCAGCTGATCATCTCTTCACTAAGGCCATTGTAGAAGCATCTTAAGTATTCAGCTGTGCGGGTGGCAGTGAATTGGCAGCCGGGAAAAGCCGATACCGCTTCTCCAAAGGACCTGCAGCGGCGATGGACCGATGGATTCTCCTCCGACTCGATGTTGGGAAAGGTCTTTGTCTCTATCCGCTGCTGAGAAACCTTGCTCATGTGTAAGTTGAGCCAGAGGGTGATGAACCACCAAAGACCGCCTGGGTTCCCTATCGGCTCCCCCTTCGACAGCTTGACGCCGATTTGATGCAACAGATGGTATGCCGATCCCAGCAAGTGTTTTCCAAGAGGGATGGCCGATCCTTGTGAAAGAGCTTCTGCCAAAGCTTGAGTGTTTGAAGAGGGGCCGACTCCTCTGCCACAGAAGAAGTGTTTCTCCAGCCACATCATCAAGAAGGCAGTATGCTCCCTCTGCGAAACTGTCCCGGTCTTCATGTTTTTACTGATGTATCCTTTCCACCCGCCGATTCCTTTGGTCTCCAGCCGATGAGATGGCTTGAACAGATAATTGAAAGGGGTATCGGCGGAGGAAACATCTAGGCCGGTCAGCAGCAGGACATCGGCCAAGGTCGGGGTCATGGGTCCGTGTCCAAAAAGGAATGCGTTAAGTGCATCGGACCAGAAGTAAGAGGATGCCATAACCAAAGGTTAGTTCCTTTCCATCTGAGACAGGGATAAGTCTATGCACTGGCCGATTTTGAGTTCTTCCCATTGAACCTTCCAAGACCCGGCTACCCTCTGGTACCATTCTCTCCACCCGGGTGTTTCATTCGGCCAGGATCTGAAAGTGCCTACCCAATGATCTAAATCCATGGATGACTGCTTAAAGGGGATCCTATGGGTTTCTAAACTGATCAGATCCGTTGGATCAGGGCTCCCCATAGGGCCCAGACAGATGAGGTCAGGGGATTCTGAGAGAGGAATGGTGATTCGGTCCCTAAGTGCCTAAAAAAGGGGAAAAGGGAAGAGACTAAGAAAGGGTCCGGAAAATACTGAAGCAGTAGAAAGGCAAAAAGGGAAAAATTTTGAGCATTTACCTCTGGGATGGAAGCCATCGTCGCCGATGACGCCGCTGGGGAAGCCGCCGATTGGGCCGCCGCCGCCAAAGGAGTAGCTGATGGAGCCTCTGTAGATGGGGTGGTCGCCGATGGAGACGCCATTGGGGGTCGGAGCAGGTCGCGGATGAGATCACCGGAAAAGCGGAAGCACTTGGAAATCGAAAGAGCTTGAAGGAAGACGAACAGTGATGCGACGGAGAGAATGCTAGATTCGTGGGGAAGGAGAGGCGGAGAAAGCCAGTACTTAAGAGAGATCAGGGGAGCAAGGGCAAAGATGGTATTTTTACCGCGCCGTCTACACGAGGTCCAGGGGAGCGGTCGTTTCGCGCGCCCGGTTCGAGGGAATTGCAATCATTGTGCCGCGGAACGGAAGAAGATTTTTACTGTGCCCATTTCGAAGGAGAGGATTAAAGAAAAGAGTTTCGAAGGAAAAGTTATATTTTACTCCGAAACATGGGGGGCATGTGTTGACGCCAGATTTCGACACGTGTTGAATCGGCGTCAGGAGGAGAAGATTGGCCGATGCGGCAGATCTGAAGGCTACAGAAAGGAATCGGCCGATTGAAGTAACAGTTGGAAATCGGCCAATTGGTGGCCCAGCCTATGCCAACAGGATGGGATTATTTCAGAAGATCCTGGTCAAAAGCTGGTCAAAGGGGGCACGCTAAGTCGGTCGAAGAGCAATTGAAGGAAATCTTGATTGATTAGGGAGCGGCGGCGGAAGATTCTGCGGGAGTCCGTTTCCTTTTTAAAGTCCGTATAGATATAGTAATTTGAATAAGGTTGTAACAAGTCGTGATCGATCAGGAGTCCTAGCTTTAGGGTATAAATAGGAGTCGTCAGGGTCTTGAAAAGATATCAACACATCAATCAACAACAGTACTTCTACTTTTCCAGCAATTTACTTTCAAGTCGGTGACTTCGCCAATATTTTCTTCTCCCACGAGTTCGTACGGATTGGCAGGGCTGCATCAACTTGATCTCCGGCCAATTGGTAGGTTCCGCTTACCGAGTAATATCCGAGCTTTAACTACGGGCGCATCGCTGTGGTTTCGTTTGGATCTATTCACCGGTTATCGATATTTACTAGAATTGCAAGTTTCACCTGTTATTCTAGTATTATCACCAGTTATCCAGCTTCAGATCAGAGTAATCGGCTCCGTCATTGTTTTTCTTTGACTTATCATCTTACAGCCGATTAGATCTATTTCAAGTGTTGTCCTTACAGTAGTCGTCTAGATCGCTCTAGCAGTTTTCTTTACGATTACTACACGATCATCGGCTGATCCATAGCCGATCATCTATACAGCAAATCGGCCGATTCGCCGCCGACACGCTCCTCAGGACAGATCGGAACTCCAGCCGATCGACGCGCCTGGAATTTAATACTTTATTTCCTTATCAATCAACAGGTCAGATTGACTGGCACGCCGCGCGAACCGCACCAGGGCGATAACCCGAACAGGAGCTAAGCAGATTCTCCCGGGTCGTGTGTCCGACGCTGAAGACCATCGGCCGATTCCTATCCGGCCGATTTTAGCGCCAACACAACTTTTGACTTAATAAAATATACAACATAGGTAAGCCTACATTTCCCCTGCCCGAGCTCCACATAAGCCTATATATTATAGGGAGAGCCTAGCCAATGGTCTTAGCTAGGAATAAAGTTACCACATGAGTGATTCAAGAGTGCCATCTAAGGAGTATATGAGCTAAGGAATTTATTTTGAAGAAAAAAATGATCAAAACTCCAAGTATGATTGACTAAGAGGAAAGCTATAATTTCATTCGAGTTGTTCCACTGTTCAACCACCGAAGGCTGGCATCATTGCCATTACAAACCCCACAGGTATGAGAAATATTTTGGAATAAAGTTATGCTAGCCATTTACTTTGAGAAGTTGTGCATCGATGTCTACCTTAGTTCTTGCTCGGCCTGGTATTCTTCATCCTACCCTTTGCTCGGGACGAGCAAAGATCTAAGCGTGGGGGCGTGTTGGCGGTCGATTTCTGATGATTTTGACCACCAGCATTACTCCATTAATGTTTACAAGGCCTAGGCCAAGCTAAAGTTATTTAAACTAATGAGTTCCACTAGTTTTGGTGAATATGTGATTGTAGGAACTCAGTGTATAAAATTAAGCCATTTTGGGAGAAATCACGGGCCGATCGGCCTCCCTTAGGCCGGCATGCCTGGCACTGTGGCCAATGAGGCCCAACTTCACCCTGCATGCAAACAAACACATCTAGAAGGGATCCTGACCAGCACATCACGAAGAACTACATCCTACGACCGAAAGACATGTGCCTTGGATCCATGGACCCACATGCAGTGACTCCTCCGATGTTCAGGCTCAAAACCGCCCTCTTGGACAACATGCATGCGTTGATGAGCGAGGTGGTGGAACGAACAGCCAAAGACGCACCAAGACCAGGCCGACCGGCCTTACAACTGAAGAAACAGCTGGTGTGCAACCATAACCACCATCAGAAAGGCATAAGGGAGGTCCACACCAAAGGCGGTGCCAAATGGCGAAAATCCCAGGCCGGACGACATGGGAGAGGCCGGCTGGCCTGTCTACTTGCACGCCACGTGCCCCCCTTAGTGTGGAAGTTACCTCAACCGATGTACCTGCTTACAAGATAAGCAACACAGCGAGCACTGTCCTTGAAGGCCTATAAAAGGCATCCCACACCTCCATTCAAATCATGGAGAATTGAAGCAAGTCCAAGGTGAAGCGTAACGCTGCCCACATATCCTTAGAAAATAGGGAGAGAGGCGAGGTGAGAGTCCGGAGAGGAGCTGGAGTGTCAGCCCCTCTCCAACTTTGTACCTTCGAGGAATGAAGCTTCGGTTCGAGTAATTTCCTCCTATTTTGTCGGTAATATTGCTTTCTCTCCTTTACTTTATTTGTACTTGAATACTTGATCTCTCTAGTTGTGGGATCCCTTGACGGCGTAAGTAGCACGCTCTACTTATTTGTGTATGCTCTTTACCTTAGCTAGGTAGAAGTAAGTGACTCGATAGTTTAGGCGTGGTGCTTAGACTGGGTTAGTTACCTTGGGTTGTGTTCCACCCCACGGAACAGTGTGGTAGGCGGCAAATGGTGATAGCGCTGTCCGTCCCTCGTAGTCCATCATGGTCGGGTGTTTTCATAGCAGTAGTAGCAGGTTGCCGTTGGACTCCCCTCTCACCCCTTTCTGAAGTCGTTCCTTTTCCAGCCACTGAAGTAGCTAGAGTCAAAGATTCTTGCTAGGAGAAGATGATGTTAGAATATCTTTACCTATCTTATCTGGACCTCTTCACTCCGGTCATATCCCTTGGATAAACAAGAGTTACTACTAGGACACTTATCGTTCCTAGTGGATTCGATACCCTAAAATACTCCAAGGTGAAAGCTACATCAGCATCCGTACGCTTGCGGATTTATTCTGTTAGGCTAAGGACCGCCAACAATCGGCTTCTTAGTTTCCTCCAGCTGGATTCTTCCTTGTTCAATGGCCGATTGAATCTGCTGACGGAAGACTTTGCCTTCATTAGTACTGTGAGAATTGGAATTATGCCATTTGCAGTACTTCTTGTTCTTTAGTTCATCGGGATATTGTGATTCGGAGATAGCTGAATCTGTTTCTCCCTTAGCAGGAAATCAAATATCTGGTCAGTTTTACTAACATCAAAGTTGTATTTCTCTGTGTTATCTTTGACCCATGGGCATCAAACCGTCTTTTGTTCCTGGTACATTCAGCCAAGCTGATTTCATTGTCCTCCTCAGAATCTGACTCTGTAGAGCCTACACAGGCAACCTCCTTCTGGTGTCGGCCGCCTCTGGAGCTTTGATAGTGGCTTTAGTGAAAAATTTGTGGCTGATTTCTATCTGAGCTGTGAAGCAAAATAACTAAATAAAGAATCCATGCCAAACTCATCTAATAAACAACTATTTGGGATTAAAATAGTGAAAAAATATGGTATTTCAATTTTCATCTAGACCATCACATTGTCTTCCATCACATTGTCTTATTTGCGATTCAATCCCATAGTTGGTATTCACGTGAGGAACTTTTGACTCTATTCGATGTTGTTGGCAGAATTCATGAGTAGCTAAGTAAATAGCTAAGGAAGGAGCCAGATGATATGGTAAGTAAATATTGGAATCTTGAGATAAAAATCAACTCACTAGGGTTGTCAGTGCTGACCGTGCACGACCAGTTCTTGGATGACAAGAACGTCACCAACTACATTGTCAAGGCTCCACCTACTCCCCATATACTACACCAACCTCCTCACCGTCGGCGAGACCACCATAAAGTCAGGTTCACATCGATGGATCTAGCTGTACCTGATCATGGGCTGCCCGAGCTGATAAACCCGACCCGACCTGACCGAACAAATTCCGACCCGACCAATGTGTGGACCAGGCTTAGGCTGAAATTTTTGTCCCAACATAAAAATCGGGCCGGGCACGGGCTAGATTTTTCGACCCGAAACCTAACCCGAAATTTGTGCACAAAAAGTCAGAATTGACCCGACCCGACCACCCAAGAAAAAAATACCGAATTTATTTTTGACCCAACCTGATCTGATAAATGATCAGGTCTAGACTCAGCGTTGATAGCTCAGATAGTGCAATACGTGCTGGTTTCATGGTGTGTGGTGATGATGTTCCGCTAACAGACTAGACATTTATTTTGGCTGGTGCGAACAAGAACGAGGAGTTCAGGAGTGCCAGAGCTGGATTTTAAGGAGCACAGATAAGGACAAGGTCTCCCGTCAGCATGGATGAGCAGATTCACTAAAGCTTGACAGTGATACTAACTGTACCCGATGCACAACTGAAGCTGAAGGATGGACGATGACGAAATCACCATTGGTGGCTGCAAAAGCCGGGTCTCTAATAATGTCGATTGTCAGCCCGCTACCCACCTAATGACCTTCAATTAAACCGTGTACAGATAGGAACCGGAAAAAAAAGACACCAAAGGTAGAATTGGATGAGAAATCCATTTGTGGTCGTCGATGATAAAATAGGCCACCATTTGGTGTGAATTTAGGAGGTGGTTGCACTGCAAGAGCTGATCAGTAAGAAAAGAGTTTGTGCACATATTAGCAACGACCATTGATAATGCACGAGGTGGACGATTGATGGAAAGAAGTGGCAGTTTGGGTTCACCGTTGCCGAACCAGAAAGACATTGGGTGCAAGCTAGCTCCTCCTCAACTTATTTTTGGCCAGACGGCCGAACTGCATGCATGTCGCAGTGCCCATAGGGACGGCAGCAACGTTTTGGTATGGATCAAATGCTCTGATGATGAAGATAAAAAAGCTTTATGTGCAATCACCTCAAGCCAATCATGTTGCTGTCATTCGGTATGAATCAAACATTCAAACGCTATGATGAAGATAAAAGGGGGGGGGGGGGGGGGGGGGGGGGGGGAAGCTTACATGCTCCTCGAAGCTTACAGCGGGTACGAGGGAGGGCGTGGGTAATGTCAAGGTTAAAGCCTGTGCACAATGAGTTTGAGAAGATACAACATGTTAAGGCAACAACACACGGCAGGAACAAATGACACCAACCAAAAAACATAATAGCGATAAAGGATGATGGAGCAACGCTCTTGAACCACTTAGCTTCCACTCAAGCAGGCGATATGTGTGGGCCATATTTTACAACCACTAACAAGATATCCTAATGTGCCTATTTGATTTGGTTCATTAGTGAATTTGTCAATAGATAGTATTTGGGGTTTTTAGACAAAACAATAATTTTGAAATAATGAAATAAAATGACTTAAATAAATTTATTTTAAGGAAAAAGAAGCTAATACGTTAGCATAAAAAATTCTAGCTACCCGCGCTATTTACGCGGCACAAATTGCTACTTTTTCTATATCTGCTTAAAAAAATGAACGGAGGTATAAATTTTTGGTGCCACCTGGAACCTCATCCTTTCGTCATTCTGCCGCGGAAGGATCAGACCCGTCAGATCGAAACCTTCAATCCGTGCGTCCATCGTCCGCGTCCGATCCACCTCCCCGTCCGCCGCCCCACGCGACCGCGCCTCCCCCCGACGCCGCCTCCCCCCTCGCGACACCCGCCTCCCCCTCGCGACACGCCTCCCCCTCGCGACACCGCCTCCCCGCGACCCCGCCGTGATCGCTCTGCCCGCCGGCGCCCTCGCCGAAGCCGTCGCGCCCGATCCGCTCGAACGCTCGTCTCCTCCCGCGATCGCCGGCGCCCTAACCCTCGCCATCACCGTCGCGACTGAACCACGAATGCGACCCCGCCCGCCACCGCGCCTCCACCTATCCGTTGCCCAGCGTCGTCCCCACGCTGCCGCCGCCGCCGCGCAGCTCAGGGAAGCTCGCTCGAGGAGGTAGAAAGACTTCTCACCTTCCCCCTATTTCCAATCCCTTCCACCCCCACCAGATTGGGGAAATTCCGCGCCCAATCCGATCGGCTCCGGCCGCCCAACCGCGAGAACCGGACGCCGGTATCCTCTCTCTCTCTTGGTGCGGAGTTTCTTGGTTTTTGATTTGTGCGGAATGGGATGCTGCCGAACGGCAGGGTGCCGCCGCACCCGCCACCGTGGCCAAGGGGAAGCGGCCCGGCGTCCTGTCGCAGAGCGCCTCGTTCCCGGCGCGGGGGCTGGCCGGCGGCGCCAAGAAGGCCGCCGCCGATGGCGGTCGCGGGGCCCGTCTACGCCAGGGTCGCCGGGGAGGCGGTGCACGTGGCGGAGCCGGCTCCGGCGTCGGCGTACGATGGCCTGCCCCTGGGCAATGCTGCCGGCACGCGCACCGCGGCGGTGAGTTTGGCTGCTGCCTCGTGCTACGTTCGTCTCCGCGCTCAATTGGGTTCGCTGTGCTGCTGGGCTCGTGTTGATTGGGCACCGGTGATTGCAGGAGCTGGTCGGGAGAGGCCCGGCGGGGACGACGAGTTGCCACCAGTGCCGCAAGGCTGGGGCCGTCCTTTGGTGTTCCAGCTGCGACAGGAGAGGCTACTGCGCCAGCTGCATCTCGAGATGGTATGTCGCACCATGGTCTGTCAGTAATCAGTTACAGACTAGAGCTCATAGTGAATTAGCGCATAGAAAGTACCCAGGCTTTGTGGTTGGCCATTTTTATGCTATTGTTAGGTGATTGCAGCAGTGTCCACCTAGACGCGCACCAGATCTCTATGACCACACTGAAGGAGATATTGCAGTAATTACTGCTGCGCTTACGTTGCAGTTCTGCTCAAACCACCTACAAAAATCAAAAGCACCTGTATGAAACTTGCAGAAAACATGCGCTATCTTAGGCACTTGCAAATGGAACTTTCAGAAAACATTAAGGGGCTGTTTGGTTGCCTGGTTCCAGCCCGGCCAGGCTCTCGGCATGCGACTTCTGAGTGTTTGGTTGCCTGCGCCAGCGGCCGAGCCAGGCTCCCGTGGTGCAAGATGCGCCTCCCAGCCAGGCCCGCGGGAAATGTAGGAATCGAGCGTTTCTGTCGGGCCTGGCCGGCGCGATGCAGGCTGGGATGCGCGAGCTGCATGAGAGGAGAGAGCAGCGGTGCAAGGACAACTCGTGCGCCAGGCAACCAAACAGCTTCCCTGCTTGGCCATGCTGCATGCGCCCAGGCAACCAAACGGTGAGCAATTGCATGGCAGCAGCCTGGCAAAGGAGAGCCTGGCTCGGTCGGTGCGATGCAGGCTGGGGCATGCGGGAAACCAGACAGCCCCTAAGTACCTTAGGGCATTCTTATTGCGACATGCATAAAAAATGCAAGGATATTTAACTACTCATTGTCTTATTCGTTTCAATAGCATAACCTCTGGGTTGGCCTCTTAAAGGCAAAATTTGGCGTCAGTTCATTCCAAATTGTCAGATGCGAAAGCAACAACACACAACTTCAGGTGCAACAGTCATCATCTTCTCATAAAATAGTACAACTTCTGAGTCATAGAATTTGTTATATAACTTGAGTTGAAGATGGTCTTGTGGTGCAAAACTGCAAGCAAGCCAAGACTGTCGTGGCCAATGGATCAGGATCAGCGTCGGCATCAGGTTGGTTTCGGTTCGCTCTCCGGTTGGATAGAGGTAGCGTGTTTGTCGTGTTTGCTCAATTGTGGGGGGCGGGATTGAATTACGTGCAGGATGGGCGGCGGACAAGAAGCTGAAGGCGAATCCGGCACGGACGCCTGTTGCTCGCTGGTCGATGGTAAAGATCCTTCCTTGACTGGTCTCTTGCTTGAAGCTGGCATCTTTTTCATCTATTTTTAGTTGCATTGTGGTAAGACTTTGGTCCGGTTTTCTTTGACTTAGCCTGCCAAGTCTGAATCAGTGGATTCAGCCGCGCCAAATGATGCAACTGCCGCGCCAAATGATGCAACTACTAATCCAGATTTGGGCGTGCGTTTTTCCCCCTTTTGCGTCGCAATTTCAGTTATCATCTCTAAATAGAATGCACCATTATTGTCGGTTGTCTGGACATTTGCTATTGATCCCATTTCTGATGCTTGCTAGAAATGATTCAATCAATGTTGTTGCCTTACTAGATCAACTAATCAGAACTGTTATCAATTTATGATTTTTATCAAAAGGCTTGGCATTTCGTTTTGCTGAAACTCTTGATATTGGGTATCAGGTCACATGAGAACGCCGCCAAACCACTGAAACAAGCGCAGCCAGGGAAAACAGATGATGATGTGCGCTCCACCACATTGTAAGAAATTCTTCATGATAGAGTGATAGTCTCTTATTTATTCTTCCACGTGGTATCAATATGATTGTCGTCATTCTGTGTTGTTTTGCAGAAGTACGAATACTCCCCATGTAGCAGCTAGCAAGAGTGCTGCTACTGGCTTTAGTTTCAGATTGGAGCAGCGTGCTGAGAAGCGAAAGGAGGTGAGCACTAGATTGGTCAGGTTTGATTATTGTCCCTTCCATTTAGGCGAGTTTAGTCTGTTAAAGAAATGGCAATACTTTTGGTGTTTGGTTCTTGTCAGTTGTGATGAGCTGTGAAGTGTTCTCTTCTGACATGTAGACAGCCACCAAGTGGTTTTGGTCTTATTTGCATATGGCTATATGGACTATTAGTCAAAACTTGAATATGTGACCTTAATTTCCCATCTATTTACATGCACTCTATAATCTCATAATAAAATGGTTTTGAGATTAAAATACTGGTTTAGCTCTACATTAGAGGTTCCCAAATTTATTTAGCATTATCCCTTATTTTTGTGCAATACTATCTCTTGCAGGGTCTTGCTCTAGCTACTGTTTTTCTCTGGATGCTGTCAAAAACTTCAGTTCCTTGGATATTACTTGCTGACTGATCTACTTTTATTCCCCTAAGTCCCTAGCAATTTGCTGCTACTTCCCATTTTAGTGATGTCCATAGTATGTAAATGATGTGGCTTGCTGTAGTTTGTTTCGTGTTTATTGAAAGATGAATCACAGTGTGCCCTCTAATGTAGGCTGTAATATGGAGGACCTGGTGCTGTAGTGCGAAAGTTTCAGTTTTGTTAAAATTTGACAGCATCGCTCTGAAGTCAGTACATACATAACAGTTGTAACATGTAAGTATACTGCTTTGATTTGCTTATGTTTCTGAACTTTGAATTTAATTCTTTGTCAAATTCAATTTCAGCTAATCTTTTGTTCTGAGCTTAGTTGCCCAATTTCCTAATATTGCCATGCTGATCTTAGTTGCCCAAGCTTGCGGGAATTTTTTTTGCTTCTCTTCCATATAAAAATTGTGTTTCCAGTGCTTGTACTTCTGAATACATCAACTCTATCTGCGATGTCTGCACCTCTGCTCTCAGCCGGTATTCTACTGAAGGAGAACCATGCTGCTGAATTTGACTACAAGCAGGTCACATAGATGACAAACATTTGTGTTTTTCTTGAACTGTTGATGCACCCATGGACAGTAATGGCATTTAAGCTTTTGCTGAATTCAGGTTCATAAAAAGTTCTACAAGTGATTTATTCTAAGGGGGCAACACTGAAATGTCTATGGTCAGCTTGGTATTCTGAGGTGTGCACACTTGCTAGATCATCAAAAATAAAAAGGACTAAAAGACAAAAATTACAAGCTGTTAAATGTTAAGTCTTTATGGGGAGGTTTTGTTTCATACGAATCAATTTTGTCCATTTGTTTGCCATCTGGTATTATTCTGATTATGTAGCAAAACTACCGGGCAACAAGACATGCAAGTTACTAACGCTTCTTTTATGTATACGAACATGAAATTTTGTGCTATATGCTTATGGACAGGCCAATATTAATTCATTTTTTGATGGAAAAGCTTGATAATGTGGCTTGCCAATTCATTCAAATATTCTCTATGAGTTATCTATTGTTACTTTAATGTAAAATGTGCTATACGATTATTTTGGAAGTTCGTTATTACCTTCTACTATCTATTATGGCGATGCCTTGTTGCCAAAGGAACTTACAGAATATTGCCTTGTTGGTCTCATCTAAGCAATTGGTTTAGCTGGTTAACTACTTGGCATACCAAAGCACCCTGAAGCATGAAGGATTATTCTTTCCGCAGCATACTTCTATGGGGATTGAAGCCAAGTGCTGTGCTCTGAAGGATTGTTTCACTGTAAGGGAGTGTTTGGTTGTGTTCTTAATCAATTTGCTACCTCAAAATATCTTGCAAATACTTTGATCCCTCATGTACGTCATTTCTTAAAAGAAAGTTGTAAAGGAATTTCTATCAGTGTGCTTCATATATTTTAGAACTTCAGTTTGCAGCTCATCAACAATAAATACATGGCCCTATCTTAAAAATCTAAAACGTTTGTATAAGAGCTAGATTTTGTCCCTTTTTTCTTTACTTGTATCAATTTTAGACTACGCTTGCATGAGTGATTTTTTTTTAATCACCCATAGCAACACACGGGTACGTACCTATGGTTGTAAAGTGTTCAAAGTAATATACCCAATGCTGTATTTTTCAGGCTTTATGTTGATCTACCTTATTCCCCCATGTTTTTTCTTGATTTCTTATGTAAACATGGTTCTTTCCTGGTCAATTGCTTCTGATGGCAGGTCAGGGCCCAAAGGGAGCGAATACTAATGAACCTGGCACAAGCAGTTTGCACTGTCAATCCGGCAGCTAATGGACGCACTACCGGTTCACCATACTTCTTGGTTCAGGGAGGAACTCTATTGTGTGATTGCGTCTTTGTTAACCTCCCTGCCTTTTCCTTTTGTTATCACAACCATGAACAACAAGAACGAAAAATTACATCATTCTGTTTGATTTCGTGGTTATTCGACAAGTATTGATTGCATTCATGGTGTGTTTGTGCAGCTTGGCAATCTTGATCTATGGCTGACAATGTGCTAAGCCAATGCTTAGCCAACTACAGCAAACCAATATCAGTTGCTCAGCATGAGATAGGATTAAAGTTCAATGCTTGCCGTTTGTTGTATATAATTGTGATTTGAAGGTACGATAGATTTTCAAATTTTTATTTTGCCCCGTAGCAACGCACGGGCACGAACCTAGTTAATTAATATAAGGTTAAGTGTTACATTAATCAGAAAAGGTAAGAAACGGGGCATTACAGGTGGCTAGGAATTTGAGAGATTTGCAACAAAAATCTATCGATGGATATATAGCAAAAACCCTTTTCTCATTTCTTTTTATTTCTCAGATGAATTTAAGAAAGTGAATTAGTGAAACATTACCAACGTGCCCTTCGTGTGTGTGTCAACGCCGTCCTCCACCGTTGTTGACACTGTTTCTGTCCCGCGATTTTTCCGCTTGTCGGATACGAGCCGCCAACCATCGTCCACCCTTCCCGTGGTCGACACGAGACCGAGCCGGAACTGGCTCCCTGACCGTGCGCCATACATAAAGCCATGCCACCTCCGACTCTGTCTCTGCTTCTTCGTTCTTCCCCCTAGCTTCTACGCTCGCCTTGCCGTCGCCGCTGCCCGTGCCTAGCTGCGGGCTGCCGCCACTGCGCCGGCTGCGACGCGAAGCTAACTTCATCTCTCCTCCGTGGCTGTCGTCCAGAAGAGGCCGTCCTCGCGTGCTGAGGGCGGCTGCTTAGCCGCCGCAAGGCGACGCTGCGCGGCAGCAACCATGCTCATCTCCGGAGAAGAAGCGCCAGCGCCGACGGATCGCCGGAGAAGAAACGACGACGGGGCGTGGATCGGCACCGTGGAATCGTACCAGAGGCTCAGGAAGATCGGCGAGGGGGCGTTCGGCGCCGTCTCCAAGGCGCGGCACCTCCGCACCGGCGAGGTCGTCGCCATCAAGTCCAACCGCAGCGGCGCCGGTGCCGATGGGGCGGCGCTGCTGCGGGAGGCCCCGCTGCTCGCGGCGTGCCGCGGGAACGCCGCCGTGGTGCGGCTCCTGGAGGTCGTGCGCGGCTCCGGGATGGACGACCTCCACCTCGTCCTGGAGTACGTCGGCCCGAGCCTCCACGACGTCATCGCCGCGCGCCGCCGCCGCGGGATCCCGTTCACCGAGTCGGAGGCGCGTCGCGCGATGGCGCAGCTGCTTGCCTGCTCGTGGATGATGCACGACCGCCGGCTCAAGATCTGCGACCTCGGCCTCGCCAGGTCTGCGGCCGCGCCGCTGCCGTCGCGCCCGAGGTGCTCCTGTGCGAGAAGGACTGCGGCGCGGCCGTCGACATGGGCGCTTGGGTGCATTATGGCTGAGCTCGTCATGGGGCAGTCGCTGCTCCCGGAAGATGGCTTGTGCCAGCAGCTGATCAACATCATCGACCTCCTAGGAATCCCCGACGACGTGTCGTTGATGCCGCTGGGCATCGACGCCGCGGCGCCAAGCAAGCTGCGGGACAAGGTGCCGGAGGAGCGGCTGTCGGCGGCGGGCTTCGATGTCCTGTGCGGCCTGCTGCAATACGACCCCAAGGACAGGTTCACCGCCGCGGCGCTGCGGATGCCATGGTTCACACCTATGGATGACTGACGACTGACGATGCTCCAGCGACGACGGCAGGGGCTGTTAGCTAGCAAAGCTGTAGTATTAGCCTGACGATTTAGTTTAGACTACTTGCTCCGTGTCATCAGACAGTTTTCCCCTTAATGATGCAGCGAGTATTGAGTACAGCGTAGGATTTGTAACTGCAGATTTGTATATGGATTTTTTTGCATCATGATACTGCAAAAGTGTAATCAGAATCTCCAAAATTGTATTTATATATGGCAGTTGCTGGAATTGGACCTGTATGATCTGTATGTAAGTTCAAATTGCTTATGTATGTAACTATTACTAGTATAAAATTGCGTTTCAGAAATATTTTCTTGCAGCTGCTAGCACTATATATCTCTGTGATGGTGGAAATAACTAAAGTCGATTTTATCTATGGCCCACAACTATGTTCATGTTGAACATAAAAATTGCGCTTGAGCTTATCATAGTATCACAGAGTATTTGTCAAAAGAACTGGTTGTAGGATACTCCAGTGTATCTTTTCCCAAAACCGGATCATGTTTCACCTTTTGGTCTAAACCAAAATTTGTTTTGACAATGTGACATCAAATCTGGGTGGTTTTAATGACATGGCAGGTTTATAGTCATCATACCAGTGGCTAAGCTTACCATATCACCCTTCTCCCTGCTTTGCATAAAAAAAAATCTCCCCTCTATGTACTTACAATGATACCCCCTTCTCCCCTAAATTTCTCCTCTCTATCTCACAACATGGGCGCGATGCTGCTTGAGCTCACCTGCAGCACCACTAGTCAGCTTAGTCATAGCGATTGCCCTATGAGATTCTACGCAGCATGGCGACGTCCTGTCACGACTAGACCTGAACGTTTTTCGAGCTTGGCCGGGCCATGTCCAAAAAAAAAAGATATGTTCATTTTGGACCAAAAATCCGTGCGTGCCCACGCCTGTCTCATGGATACTATCAGGCTGGATTTTTTCGGGTCGGGCTCAGGCTCCTCGTTCTTTTTCATTAGTAGAAAAATAAATGAAATAAATTTTCAGGCTGAGCTTGGGCCGGCATAATTTTTCCTGGACCGGCATGCTTTGACCAACATGGACCCATAAGAGATGTTGGCCGGGCTGTTGGGCTGACTTGGCCGGACTAAAAATGCTCAGTTCTAGTCGTGACCGCTATCGACGCCCCTGATCTCGCTATGGCATGAAATTGGTGGTGGTGCCACAGATGGCATGATTTGCCAGCAAAAAAATGAAACATTCCTAATATGAATATTTCATTCCTAACTTTTTTAGTAATATTAACTATGACAGCATTTTCGAGTAATATTCCTACCCCAATCCTGGTCGCGCTTCGTAGTCCCCAGGCCATCTTCCAGTCCCGGGGCGACCACATTCTTGCTATTGGTGTTGGCTGCCCCCCGTCACTGTTGTGGCCGGCAAACCGCCATGCTGATGGATGGATGGATGACGGCAATATTCCTGATCCCCCAATTGGAGGCATCATCTTGCATTCCCTACACACTCTACCTTCGTTAGACTCATGTTGTTCGATCATTTAAGCAACCTTAGCGAGATTTCCTCAGTTTGAGTAAATTAATGTGTGCTAAAATTTGCAAAAAAAATTCTGTTTCTGTTTGTGAATCATATAAAATACTTGGTCAAACATTAGGTCAACCCTCTTATTTCTACAATTCAAATGCTATTAATTTAAACTTTTGCAGCTAAAACTTGAAATCATACTTGCATGTTTGATTTGATTTTTCTTGGATTTTATTGGATCCCAAATGTGTGTTTTCAAATTTTGGATAGTTCAAGATCTGAATATAAATCTAACTTAAATTGAAAACCTAATTTGACTAACTCTAACTAGCACTTGGGTTGGCTACGGACCACCCGGCCTAACTCTCTTTTCTCTCCCTCTCCTTTTCCCGCCACAGGCCCTAGCTTGAGCTTGCTAGCTAGCTAGCCTAGGAACAACCTAAGATGACTCGTCGCTTAGACTGCTATATGATAATGGCATCATTATAATGCTATTCTCTCTCTCTCTCTCTCTCTCTCTCTCCATTTTTCCTCTCCTGCATCTCACACCCACTCGGCGACAATAAGAAGAGCACTCCTGCAGCCTTTCCGTGTCGTGCTAGGAGCTATAGATGCTGCCAAGTGGGGACGGGTCAAGTAGTGAATTCTCTCCATTACCCACACCGGGGTGAGCTAGTAGGCATGACTATGCGGTGGAGTCCACGTCTCATGCCTAAAAACCCTAGTCCCGGTGCCATGGATGGCCACGACGTGCCTCTTCACTCGAATATTGAAGATCGCCGCCCTCCATCGCTAACCACTGCTTTGCCACATCCTCGCCCAACCATAACTGTACCCCTTCTATAAAAAGCACAAGCTGCCATCGTTTAACCCTAGAAAAATAGGGTCGAAAGCCATAATCTTCAACACCAACGTTGCTGCATAAGGGAAGGGGAGGATGAAGAAGAAACGAGGAGGCGGAGGAGGTTAGGAGGGTTGGCAACTTAACTGGTTCTTGGGCACTCGATGATTGATCTTAGGTGGAGACGATAAACCGGTTATAGTGTTTGGATCATAGCTAGTTCTCTTGCAATCGGGAATGATCTGCCAGTTATGATGCTTGGTTCTGTGGTGGTGGTACTTGCAACTTGAGGTTACGAAGTAAGACGTCGGACGTAATCTAGCAGTGAAAATAAGAGGGCAATGCTTATGTGGCAATTTTCTATATGTGACTCAGATAGCTAGCCATAGTGAGGTACCTAGTACCATGTGGGTAGTCAGCCAGAGTATGGTATTAAATTTAGTTAGCGGGTAGGTTGCACAGGAATCTAATTTTGCTTGACCAAGATTGTGGTAAAAGAAGGGAAGGTGCATAATTGTAGGTGGAGTCATGGAATTCTGATTTACAGGGATAGCAATGTTTCTTCGATGATGGGTCTGAGATGATGCCATCGTTCAGCTCCCATTAGCGGCAAACGCAACAAGTCAAGTTCGATGAACATGGATGTTAGTGCATAACGGCTTCAAAATGGTGGAAGATTCGCCAAGGTGGAGATCAAATCACTTAATGATCTCTCTTTATCATGCTCTTATTAAAATGTTTGGCTAGGCTTCTTCTTTCCCGAAGGACCTCTCACCTCTGGAATGTCCGATTAACCGCTGCTTGTTAGACTTTGTATTGAATATTGTGTACAATTTGATTACGCTTAAGATGGGACTTGAGATGTATTAGCGGTATAGGTTAGATTTTGTATCAAACTCCTACAACCCGGTATGCTTATAAATATGAGAGTAGGGATGCTGCTATAACTATAACGACATAGCAGCAAGTCCAAAGGGGTGGTGGCGCGTTGCTAGGACCACAAAGCGGCCAATGTTGCGGTATTGGAGAGGAGCATGTATAGTCATGCGTCGGGCATGTAACCTTTAGCTAAATATTAATTGCTAATAAAGATCGTGTCTATGGTGTTGTTTGTAAACATGCAAGTTCGTTTTGGTAGATCTAACTATCACTTTCACAGGTGGATTTAGTAGGCGTTGCTTCTAGGGAAAAAATTCTAATAGATTGTGCGACGGTGATGGCATGCATTGGCAATTGGTGGGTAGAACCCTTCGGCATGCGCTGAAGAGGGGTTCTGGGCTCGGTTTCACATTACTAAGGGTGAGGGCACCAACACCGGTGAAAAAAAGTGTCGACGAGTGCAGTTTACTTGGATGCCGTCTGTGGTAGTTCTATAACGGATGAGAGTGTGAGAGGGGTTTGTGCAGAGGTTGCAAAGGATGGGAAGAGGGGCAAGGAGCAGCTCTTACAGGCGGCCAGGTTGATGAGCTTGGCGCAACTTTGTGTATGGTGAAATCGCTGGCGGGCGGGCAATGGGTTCCTTTCGTTTCTTCTGTGGGTCTAAACAGGGATAAACAAGGATAGGATTGTGGGTAATAGGGAAGAGCGTTGATGGGAATGGAGGTTCACGCGGCAGAGGCTTGGGCTGGGAGACGTGTGATTTGAATCCCACGTGACAGCCTATTGAGGGTGGTGGAAAGATCTTAGGCCAATGGGACTTTGAGCCCATGCTAGAGAAGGTGTTTAAACTAGACAATCCAGTCTGGTTGGTTTAGACCTAGATTTTGAGTAGCTTTTTTCATAGTTCATATTAGAGGTTTGAAGGCCTTTTTTTTTTAAGAAAGTGTAAACTTAAATTGAGCCATATTCAATTTTTTTAAACATAAACTCAATTTTCACTCGACAATCCAGTCTGGTTGGTTTAGACCTAGATTTTGAGTAGTTTTTTTCATAGTTCATGTTAGAGGTTTGAAGGCCTCTCTTTTTAAAAAAAGTGTAAACTTAAATTGAGCCATATTCGATTTTTTTAAACATAAACTCAATTTTCACTCCAGCATGTTTATTTGTACTTAGGAAATAATATTTATTTTCAATAATTCAACACACTTTCTAATTTACCTACCAAATTTTAGAAAAAAAATGATCCTTATCAATTTTAAAACTAGGTGTAATTTCAAGTTCATATGTGATCCTCGCTATCTCTACTGCGAACCTCAGGTGTGCCGGAACCACCGATTGTATGAAAAATTCAGGGAACCCACTAGCTATGAACACTTTTATCAGGAGAACAAGCAACCCTAGGCATGGAAAGTAAAGAAGTAAAGAAGACAAAAATGGGGTTTCAGTCTCTTGTAGTCTTGTATACTCATCAGGTGCCCTGGGATGCTTGTCCCCTACTACTCCCGGCGAAAACACTTCGACAGCCCGTTGCCAGTCGGACGGTCGAGTCTGTTTCTGTTTGCGTCCGATAGATCCAATCCAACCAATAAAAAGCCCTCCCTCCCTTCCGACTCGCCTCCCCTTCTTCTCCCCGCCACGACTCTGCTCTCGCCTCTCGCCTCTCGCCTCGCCTCCCGTCACCTCCCCCTGCTCGGCCGCCCGCGAGTTCCATCTCCCCATGGAGGCGTGCGTGCCCTCCCTCACGGGGGGCGAGCTGCTCGCCTCACGCCGGCGCCGCCGACTCCCCGCGCGCTAGGCCGCGCCTGAAGCCGGAAGCAGCGTGGCCTCCGTCGCTGCTGCAACTGCGAGGAACGATGATCGGGAGCGAATCTGTAGATTGGACTCCTTCAAGCGGCTGAAGCAGATCGGCGAGGGGGCGTTCGGCACCGTCTCGAAGGCGCGCGACCGCCGCACCGGCGAAGTGGTCGCCATCAAGTCCGCACGCGACGGCAGCAGCGAGGCGGCGGCGGCGCTGCTGCGGGAGGCCGCGATGCTCGCGGCGTGCGCTGGCAACCCCGCGGTGGTGGCGCTCCGGGAGGTGGCCCGGTCGGAGGAGGGCGGCCTGCACCTGGTGATGGAGTTCGTAGGCCACAGCCTCCACGACATCATCAGCGCGCGCCGCCGCCATGGGCTCCGGTTCACCGAGTCGGAGGCGCGCCGCGCGATGGCGCAGCTGCTGGCCGGCGTGGGGTCGATGCACGCCCACGGCATCGTCCACCGCGACCTCAAGCCCGGGAACGTGCTTGTCGGGGAGCACGATCGCCGGCTCAAGATCTGCGACCTCGGCCTCGCCAGGTCAGCCGCCGCGCCGCCGCAGGACGCGCGGCTGGAGGGCACGCTCGGTTACATCGCGCCGGAAGCGCTCCTGTGCCAGAAGAACTGCGGCGGGCCCGTCGACATATGGGCTCTCGGCTGCATCATGGTGGACCTCGTCGGCGGGGAGAAGCTCTTCCCGGAGGAGGATGAGTACAGGCAGCTGATCAGCATCGTGGACCTCCTAGGGATCCCCGACGACGTGTCATTGATGCCGCTGGGCATCACGGCGGCGGCGCCAAGCAAGCTGCGGGAAAAGGTGCCGGAGGAGCGGCTGTCGCCGGCGGGTTTTGAAGTCCTGTGTGGCCTGCTGGAATACGACCCCAAGGACAGGCTCACCGCCGCGGCGGCACTGCAAAGCTGCCGTGTTAGCCTGATGATTTAGTTTAGATTATTACTTGCTCCGCGTCATCAGATAGTTTTTCCCCGTAACGATGCAGCGAGTACTGAGTGTAGAGTAGGATTTCTAACTGCAGATTTGTGTATGGATTCTTTTGCATCATGATACTGCAAAAGTGTAATCAGAATCTCCAAAATGTATTTATATATGGGGGTTGCCGGAATTGGACCTGTGGGATCTGTATGTAAGTTCAAATTGCTCATTATGTAACTATTACTAGTATAAAATTGCGTTTCAGAAATATTTCTTGCAGCTGCTAGCACTATCTCTGTGTTTTGAATGAAGCAGAAAATCAATGCCAAAGCCATTGTTTCTTCAGGTCTTATTGCAGAAAATCAATGTCAAGCAGGGTGACTGACGGACGATGCTTCAGCCACGTGGACGTCAAATGGCTGTAGGCCTGCAGTGTTATGTTGCTGACTATTTGCCCTTTGTCAGCCTGAATATTTGATGATGATTCAGTGGTGAGTTAGTGATTAGGCGTGGAATTTCAAAATTTGTAGTTTGTATGTAGGACAATAAATTGAATTAATTATGCGTCTGAAATGTCGATGGATCCTTTGAAAGTTTGTTCATAAGATTTCCGTAACCTTGTGAAGTGATTCTGTGCGCAATTGGCACGTATACAACCAGTCTGCAAGCACAAGAGAAAGGCTACCGCCTCTCATACCACGTATCTGTGTCCACGAATAATCTTATGAAATTGAGTGAGGATATGACGCATTATTCGAGTCAACAGTTCACACCAATTGGATTGGACAGTCAACTGTTCGAAAATAAACTCTGAAAGTTATATATCTGATTCATACTATTAGCTAGATACAGTTTTATTTCTGAACTTCTATAACCTTCCTTTAAACCCAGGCACGTCCCCCCTTTTTGGACAAGAGAAAAGGACTAGAGGAGGGAGGATGCACGATGCTTACGAAAACACAAAAAAAAAACAGAGCCTTGGCACTCCACACCGCTCATCTCTGTATACAACATAATATACCACCCACTCCAAAAACCGCCTGCAAATACCGCAGGCCTCAGTTCCAGCAAATTCTATTCTCCGAGCAAACTTGATGCTCCACCCAGCGATCCCGAGTCCGCGCTTCTTTGCTGTATCCTTGTGCGGAAATCAATCTCCTTTTGGTACCTACAATGCCTCCTACTCACGAAAATGTTACAAGTGGGGGTCAGGAGGACCCTCACGTCATCTTGCTTTGGATTTGCCTGTGCACGTGCACAAGGAACTCGACATAGGAGAAGACGCCAGGTGCCTTGTCCTCTATCAAAAATGATCGGAAGAAATCACCTGCAGGGATTCAAACATTCATTTAATCAAAAGAAGTGCGCAGGGGTTAAAACAACCAAAGTTCACTGAGTGGTTCAGCAGACTAACCAGATGGTTCGCCCCTTCTGCATAGCCTTAGCCTCAAGTACGAGCATCTCTGGCGTCTTATTTCATTTACAATTTCATCAACCTTCCTGGAGAGCTCGTTGTCAAATTGCTTCAATACCAACTGCAAATAATTCATTTGTCAGGTAACTACGACGAATGCAGTAATGTTGCATACCCCAAATTTCTAGAGACAGACGAGTAGCCCATATGGTTACATGCTAAGCACACAATACTGGAACAAACCAAAAAGCTTCAAGAGGAGAAACCACAACAGGACTTGCCTGGACTGGTAATGCAGCCAAAGAAGAGACGCCGAATATTTGTTCCAGGGTGGCCGGATTTACCATATTTCCTACATAAATTAGACCATCCTCTCCGTTTTCCAATAAATAGACCCCATCCTCTTGTACATTTTCACTATTGAGCATAAGGGGACCGGGTATAAGGGACTCATCATCAGCCTGAAAATAGAGTCCAAAATTTAGATAATTTCTCCCTCAAAAAGGACGATAAGAAACTCAGCATTGCTTTAATAAGTGCAACTAGTACCCTTGATGTGAGATCATGGATAGGAATCAATCTCGGGAAGACCAACGGAACAGCTAGTACTACAGAAATGGAGGAGACTAGGGACATCCAATAGGAACGCTCATCCAAACGCCCATCGGTTCTCAAGCCTACACTTTTGACCAATGCTGAAAAAGAAAGTGCAAATGTTAGTGGAATCAATGGACATGGAAGAAACAAAGTAAAACATTCGATGGGCGTAATCATACCTAAAGTATACAAGGGCAGCAGTTTTAGAGCCTCTGGGAGAATCAATTGCCCTGATGAGGTTACAGACGCACAGTGTTTGCGGTAAGATTGCAGAATATTTATGCATGTATTTGTTGCTTCATCCCGGATACGGGGTAGTGGAGATGTCGGGATGCCATTAGCAGCTGTATGTTATAAGAATGTCAGTGCTGTTCATAATGTTTCATGGGTGATGAGTTTGAACAAAATGGTATCATTTAAGATACTTTGTTTTCGATGTTTTCTCAATAAGCTGAATAATTATAAAGCCAGAAAAAGTGAACAGAGTTATATTAAAAGATCTTCACTGTTTTTACCTTGCTTCAGGAAGCAAGCAAATTGTGCCTCCAAATCAGCATACCGGAAAAGGTTGCTAAGCAAACTTGTGCATGAAAGTGAGAGGTTTATTACTCTGATCCTTCTTTGCCCATATACGGTAGTATAGAGAAGCGCACACTGAAAAGTGCCAGGAACAGAATGTAAAAAAAAACATGAATATTATGAAAACACCATTTTAGCAAATTAAATAATTAATCCAACATAAAGTCAACACCCATGCAAGATGACTCAACTAAATCATAGAAGATAAGTGAAAGTCCTCAATTTGAGACACCATGATATTAAAAGGCAAGACTAAACCTAGCAAATAGCACAGTTTTAAATACAAGCAACCAGTAAAGTTAAAATCATCAACGGTTGGAAATAAAGCACTACTGCAACAGTTACGACCAGGTGTTTTGATAGTTTACAACATGGTTGCATTCAGACAGAAATAGAATACCTAGCTTTCTTGAGAAAAAAGGTCAGGATTTTATTTAATGTACCTTTTGCATTAATAGATATTCTAAGAGAATTTTTGAAACTTAAAATCATTATGCATCAAAAAGGCAAATGCTTCTTACACACTAGTGCTAATACTTGTGAAATACATGCTACTCATTCAGTATAGCAACTATTTTCCAGCTCAGAATGAAACCTAAGCATTTCAAGCATTCTAAACTACCTAGTACATACGATGCTAATGACTTCAGCACCTGAGGACTCGAAATGCACGGCAAAGTATCATTATCATGAGAAAACCTTGTTCTAAAAAAAATAGGCAAACAACCATGGAAAAAGTAAAGAAGAAAATACATTCCATCTCATTATTACCTGGAAGCCACATTCCTGATTTTCTTGTAACTTGTCATCATGCTTAAATGTCACCATCACAGTTTTGTCCGAATCAATCTGCACCCACAAAAAATCTCTTATAGGACAGAGAATTAATGGAAATATAAAAATGACAAGAACAACTAACAGAATAAAAAATTTGAACATGCATCAATAATGAAATAAAGTGTGGTCATAAACTCATAATAGTTAGGAACAAGATTTGCATGCATCATTATCTAAATTCTAAACGGAATAAGATTTGCATGCATCATTATCTAAATTCTAAATGTGATGACAATGCAGTTTAAGCCTTCCTTCGGTTGCAAAATATGGCCTGTATCCTTAGCAAGAACATGATGTGCAACATATAAAGTTTGCTACGGAGACATGTTTTAGAAGGTTGATGTAGGTAATTTCAGTAGCAATACCAACATATGTATTTCTAATGTTTATCAAACCAAATTAATGTCATCATTGAACTATAGAGGCAAAGCTTCATATCACAGTTGATACCAAAAAGGCCACAATCTTAAACCAAATTTGCTGTACACCAGTATAAAATACTGACCGCTGGAAGATCAATGTCAGTAGGAACACGCTTGCAGAAATTGCCAAAATAGTCCTGAACTTGGAGACCCTAACGAAAAGTTGTAAGGAAATAAGTCACGTTCAGGCTCTTAACATAAAGTGCTGAGGATAAAGGATCGGACATTAAACCAACCTGACTGCACCTGACACGCATAACAGCCTCAAAACCCTGGGGTCTACTGATATTCCATCTAAGATCGTTGAAGAGCTTGGCTGGATCTGAAAGAGCAGAAAATGGATAGTAGTAGTAGACCTGCAAAGAAAAATTAAATATTGAAATTTTTTTTGCCAGAAATAATCATAATAAAAAATAAAGCTTAACAAAAAGTACATCAAGATGAAAAAAGAAAACATAGAATTAAAGATGTATGCCACAGTAGGGGCTTCCCCCGCTCCCCTAGACCCCTACAGTATATTCACTAAAAAAAAAGACCTCTACAGTATATCCTAAAAAAATTAAAAAAGTAGGCCCCTCAGATTAATGTCACTATTTCTGTAGATGAATTGAGACATCCAAAAAGACTGAGAAAAAGGTCACATGCAAAACATATTGTGCACACATCTACCTCTAAGAAATTTAATTACATGGGGAATCATAGAAAAGTGGAAATGATCATTTTTTATGAATATTTTGTCCCTTTGTCCTTCTCTTTCCCATGTATTCTTTCCACAAAATCTTCCTAACCAGAACACGCCTACCTAGTGAAATGTGGTTTTACCTTGAATAATTAGAAAAGATTTTGCTAGTTCTCTAAGTGTATTTCAGTTGTAAGCTATCCAGGCGAGAGATGCCTCCCTGTACATGGCGAGGTTGCTTGTAATGCCTGGTGATAAGTGCTTTTCACTTCAGAAAACAGAACCTTAACTTTCATCAGTGATTTAAAATTTAGAAACCATGAAATCAACATAATCAGTCAATGATCTATGAATCACAACCTAGCTAGCAAACTTAGATCAAGACTATCTATCCAATTATATAAGTCATAAATATGTTCACACATTCTACGACTAGGATATACTATTGTTACTCAATAAAAAGATGCATGCAAGGCCCTATGTCTCGCCATGGTCTCTTCCGAAACTACTAACAACCAACTTGCATTACAAGTATTAGGGAGAATGCCTACCCGACCACCAGTAGTCTGCGGCACAACAGATATAGAAGCAATATCAACATAGGATTGTGTGGTGAGGAATACATCCACACAGACCTGAAAAGAGGGGAAAATAATGTCACCACAAGCCAGCTCAAAACCAAGAAAATAAAAAACTCAAGCGCTTAAAATATCATGCCTGATATTCAGCAAATTCTAGCGCCATTGTCTTGAGAGTATTATCAACAGGCTGCAACAGTTTATGGGCTTCCTGAGAATCATACTAGATTATTATAGTGTTAACTGAGCATTGACGATAAAATGAACATGTGCTGTTAATGAAACAAATATATGGAAGTAGATCTTATTTGTACTTTTAGTGAAGGTAAGACAAGGTATATGAAACAATGCATACCTTGTCACCAGTTGTAACGTTTGCTCTACCTTCAGCTTCCCTAGCAGATAAAGAACCAACCCCAAGCGATGGCAGCACTGCCAGCAATGCACATTGTTAACAGAAGAGGGTTTAAGTTTGAGAAAAAAATCTGGAAAAATCTCACAGAAGGTATTTGCGGTAAATTAGCAGCGACTGGAACAACCTTAACAGGCAAAAAATAAAGACATGAATCCACTTACACAATTTGAAGTAAAAACATCATTTGACTTATGAACTCAACTTATGTGGCTAGGGTACAGCATTAGGTCAATGATATAGCACTGCCATTCCAATCTGGTACTAACAACAGGTAGAACTTGCTGAACTAGAATGTACCACTTGTTACGAAGGAACAGACAAAGATCAGACTTAAACATAGTGAGAATATTGCTCACTAATTAAGCCAGCATGCATCTAAAAAATAAGTGCCAAAGCAAACTAAGGAAACACTTACAAAGTTGGCAAAAATATAACGCTTGAAAAATTAACTTATCTCTGATCAGACTTAAACATAGTGAGAATATTGCTCACTAATTAAGCCAGCATGCATCTAAAAAATAAGTGCCAAAGCAAACTAAGGAAACACTTACAAAGTTGGCAAAAATACAACGCTTGAAATTAACTTATCTCTGATCAGTTAAAAAAGTATACCTGATTGGAAAACAAGAAGTTTTCCACCAGTAGATTTAATTGCCAGGAAGCCAGCCTAAAGAGAATAGAATGAGAAAAATGTTATGCAATCAACCATGAGAGTAAATCTGAAAACAATAATTCTAGTTTGCATAAAAATGTTGAATTTGATCTGCTGCTCAGCAAGACCCAATGCCAAGTTGAAATAGAACTAGCACCCATAAAATATAAGACCAGTACCTTCATAGCTGCTCCAAAAGCAGAATCAGCAACCCTATTATTCTCAAACATGTTCGGGATGCTTTCTAGCAACTGCTCCAGATTCTCCCGGCACTAAAACCACAAAGGAAAGGTTGGATGACAAAAAAAATGTTTTCAAGCACAATAGGTTTCTCTTAGATCCTTAAGAGAAAAATGAAATAAAAGGCACTAACACATTTCAGCTGCTCAAATACAAACCTCGGATACTGGAAGAATAAGATCTGTCTGAAGAGGTGTATATACATCTTGAACATCAGGAACGATGAGCATCAAAGGCTGAAAGGGAAAGAAGGTTACTTAGACGACTCAAATATCTAAGATCTATGCTGAAACAAATTGTACAAGGAAAATGTTGTTTCTACACAAACACATATATGATCTGTTAACAGCAAAAAGACGCATATTGATAGAGCCGGGGATGTTGCGAAGGGCGTAGCGGTGCGTGACGAGAGGCCGGGGCTTGAACCCCCGGCGGCGAGGTGGTGCCGTGCCGTCGCCCGGCGAGAGAGAGAGATGGAAACATAGATGCTAGGGTTGCAAGGAAGCAACAACTTGTTGATTCTTGCTTAAAGATAACAGATGCAACTGTTTGGCTATTTATAGCCCAAGCACTCCTAACAAACCACGAGCTAACCTGCTAACAAATATCCTAACAAACCAATACGAGCGTTTATCAAGAACCCAAATATCCTAACAACTAGCCGACGAGCTGATTCCGTGCGTTATGCACCTCGGGCCACTAGCTACGCTGACGCTTGCCACGGCGCTGGTATGTGATGCCGAACACATATAATTCTAAACTAAAATATGGTTAAATGGAGAAACAGAATTACTGATTAATTCAAGAGTTTCACTCCCAAAGTAAAAAAGGAAAACTGAGATGATTAACATTCCCACTATTTCATGGTCTGAATCCCCACATTTGCGTAAAAAAAGGATCGGAATATGGTTGCTGTGCTCTGCTGCCCTGCGCAGCAGAATTTCGTTTGTTATGGGAATAGCATTCCATTGAGAATTGAGATTACGGCTCCAAAAAGGCTGCTTCTACAGGAAGTGCCACGGCAATGCAAAACCTACGTCCTGTTGCTAAGGACAAGTTTAAAGAAAATGCTAGTTACAATACCATGTCTAATGTGCCTTCAGAGCACTGCTGTTAAGATAATGCAAGTACCTGCTGCTGAGCACGTTTAAGACTGTAGAAGTGAATAGCAGAATCAAACGTGGCAATTCCAACCATTGTCCGAGGACCTTCCTACATTAGACGGGAAAAAAACAGTAAGTGATGCAAATCAGATTTCATTCTGTAGAATATTTTAAGAAAATCAATCCATCAAGTCAGCCGCTAGGTATGTTCAGATGTTTTTGGCCTTTGAACAATAATGTTCACTCCATATGGATACATGGATACGAACTCCTGGGAATGGGCTTGTCGGCTGTGAAGAGTGAAGACTATCATCTGTAAATGATGCTTTTATTTAAGCCATGCCAAACAATCAAAAAATGATGTCCACTCCATGTTCTTGTTCAGTCATTGTGCCATTATGTAGATGTCAAAAATCAACTAGATACTCAGTTCCTAGAGTAACAACAGATAAAACAAATAGAGCTGAGCCCAAAGTAGCACCATACACCTTAACAATACTCAAAACTGATAATACAACAAATAGTCAGAATTAAAGCATTTACTTTACTATTGACTCGTAGAAACCTACAATGCTCACCTGGGCATCATGCAAGTTATGTTCATACACGACAGCATACAAGACAATATAAGGGGACAAAATCCAATTGTAGACAGTGCTGCAGTTTAATTTGTCGCTATGGTAGTCATGACTAAAAAAAGACATATAGTGGCAGACTACAAGAGTCCAGTACACAACTTACCGGCAGATCTGAAATAGCCTGGGCAATAGCACTGCAAGCTGCAGCAGTTGCACCAGTTTGTATAGCATTCATGGAGACGTCAATAAGGAAGAAGTATACAGCAGGCATTGGATCACGAACCTGAAAAATTATTATGATGGGTTCTCATTGAATAGCATATGCAATAGTCAAAGCGAAGAAGAAACTAATATAAACAGAAGGACAGTGGATTGCCCGATGAAACTCATTTTTTAATAGCCTACTAGTCCAAGCTCCATAAATTTGCCAGAGAACTGACTAGTAGCATGAAGAATATTAAGAAAATTGCATCACATAGAAGATACAAGCTCTACACAGAATATTTAATGCACACACTATGATGCAGATGTTACAAGGACTTCATGGATTAGATAAGCACAAACCAGAAATTCCTTTGTAGCAACAAATTCAACTGTTCCTCTACATAACTCAGGCCTGTCATCGGCATCGCGTCGCCTACCATCAGGCCCTAAGTTGCACATGTAGTCCCTAGGAGTATCATTTCTAAATCCTACAGAGTTTTCAGATCATTATGCATTAAAGTTAGTACATGTAACATGCTAAATAAAATTAAAAAAAATACTTGCTGACAACAAGGAAAATAAAGTAACATTCAAACAAGAAACATAACACTGACGCTGTGAGAACTTCGTGAGAATTTCATACAGGCAAGTTCACATTATATCAAATATTTTAGTCATTAAAAATCAGAGGCAGGTAGCAAAATTTTAACAGCAGCAGTAAGTGGTGGCTATCATATTATTAAGTTTTGACATATAATACTAATGAATTATAAATAAGACTGAAACCAATGCAGCAAGCCCTTACCACATAAATTACAGATGAAATGCCTCCCTTGATCAACAAATCTCATGAAAGGATTTATGTACGCTTTGCAACGTGAACACCGAATGGGTCCCATCTCCCCAAAGTCCACAAGCTAAAATATGAGGCAATGGGTTAAGCTTCAAACTAGGAACAAAATAAACTTATTTAGATTATTCTGCTGAATAGAATTGTGACTAAATTACAGTAGAGTTTTCATTCAACCGCTGGAGTTGTTGTTAGTACTACATTAAAGCTCCTTAAAATAAGATTGAATTTTCAATTAACCTTAAAAAGAAACCGGAAATTAGAAGTTCAATCCATAAAAAACAAGCAAATAGTTAGCAGATTACCTAACACAACTACACAAGTGATTGCAATCAACACTTTTATACACCAGGGAAGATATTAACCGTTGTGACCAAGAAAGCGAACGGTGAGTTTAGGAGTTGGATGGACTATGTATGATCTAATTTGTTAACCTATTATAGCATTCAAATTTAAAGAAAGGGCTCAGATAATGAGGTCAACATTAAAGTTGACCAATTGCAGTAATAGTCCCAAGTTTTCGTGATCTTTGTGACAAGCGAAAAGGCACTGGGTGCATGTGTGCCAAAATGAGGGACAATTGATGATTGATTACTTAGTCAACTTATAAGGAGATAGGTTCAGCCATATAGCCTTTAAGATTGATTTCTGGCATTGGTATCACCTAAGCTAAGAGTGGAAATACTCTCTTGCAAGTGATGTATGCAAGTTAATACTACTGATGATTGCAATGTACAACAAAATATAGCAAAACATTATGTGTTGAAGCTCATAAACTACCCTAGCTCAAGTTAAGTATAGTGTATTACATCAATTAAAGTACCACACAAGTTGCAGTTTAGTGGCATTATCATCGCAATGCATTTATGCAGGTATCACTGATATGATAGTGCTTCAAAGTATTAAAAAAATCAAAAGTTGAGTTTATTACAGTACCTATCAATTTGGTCATCTATTTACATAGTTCGCTGAACATGTGCAGTGTTTCTCTAGGTGCAAGAAGTGACAGCAAATACCTGAATAGGTTCCTCAGATGGGTGAGGAAGAGCGAAAGGTTGAACCATCAGAGCTAAAGGCATGCCCGACGTTGTCAAGAGATCACCAGTACAAGGTATCTGACAGAAAATGAATTAGCAGCAGATCAACAAAGAGACAATATTCAACAAAGCTACCTGATTTATAGTGCACCGCATTAAACGAGGGCTACAGTTCCCAGTGTCCTTCACAATAAATTCGCTAGATGCAGCCTGTGATCAATAAGGTACTCTTATATAAGAGGTAGGAACAGTTTTGGCCTGCAACAACATCTGAAAGAAAATAAACACCATTTACACGATTATAGCTATAAGACATACCGGGGGGACGGTTGCTTGGCCACCTTGACGGGTGTCATAAATGATGACTGATGCTTCAGTCATTGGCCGGGGAATTTGAGTAGGATCGATTTTGGACGGGGTGGAGACCTGGGTTCCAGCATGTGGAGAATACGGTATAGTCGGGGTGCCAGGGGGTCCTAGTGTGTTTGGCTGCATCCCAGGAATGCCTGGCATTCCCATAGGTGGCTGCATAGCACCAGACCCAGTTCCCTACAAATAATTTTATAGACCATGTCAGACTTGCAGCTCCTACAGCTCCAAGAATCATAAGAGTTTAAGATTCAGTTCTTCACTTCTCATGCACTATAAACCATAAGAGAACCTCTCGCACACTATAAAATCTTACTTGATAATTAATTAAGTTTTTTTCCTCGATTTTTTATCATACCCTCCCATGTATCAAATGAAATCCACATGCACTTATGTATGTTAAACTAATAACTAGAGAAACATAAGTTTAACCAGAGAAACATAAGCACCACTTATCTTAGACAATGATAAACCATTAGAATATAATTTAATAGGAAATATAATATCTCTCACACATGGTTATAGGTTCAATCAATCAACACAAGGTTCATATAACCCAATTGAAATTTGAAGATTGTTGATAACTAGCAGATAAGCATTCAAAAAATTTCCTTCCATATGTGACATTATAGACACCACAATCACCCACCCCTTCAAAACGTCAACACCCCTTCCCTCCTCCAAAAAAAAAAAATCTAATCTTTCACAGCAGGAATTCAACATAGCAACTAAGGATAATGCTTTTATCACCTGAGTTTGCCATGATGGAGGCCCAAATGCCGGGGCATTTGCCCTGGGTGATCCCATGAATGGCAGTTGCTGTGCCATCGGTGCTGATTGTGCAGCAAAGGGAGGCTGCCCACTTGACCGTGGACCCCCAAACTGTGTCTGCCCACTGAATGGTGGCGGAGGCTGCTGTGGAGGCCCAAAGCTAGGTGGCACTGGCTGCGACGAAGTTGCCACCGTCGGCCCAGTCTGGCTGGGAAATACCGGCCGCTGCCCGCCGAACATTGGTGGTGCCGGCTGCGACGCTACTGCAGGAGGACCACCGAACGGCGGAGGCTGTGAACCACGGGGGCCACCGAACGGCGGCACCTGGGACGCCGCGATGGAGGGGCCACCGAACGGCGGAGGCCCCTGTGACGTCGCGGCGGGAGGGGCCCCAAGCAGCGGAGACGCCTGCGACATCGCTGCGGGAGGGCCCCCAAACGGGGGAGACGCCTGCGACGCCGCGGAAGGAGGGCCTCCGAACGGCGGCGGCACCCGGGACGCCGCCCCGGGGGGCCCGCCGAACGGCGGGGGCTGCTGCGACGCGGCACCTGGAGGCCCGCCGAACGGAGGCGGCGCCTGCGACACCGCCCTCGACGGCCCGCCGAAGGGCGACGCGGCGGACGGCGCCGCCGCCGCCGTCGGCGCCCGCAAGAACGGAGGCGCGGGCGGGCTGCCGGGGAAGGCGGGCCGGGCCGCGGCGGCGGCGGCCGAAGGCGGAGGACCCGGGCGCGCGGCGGCGAAGGCGGGCGGCGCCTGCTGAGGCGTGAGCCCGCGCGGCGGCGCGCCGGGCGGCGGGGCCGCGCCGCGGGAGATCTGGAGGTTGGCGAACGCCCCCGGGAGCGCCCCCGCGCCTGGCGGGCCCTGCGCGGCAGGGTTTTGCGCGGCGAACGGCGGCGCTGGCGCCGGCTGCCGAGGCCGGTGCTGCTCCGGCGACGCCATGGATCGCGGCGGGGATCGGGATCTGGGCGCGGCGCGGTTGGAGTGGAGGAAAGGCGTTGGAGGATCTCCGCTTCCTTCCTTTCCTTCCTGTCAGAGCATGGATGGATCGACCGAAGGGTTTCGTGCGCGGCCCGGTCCCGCCTCGTGGTCGCGCCGGGCAGGTGGCCTACCTGTTGGACCCACATGTCACGGAGGGTAGTTGCCTTCGTCGCGGCGGGTTCGCTGGTGGCGTGTGGGCCCAGCTGAGCCAACGGGCCCGAATGGCGGTGGCGGTAGGCTATTGGGCGGGTTGCGTGGAGGGGCGTGGGGCCTCCGACGCGGAACGCGCCACGTTGCCTCCGACTGACGCGGCGACGGAATAATGTTGGCAAGTTGGCAAGGTGTGTATAACGATCCATGGCGACCTGGTAGGGGGAACAGGGTCATAGCCTCTGTCGTGGGTTCCATGTGACTCGGCAATAGGCAAACTGGGACTACTCCAGTACTCCCGGTACTCTATCGAGACGTGATGGCGCTATGTCCCGGTCCAAGAGTGCCACGCAAAGCTAGATGTACTAGGATGAGCTGCGCGCGCCCGTGAAGTATGTACTATCACGTGCGATTTGATTTAAGCTGGTCTGTTTAGCAAGTAGGGTGACGAACGGTACAGGCCACCTGAGATGTGTGTGGGACTGTAGCATAAAGCATACCCATGGATTGGCTATAGAGCATACACATGATTTATTTCATGCAGAAAATATTTTATATTGTTTTCCTATGTCCGATGATCCCTTTATAGGGTACTTTAATTAGTTTCATATTTGTAGTTAGATACATAACTGAAAGCTACTATTTTGGAGTCGATGGCATTAATATTTTAGAGTCAATCTTCATGTTGTTCAACTCCATGCACCGTGCAAACATCATTAGGAATGATTGTCCCTCTAACTGAAAGGATCGACTTCCCGGGTGAGAAATAATTGCAAGGCATTACAGGGACAATAGAAAACTGATTACATGATGTCTAGAGTTAAAATTAATACCATAATAGCGGTGCAGAAGGCCTTCTACCAGCCTGTCTAGCCTACCGCAGACCTTTGTGCTACACAAGCGAATGACAGCGCCTACAAAATAGCGGCGAGACACTGGCGTGTGCGCATGATGACCCAATACGGCCCGTAACAACAGCAAAATGTGAGCAGCCATGCCAGTCAGAGGACGGTATAAGAAGTGAGCTGTGGCAGGATTAGCTTTTTGAGCCAGCAACAGGGAAATGAAAAATTGGGGAGGCACCGACAATGGCTCATGAAGAAGCCCAAAATCACACAGGCCGCAATGAAAGCGGCCCAGTGCACAAGAAAAAGAGCATATAGACACGAAAAAAAGCCACGGGTACACCACGCGTCAATTCGTTCCTACGGCAGAGCTATTCCCGTGCCGCGGACTTCTTCCACCATAAGATGTTACTTATAACTTCTTTTCCGTGTACTAGAACATTTTGCGCGCTTTGCGCGTCCTATCATACGAGAGAGGAACAAAAAACGAATACTATAGATATAGATATAGCTCACTCACATTTTAACATTAATAATATTATGTGTTAAAATTGCAGGATGTTCATATATTTGATAAGAAAAAAAGATAGAAAATGACACTAAGGGCCTTGTGGTGCTAGTTATGTCCGTCCATCATTCTTCAAATTCAATAACCAATGGGTAATCTAAGCTTCCATATATCTCCCACCAGCCAACGTGCCAACCGTATCATTAACATCAATACTCGGTGTGAATATGAGATTTAAAAAACCATATGAAGGAAAAGTATTGCATCATTTAATATTTTTGGCATTCTGTCGACAGAAAAGAAAAGCTAAAATAAACTTAGCATAAGAAATTTACCACATGAAGAGATTAGCAATGTTTCCAATAGAAAGATACTGCAAAATTCGAATAACCTAACTCATGTTACTTAGCAATGCTATAACTTTTATATCCTCTCTGTGGCCCTACTCAACTTAGAAACATCATCTCCTATTTGGTGAATATGGGTGTCGGTTCCGAAAATGGCCGGCAGCTAAATCTACTCGAGGTATGTCGCGCGATGTGATCAGAGGTGGCCTAGCACACAATGACTCAAGATTTATACTGGTTCAGGCAATCGTGCCCTACGTCCAGTCGGGGTCAGTCGGATGTATTGCTTGAGCCAGGTGCTCGTGAGAGTTTGGGGAGTTACAAGCTTTCGAGTGAAGGATGAATAATGAGTCTAAGGGGGTCCCTCCTTAAGGGGGACTGGTATAGCAAGAGAAAGAGAGAAATAGAGAGAGGGTTTCCTTGCCCCGTCGGTCGGGGTCGTCAGCTCTGTCAGTCGGGACCTCCAACTCTGTTAGTCGGAGTCCTCGAGCGGCCGCTGTCCAGGTCCTGTGTCGCGGAGTGGCCGTCTTGTTCTGTTCCTATACATCGCGCTTTGCCAGTCGGAGGGGTAGGCGTGCGCTAATAAGTACGGCGTGGCAGTCACGCTCTGTCCTCAGCATTACGCCATGTCATTCCGTTATGATGGAGGCGTGTTCGCCGTATCGTGATGACGTTGTGCCCCGTCCCTTCACGAGGACGGGCAGGTGGAATAGTGTCCCCCTGCTGTAGCAGCAAGGGGGACTGTAAACCCTGTGGAGGGAGTGGTTGGCCTTGTACGGCAAGTTGACTCCGGTGTCCGCCCTTATCCTTAGCACCTGCTCCCGGAGGCCGTCAGTGCGCAGGGTCTGGCTGGCCCCCGACCTCGTCGGTCGAGGATGGTGACACATGTGAGGCGGAGCCTGGTTGGGGACCTCAGTTGGAGTCAGGGTACGGACCCAGTCCCTGGTCGTCTCTTCGGTCGGGGATGCGAGTCAAGGCTCGTCCCGACTGCCTGGTCGGGACCACGGGCCTGAGTGCCCTGGACGAAGTTGCGGCCCACGAAGACGGGTATCCGGTCCAGGTGTCATTTTGGGCTAGTAGGAATGCTTGGCAGGAAGCGGGCCCACTAGGGACCCCGAGTCCCTAGACCCGTTAGAGGCCCCCGAGCGGCTTTTCGATTTGTTTAATCGTGAAGGCGCTTTTCCTTGCCGCGTTCAGAGCGAGAAGTCGCATCCCGCTGTCTCTGCCACAGGGAGGCACAGCGTTCGATAGACTCGCTGTTGTGACTGCGGGTCAATTGGGGTCGCACTGATCTGCCCGCGTAATGAATGCGCCACAGCGGCACCAGCTTCCCGCTTTAGGTGCGGAATATCGAGGCCTGTCTCATCCGTCACATCGGCCCGCCGCAGAGGGGTTCCTCCCTGTTTCCCCCGTGAGGGTTTCCATCCTTTTGAGGCGGAGCCTCACGCCACTCAGCAAAGCTGGCTCGCGAGACACGAAATGCCCGAGCGGCTCTAAATGGAGGCCCTCAGGGCTCTATTTTTCGAACTCATCCAGAACTTGAGTCGTGGGCGAGCCTGATCTTGTATAATGAAGCTGCTCTCAGCCCGTGTGCATCCACTTGACGGAGCCGCTGGTTTCTTTCAGCATCTGGTGCTAGAAGAATGCTTGCGAGCGGCAAGGGATAGCACGCGGGCGACGCCGTACACCCGGGCTTTTCCCAAGCTTGGTCCTCCGAGCTTTTCGCTGGGATGATCGAGGGGAGCGGGTGCGCAGGCAGTCCACCGTCTCCGCCGGGTAGTCAGATTGGTTTCCGAGTCACCCATGGGAGAAGCGCGGCTCCCGGCAGAGGATGTGTCAGTGCTTTCACCGGTCGGGCCCGTGTGTGGGGAGGAACTCCTCGTTCCTTCCTGTTGCAGTGCGTGCCCGCGGGAACTGCCTGGACCCCGAGTGGGTTCGGCTTCCCCATGTTCTCCAGCCCCAGTTCGCTTTAAAAGGAGGCTTGTCCTTTCTGGGTGACTGGAGATGGGGAAGAGCTCCTCGCTGTCGTTCGAGACAGCGAGGGAGTTCGGTAGGCGGTAGTAGCAGATGGACTACTTGCCGTCATCCCCTGCTGAGTTGTCCTTGAGGAAGGGGGTGCAAGAAGAAGGCTTACGAGGAAGATGTTCCTCCCAGTCTTCCCGCACTTGTAGCAGCCCTCCTCAAGGCTTCCAGCGTTACCACCCTTGTGGTGGTAACGGGTTTTTATACTTTGTAACGGCCATGGGCCAACTACACTTTGTAATATTTATTTTCCATGGGCCGACTGCACTTTGTAATATTTTGGAGTGCATTGTATCTACCATGCCCAACTGCGAGTCCAGTCGGGGGCCGGAATTTTGTCATCCTCTCCGAGTGGGAACGCGACCCCCCCACTCACCGAGGCTTTGTCATAAAGGAAGGCGGTTGGGTCGGTAGCGTTGTGTGCGTACTCATGTGGAAGTGACCCTGTCCGCAGTCTCTGCGACCGGAGGGGTTGAGCCGTCGCCACTTGCTTCGATGGCTCGAGTGATGGGCTCGGTGAGCTCCTAGTGGGTGTGCCCGGGCAAAATTTCGGGTGTCCGAGTGGAATCCGGGTCCGTAATTCGGGACGGGGTCAGCATAGCCCTCAGGTGGCATTCCACTTGTCGGTGTCTCGAACCACCGACTAGTGAATTTCGTGATTGCACGTCTGGCCCGGATGGTGTGCAAGAAAGACACGAGGGTTTATACTGGTTCGGGCAGAATGTCCCTGCATCCCGTTTGTGCTCTTGCACTTAGTTTGCAGTAGGGGTTACGAACGGACGAGAGAGGGAGAGGTCTCCCAAGTCTCTTGTGGAGTGTGCATGTGTGAATGTGAGTCTGAACCTCCCCCCCCCCTCCGGCGGGGGGTCTCTCTTCCCCTTTTATAAGTCAAAGGGAAGGGAGTGGATACAGAGAGAGAGAGAGAGATCCCTGGGATCGCGCCGCCTCTCCTCCCCTTCGCATGGGCCCCACTGGCCCTGTAGATGACGACGGAGGCGCTCCCATGCCGTGCCTTGGTGCGACGTGCGGCGTGCATCCCAACGGAACAGGTGGCGCGGGTCGGCCAGGCCGCAGGACGGGCGGCGTGCGCCCTGCTGAGATGGGTGGCGTTAGCCCCTGGTGTGTTTTATGGCTTGACCCCCTGTGGCAGAACCGCCCGAATTAACCCAGCTCAAGTGCACTAACCATCATCCATAAAGATGCACCGGCTACCATGCACTTCAAACGGAGTAATCCGACAGTCTGTCGGGTAAATTCCGATATGACCACTTAATATTTCGATCGAAACAAAGCATACACGTAACTTGCACAAAGGAAAGTCTAGAGATTTCAACATTCCATAGCTTTTATCTCTCAAGTCTGACATCAATTATTACAAGTCGAATTCATCAATCGAGTACTTTAGAGTTCAACATAAGACTTTATTCAGAGTTTAACAGTAGCGAAAAGAAAAACATGATCATCTAGTGTCAATTTGGATACCATGATGAAGCCCGTACGTGGTATCACTCGGCAGAGTCATTGTTGGCTTGGGACGGATGCCACTCCACTGACCAACCAGGTGGCAAAGTACACGGCCAAGTCAAGCCAGCTATCATATCTTCAAAAGACACACTTGAAAACATTGCCACAAGCAAGGCTGAGTATACTAATACTCAGCAAGGCTTACTCGACTGGTTTTATGTAAAAACCGACTACTAAGCATGCATGGCTCTAAGGTTCTAGGGTTTCTTTTTGCTGAAAAGCAACAAAGAGTAAGTCCTTAATTTCATATTTTAGCAACAAAGAGTTTGTGTTCTTAGGATTTTTCTGTGAGTTGTTTTGCATCTTCAAAGTTAATAGCTTGGTTTTTGAAGTTCTAGTTTTAGGTTTACAAATGAGTCCCTAAGATTTTACAGAAATCTTCTCGGAAAGATTGAAATCGAAACAAAAGGATCCTTTGTGCAGGCAAACGGTGACTGCCGGCCAAATTCCGGCGACTAGGGTTCCTGGCGGTGAGGGGCGAAGGTGGGAGATGCAAGAGGGGAACAAATCGCACCTGTTTGAGGCCTTAGGTGGGGAATTGGTGAACCGAGGCGGCTTGCCAACGGTGGCACAGAGTCGGTGGCGGGTGTGGGTGGTGGTGGGCGCCCCGGTGAGGAAGAGGGCGCGGGGACCAGCCGTTCAGCTTCGGTGTGAGGCGGGGAAGGTGGTGGGAAGGTTGGTTTGGAAAATGTGGGGGCGGAGTGGGGTGTCCACGCACGGGTGGTGACTCGCCGGAGTTGGGGTTGGGGACGACGAGCTCGGGGGCCTCTGGTGGGGATTTTATAGGTGCGAGGGAAGGGAGGGTGGCCTGGCTCGAGCCGTTGGGGAAGGCCCGGCCATGGGGCAAAAACGGGGGCGCAGCTGCCTTGTTGGCGCCGGCGGGGGCTCGCCGTGGCGCCAGCAGCGCCCGCGGCAGAGGAAAACTACCGCGTGGAGGCTTCCTGAGGGGGAAGGTCGAGATTTTGTGGGCCAGCCGGAGATTTCCCTTGCGCTGGCAGGTCCACTTGGCCGGGCGGGCTCGATTGCGCCGGGGTGCGCCGGCCAGCTGGCCTGCCGTCGATGGGACAAGGCAGGGAAGGAGAGAGGAAGGAGAAGATTATGGGACTTAAGCGTGAAAAACAAAAACAGTAGGGGTTTGGGTGGAAAAGGGAGCTAAAAATCATTCTTCCCAAGTTCAAATAAAAAACATTTGAATACTTTTTTTGTTCAACTTTTCAAGATATACATTTCCTCTTTTATGACTATATTCATTTGAGCAATGTATAAAAAGTTATTTTGAATTTTTGAAAACAAGTATTTCAATGACACGTCATTTCATGTGAATTTTTGCACGGTTAGCCCTTGAGTTCAACTAGATTTTTGTTGCTCTTGTTATGACAGATGTGCCATTAAATTTTTAGAGTCAGTTTTGATCAATTTTGAAAGTTACAATGTTTGCTTGCACGGGTTCACATGTATATGATATATACATACACATATATTCATTTGCTTGGAAGGTAGATTTTGATAGGTTGTTTTATACTTATCTTGCTCTTTTATGCCTGATTTCATGTTAAAGATCTTTGTTTAGTCTTTTAGACACCCAAGGTGTCACAGCCTACCCCCATTAAAAAGAATCTCATCCCGAGATTCGGATAAAACTAAGCGCTGAAAGTGTGTACCTTGGATGGAACCAAGAAAACCAGGAAAATGTTGGTAGAGATAGCTTCAGTTTCCCATGTGGCTTTTTCTTCAGTGTGATGGTCCCACTGGGTTTTATACATTTTAATCACAGCCCTTCGAGTACTTCTTTTCTTCTGGTCAAGGATTTTGATGGGTTGCTCAACAGAAGAGAGGTCTGGTTCCACCGTGATTTCTTGTTGTTCAACAATTTTGGTAGGAACTCTGACACATTTCTTTAGTTGAGAGACATGAAAAACGTCATGAATGGTTGCAAGCTGCGAAGGAAGTCGCAATCTGTAGGCCACGGGTCCACATTCTTCCATGATTTCATACGGACCAACATAACGAGGGGCTGTCTTTCCTTTCACTCCAAATCGTTGCACGCCCTTGGTTGGTGAAACCTGAAGATAGACATGATCACCAACGTCGAATTTTAAGGGTTTTCTCCTCTTATCAAAATAACTCTTTCTCCTAGATTGGGCTGCTTTTAGATTTTCTTGGATAACTCTCACTTTTTCTTCTGCCTCGACTACCAAGTCTGGTCCAAAGAATTTGCGCTCTCCAGTTTGTGACCAACTCAATGGAGTTCGACACCTTCGTCCATACATTGCCTCGAATGGTGCCATCTTTAGGCTTGCTTGATAGCTGTTGTTATATGAGAACTCTGCTAAGTATAAACATTGGTCCTTGAGAATTTGATTTACTCTTTCAGTTTGGCCATCGGTCTGAGGATGATAAGCTGAGCTTCGAATTAATTTGGTACCAAGGGATTCTTGCAATTGTTCCCAAAAGCGTGCTACGAATTGAGTGCCGCGATCAGAAATGATTGTCTTTGGGACACCGTGTAGACAAATAATACGATATAGGTATATCTCAGCGTATCTCTTGGTTGTATAAGTGGTGTGTACGGGAATAAAATGAGCGGTCTTTGTAAGCCTACCTACAATAACCCATATAGAATCGTGTTTCCGAGATGTATTGGGCAAACCAACAATGAAGTCCATACTGATGTCTTCCCATTTCTAGGATGGTATTGGCAGAGGTTGAAGTGTACCAACTACTTTTAAGTGGCTAGCTTTCACTCGTTGACAAGTGTCACACTCTGCAACATATTGGGCAATTTCCCTCTTCATCCTGGTCCACCAAAAATTTTGTTTAAGGTGCTGATACATTTTGCTACTGCCTGGATGAATGGAGAATTTGGAAAGATGTGCTTCATCAAGAATTTGCTTTCGGAGTTCGTGATTTTTCGGAACGACAATGCCGCTTTCAAACCATAAAATTCCCTTGTGATCCTATCGAAAACATTTGTACTTCTCCTCTCCTTGAGACAGTTTCTGCTTGATGATCTTAACACCCTCATCATGTAATTGTGCCATGATGATACGGTCATGAAGAGTGGGTTCAATAGAGATGTGATTCAAAGTTTCCTGAGGAATCATTTCCAACCTAAGTTTCTGCATTTCAGAGCATAATGTCTCATTGTATGATGCGGCAGATAGGCAATTGCAATGAGCTTTGCAACTGAGTGCATCCGCTAATACATTGGCTTTGCCTGGATGGTAATGCACCTCAAGATCATAATCTTTGATTAATTCCAACCATCGTCTTTGTCTCATATTCAGGTCGGCTTGTGTGAATATATATTTGAGACTCTTATGATCGGTATAGATATTGCAATGGGTGCTCATAAGGTTGTGCCTCCAAATCTTGAGAGCGTAAATGACAGCTGCTAACTCAAGATCATATGTTGGGTAATTCTTTTCATGGGGCCGAAGTGCTCGTGAAGCATAGGCAATAACCCAATTGTCTTGCATAAGTACACAGTCCAAACGAGTACCAGAAGCGTCACAGTAAACGTACAATGGTTTGGTATTGTCAGATTGAGCTAAGATTGGGGCGGTAGTCAAGTGTTCACGAAGAGTGTGGAAAGCTTTTTCACAATCTTCATCCCACACAAATTTTACTTCCTTCTTCAGTAGTTCGGTCATAGGTTTAGCAATTCTGGAGAAATCTGAAATGAAGCAGCGATAATAACTGGCTAAACCAAGAAAACTACGAATATGATGAACGGAAGTGGGAGGTTTCCAATCCATCACCTCTTGAACTTTACTGGGGTCAACTGAGATACCATTACTGGAGATAGTATGGCCAAAAAATTTCACACTATCCAACCGGAATTCACATTTGGAGAACTTAGCATAGAACTGATGGTCTCTGAGGTGTTGGAGAACAATGTGCAAATGCTTAGCATGGTCCTCCTCATCCTTGGAATAAATAAGAATGTCATCGATGAAAACCACGATAAACTTTTCAAGCTCCGGCATAAAAACCGAATTCATGAGATACATGAAGTAGGCAGGAGCATTTGTGAGACCAAAAGACATGACTAAGTACTTATATAGTCCATATCGAGTGGAGAAGGCGGTCTTTGGAATATCACATGGTCGAATCTTGATTTGATGATGTCCAGAACGAAGATCAATCTTGGAAAAGATTTTTGCTCCGGATAACTGATCAAAAAGAACATCAATGCGAGGAAGTGGATATTGGTTTCTGATAGTCACCGCATTGAGAGGCCGGTAGTCTACACATAACGTCAAACTATTATCTTTCTTCTTCACAAATAGGACTGGGCAACCCCAAGGTGAGGCACTTGGACGAATATAGCATTTGTCTAGAAGTTTTTGCAACTGTAATTTTAATTCTGCTAATTCCTTGGGTGTCTGGCTGCAATTCAATGACAAACTCTATCTCTCGATCTGGTTGCATGCCGGGTAAGTCATCCGGAAAAACATCGGTATACTCACGTACCACCGGAATTTCTTCTATTTCAGAGCGGACCTCAATGAGAGCAGACGAATTTGTGCATTCTCGGAAAGGCAAATATGGAGTGGTAGTTCCTTGGGTCGGGGAATTGATTTCAGCGGCTCGGGAGGGAAGATCTAAGGTTACTCCATGCCGAGTCATCCAATCTACTCCCAAAATAATATCGATACCTTCAAGTGCCAAGAGAATCAAGTCGGTTTTGATGATTTTGCTACCCAATTTAATTGGCACGTTTCTTATGAGTTGATTTGAAGCAACTTTTTCACCCGGTGTAGCTATCATATACGGCCCTTTTGTGTGATAGAAATCCAAACCCACTTTTTCACCGAATTTTGCACTAATGAAACTATGTGATGCACCAGAGTCAAATAATATAACAGCGGGCTTGCGGTGGATAGAAAATGTACCCGTCATTACTGGTGCGCCATCAGGAAGCTTTGCAAGGGTGGTGAAATTGATCCGCCCACGCTTGACCTGAATAGTCTGCTTCTTGCCCTGGTTTCTGTAGTTGGTATTGGAGCCTTGGCCCTGAGCTTGCTGTCTGGACTGAGGGCAATCTCAAACAAAGTGAGTTGAACTCCCACAATTGAAACATCGGTTTGTGTTACTTTGGCGGGGGTGGCTGCTGTGGATTCGGCCTTGGACCATTTGGCTGTGGAGTAGGGGGTCTTGCCACACCCTGTTGCTGAGGGGGCCTGAAGATCCAACGCCCAGGCTGAGGGGCATTCTGAAGAGCCTTAGGTGCTGCAATCTGCACTAAATGATACCTCGGTGGCTGAGCACTCGAGGGTCTAGCTGGAGCCTTCCTCTTCTTTTTCGCACGATGGGCCAAAATGCAATCCTCTTGGGTGATTGCTAAATTAACCAGCTCATTGTAAGTGTCCATTTTGATGGGATTTAGATGTTCCTTGAGCTTGGTATTAAGACCTCTACGGAAACGATCACGTTTCTTAACATCCGTGTTAGCATGATAACCCACGTACTGAGAAAGGTTGTTGAACGCCTGAGCGTACTGAAGTACAGTGCGGGTACGCTGAGTAAGAGCCAAAAATTCATTCTACCTCCTTTCCATGAGACCTTCAGGGATATGGTGGGTCGGAACGCATTCTTAAATTCGTCCCAAGTGACAACATGATCCGCCGAAAGCATGGCAAAATAGTTTTCCCACCATATACGCGCAGTACCACGAAGCTGCTGCGCGGCAAATCGAGCTTTGTTGGCTTCAAAACATGGCAGTGCCAAAAGGCAAACTTGGATTCAATGGTACGAATCCAAGCGTCTGCATCCAATGCTTCCTCCGTCTTGCTAAACAGAGGGGGCTGCGTTCCAAAGAATTCTGAGTAACTAGCAACTTGAGGTTGGGGTGCATTATGCACACCCCACTGCTGATGATGGGATTGTTGCCCTTGGACAATCTGTTGGAGTAACTCTATTTGAGCGGCCATCACCTCCACTAGACTAGGTGGCGGTGGCGGTGGTGGCGTCTGCTGCGACCTGCTGCCGCTAGCTCCGAACCCATCAGGATTGCCACGAGTTGCCCCAACCATCTGAAATATGGAGGTTTATCATCATCAAAGGCTTCATAATTCTTCCATGATTCAAAAAGATAGTATGGGAAAAATGTAGAACTAGATACGCTTGATACAAATAGGTGGGCGATCTGCGGTTGGTTATGAGAAATTTCATAACTCACGTTCTGTTTATCTAAACCCTTTCAAAGTTTGGTGGTGATTAGGAAATTTAGTGGCCTAAAATTGTGGCATTCAAAACACCTCCGACTACTGCACCTCCGACTACATTTGCGCCTACCAGGACTACTAATCCGACTACTATGGCTACATCACCGACTACTATGGCTATATCATCGACTACTTCGTCTGCATTTCTGTATGCCAGGACCACTACTCTGACTGCTATGGCTCCCTTATCAACTACATTGACTACCCTACGGCTTTTTTGACTACATCGCCAACTGCTTTGACAATATCTAATACTCCTTCGACTACATCTTCGACTGCTTGAACTGTACCATCATCTGCTACGGCTACAGTTCAACTACACAGTGTATTCGATTACCTCGACTGCATATCCGACTGCTTCCACCTTATCTCCGGCTACTACGACTATACCTCCGACTGCTTTAGTTGCAACTCTGTCTAGTACGGCTACATCTTCGACTACACTGCATCTATGCCTGTTTCGACTGCATCTCCAACTGCCTAAATTATACTTCCGCTTACTATGAATACACCATAGCCTGCTTTTACTGTATCTCCAACTAATATGACTACTTTTTTGATACGTCGACTATATTTCCAACTGCTTGAGCCACACATCCAACTACTGCATCCTTGATTTCCAACTGCCTGCCAATATTCACATACATCCAGTCCTTCACTAAAGCCTACATACTTTCGAGTGTTCGAGCTTCTTGGCTACATTCCTTATATCTGGTGGTACTCAGCTCTAAGCTAGCCTATTACCACCTGTCCAAAAAGTTTGGCTACACTAAGATGAGTGTATACAATAGTACTCCGAAGTCGTTGCCTAGTAGTCGTCAAGGTTGTTGACAGACGACTCGTTGCGCGCAGGGGAGTGAGGTCCCATCTGTGCGGGCTGCGGGGCTACAACATCGTAGTCCAGGTCAGAGACATCCTCTATCACCTCGGGCTCCTCGTCGCTGTCAATGTCCATCACATCCGGTGGGACGTGAAGGGCTGCCTGCTGTGCATGATGCATGTCGATATGTCCATTAGCATCCTCCAAATTGATGTTGAGGTCATGGATCTGCTCTTCCAAGAACTCGATCATTGCCTCATACTCACCCACGGTGGTCTCTAGTGTCTGCACTTGGCCTTCAAGCTGGCCAATTCTAGCATCTCGATCACCAATCTCCTCAACCAAGTCCTGCATCTGCATCTTCGTTCTTAACCTATCGTACTCGCGGTACTCGCGGTTAGTGTGCCAAACTCACATAGATATATATATATATATATATATCCTAATTTATATTGCCACCTAGACATATTCCCATAGTCCCATAGGGCTTTACGAGCTAGACATAATCCTTACCGAGTCCAACACATTTTTCAAATAGAAGTTTTGTGGTCAAGTTTTATAAAACTTATTTTTAAGGTTTATTGCATACTCTGGTGTACACTTTTCGCTCTGATACTAGCTGTGGTAGAATTGCCCGAATTAACCCGGCTCAAGTGCACTAACCATCATCCATAAAGATGCACCGGCTACCATGCACTTCAAACAGAGTAATCCGACAGTCTGTCGGGTAAATCCTGATGCGACCACTTAATATTTCGATCGAAACAAAGTGTACACATAACTCGCACTAAGGCAAGTCAAGAGATTACAATATTCCATAGCTTTTATCTCTCAAGTCTGACATCAATTATTACAAGTCGAATTCATCGAGGACTTTAGAGTTCAACATAAGACTTTATTCAGAGTTTAACAGTAGCGGAAAGAAAAAACATGATCATCTAGCGTCTATTTGGATACCACGATGAAGCCCGTACGTGGTATCTTTCGGCAGAGTCATTGTTGGCCGGGGACGGATCCCACTCCACTAACCAACCAGGCGGCAAAGTACACGGCCAAGTCAACCCAGCTATCATATCTAAGTGAGCATCTATCTCTAAGCAAACATGGTGGAAAACATTTAATCATCCAACAAGTTTCATAATAGCCATAGTTTCTCTTGTTACTCTATGTGGCAAGAGTATTAAGCAGTCTCAATTACTGCGAGAAACGGACGATTCAAAATTGAATTTCTTAACCTTGCAGGGTAAACCTAACACGCATGCTTGGAGCACCGAAGGGTCGCCCCAAGCAACTTTTCCCCTTTCTTTTCCGGGTTGTGGAACAGGTTCACCCTCCCCGAGTACAGAGCCACGCTCTGCACTCGCATGTGTATACCCATCTGATCTCCGTTCAAGTAGGGTGAAAGTAAAGTCCACTTGCCGGGCCATTCGAGTACTTAGCTTATCGAGTACCATATTTTTGAAATGTGGTTAGTACGTTCAAACGCTTAACCACTTCTACCACACACGGCGGCCTTAGCATTTTTCTCTACTCAGATGGGGCCTCAACCTTGAGTACTGTACCACTGCCCCGCCCGTCGACCTTATAGTTGTAGTATGCAGTAAAACGTTCAACTCCTATAATTCTCACGAGTGGCAGGAAACCACTCGACTTTTATCGTACCTATTAGCAGAACAACTACTCGAACTTCCTGTTCTAGTATTCATTACATTGGTACCTAGGATCGTGCAGCTAGGGTTCCAATCAACTCCTATGAACTTAAATGCATAGATAAAAAGGAACAATAGTTGCATAAATTTAAAACACTGGGATCATGCACTGGGGCTTGCCTTCTTGAGCAAAACTAGTCAGGGGTTCTTCTAAACTTTGGTTCGGGTCTTCAGCGACTTCGGTTAGATTAACTTGAGCTTCGCGCTGCTCACTCTCGGATTTGGGCACCAAATCGTAGGTTCCGTCCGCGAGAGTAGTCGAGTCTATATGAATGCACATGTATGAGTGGTTTTACTGATACAAGATATAATTATTTCACTAGAAAGTAGTCATTCAACAAAACTGAAGTTATGTAGTCGAGTACTTCATTTTCTTGTCCTTGGGCAGTCATTTATCGAGTACTTTTCTGGATTAACTAACTTCATTAAGTGTGAGTGGTTTTGTCAAGTTAAGTAGTCGAGTACTTCATTTTCTTGTCCTTGGGCAGTTATGTATCGAGTACTTCTCTGGATTAACTGACTCCATTAAGTGAGTGAGTGGTTTTGCTATGTCGTAGAGGTAGTTTCTGGGATGATATTTTTAGGCAGACCTCGTGCAAAACTACTCATATAGGTAGTTTCTGGGGTTGTGAATTTTATGCAGAGCTCGTTACTTAAGTACAAACTCACTGTAAAAGTTTTAGCCATTGTTATTCCACAAGTTAATCATGAAAAATATATTAAACGGCTACTGCTAGGGTCAAGATCTATTTGTGCAGAACAACTCATGCAAGAACTGATGCTCAACTTTTTACTGAACAAACTTACTTGCATGAGTAGGCTACTGTAAAATTTTTAGATTTTTCCTATGAAAGAACCAGAGGCTAAAATTTTAGTTTAAAAGGATCTAGCCTATAACAAAAGTACTCAAAACAACTAGCTGTGATTGGACTCAGTGCATGAAGTTTTTATGGGAGACTATACTCTTAGCACTGAAGCTACTATCCAAAACTCAAGAGCACTTCTTTCCTGAACTCTTGGAAAAATTAAAAGAAATTTTAGCTTGATTTAAATCTACAGTTAAAATTATGTGGAAACAGCTCCAAGTTCCTTGTACAAAGTTGTAGATCTTAACTTAGGGATTCCAGAACATCTTAGTTTGTGTTCTTAGGATTTTTCTATGAGTTGTTTTGCATCTTCAAAGTTAATATTTGGTTTTCAAAGTTCTAGTTTTAAGTTTACAAATGAGTCCCTGAGATTTTACAGAAATCTTCTCGGAAAGATTGAAATCGAAACAAAAGGGTCCTTTGTGAAGGGGAACAGCGACTGCCGCAGAAATTCCAGCAACTAGGGTTCCCAGCGGTGAGGTGTGAAGGTGGGAGATGCAAGAGGGGAACAAATCGCACCTGTTTGAGGCCTTAGGTGGGGAAGTGGTGAACCGAGGCGGCTTGCTGGTGGTGGCACAAAGCCAGCGGCGGGTGCGGGTGGTGGCGGCGGCGCTCCGGTGAGGAAGAGGGCGCGGGGACCGACCGTTCAGCTTCGGTGTGAGGCGGGGAAGGTGGTGGGAAGGTTGGTTTGGACAATGTGGGGGCGGAGTGGTGCGTCCACGCACGGGTGGTGACTCGCCGGAGTTGGGGTTGGTGACGACGAGCTCGGGGGCCTCTGGTGGGGATTTTATAGGCGCGAGGGAAGAGAGGGTGGCCTTGCTAGAGCCTCTAGGGAAGGCTCGACCAGGGGGGAAAACCGGGGGCGCAGCTGCCTTGCTGGCGCAGGCGGGGGCTTGCCGTGGCGCCAGCAGCGGCCGCGGCAGAGGAAAACCGCCGCGTGGAGGCTTCCTGAGGGGGAAGGGCGAGATTTTGTGGGCTAGCGGGAGATTTCCTGTGCGCTGGCAGGTTCACTTGGCCGGACAGGCTCGGTTGCACCGGGGTGCGCCGGCCAGCGGGCCTGCTGGTGATGGGACATGGCAGAAGAGGAGAGAGGAGGGAGAAGATGATGGGACTTAAGCGTGAAAAACAATAACAGTAGGGGTCTGGGTGGAAAAGGGAGCTAAAACTCATTCTTCCCAAGTTCAAATAAAAAACATTTGAATACCATTTTTTTTCAACTTTTCAAGATATACATTTCCTATTTTATGACTATGTTCATTTGAGAAATGTATAAAAAGTTATTTTGAATTTCCGAAAACAAGTATTTAAATGACACGTTATTTCATGTGAATTTTTTCACGGTTAGCCCTTGAGTTCTACTAGACTTTTGTTGCTCTTGTTATGAAAGATGTGCCATTAAATTTTTAGAGTCAGTTGTGATCAATTTTGAATGTTACAAGGGTTTGCTTGCACGGGTTCACATGTATATGCATATATACATACACACATATTCATTTGCTTGGAAGGTAGATTTTGATAGGTTGTTTTATACTTATCTTGCTCTTTTATGCCTGATTTCATGTTAAAGATCTTTCTTTATTCTTTTAGACACCCAGGGTGTCACACCCTCGGCGCAGAGGACGACCGGGGCTTGCCGTAGTTGCCTGTCTTATCCAGAGGTCATGTCGTTGCACGTCCTTACCTATCTTTACGCCAGAAGTTTATCCTCTGGTGTGGCCTGTCACTTGGTTTAGGTCCCTCGGGGCCCCACACCTCTGGGGCGGATGTGCCCGACCCCTCACCCTTGGGATCGGGCTAGGCAGACGCGCCCGACCCTTCACTATTGGGGTCGGGCCTTGCGGCCATTTGACAGCCCAGCTGGCCCAAGCCGTGTACTTCAGGGGAGCTAATTCATGATCAGCTTCCTAAGGAACATTTTCTTTAGGGGTTCCGTGATATTTGCCCCCGACAGTAGCTCCCGAGCCTCTGCGCGGCTCGAAGACCCGTGTTGGGGTTTCGCTTCACCCGGGCAGCGAGTCCCATGCCGGTACAAACGCGCTCCCGACCTGGCGTCTAGGTTGATGACTCAGAGGCGACTTGTCTTTGTCAGGCTCATGTGGGTGCGCGCGAGCGCACCCACTGGGTGTAGCCCCCTGAGCCTCTGGGCGAATTAGAGATTAGCGTAGAGGGTTCAGCTGGCGTGCTTGTCTTCATGTCCTAGTTGATGCAACCTCTAAGAGCTTCTCCCCCCTTCTGTCTCATGTGGGTGCGCGCGAGCGCACCCAGTGGGTGTAGCCCCCGAGCCTCGGGGTGAATCGGAGATTCGTGCGGAGGGTCAGCTAGCGTATCCAAGAGGTGCCCCATGACGATGCCTTGGTTCAGGCTCCCTCTCGTCAGGCCTCGTCTCTGACGCCCGCCGACTCTGGCTGGCGGCAGCTTTGGTGATCACCGAGCCATGTGGCGAGCGCTCTTTCTGTTGTGTTCGTCCTCGCTTGCCTTGGGACTCGTGCGACGCCTATCGCTTGCTTCTTTCTTGGCTTGCGTCCGCCTACTCCGTCTTATCTTGTGCTATCCCGTCGGGTCCGCAGTCCCTGACGAGAACTGGGGCAGGTGGACCCTTTTAATGCTGGCCGCTTGGTCTCTTGCCCGTTCATCCCTGTGTTGTCGCCTTGCCTAGGTGCTGCTATAAATAGCGGTGCTGGGTTCCTGGTTGCAGCACCAAGTCTGAGTGGCAAGTCCTCCAATAATGTATTGTAGAGGTAGGAATCCTAGAGCTTGGGTTCGGCTCGTTCGAGCTGGATCCCGGCCCCCGTCGGTTGTTGTTAGTGGATTGACTGTGAGCGGAGGAGCATGAGGAAAGAGAACTCAAGCATCCAGATCCTTAGCTTCACCTTCGTGAGGCGGTTGCCTTGGACTAGGTGCTGGTTCCACACGAGGACGGAGGCGGACTCGTCGTCCTTCGTGAAATCATTTGGTAGGTGGTGACTCACCCGCACCTCCCTACTTCCTTCTCGTAGGGAGGCAGGGGCGAGTCTTGCCGCACCTACCCTGATTTCGCGCGGGACTGCCGGCTCCGTTCGGGGTCGCCCGGCCTCGCCGAGCTTCCCTCTTTCTCATCCTCCTTGCTACCTTTGCCGGAGTCGCCCAGCGGTGGCTGAGGCGTATGTCTAGGCAGCACGAGATGTACGCGTCAACGACCGTGTACGACTCCTGCTTCCGAGATGACCTCGCTGTTAGGGGATGGACTGCGACGCGATCGTCCGTTCCATCCCCAGCCCTCGCTGAAGCGGACTTCGGGCAACTTTCGGCACTGACCTGCGTGGAAGCGCTTAAGTTGTTTGTACTGTACACGGCCCGTGGCCGGCCACTTCTTTCGCCCAACGTGTAGATCATTTTGGTAAATCTAGATTTCATGGTTTTCGTCACGCTCCCGGAGTGCACCATGTAATTGTTCCAGCTGATCCTAGAATAAAGGAAGGATGTTTCTATGTTTGGTTTTATACCCTAGGGGAGCCCCCGAGCCCACAAAGGGTCGTATGTCATCTTGGGGTTTTTCCTAATTGGAAGGGGCCCGAAGGGCAGGACAGGATTTCCCTTTCGGCTCTCACCTTCACTTCGTATGCGACCGCGCGTTCTGTCTACTTGAGAGGCCAACCCCCGAGCCCCGCCGTGTTAGCGGGAGACCGGTTGGGCGGCCGTCTCGTCTTATGGCCGTTTCCCTTCAAGCGTCCATTTCATTAGGATGGAAAGGCTGAGCCGTGCCACGTTTTCCCTCATTGGTCGAAATGCGGTGCTTGGTGAGCTGGTAATGGGTCAATCCGAGTGGGGCCCCTTCTCCCGTTCGAGGGGATACGACATGGGTCAGCTGGTGAACGACTCCTAATTCTCGATGGACGATCCGTATAGTTGTCAGGTCCGTTCGACCGGTCCCGATGGCTCGCTGCCTTTCCTCGGAGAAAAACCATGGATCATGCCCAAGTCAAAGCTCAGCGCGGGTCGGGATGCCCGTGGCACTTGTGCGCCCGGGTGCTGGCCGCTAGCGGGCCCATCCATCCTCGCCCTTCACTCTGGTGGTGTCCCGGGGTGGTTATGAACCCGTTTGCGGGCTAACCTTCGAACCCTCGAACTTTAATGGTCCGTCGGGGCATTTTTAGCCCGTATCTGTTCTTACCTGCGGGGGCTTTTGCCCCCTTTACTACCAGGCGCGTGAGCAGCTACTGATATGATGGGGCGACATGACACGATGAACATGGTCATTATGGCGGTTGTGGGGGTGGAGGCACCGGTTCGCCTTCCACTTTCCTCACCTATAATTAGGGCTCTCGGCCCCTCCACCGCCTCTGCGCTCTTTCGTCTTCCTGCCCTCTTCGTCACGTCATTGCCATCTCCCAAGCTGCTTCTTTCTCTACGCCCCTTTTCCTGCGAGAGCTCCTGACTCATTTTCACCGCCCAGCAATGGCATCGCAGTACCACTCGGACGTGACCCAGTCGCGCCTGGGGGGTCTCGTCAAGCGCGGGCTTCTCTGCCCACGGTCCGCATCGGAGGAGTGGCTCTTACCTGGCCGCGAGGAGTTGCCGGCGCCGCGTGATGGCTACGTCTGTAACACCCTAGGTGTTTAAAATCCTATGCAAGAAAATCTAAACATAGCATCATGCATAATAACCCAGAATCATTGAAACAATGCATCTAATTATGTGTGGGTGCATATGCATGTGTATGAATGTGTATGTGCATGTGTATGTATGTGTGCATGTGAGACTTTTTTTTCCTTTTGTGTTTATAACCATACATGCTCAACTTGTCATAAAAAATGTAGCGTAAAAACACACTCATAATTTAGTACCTCACAAAGTGTACTTCAAACACCATTTGCAAATTCAAAATTTAACACAAGAAATGACTAGTAATTCAAATCCTAGTAGTCTTGAATTTAAAATAAATTTTAAACCGTGGCTCAAATGAACTTTTGGCTAAAGCAAAAGTTGTACATTTTTAAATTCCCTACAACTTTTCTTTTCAAAGTTTTCTAGTTTCTGTTCAAAATTTTAAGAAAATTTAATTTGAATCCTGGCCCTTTTCTCTCGCCCTCCTTCTCTCTTCTCTCCCCTCCCCTGCTCTGCTCCGGCCGGCAGAGAAGCACCGCTACGCGGCGGGCATCCTTGCGCCGGCGAGCCGCGCCAAGGCGCGACCCCCAACGGGCCCCGACCGGCCACCGACCGGGCCTGCTGCCGGCGATTTGCTGCGCCCCGTATCCTGCCCCTGCCAACTCGCACGCGCTACGCGACCGTCGATTCCAAATGGCCGAACCACGACACGCCGGCGATGCTGCGCCCTTGCCGTGACCTTGCCCGGCCGCGCCTCCCTCCGTTATGCCGCCCGCAGCTCCACCTCCCCTCCCCTGTGCGCCTATAAAAGTGCTGCACCGAGCCCCTGCTCACACGCGTCCGAGTACCACCACCACCGCGCCATTAGCGCCGCCACTCGACCTCGCCGTTGGCCGTCGAGCCCTCAACCTGCTGGTTCTCCCTACCTTCCCCACGCCGCCCTCCCTCGCCGGACCACTGCCGCCCACCGCCCGCCTCTCGCAAGAGCTTCTGCTCACAGCCGGCAGCACAACTTCGGCCGCCCCAGCCCCAACCGAGCATACCCACAGGTTCCCTCGACCTCCTCGTGCTCCCCCACCCCTTTCCCCTCGCCACCAACTACTTTCCTAGCCGGATTTTGGCCGGGAACAGCCCAGCCCCGCCTAGGGACTACATTGCAATCGCCAAGTTCTTTTTAGGGTCCTTTTTGCTAGATCCAAGGACCTATTTGCGAGAACCCGAGTACTTTTGTTTTCAAGAGGCTGTCACTTGTAAAATCAATCTAAAATCATAGAAACATCAAAAAAATGCAAACTAAAATTTGTTGTAACCCACTTGATGAATCCGACATCTTTTGCACAGAAAGATGACCAGTTACAAACTATAACTTGATCTAAAATTAATCTTGTTTTAAATAGCCCATAAATGTATCTCCTGATCTAGGACAGTGCTATGGATGATTTTTGGACTGTAAGCTAGTCTCTGCTTGTTAAGACTTGTGTAAAAATCTTAAGGCTAGAACATGTCTCTACGAGTAGTTTTTGTTGGACCTTGTTTGATGTGCTATTTTGCTAGAGTTATTTGTTCGTGTTGTTCTGCAGATATTTTAGGGTTGAAACATTTATAGTAGAGTAACCTTGATGAATAAATGCTATGGACAAAGTTTGGAACTTTTTAGTTCTATATAACATGCTCATATGTTTTTAGTTAAGAAAAACTACATTAAATCAAAATAACTAGTTGTGGTGCTTAGAAAAATAAGAAATTTTAACCAGAGACTACCTTTGAGTAGATTATCATGTTAGAAAAAGTTTGAGACATAGAAACTTTGTGGAACTGCCTGTAGAAATAAATCTTGATTAATGTAGATGTATCTTGACTTATTTTCTAGTCCCTGTATCTTGCACACTAAAACCTGAAAAGTTTACAGTAGATTAACCATAATTTATAGTGAAATAGTTATTTATCTTGTACCATTAAAATAACTCATACATATGCATTCATATAGAATTGACGGCTCTCGCTGACGGAACCTACGAGCTGATGCCGGAGTCCGAGAGTGAGCAGTGTGAAGCTCAAGTTAATCTAACTATAGTTGCTGAAGACCCGAACCAAAATTCGTAAGAGCCCAAGGCTAGCTTTGCTCAGGAAGGCAAGCCCCGGAGCATAACCCCTACTTTTAAACTTATGCAACTTTTATTTATATATGGTATTGTGCATTGAGTTTGTAGGAGTTGATTGAAACCCTATTTGCATGATCCTTGTACCAAAGATATGAACACTAGTCTGTGTTGGTCGCTAGATTGCCATGCTAATAGGACTCCGGTAAAAGTCGAGTGATTTCCTGTCACTCGCAAGATATAGGAGTTGCTTGTTTTACCTATGTTGGAATCATAAGGTCGACGGACGGGGCTATGTTACGATATTCCTGTTGACGATTGAGGCCCCATCTGTTTAACTTGATGCTAAAACTTGAAAGCAAGGACTCACTCTTAGATGCTTTTTGGCAAAAACAACCCTCAGCCAAAAGCCTTCCATGTCTAGGAGTCGGCTAAGTATATACCACTACTCGGGTAAGCCTTGCTGAGTATTAGTATACTCAGCCTTGCTTGTGGCTTTGTTTTCAGGTGAGACCTTTGAGGATATGGTTGCTAGTTTGACTTGGCCATGTACTCACAGTGGTTCTACATCAAGAACTATGACGCCACCCCTCTCTCGCTGTTCACCGATCGTACAATTGCGGCGGCTCCGCCAGCGTGGTTGTGGGGGCCTGTGGACAAGGAGAAGAGGAGGCTCGCCCCGCTCCTAGGTGCCATAGCGTACCTAAAGGGCCATGGCCTCTGCGGCACCGGTTTCATTGGGGCCTACCATTCGCGGCGGGTGGCGCTGCTGATGGCGCGTGCGCTTTCGCTGTTCGGGATGGCGCCGGGAGTGTGGCTGGAGGGCATGACGCTTACCCAAGGCTTGTTTCAAAATTTGGAGATCCAGCAGCGCATCCGGGAGGCACTGGAAGAGGCCGACGCAACCTTCCTGGTTGAGGGTCACCCGGTGATACGGCCTGTCACCGGCTTCATGGGCCTGGTGAGTATTTCCGGACCTCCTCGTTGTGGTTTTGTCCTTTTCTTGATTCTTACTTTCGACTTCGTGGGTCGGCATTTGTAGGGACAGTTCAACCCTTTCCACGATTGCCGCGCACCGCTGTCGGAGGATGAAACCGCGCGAGCGGAGAACCGTGCAACCAACAAGGCGTGTAAGAAGAAAAAGGACGCGGAGAAGGCGAAGAAGGAAGCGCGTGAGCGCGCAAAGCTGCAGTGCGGGAAGCGCCAACAGGGGTCGGACGAGGAGGCGGTGGAGGATGACGACGATGACGATGATGTCGACAAGCAGCAGCAGGAGGAGGAGTGGGATGACATTGTTTGGGATGAGCTGTCACACGACGATGACGCGGGACCGTCCCTCTAGCCGTCGGCATTAGCGCCGAGGCCCTCCAGCCCTACGCCTGCCCCGACGCAGTAGGGGGCTACGCGCATGGAGGCGAGGGAGACGGAGCGCGACACCCCATCAGCGCAGGTGCCCTCTAGCCCTACGCCTGCCCTAATGCAGCCGGGGATGTTGCGTGCACGGCGATGGAGATGGATTGCGACACCCCGTTGGAGGCTCCCGTGCAGGTGGGGGATCCCAAACGGCAGCGTGCTGACGAGGCGGAGTTGGGGTCGGGAGGCCCGACCCCGAAATACCCTCGTATGGTGGCGTCTTGGTGAGTCGACGATCCCCTTGCCCCTTTGTGGTTGGTGATTCTCCGCCGATGGTGTACTGGCCTTTGCTGCAGTGCTGGAGGCCGGGCGGGTACCCTGGTGGTGCCACAGCGGAAAGTCATCGCGCTCCGACGAACGCCTTCCGGTGCGGCCGGCGTTTCATCGGGAACGAGCGTGGAGGGTGTCGAGGAAAATGCGGCGCTTGCGAACCCGGGGCCGCAGACGGTGGCAGTGGGTCTGTCACGGGAGGATGCACCCGTGGGAGAAGTGCTGCCATCGACGACGCTCATCGACGAGGGATCGGGGTTGGGTGCCCCCGATTCCCTTCCCGAGGTTGAGGCGCAGACGGCGCTGCCGCCCCATTAGCCTGATGTGTCCTCCGCGGGGCGGACAAACAAGGAGATGGCGCGGGAGGAGCCGCCACTGCATGAGGTCGTGGTGGTCATCTAGGAGGATGCCTTGGCCGTTGGTGGCGAGGCGGCCCGGACCGTCTCGGTGGAGGTGGTGTCGTACTGGTGCCTGCTCCCTTGGCGTTGACGGGAGCGGCCAACCCCAGCCATGGTGGGAGGGCCTCGCCGTCCTTGGCTCAAACGGGCAGGGATCTGCCCGCGCGGGGAGGTGCTCAGGAGTCACGAGGCCCTGCTGCAGCGATCCTCGCTCTTGGCGACGAGGTGGAGGATGCGGAGTGGCAGCGCATCTCAGGAGGCCTGTCCGCGGCGCTGGGCATGTTACGTGATGTTGTCATCCCGAGCTGCCCGGTATGGCATGTCGGCACCCTCGACCCTCGCACCCTTTCTGGGCACTTCTGACATGTTTCTTCTTCGTAGTTCCTCATGAATCGCAACCAGGATCGACATGCCGAAGAGGTGCGACGGTGCGCGGAGCTGGCAGAGCCAAGGCGCTTGCAGATGCCCGAGGTGTTGGAGCGGCTGCGAGGGGTGCGGGACTAGTTGTTTGGTAACGTGGACGAGCTTCGCGGCAAACTCAAGGCGATCGACCGAGAGCGCAATGTCACCTTGCGCCTGTCCGAGGAGCGGGAGGAGCAGGTGCAGGCCGCTCAAGGGAATCTAGCGGGTAAGATCCTTCTCCTGTTCCCCTCGGATTATCAGTTTCTCGGTCGCGGCATGTTTGATTTTCCTTCCTAGCAGGAGCTCAGCAGCAAGTGGTGCTCCTTCAGCAAGAGTGTGCCGAAGAAGCGAAGCGAAAGCTTCAAGCCGAGGGGACAACCATGGAGGTTGCTACTGAGTGAGCGGAGATTGCTCACCTGAATGCTGAGACGAGCAAGCTTCAAGACCAAGTGAATGGTAAGACCTCGCTCGCCTTAATCGTGTCTTTGAAGTTTCCCGGCAGGCTTTTTGACGTTGTTGACGTGTGTCTAGATAGTGCTCGATGAGAAGCTTGGAGTGGAGTGGTGGCACGCTGACACCTGGAGAAGGAGCTCGGCGAGATGAAAGCTACGCTCCACAAGGAATCTGGCGAGCACGACACCTTGCGGACACCGTTGGGCTCGTTCTGAATGATTTTGAAATGACTTCAGAGGCGGGGTCGAGCTCGCTTGCGGTTCAGGTTGTCAATGTCACGTACCGGGCGTGCGGGATGGTGAAGTGGGCGCTGCACCTCGGCGTGCAGCGGTCGTTCGCGATCGCGCGTTCCCATTACGAGAACATCAACCTGTAGTCGATGAGCCAAGGCTTCGCGCCCCTTCCACAGGTCTTGGCTGCAAACATTGTGGAGGAAATTGACCCTAAGTAGTTAGTTTAATTTTGGCTGTAAACTGGGCCTTGGCGCCAAAGGTTGTATAAGTAAACTTTTAAACTTTTGAATTTGGCCGGGAGGGCCTTTGGTGAGGAAAATTAAAGACGCCCGACTGTTCCTAATGTTGAGGTGATGGGAGAAGAGATGTGAATGAGAGGACTCTGATCATGCTGGTGAGCGGAGGCACCATAGCCGCTGGGGCGTGGGTTTCCCGCATTCCGAACAACTTTACTCAAAGCGCGCTCCTTCGTAACTTATATCCTTTTGCCCCGATCGTAGGAACGGGTTGGGAGTAAAGAATTTTGAGCGGGTACGGCCTTGGTAGCCCTCGAGTGAGGCCTGACCCCCTGCCGTGGCTGGGGTCGAGCGTCACTAAAGAGCAGTGAAATGAAAGGAAGAACTTTTTGCATCACAGCTCGACCACTCAACATGAAAATTCACATAGCTTGGAAAATACTAAGGGTAAAAGCGATGTAGCTGTTTGATGTTCCAAGCGTTGGTGAATACTTCGCCCTCGGGGGTCTGTAGCTTGTAGGTGCCTAGCCGGAGCACCTCGGCGATGATGAAGGGCCCCTCCTAGGGTGGGGAGAGCTTGTGATGGTCCTTGTTGCTCTGGACGAGCCGTAGCACCAGGTCGCCGACATTGAACGCTCGACCTCGCACTCGACGGTCGTGGCACCGTCGCAGTGCTTGCTGGTACTTGGCCAATCAAAGTAGTGCAACATCGTGCGCTTCGTCGAGCTGGTCCATCGTGTCTTCGAGGGACGCCTCCGCTCCTTGCTCGTTGTGTTGGCGCTAAAATCGGCCGGATAGGAATCGGCCGATGGGTCTTCAGCGTCGGACACACGACCCGGGAGAATCTGCTTAGCTCCTATTCGGGTTATCGCCCTGGTGCGGTTCGCGCGGCGTGCCAGTCAATCTGACCTGTTGATTGACAAGGAAATAGAGTATTAAATTCCAGGCGCGTCGATCGGCTGGATTTCCGATCTGTCCTGAGGAGCGCGTCGGCGGCAAATCGGCCGATTTGCTGTAGAGATGATCGGCTATGGGTCAGCCAATGATCGTATAGTAATTGTATAGAAGACTGCTAGAGCGATCTAAACAATTACTATAGAAGCAACACTTGAAACAGATCTAATCGGCTGTATGGCGATGAATCGAAGGAGAACAATGACGAAGCCGATTACTCTGATCTCAAGCTGGATAACTGGTGATAATACTAGAATAACAGGTAAAACTTGCAATTCTAGTAAATATCGATAACTTGTCAATAAATCCAAACGAAACCACAGCGATGCGCCCGTAGTTAAAGCTCGGATATTACTCGATAAGCGGAACATACCAATTGGCCGGAGATCAGGTTGATGCAGCCCTGCCAATCCGTAGGAACTCGTGGAAGAAGAAAATATTGGCGAAGTCGCCGACTTGAAAGTAAAGTACTGGTAAAAAGTAGAAGTATTTTGTTGATTGATGTGTTGATATTTCGCAAAGCCCTAGCGACTCCTATTTATACCCTGAAACTAGGACTCCTGGTCGATTACGACTTGTTACAACCTTATTAAAAAATAGGAAAACTACTATATCTATAATAACTTTTAAAAAGGAAACGGACTCCCGCAGAATCTTCCGCTGCCGTTTCCTAATCCAATCAGGACCTCTTCAATTGCTTTCCGGCCGACTTAGCATGCCTTGTTGACTAGCTTTTGACCAGGATCTTCTGGAATAATCCTATCCTGTTGGCATAGGCTGCGCCACCAATCGGCCGATTTTCAACTGTTACCTCTATCGGCCGATTCCTTACTGTAGCTTTCAGATCTGCTTCATCGGCCAATCTTCTCCTCCTGACGCCGATTCAATACGTGTCAAAATCTGGCGTCAACACATGCCCCGCAATTTCGGAGTAAAATATAACTTTTTCTTCGAAACTCTTTCTTTAATCCTTCTCTCTAAGCTTCCCCATTGTGACAGGAGTAAACCTCAGAATCAATTGCGTTACCTTTTCCTCTGCATCTGATCCTTTCTCTAGAATCGGCTCCATGACATGGAATCCGGTAACAGGATAAACATCATGTTGGCGTGTAGACTCAGACTTTGACCATCTCCCCTGGCAGCTTTACATTTACTGATGCCTTTACTCCGACGGTACACATCTTGCCAACCCTTTGCCTCTTCCTATCTATAAATACGACTCTTCGTACTATTTCCAAAAATGCTCATCTTGCTTGTCTTCTTTTCCTTCTGAATCCCGACCCTCGCCGTCTTTGGTCAAACATTAAAATGTCTTCTCGATCCTCCTCTTCCGTTAACCAGGTATCAACTTTCTCTTCATCCCTTCCTGAGATATCTTACTTGGTTCCAACATGTTTGTCTATTCTTTCTTTCAGCCGAACCATCTTAACCCTGGTTTGGAAAGAGCGATCGAAATCGTGCATTCAGACAAACCATTGTCGCAAGCTGATATAGATCTGATAAAAGCTCATTCTGAAGAACTCAAAGATCATGCTCCTGCCAATATCCGACCAATCTTGGATTATATGGATCTCGTCTGCTTTGAACAAATGCCAACCTCTGATGAGAGTTCTTCATCTTCACACCGACTTGCTGAAGCTAAGACTGAAGCCGCCATGAAAGATTTGGAAGAGGAGAAGGCCCGCCTGCTGAAAGAACTCTGCAACCAAGCTGAAACTGGAGCCACTGCAAAGGACTTGAAAGATGAAAGGCTCACCCTCATGATAAGACTAGGTCGCGTCGAATGAGAAATCCAACGTAGGCGTAACCAGTAGTATTTTTATTCTAAGGGCGACTTATACCATGTCGGCCATGTAATCTATGATTTCCATTCGATAATGAATCCCAATGTTCCCTTCACCAGATGTGTAACCAGAAAACCGACGAGGAATCGGCCATGTTACCTTGATATATCCTGCTGTAAGTTATGCATCTACCCAAATGCTTGGATAGTACCTCTTTAGATACCGTCCATTTAGAGCTCTTGGGAATTCCTCCCCTTCTATTGTCTCCAGAATGTATGCATTTCCAGGAGCACATCGGCCGATTCTATACGGCCCTTCCCAAGTGTGTGACCATTTACCGAATTTGGGATCCTTAGATCCTATCGGCAGCACCAGCTTCCATACCAGATCTCCCTGAGAGAACTGTTTGACTTTGACCTTCTTGTCATACCATCTGGCCACCCTTTTCTTGTTCTCTTCTATGCTAATCAGAGCTCTTAACCGCAAACCCGCCGAATCGTCAAGCTCATCTTTCATGAGAAAGGAATAGTCATCGGCCATTAACTGATCCTGTAGCGATATGCGTCTTGACCCTGTCCTTATCTCCCATGGTAAGACCGCTTCATGGCCACAAACCAAATGATAAGGGGATATTTTAGTGGCCCCATGACAAGCCATCCTGTACGCCCATAAAGATTCAGCCAAAGACATATGCCACTTCTTGGGTTGCTCTTCTATCTTCCTCTTGATTAGTTTGATTATCCCTTTATTGGACGATTCTGCTTGGCCATTGGCTTGAGCATAGTATGGAGAAGAATTTAATAATTTAATCCCCATATCGGTGGCAAACTCTCCGAATTCTCTAGAAGTAAACATTGTTCCTTGGTCAGTTGTGATGGTTTGAGGAATACCAAATCGATAGATAATATGGCTTTTAACAAATTCAATCATATCGGCCGATGTCACGTTCCTTAAAGGAACTGCCTCCACCCACTTAGTAAAATAATCTGTGGCTACTAATATGAACTTATGCCCTTTGCTTGATGGAGGATGAATCTGTCCGATGAGATCTATTCCCCAACCTCTGAACGGCCACGGCTTAATTATCGGATTCATAGCCGATGCTGGCGCACGCTGTACATTACCAAACTTCTGATAGTCTTGGCATCCTTTGTAGTACTTGAAACAATCTTCAAGGATAGTCGGCCAATAATACCCATTGTTTCGGATCATCCATTTCATTTTGTGAGCCGATTGATGAGCTCCACATACGCTCTCATGGATCTCTCCCATCAGAACCTTTGCCTCTTCTGTTCCTAGGCACTTGAGAAGAACTCCATCAATCGTCCGATAAAACAAATCATCCTCAAGTAACACATATTTTGTAGCCTGAAAACGTGTTCGCTGATCCACTTTTTGGGATGGATCTTTCAAGTAATCGGCGATTTCCTTTCGCCAGTCATCGGCCGTGAGCTCTAGCATCATCGCTCCCTGAATCGGCCGATACCCGGAAGCATGTTGGGCCAGCCTGTTGGCCTCCTCATTATAATTCCTGGGGATATGCTCAATTATTGCAGACTTGATCTCTTTTAAAAGCTGAAGGCAATCTTCATAATAAATCCTCAAGATATCATCCTTGCACTCAGATCGCCCCGTCAACTGATCCACAATGAGCATGGAATCTCCAAAAATTTCGACTGCATCAGCTCTGACTTCCCTTAATAATTGGATGCCTTTCAGAACAGCTCGATATTCCGCCTGGTTATTGGTTGCAGAAGCTTCTATCGGCAGAGAGAAATTGTAACTTGCCCCCCGAGGCGACGCAAGAACAATGCCGATTCCTGATCCGACCCCACACGAAGAACCATCAAAATATAGAGTCCATGTAACTGGTTCAACGGTGGCAATTTCTGGTCCACAATGCTGAGCTACGAAATCGGCCATTACTTGACCTTTGACGGCCTTGGCCGATTCGTACCTTAAGTCAAATTCTGACAGAGCCAGGATCCATTTTCCAATCTGTCCTTTCAAAATCGGCAATGATAGCATATACTTCACCACATCATCTATGCATATGACTATGCATTCTACCGATAATAAATAGTGCCTGAGCTTGGTACACGAGAAGTATAAACACAAGCATAGCCGCTCCACCGGGGAATATCTTGTTTTGGCATCTAAGAGTCTTCTGCTGACGTTATATACCACTCGTTCTTTCCCCTCAAACTCCAGTACCAACGCCGATCCAATAGCCTGTTCATCAACCGATAAATATAATTTGAACGGCTTACCAGGCTGTGGTGGAACCAATACTGGAGGTGAAACTAGATACTGCTTGATATTTTCCAATGCCTTGCGCTGTTCTTCTCCCCATATGAATTCCTGGTCGGGCTTTAGTTTCAACAGAGGGGTAAAAGCCTGAATTCATCCTAACAGGTTGGATATGAATCTTCTGATGAAATTGACCTTGCCGATGAGGGACTATAGCTCAGTTTTATTTTGTGGGGCCACAACTTTGTTGATGGCGTCTATGGTCTTGCGGTTGACTTCTATCCCGCGCTCATGAACCATGAATCCTAAGAATTGCCTAGCCGATACACCAAATGCACACTTGTTTGGGTTCATCTTCAACCCATGTTTCCTTGTGCACTCCAGTACTTGTTGTAAATCGGCCAGATGTTCTTGGTAACCTTTTGACTTGACCACCACGTCATCTATATAAATTTCCACCGATGTACCAATGAGCTTGTGGAAGATGTAATTCATGGCCCGCTGATACGTAGCACCAGCGTTCTTCAACCCAAAAGTCATAACAACCCATTCGAATAAGCCAAGATGACCTGGGCACCTGAAAGCCGTTTTCGAGATATCTTCTTCGGCCATTAATATCTGATTGTACCCTGCATTCCCATCCATGAAACTTATGACTTTGTGTCCTGCGGCAGCATCTATCAAGATATCGGCCGTTGGCATCAGATATCCATCCATTGGTGTAGCCTGATTTAAGTTCCTGAAATCGATGCACACGCGTAACTTTCCATTCTTCTTGTATACAGGCACAATATTAGAAATCCATTCGGCGTAGCGGCACTGCCGAATAAATCCTGCTTCAATTAACTTTGTAATTTCGGCCTTTATATCAGGTAGAATCTTGGGGTTACACCGTCGTGCAGGTTGCTGATATGGCCGATATCCTGATTTTATAGGTAACCGGTGTTCAACAATGGACCGGTCTAGACCTGGCATCTCATGATATTCCCAAGCAAAGCAATCCTTGAATTCTTTTAATAAATGTATCAGTTTACACTTATACTTAGGATCCAAATTAGCACTAATATACGTCGGCTTTGATTTGCTGCTATCTCCCAAATCTATCATTTCCAATAAATCGGCCGACGTAAACCCACGCCCAAGCTTCCCGTCTTTTCGGATGAGCTGATCCATTTAATCTGAATCTTCAGAGCCGACTGCTTGGATCGGCTGTAGACCGAAATCGGACACTTTCAAGAAGTCAGTGTCCCAAGTCCTGCCAGATATGCACTTGACGTGCTCGCAGGTCCACTGTTGCGTGTCGGCCGCTGCAATGCTGTAGGAAGAATCGGCGGTGACTATCTCTGTGCTGTCGCCGACCCATTGCACGAGGCATTGATGCATTGTAGATGGGACACAACAGTTTGCATGTATCCAGTCGCGACCAAGCAGCATGTTGTAGGATCCCTTGCCATTTATAACAAAAAAAGTGGTAGGAAGGGTCTTACTGCCGATGGTGAGGTCGACGCAGAGCGCTCCGCGGGCGGGAGACACGTTGCCTTCGAAATCCTTTAGCATCATGTCCGTCTTGGTGAGGTCTTCATCGCCCTTGCCTAGCTTGCGGAACATGGCATATGGCATGATGTTAACTGCGGCACCTCCATCTACTAGTAATCTGGTGACGGGTCGTCCGTCAACGTAGCCTTTGAGAAACAACGCTTTAAGATGTTGCCGTTTTTCTTCTTCTGGTTTCTCAAAAGTAGCCGTCATTGGCTCTAAAACCAGTTGTGCCATTTGTTCTTCCATTCTTGTTGCTTTGTCTTGATCATCAGGCGCCATGAATTCCATCGGCAATATGAACACCATGTTGATTTCGGCTGCCGATTCTTGATTGTTTGCTTCTTGATCATTTTTCTTTGGGCGCCACACCCGAGACTTAACATTTCTTTTCTCTAGTATCTGCCTCTGTTCTTCCTCTTGATGCTCCCACTGGCGTAGGCGTTGGATCCTTCATTTCTGGGATCTGGATAGAACATCGGGACACCACCTAGGATTAATTGGTTTGGCCAATGATCTGGCGTATTCCCTATCCGATTCCCTTCCTAGGGGATCCTCGTCTGACACCCTGTCATCGGCCATCTCTTCCAACCGATCGTGCACGCTGATCCTGCCCCCCAGTCCATCCTGTTGGTCGATCTTGCTTTTTGACCGGTGGTACTGGTCAACTCTGCCCCCCAGCCGATCATGCACCGAAACGCGTTGTTCCTCTCGTCCGCGCCGATTTCTGCTGATCGGCTCTAATCCTCTGTCCCTAGAGTGTGGCTTCGGGCGATCGTTGCAGCTCAATCCGTTACACTCCGGACAGTTATCGGCAGACGGCAATCTGATGTCGTTCTCCCAGCAATGGATGAAGAACGAACATTGCCAGTGATCTTCATGCCGGCGTATCATCTCTTCGTGGTATCTTGATTGTTCTTGCTGCTGCGGATATTTACTGAGTAAGAACTGGGAGGTGATGGGCTTGCGTGGTCGTTCTGGCCCCCGCCTGTTCCTTTTGATTTCTTCCGTTGTGATCTGCCTCCTGGGATCGACGGCGCCGCCCCTTCTCGCCGATTCTGACGTCAGCACCTTGGTTTGACGTGAATTTCCTCCAGTGTCAACCATGTTGGCCGGGAAGGGATGCTGTTCTATCTTCATCGGTTTTGCCGATTTAGCTGGGGTTTCAAATTTAAGCCTCCCCTGCTCGATGGCCGATTCTATCTGCTGACGGAAGACTTTGCATTCATTTGTATCATGAGAAGTGGCGTTGTGCCACTTGCAGTATTTCATCTTCTTAAGTTGATCGGCCGAAGGGATGGTGTGATGCTGAGATAGCTTAATCTGTCCTTCCTGGAGCAATAAATCGAAAATTTTATCGGCCTTTGATGTGTCAAAGCCGAATGTCTCTGGCTCTTTCTTTCCAAAAGGGCATGATATCGGTTTTTTCCCTTTCACCCATTCTGCCAGGCCGATTTCCTCCTCCCCATCGGATTCAGACCCTTCTAGGTATGCCACCTTCTTTTGGAAATTCCTCCGCTGTTCAAACGGACGGACTTCCTGTCCTGACAACCGGTGGACGATCTGGCTTAGGCTTTCAAACTCTTGCGCAGCATATCTTTCTTTGATTTGTGGCAGGAGGCCTTGGAAAGTGATATCGGCCAACTGTGCATCGGTCAGAGCCAGACTGTAGCATTTGTTCCTGATTTCTCTGAACCTCTGTATATATCCCATTACCGGCTCATCGCTCCTCTGCCTGAGGCTGGTCAAATCTGAGAGTTTAATCTTGTGTACTCCTGCGTAGAAGTACTTGTGGAACTGCTTTTCCAAATTGGCCCATGTAACAATAGAATTTGGTGGCAAGGTGGTGAACCACTCGAAGGCCGATCCGGACAGAGACGATGAAAACAAACGCACCCTCAGAGCATCTTGTGTGGCAGCCTCCCCGCACTGGATGATGAATCGGTTGATGTGCTCTACAGTGGATGTATCGTCCGTTCCCGAAAACTTGGTGAAATCGGGAACTTTGTAGCGGTGTGGGAACGGCAGCAAGTCATAGGCCGATGGGTATGGCGTCTTTTAGGTGTAAGTTTGAACCTTTGGCTTCAATCCAAACTGGTCCTGGATCACTTCTGCTATTCTAGCCGTCCAGTCGACCTGCTGCTGATGAACGACTGCTCGCGGCGCGGGCATGTGCTGAAGAGCTGGCACGACTGGGTGATGAATCGAAGCATGCGGCGAATTCTGCTGAGCAGCTGATAGTTGATGGCGAAGTGAATCCGCCGCCCCATCATATGTCATCATTGGCGCTGCGCCTCCGAACGCTTCTACAGTGCTTGACCCCCTGCCGATTTCTGATGAGATCGGCTGATACTGAGGGACCGTCGGCCAGACGGCTCGATTGGTGTGGCACCTGGATTGGATAACTCCCGTATCCGCTCGTTGGCTCGGGAAAAAACGTTGTCGCCGATGTTCCCCAAGGTACTGAGTTTGTGGGCAGCGATTGCACAGAAGCAATCTGGACGGGCTGAGACGGTGTCTGTGATGGGAGACATGGTGCACCGCTGTATCTTGGAGACGCTGGGGGCAATGGAGTGTTGTTCCCCTCGCGTTGCGTCAATATCGGCTGAGGAGCCGATTGGGATGTATATGGTAAACTTCTGGCCGGGAGCGTGGTTGGCGGGGCATATGCTGGTCCCTGATAGCCTTGGACTGCTCCGCTGGCCAGAGAGCTGACGACGGCGTTATACACCGTGTTGGTCATCACTGAGGATTGGTCAATGAATGCCTGATAAATGGACTGTTGGATCATATCTGACATCTTGCCCGAGTCCTCAGTAATGGTGATGTGGCGGAGAACTGGAATAGGAGCCTTCTTGACAGCCTCCCCGCTTCTGGTACGACTGAACGACTGGACTTACATCTTCTTATAATCTTCCAGATGTTTAGCTAATTCTTCCCTCTGGTCGTCCTTGAGATCCGCTTCTGTGACCTCAATGATGTTGTTGTCGGAGATTTCTGCGTTCTTCGACATATCAGATCTTGGATTGGTCCCACTGGGCGTGCCAAAAGTGTGTTGGCGCTAAAATCGGCCAGACGGGAATCGGCCGATGGTCTTCAGCGTCGGACACACGACCCGGGAGAATCTGCTTAGCTCCTGTTCGGGTTATCGCCCTGGTACGGTTCGCGCGGCGTGCCAGTCAATCTGACCTGTTGATTGACAAGGAAATAAAGTATTAAATTCCAGGCGCTCCGATCGGCTGGAGTTCCGATCTGTCCTGAGGAGCGCGTCGGCGGCGAATCGGCCGATTTGCTATAGAGATGATCGGCTATGAATCAGCCGATAATCGTGTAGTAATTGTAAAGAAAACTGCTGGAGCGATCTAAACAAATACTACAGAGGCAACACTTGAAATAGATCTAATCGGCTGTAAGATGATAAATCGAGGAAGAACGATGAGGAAGCCGATTACTCCGATCTCAAGCTGGATAACTGGTGATAATACTAGAACAACAGGTAAAACTTGCAATTCTAGTAAATATCAATAACTGGTGAATAAATCCAAATGAAACCACAGCGATGCGCCCGTAGTTAAAGCTCGGATATTACTCGATAAGCGGAACCTACCAATTGGCCGGAGGTCAAGTTGATGCAGCCCTGCCAATCCGTACGAACTCGTGAAAGAAGAAAAGTATTGGCGAAGTCGCCGACATGAAAATAAATTGCTGGAAAAGTAGAAGTATTGTTGTTGATTGATGTTGTTGATGTCTTTGCAAGACCCTGACGACTCCTATTTATACCCTAAAACTAGGACTCCTGGTCGATCACGACTTGTTACAACCTTATTTAAAAAATAGGAAAACTACTATATCTATAAGAACTTTTAAAGGAAACGGACTCCCGCAGAATCTTCCGCCGCCGTTCCCTAATCCAATCAGGATTCCCTTCAATTGCTCCTTGACCGACTTAGCGTGCCCTGTTGACCAACTTTTGGCCAGGACCCTCCGAAATAGTCCCATCCTGTTGGCGCAAGCTGTATCACCAATCGGCCGATTTTCAACTGTTACCTTAATCGGCCGATTCCTTACTGTAGCCTTCAGATCTGCCGCATCGGCCAATCTTCTCCTCCTGACGCCGATTCAACACGTGTCAAAATCTGGCATCAACAATCATAATCCTTGATTAATTCCAACCATCATCTTTGTCTCATATTCAGGTCGGCTTGTGTGAAAATATATTTGAGACTCTTATGATCGGTATAAATATTGCAATGGGTGCCCATAAGGTAGTGCCTCCAAATCTTGAGAGCGTGAATGACGGCTGCTAACTCAAGATCATGGGTTGGGTAATTCTTTTCATGGGGCCAAATTTGCTCGTGAAGCATAGGCAATAACTCGGTTGTCTTGCATAAGCACACAACCCAAACCAGTACCAGAAGCATCATAATAAACGTCAAATGGTTTGGTAGTGTCAGGTTGAGCTAAGACTGCAGCTGTAGTCAAGTGTTCACGAAGAGTGTGGAAAGCTTTTTCACAATCTTCGTCCCACACAAATTTTTCTCCCTTCTTCAACAGTTCGGTCATAGGCTTAGCAATTCTGGAGAAATCCGGAATGAAGCGGCGATAATAACAAGCTAAACCAAGAAAACTATGAATCTGATGAACAAACGTGGGAGCTTTCCAATCCATCACCTCTTGAAGTTTACTGGGGTCAACTGACATACTACTACTGGAGATAGTATGGCCCAAAAATTTCACATTATCCAACCAGAATTCACATTTGGAGAACTTAGCATATAACTGATGGTCTCTGAGGCGTTGGAGAATAATGTGCAAATGTTTAGCATGGTCCTCCTCGTCCTTGGAATAAATAAGAATGTCATCGATGAAGACCATGACAAACTTGTCAAGCTCTGGCATAAAAACCGAATTCATGATATACATGAAGTAGGCAGGAGCATTTGTGAGACCAAAAGACATGACTAGGTACTCATATAATCCATAACTTGTGAAGAAAGCGGTCTTTGGAATATCACAATGTTGAATCTTGATTTGATGATATCCCGAACGGAGATCAATCTTGGAAAAGATTTTTGCTCCAGATAATTGATCGAAAAGAACATCAATGCGAGGAAGTGGATATTTGTTTTTGATAGTCACCGCATTGAGAGGTCGGTAGTCTACACATAACCTCAAACTATTATCTTTCTTCTTCACAAAAAGGGCTGGGCAACCCCAAGGAGAGGCACTTGGACGAATATAGCCTTTGTCTAGAAGATCTTGCAACTGTATTTTCAATTCTGCTAATTCTTTGGGTGGCATTCGATAGGGTTGTTTAGAGATAGGTGCAGTGCCTGGCTGCAGTTCAATGAAAAACTCTATGTCTTGATCAGGTGGCATGCCAGGTAAGTCATCTGGGAAAATATTGGCATACTCGCGTACTACCGAGATTTGTTCTAATTTTGAATGGACCTTAGTAAGAGAGCACATGATTTTGTGCATTCTCGGAAAGGCAAAAATAAAGTGGTAGCTCCTTGGGTTGGGGAATTTATTTCAACGGCTCGGGAGGCAAGATCTAAGGTTACTCCGTGCCGAGTCATCCAATCTACTCCCAACATAACATCGATGTCTTCAAGTGCCAAGAGGATCAAATCTGTGTCGATGACTTTGCTACCCAATTTAATTGGCACATTTCTTATGAGTTGATTTGAAGCAATTTTACCACCCGGTGTAGCTATCATATACGACTTTCTTGTGTGACAGAAATCCAAACCCACTTTTGTACTGAATTTTGCACTAATGAAACTATGTGATGAACCAGAGTCAAATAATATAACAGCGGGCTTGCGGTGGATAGAAAATGTACCCGTCATGACTAGTGCGCCATCAGGAAGTTCTACCAGAGTGGTGAATTTGATCCGCCCACGCTTGACCTGAATAGTTTGCTTCTTGCCTTGGTTTCTGTTGTTAGTATTGGAGCCTTGGCCTTGAGCTTGCTGTTTGGATTGAGGGCAATCTCGAACAAAGTGAGTGGAACTCCCACAGTTGAAGCATCGGTTGTTGTTGTTCTAGCGGGGTGGCTGCTGGGTATTCAGCCTTGGACCATTTTGCTGTGGAGCAGGGGGTCTTGCTACACTTTGTTGCTGAGGGGGTCTGATAATCCAACGCCCTGGCTGAGGGGCATTCTGGAGAGCCTTAGTTGCTGCATTCTGCACTATTCGATACCTCGGTGGCTGAGCACTCGAGGGTCTGGTTGGAGCATTCCTCTTCTTCTCTGCACGATGGGCCAAAATGCAATCCTCCTGGGTGATTTCCAAATTAACCAGCTCGTTGTATGTGTCTGTTCTGATAGGATTAAGTCGTTCCTTGAGCTTGGTATTCAGACCTCTGCGGAAACGATCACACTTCTTGGTATCCGTGTCAGCATGATAACCCGCGTACTGAGCAAGGTTGTTGAACGCTTGAGCGTACTGAAGTACGGTGCGGGTACCTTTTGTAAGCGCTAGAAACTCATTCAGCTTCCTTTCCATGAGACCTTCAGGGATATTGTGGGCTCGGAATGCACTCTTGAATTCGTCCCAAGTGACAATATGATCGGCCGGAAGCATGGCAAAGTAGCTGTCCCACCATATTCGCGCAGTACCGCGGAGCTGCTGCGCGGCAAATCGAGCTTTGTTGGCCTTAGAACATGGTAGTGTCAATAATGCAAACTTGGATTCAATGGTACGAATCCAGGCGTCCGCATCCAAAGGTTCCTCCGTCCTGTTAAACAGAGGGGGCTGCGTCCCAAAGAAATCCGAATAACCAACAACTTGAGGTTGGGGTGCATGGTGCACACCCCACTGCTGATGATGATGCTGCTGCCCCTAAACAAGTTGTCGTAGCAATTCAGTTTGAGTGGCAATCACTTTCACCAGACTAGGTGGCGGTGGTGGGGGCGGCGTCTGCTGCGACCTGCTGCCGCTTGCTCTGAATCCATCAGGGTTGCCACGAGTTGCCCCAACCATCTGAAACATGGAGGTTTAATATCAGCAAAGGCTTCATAAATCTCCCATGATTCAAAAAGATAGTACGGGAAAACAAAATATAGAACTTGATAGGCTCGTTACAAACGTTGTGTAATCTGCTGCTGGTTAGGAGACATTCCTAGCTCATGTTCGGCTTATCTGAAACCTTTCAAGGTTGGTAGATTAGGAAATGTAGCGGCCTGAAACTGTGGTATTCAAAAAACCTCCGACTAATCCATCTCCGACTGCTTTTCCGACTACCAGGACTACCAATCTGACTACTATGGCTCCCTCGTCGACTACATCGACTACCATACAGCCTCTTTGACTACATTGCCGACTGCTTCGACAACATCTACTATTCTTTCGTCTACACCTTTGACTGCTTGAACTGTACTATCATTAGCTACAACTACAGTTAAACTACACGGGGACTTCGACTACCTCGACTGCATATCCGACTGCTTCCACCTTAACTCCGGCTACTATGACTATACCTCCGGCTGTTTCAGTCGCACATCTGCTTATCATGACTGCAACTTCGTTTATACTATATCCACGACTGATTCGACTACTTAAGTTATACTTCCCTTTACTTTGACTACTCATGGCCTGCTTTTACGGTATCTCCGACTAGTACGACAACTTTTTTAGTATGTCGACTACTTTTCCGGCTGCTTCAGTGACACTTCTGACTACTATGTCTGTAGATTCGTCCACTTCGACTACTTCAACTCTGATTTCCAACTGCTTGTCATAGTATACATCCAGTCTTTCACTAAAGCCTACCTGCTTTGAGTGCTCTTAGCTTCTAGGCTACACTCCTTGTATCGGGTGGTACTCAACTCTAAGCTAGCCTATTACTACCTGCACAAAAGTTAGGCTACACTAAGAGGAGCATATACAAAAGTACTTCAAAGTCATCTCCTAGTAGTTGTCAAGATTGTTGACAGACGACTCGCTGCACGCAGGGTAGTGAGCTCCCATCTGTGCGGGCCGCGGGACTACTACATCGTAGTCAAGAGCAGAGACACCCTCCATTTCCTCGGGTTCTTCCTCACTGTCAATGTCCATCACATCCGGTGGAACGTGAAGGGTTGCCTGTTGTGCGTGATGCATGTCGATATGTCCGTTGGCCTCTTCCAGATCAATGTTGAGGTCATGGTCTGTTCTTCCAAGAACTCGATCATTGCCTCGTGCTCACCCACGGTGGTTTCTAACGTCTGCACTCGGCCTTCAAGCTTGCCAATTCTAGCATCCCTATCACGAATCTCCTCAACTAAGTCTTGCATCTGCTCATCCCTTAGGTTAACTGCCCACTGGAAGGACTGAGCAAGGTCTACCACCAATTCCATCCCTTTACTCTGAAGTGCTTGTTGCCGGTATAGTGCATTCATGCACCGGGTTGAAAAGATGATAGTCTCGACTAGAATCTGCTCTGCAAAGTGGCCTAGATGTGCAAACCTGTCTAGCCAGAGAGGATCGCTCTCGCTGACTGCCCAAAACAGACCAGCTGGAGCCAATATCACCTACAAGGGTGCTGCTCACAAAATGTGGTGAGCGCCTTCATTGCTGCTGCCTCCCACGAGTCGATGAGGCGGTGTCCGACTACTTCCGTCTCAATAGCAAGCCACGCGGGGTTGAGTGGGTGCTGGGGAATAGTAATGCGCACCCGGCACCGACGGACACCCGTCTCCATGAACTCTTGCCCCACATAAAGAGGCGGATTCGGGTAACCAGCGGTGCTCAACACACCCCACAAGATGGAGGGGAAGCCCTCCCAGTGCAGGCACGCTGAGTGTGCATGGCCCTCCTCATCAACCACCATAAGGACTGGATCGGCCATCTGATTCACATGCTTAAAAGGTGAGATAACGAGAATTGATGCTCATTCAAATAAACAATTCTGGACAGTGCACAAAACTGAGCATAACCAGTCGCAAAAGTAACCAGAGCATCCCTAAAGTATTTGTATACCACTTTACTGGTCAAACCCAAAGCTGGATCATACTCTAAGATAACTATATCCTCAGATTGGACTAAAAACACAGGAACTTAGTTGAACTGTGGTTAATGGTTTAGCTATTTCGGGTGGATTTTTGCACAGTTCAACCATACCCAATTTCTTTATTTGAATTTAAGATATGCAACATGCACGTCCTTTCCGTCCTCAAAACTTCACCGTGGCCATCAACTTGACCTTACGAAGTTAATTCGGTGGCTTAGATAGCACGTCTCTCCCTATAAAACTAGTCGAGCCTTCTTCGTTCTTAACCTATTGTACTCGTGGTACTCGCGGTTAGTGTTCCTGCAGGAACTCTCATAGATATCCTAAACATATTGCCACCAAGACATATTCCCATAGGGCTTTACGAACTAAATATAATCCTTAACAAGTCCAACGTATTTTTCGAATACGGGTTTTGTGGTCAAGTTTTAGAAAACATATTTTTAACGTTTGTTGCAGACTCTGGTGTATGCTTTTCGCTCTGATACCAGCTGTGGTAGAACCACCCGAATTAACCTGGCTCAAGTGCACTAACCATCATCCTCGAAGATGAACTGGCCACCATGAACTTCAAACGGATTAATCCAACAGCCTGTCGGGTAGATCCCGATGCAACCACTCAATATCTCGATTGAAACCAAGCATACACATAACTCGCACGAAGGCAAGTCCAGAGATTACAACATTCCACAGATTTTATAAGCACAAGTCGGACATTAATTATTAGAAGTCGAAAAATACCACTCGAGTACTTTTAAGTTCAACATAGAACTTCATTCAGAGTTTTATTGCAGCGAAAAGAAAAACCCGATCAACTAGCATCGGCAGAGTCATTGCTAGCTGGGGAAGGATCCTATTCCACTGTCCAACCAGTCGGCAAAGCACTCGGCCAAGCCAAACCAGCTACCATATCTTCAACAGACATACCTGAAAACATTGCCACAAGCAAGGCTGAGTATACTAATACTCAGCAAGGCTTACCCGACTAGTGGTATAGAAATACCAACTACTAATTGTGCAAGGCTCTAAGGTTCTAAGGTTTTCTTTTTGCTGAAAAGCAACAAAGAGTAGGTCCTTAACTTCATATTTTAGCTTTCAATATTCTAGTTCATTTGACCAGACTAGATGAGTTTCTATCTCTAATCAAACATGGGGGAAAACAATTAATCATCCAACAAGTTTCATCATGGCCATAGTTCCTCTTGTTACTCTATGTGGCAGAAGTATTAAGCAGTCTCAATTATCGCGAGAAACGGACAATTCGAATCGAATTTCTTAACCTTGCAAGGGAAACCTAAACACACGTCACGTGGTTGCTCCAAGAGTCACACGTGCAATTTTTCCCCTTTATTCCCGTTTTATGAATCAGGACCACCGACCTCGAGTACAAAAGGTCCATGAACCACGGATGATGCCGAAACATGACTCCTCTTGCACTCACCATTGGGCCCATGGGACAGCGTCAAGACGGTGGAACCTAGGATTATCATATTCTCGGCATGTGGTTAGTACTTTCAAAAGCTTAACCACCACTACCGCACACTGCGACCTTTGCATTTTTCACTACTCAGACGGGGCCTCAACTGTGAGTACTTTACCACAGCCCCGCCTATCAACCTTATAGTTGCAGTAGCAGGAAACTACTCGACTTTTACCGTACCTATTAGCATAGCATCTACTCGAACTTCCTATTCTAGTAGTCATTAGAAAGGTACCTAGGATCATGCAGCTAGGGTTCCAATCAACTCTTATGAACTTTAAATGCACAGGCAAAAGGAACAAAAATTGCATAATTTAAATACTGGGATAATGCACCGGATCTTGCCTTCTTGTGTAAAACTAGTCGGGACTTCCTCCGAATGTTGGTCCGGGTCTTCAGCGACTACTGTTAGATTAGCCTGAGCTTCGTGCTGCTCACTCTCGGACTCGGGCACCAGAGTGTAGATCCCGTCAGCAAGAGTACTCGAGTCTATATGAATGCATATGTATGAGTGGTTTTACTGGTACAAGATTTCATTATATAAAGTAGTCGAGTACTTCGTTTCCTTTTCCGTGGGCAGTCATTTATCGAGTACTTATCTGGTTTAACATATTTCATTAAGTGAGCGGGTGGTTGTGCATGTTGTACGGTTTATTTTTAACAGGGAGCATTGGTTAACCGAACTACTCGCAGGGATAGATTCTGGGTTGCAGAATTACTCGTAAAAGTAGCTCCTGAGTTGGGATTTTTTACAAAGTTGTAGATCGCCACTTAAGGATTTCAGAACATCATAGCTTGTATTTTTAGGATTTTTCTGTGAGTTGTTATGCATCTTCAAAGTTAATAGATTGGTTTTTAAGTTTCTTGTTCCAGGTTTATAGATGAGTCCCTGAGATTTACAGAAAACTTCTCAGAAACATTGCATTCGACGCAGATGGGTCCTTGGTACAGGGGAACAGCTACTGCCATCCAAAATCCAGCGACTACGGTTGCTCATCGTGAGGGTTGAAGGTGGGAGAGGCAAGAGAGAGAGAAACCGCACCTGTTTGAGGTCTTGGGTGGGGAAAGGATGGACCGAGGCGGCCTGCCGACGGTGGCATAGAGCCGGCGGCGGGGGCGGATGGTGGGGGCGACGGTCCGGTGAGGAAGATGGCGCGGGGAATGGCTGTGCAGCTTTGGGATGAGGTGGACAAGGTGGTGGAAGGGTCGTTTTGGGCAATGCGGGGGCGGGTTGGTGCGTCCATGCACGGGGAACCGCTCGCCGGAGTTGGAGGTTGGGGGCGACGAACTCAGGTGCCTCGGGGTGGGGTATTATAGGCGCTGGAGGGGGAAATGGCGTCCTGGGCTTGAGCCGCGGGGGCTCGCCGTAGCGCCAGCAGCGCCTACGGCAGAGGAAGGGTGCCGCGTGGAGGCTTCAGAAGATTTTCGATGCGCTGGCAGGCCCATTTGGCCGGGCGGCCTCAGCTGCGCTGGGGCGCGCCAGCCAGCTGGCCTGCCGGTGATGGGACAGGGCTGGAGAGGAGAGAAGAGGGAGAAGATGATGGGACTGATGTGTGAAAAAAAAATAGCAGGGGTCTCGGTGGAAAAAGAAGCTAAACTTTTCCTTCCCAGGCTCAAAACAAAAACATTTGAATACCAAAATTGTTCAGCTTTTCAAGATCCACATTTTCTCTTTTATGACCATGTTCATTTGAGCGAGGTATAAAAAGTTATTTTAAATTTCCGAAAATAGGTACTTAAATAACACGTCATTTCATGTGAATTTTTGCACTGTTAGCTCTTGAGTTTAACTAGATTTTTGTTGATCTTGATATGACAGATGTGCCATTAAATTTTTAGAGTCAGTTGTGATCAACATTGAAAGTTACAAGAGTTTATTTTCAAGAGTTCAATTGTTTTATGCATATATACATATACACATATTTATTTGGCTGGAAGGTATATTTGATAGGTTGTTTCATACTTTTTTTGCTCTTTTGTTTGCAAGAGTTCAATTGTTTCATATATTTGGCGAGACATTACCCTCAAAATCTTTGAGCATCATGTCGGTCTTTATCAAATCTTCCTCGCCTTTCCCGAGCTTGCGAAACATGGCATATGGCATTATGTTCACTGTTGCACCTCCATCTACCAGCAATTTGGTGACATGCCTCCCATCAACTTGTCCCTTGAGGAACAATGCTTTCAAGTGTCGACGTTTTTTCTCTTCTGGTTTTTCAAAAGTAGCCGGATCCAAAGTAAGTTGAGCCATCCCTCTTTCTGTGTCTGACATTTCTTCATCGCTAGCTGGAGCCATAAATTCCATTGGCAAGATGAATACCATGTTAATATCTGCAGCCGATTCGCTTGCGTCTGCATCATCGGCTCTTGGCTTTGCACGCCATACTTGAGACTTGACTTTCTTTTTCTCTAGAGTGCATCTTTCTTCTTCCTCTGTTGCTCCTACTGGCGTAGGCGTTGAACTCTCCTCTTCTGAGATTTGGTTAACCCATCTCGGCACCACCGAGGATACTTTACACCACTGTGCTCTGGGGCCCGTCATCTTTCTGGTTCGCGACAAAACGGCTCTTCGTCAGGGACTCTGTTATTAGCCCTTTCCTCCAACCGATCATGAACACTTACTCTCATAAGATCTTTTACTGTACCTTTGCCCCCCAGCCGATCATGAACTGGAACACACTTTTCTTCATAAGCACGCCTATCCCTGATGATCGGCCTCGATTTCCTATCGTTAAAACACGGTCTTTTGAAGCATTGGCTATCCCGAAATGGCCCATTGCACTCTGGACAATTATCAGCCGACGTTAGTTTGTTTCCTTCCTTCCAACAGTATATAAAGAACGGGCATCTCCAATGATCTTTGTGTCGACGTATCATCTCTTCTTCATGTCGTGCTTCTTCATGCTGTCGTTGGAACTTGTTTAGCAACATTTGAGATGTCACAGGACACCGTGTCCCTTTTGAACATTCAACTTCTATAATCGGACGTTTCCCCTTTACCTCTTTAGCTGATATTTGGACTTCCGGATCAACGGCTCCACTGGCGTTAGCCGATTGGGAAGTCAGTACTTTAGCTTTGCCATTGACTTCTACCATATTGGTTGGGAAAGGGTGTTGATCAATTTTCATCGGCTTTGATGACTTCTTTGGGATCTCAAACTTGAGCCTTCCATGCTCAATTGCTGTTTGAATCTGCTGATGAAAGATCTTGCAATCATTAGTACTGTGGGAAGTAGCATTGTGCCATTTGCAATATCTGATCTTTTTCAACCATCAGTCGATGGAATAGTATGATATTGAGAGAGCTTAATTTGTCCCCCCTACAACAATAGATCAAAGATCTTGTCGGCTTTGGTCACATCAAACCCAAACTTTGGGGCTTCTTCTTTCCCATAAGGCATTGTCATCGGTTTTTTGTTTCCGACCCATTCAACCAAGCCAATTTCAGCCTCTTCTTCTGTATCTGAACACTCTACATACGTGACCCTCTTCTGAAAATTCCTCTTTTGTTCATAGGGGCGCACATCTTGGTTCGACATCCGATGCAATAATTGGGTTAGCCTTTCAAATTCTTGTGATGCATATCTCTCCTTGATATGTGGCAAAAGCCCTTGGAAGGCCAACTCGGCTAACTGTGCATCATTAGGGTCAAACTATAACATTTGTTTCTGAATTCCCTGAATCTCTATATAAAAGCCATCACCGATTCATCGCTCCTCTGCCTCAGACTAGTCAAATAGGTCAACTTCATCTCATGCATACCAGCAAAGAAATACTTGTGAAATTGCTTTTCCAGATCGGCCCAATAAACAATGGAATTGGCTGGCAGTGTCGTGAACCATGTGAACGCCGATCCGGAGAGAGACAAAGAAAACAATCGAACCCTCAGAGCATCGGTTGCGGATGCTTCTCCACACTGAATTATGAAGCGATTAATACATGGTTCCCGAAAACTTAGTGAAGTCGGGCACCTTATACCGATTCGGAAACGGAAGCAGATCATATGCAGGTGGATATGGAGTCCTGTACATGTATGTCTGTTGTTTAGGCTTTAATCCGAATCGATCTTGCATCACCTTAGCTATCTTCACAGCCCAATCAACTTGACTGTTTGCTTGTGCTGTTTGCAGCTGCTTTATTGGCTGATTTTTTGTGTCCTGAGTTATCGGCTGAGAAGCCGATTGTGGCTGCTGATAAATCGGTTGAGGAGCCGACGACTGATGTTGCATCGGTCAAGTTGTTGTCGTCTGCTGTTGTCAGAACTGCTGCAATGGAGGGATAGCCACCTGCATTTGGTGCTAGCAAACTGCTTGCTGATGCTGATATTGCTGAGGCGTCAAGGTTGATGCTGATGAATCGGCTGTGAACCTGACATCTGATATTGGTTTTGTAATGTCACATTTGGAGCCGATTCTTGTTGTGGAAGTGGCTGTTGTTGCGGTGATGCCTGCAACGAAGGGATCTCAAGGTGCCGTACTAATCCTGTTGTAGGATTATGCAGCACTAGTTTGATCCTATCCTGATGATGAACCAAAGTACCCGTCAACCCGGAGTTTGGTGTATGCATCTGGTATAAACCGGCTGGCTGTGGAGCTGGAGTTCGAGGCGAAGGAGGTCTCAGTGGTGTCTCCAAAGATGCATTGGCAGACGTGCCTCCGAAATCGGGTGGCATTCCAATGCCAGTTTTCGGATCCCATCCGATTGGATTCCCTGCAACTCCTTCCGTCGATGAAACGATTAACGGCGGTGAAGTGGTGAACACTGGAGGAGGTTGAGGCGCCGATTGCTGCGGCAAAGGTGTCAAAAACTGTTGTGGTAATGTGTAATAAACACCTTCAGATTGCATTGGCTGAATGACCGATGATTCTGCTGCAGTTGCCTCAAATGTTGTATGGGCATTGCCAATTTGAACTCCTGGCATTTTATATGTAGATCCCTTGAAACCCTGAGACACTTCTCCAGTTCTTAGAGCCTGGACAGTGGCATTATGCATTGCATTGGTCATGACATCGGATTGGTTGATTAATGCATGATGAAGAGCTTCATTGACCATCTCACTCAGCTTCCCCGGATCTTAATGGATGACAATATTGCGGGGCGACGGAGAAGAAAATTTCTTGATAATTTCCCCACTCTTAGTCTTGCTGAATGACTTGAGGAACTCTGCTTGAACTCATCCATAGCCTTTGCCATATCTTCCCTCTGTTCGGCTTTCAGATCCTCTTCGGTTACAAGCATGATGTTCTGTTTTGAAACATTCTGGGGATCAGGAAGTGACATCTTGGAAATCTTTCGTGTCCCACCGGGCGTGCCAAAAGTGTGTTGACGCAAAAATCGTGCAGCGACCTTCACGTATTAGCACACTGAATCGGAACCAAAGGCGTGCCAGTCAATCTTAACTGCTGATTGACAAGGAAACGAGAGGTTAAATTCGGGAGCGAAACGGCTGGTGTAATGAATCTCTCCGATAGGTTGTAACGGCAAAGCTGCCGATGTAGATAAATACAAACAACTAAGGGAGCCGATTGTGATGATATAACCAATATAAAAAGATACTAAAACGTAACCTAAACAGAGCTCGATAAACCACACTCGAAACAGATGTAAATCAGCTGTGAAATAGTATATTTTGATATGTCCGATCTAGCCGATAGAAGCTATTTCAAGCTGGATAGATTGGTGATAAAAACTAAAACTACAAGATTTAAACTAGAACTTGTAGATCTAGTAACTATCGATAAATTGTGAATAAATTTAGACGGAACGACAGTGATACACCTGAAGTTAAAGCCTAGAAAATATTCGATAAACGTGGAACTCACCAGCAAGCCAGAGATCGAAGCGATGCAACCCTGCTAGCTCGAAAGAACTCGTGGAGAAAGAAAAAGGTTCGACGAAGTCGCCGAGTGCGAAAAGTAGATTGCGAAAAAAGTAGGGTTTTTGTTTATGTTGGTGTGTACAAATTTTTTAGACCACGCAGGGTCGCTATTTATATCCTAGGATACAGACTCCTTGTCGATCACGACAAACACAAAACTTGACGCTAAAGAAATTGTAACACCTCAGGTGTTTAAATTACGAAATAAGCCTCATTAGCTTAACACGATGCATAAATAACTAAGAAAAGTTTAAAAGAAATGAGTTATAAATTGGTTTTGCCTTGAATTGAAAATAGTTGTGTATATGTGCATAAGTACATGTACTTTAATCAAGCAATTTAAATAACTTTCACATCGATGCTACCATGGCTACGAAACCGAATATGCACATCATTATTGACTTGATAATCAAAAGTCTAGTTGAAGCCTAGGAGAGAATACAAATTTTTGCCTAGAAAATGACGTGCCCTCCGATTTATACTTTTGAGTTTTTAAAATAAGTTCTAAACTAGAACTCAATGAACTTTGGCCTGAAACAAAACTTGTGTAACTTTTCATTTTGAACAACTTTCATGTTCAAGGAGTTTTGAGTTGCAACACGAAAATTTGAGAAACACTTGAAATTGCAAACCAGCCCCTGCTTTTTCTTCTATTTTCACTGCAGACCCTTCTTTCTACTCTCCGCCCGACCCTCGCTCGCCCGACCCTACGCTCGCCCGACCCTTTCGTTCGCCCGACCCTCGCTTTGCCCGACCCTTTCGCTTCGCCCGACCCTCCGCCGCCGCGCAGTCGCCGCAGGCCACTTGGCCGGCGATGCCTGACCGGCGCTAGGCGCCAAGCCAATGCCTGGCCGCGCCCGCACGCCGCACCTGCACGCTGCGCTCACCCCAGTCCGCGCACGCCGGCGACGCGCGCCTCTGCTCGCCGCCCGCCGCGCCCAATGGACGAGCCGCGCCATGCCCGTGTCCCCGCCGCGTCCCGCTAGTCGCCGCGCTCGCCGCCTGGCAAGCCAGGTGCTGCCGCTCCTCGCCCAACCCGCATGCCACGTGATCTCCCGCTCCCCACGCAAAATCCTCAGCGCCCAATCCCCTACCCGCGCCCGCCGCACGCCGCGCCGGCTCTGTTCGCCGCCCACCGCGACCAGTAACGCACCCCCGTCGTGCCGCCCGCGCCCGCGCCTCGCAGTCCAGTCCCGCTGTAACACCTCAGGTGTTTAATTTATGAAATAAGCCTCATTAGCTTAACACGATGCATAAATAACTAAGAAAAGTTTAAAAGAAATGAGTTATAAATTGGTTTTGCTTGGAATTGAAAATAGTTGTGTATATGTGCATAAGTACATGTACTTTAATCAAACAAATTAAATAACTTTCACATCGATGCTAACATGGCTACAAAAATTGAATAGGCACATCGTTATTGACATGTTAAACAAAAGTCTAGTTGAAGCCTAGGAGTGAATGCAAAATTTTGCCCAGGAAATGATGTACCCTCTGAATTATACTTTTGAGTTTTTAAAATAATTTCTAAACTAGAACCCAAATGAACTTTGGCCTGAAACAAAACTTGTGTAACTTTTCATTTTGAACAACTTTCGTGTTCAAGGATTTTTGAGTTACAACACAAAAATTTGAGAAACACTTGAAATTGCAAACCTATCCCTGCCTTTTCTTCTATTTTCACTGCAGACCCTTCTTCTCCGCCTCGCCCGACCCTTTGCTCGCCCGACCCTACACTCGCCCGACCCTTTCACTCGCCCGACCCTACGTTCGCCTGATGCGCAGCCGCTTCGCCCGACCCTCGGCTTCGCCCGACCCTCCGACGCGCAGTCGTTCACCCGACCCTTTCGCTTCGCCCGACCCTCCGCCGCCGCGCAGTCACGCTCCTCGCCAAGCCAAGCCAATGCCTGGCCGCGCCCGCACGCCGCGCTCCACCCCAGTCCGCGCACGCCACGCGCGCGCCGGCGATGTGCGCCTCTGCTCGCCGCCCGCTGCGCCCAATGGGCAAGTCGCGCCGTGCCCGTGTCCCCGCCGCGTCCCGCCAGTCGCTGCGCTCGCCGCCCGGCAAGCCAGCTGCTGCAGCTCGTCGCCCAACCCGCGCGTCGCGTGATCTCCCGCTCCCCACGCCAAATCCTCAGCGCCCAATCCCCGGCACGCATCCGCCGCACGCCGCGCCAGCTCTGTTCGCCGACCGTCGCGACCAATAACGCACCTTCGTCGTGCCGCCCGCGCCCGCGCCTCGCAGTCAAGTCCCGCCCTCCTCCCGCCTCACTACTGCCTACAAAAGGCCGCACTGAGCCCCCCTCGCACGCCCAGACACCAGAACGCTGCCGCCGCCACCATTATCGCCGTCGTGCCCAGCTTACCGTGGAGCTCACCTCTCCGGCCACCCCTTGCCAGAGCTGAGTCTCCCACCACCACCACAGCACCCCACTGCAGCTCACTGCCCCAACCATCGTCACCTAGAACCGCCAGAGTACCGCCAGCGCCGCCCGCGCCGCCACCGCTCCTTGCTGCTCCGTGGATAGCCCACGCCGAAGCTCCTCCGTCGCAGACAAGCCTCGAAACGGGTTCCCCTCGACGTCGTGAAGCTCATCGACCACCCCACGCTCTCCCTTCCTCGCCGGAGCAACGTCGCCGACGATCCGCCCCGCCGCCTCCCCTCTGCTCCGCGCCGACGAGCCACCTCTGGCCACCCCCAACCCCGACCAAGGCCATCCCAAGGTAGCTCTCACCTTTCTGGATCTCCACGACCCTTTTCCCCTCGCCGCCGACGAGCCCCCTCGCCGGAATCTGGTCGGCCGCCGTGCCAGCGCCGCCCAAGGACCCAATTGCATCGATTGAAGTCTTTAAAAGAGTCTGCACGCAAGTTTCCAGGGACCCCTCTGTAAAAGAAAGTTTTAACCCTAGATTCAAAATCAGTAAACTTGTAAAATTCATGTAAAATCATAGAAAAATCAGAAAAATACAAACTCAACTGTTCTGGAATCTTTAGATGAAAATCTACAACTTTTGTTACATGCTTTTCTTCAGTTGCTTGCTAAATCTTGCTATAAATTAAATAGAAGGTTTAATAGACTTTAAATTTACCCCCTGTTGTATGCAAAGTCTAAACCTGAAAATTTAACAGTAGATTAGTTGCTTGATTTGCAGGCCAGTGCAAAATATTAGGGCCAGAACCCTTCTCTAGCTAAACTTTTTGATAAACCTTGTTTATGGCTTGAAATCATAAAACTAATTTGTAACTGCTGTTATATTGTGATTCATGTGGTGAAACTTTTTCAGAGCTGTAACACCTCAGGTGTTTTAATTGTTAAACAAGTCTTACTGGCGTAATAAAACACATCGCTAACCAAGAAAATAAAAGGAATGGATTAAGTTTGGTTTTGCTTCTACCTTTAAAAGTTTGTATGTGCATAAATGCATGTACTTTAATGAAACAAATTGGATAACTTTCACATCAAAGCAAATATGGCTATGAAATTAAATGAGCACACCAGTATTAGTATGACCAATAAAAGTTTAGTTGAAGCCTAGGGAAGAAAATGAAAATTTGAAATAAAATGACGCGCCCTCCGAATAGAGTTTTCTTTAGGTTTTTAAAATAACTTTGGAAATAAAGCTCAAATGAACTTTGGCCTGAAACGAAACTTGTAGAACTTTTTATTCTGAACAACTTTCATGTTCAAAAGATTTTGAAATTCAAATTAGAAAGTGGAGAAAACGTCCTGTTTGCAACCAGCCCCTGGAAATTTTTGAATTTTCGCACTTAGGTCCCTCCCTCACCTCTCCCTCCTCTGCTGCACCGCCCAGCTCGCCCGACCGCCGCCGGCCACCTGGCCCTCGACGCCTTGCTGCACCGCCCCCGCTCGCCCAACCGCGGCCGCGCCTCCTTCTCCCTCCCGCACGCCTTGCCCCTGCCCAATCCGAGCGCCCCGGCCGCACCGCCGCCCAGTCGCTGGCCGCCGCCCCGCCACCCAACGGCGTGCCCCGTGGTGCCGCCCCAGCCTGCCCAATCGCGCCGCGCACCATCTCCCTCGCCCACGTCGCTATCTCGCTCGCCCAGTCGCCTGCCCGCGCAGTTCGCACGCGACACAGCGCCTCTGGTCACCGCCGCCCCGCACCAATGGCGCCCAGCCTCGCCGCCCCCTCCACCCCGCGTTCTGGCCGTGCCAAGCCCGCCCCCATGAGCTCCACCAGCTATAAAGCCGGCACAGCGCCCCTCCCTCCCCTCCTTTCTTCTTCCGCGCCAGAGCAGAGCCGAGCTCCGCCCCACGCCGCCGCCGTGGAACTCCCTCCTCCGCCCCTCCTCGACCCGAGACAAGCGCTGAAACGGATCCTCCTCAATGCGTTGAAGCTTCCCAGCCCGAGCCCCGCCGCCCTCATCGCCGGAGCGCCGCCGTCCGCGCCGCCCCACCGCCGCCGCCCCTGCTCTCCGCGGCCAGCCCGCCACCAGCCACCCCGAGCCACTCCAAGACCACCAATAGGTGCGCCCTGGTTCCCTCTCCGTGCTTCCCCACCTTGCCCTCGCCGCCGGCGACCCAGCTCACCGGAATTTGGCCGGACAGGATGATCCCCGCCGTGAATCGCGACCAGGGACTACATTGCAAACGCCCAAATCTTCCTAGGGGGTTTTCTGCTAGTTTTCAGGGACCCCTCTGTAAAGAAAGTTTTAACCAAATCAGTGAACTTGTAAAATTCGTATAAAATCGTAGTAAATTCATAAAAATGCAAACTCAACTGTTCTGGAATCCTTAGAAGAAACTCTACAACTTTTGTTACATAAAGTTTCTCAGATTCTCAATATATTTTGCTCTACATTAAATGGAATTTTTAATGGACTTCTTTTGTACCCACTGTTGTAGATCATTGCTGACCCTAAATTTTGGGCAGTGAGTTAGTTGCTTGATGTTTAGGACTGTGTAAAAAGATCAGGACCAAAAGCCATCTCTAGATACACCTTTTATCCAACCTTGTTTTATGCCATAAAGTGATAGAACTAATTTTTCCTGCTGTTCTGTGATGTTTAATGACATGAAACTTTTTCTGTGTTGTTGTAGTAATACCTAGAGGCCATAGAAAAATTTAAAAATATTTTTACTATATGTAACCTGTTCATATGAATTTGTGGTAGGAAAACTTCACTAATTCAAAATAATTAGTAAAGCGCTTAGAAAATGTTCATCTTTTTACTATGAAACACATTAGAGTAGCTCAAGCTGTACAAAACGTTTCATACATAGAAACCCTGTATAACATCCTGTAGAAAATAATCTTTAATAACATGAGTGTAGCTTGTCCCATTTATTGTGCTCTATATCATGTACAATAAAATCTGAAAAATTTACAGTAACACAAATATGGTTATAGAAACACCCTGTAAAATTGTTAGCATCAATACTTGCATGGTTTGTTCTGTATAAAAATAACTAGATTCTAGCAGTGGCTGTGTATTACATTTTTCATATTTAGCATGCTACACAAAAATGTCTAAAATTTTTACAGTGATCTTATCTCTGCATAATGTACATTGAATAAAAATTTTATTACCAGAAGCTAACTAGATTAGTAATTGTGTTCAACTCATGTTTGTGTTTAAAAAGAAACTAAGTTTTCAATATAACACAACCCCTTCTTCTTTAATGAAGTTAAATAGATTAAGATAAACTCTATTAACGATTGCCTAGGAAATGTTAAAGTAAATAACTTCACAGCAAAACTTATGCCCTATGAACTGCAACTTTATCGTGAAGGAAATAATGTCAGTTAACTATCACCACAACTTACGCTCATGCATTCATATAGGATCGACGACTCTCTCCGACGGGACGTACGAGTTGGTGCCCGCGTCCGAGAGTGAGCAGCGTGAAGCTCAAGTGAATCTAACTGAAGTTGCCGAAGACCCGAACCGAAGTTCGGAAGAGCCCCAAGCTAACTGTTCACAAGAAGGCAAGCCCCGGAGCATGAACCCTATTTTCTAAACTTATGCAACTTATTACTCTACTTTACTTGTGCATTAAGTTTATAGGGGTTGGATGAAAACTTAGTTGCATGATCCTAGGTACCCATGCTCTGAACACTAGATGCCAGGTTCGATAGAATGCTATGCTAATAAGACTCGGTAAAAGTCGAGTGATTTCCCGTCACTCGCGAGAAATTAGGAGTTGATTGTTTACTACACGCTGCAATCATAAGGACACGGACGGGCTATGGTACGATGTTTACGGTTGAGGCCCGTCTGTTTAGTGAAAAATGCTAAGGCCGCAGTGTGTGGTAGTGGTGGTTAAGTCTTTGAACGTACTAACCACATGCCGAGAATATGGTAATCGGTAAGCTTAAGTACTGGATTGAACCGAGGCCGGAATATACTCCCCACTGTCTTGAATTCGTTCACATCTAGCTAATGGCAGGTGCATGTGCCGCCATGGCCCGGCTGCGTCCGTGGTCCATGGGGACGTGTAGTCGAGGGCGGTGGGCCTGTTCCGTGAAGCGGGAATTGAAGGGAAAAGTTGCACGTGTGACTCTTGGAGTAACCACGTGACGTGTGTTTAGGTTTCCCTTGCAAGGTTAAGAAATTCGATTCGAATCGTCCGTTTCTCACGGCTATTGAGACTGCTTAACCACTTTTACCCACAGAGTAAGAAGAGGAACAATGATGATGAATAAACTTGTTGGATGAAAATTTAATGCTTCACCATGTATGATATTGGATAGTTGCTTACCTAGAATGGTTAAAGAAAGCTAGAACTTGGAGCTAAAATCTGAAAGTAAGGACCTACTATATATGATTTTTGGCAAAACAAACCCCTCAAGCCAAAAGCCTCGCACGTCTAAAAGTCGGCTAAGTATACCCCATTAGTCAGGTAAACCTTGCTGAGTATTAGTATACTCAGCCTTGCTTGTGGCTTATTTTCAGGTGAGACTTTCGAAGATATGATTGCTAGCTTGACCTGGCCGTGTACTCTTCCCCCTGGTTGGTCGGTGGAATGGGATACGCCCCCGTCCAACGAAGATAATGCCGAGTGATGTCTTGTACGGGCTTCATCGAGACATCCTTATCGTCGGAGTAGCTTTCGTTGTTTTATTTTCCGCTGCAACTTAAACTCTGAAGAACTTATTAGTTATGATCATTGAAGTACTTGGTTTCTAAACTCAAAACTTGGTATGTAATATTCACTTATGATAATGTTGTAATATTTGCTGGAATGTGGTATTCTCTGGGCTCATCGTCGCATGAGCGTTTGTATGTATGGCGCTCGATCCGCTTACCGTGGTTGTATCGGGAGGTTATACCCGACAGACCAGTGGATTACTCCGTTTGAAGTGTAAGGTTAACCGAGATTGCCCTAATGGTGATGGTTAATACACTTGAGCCGGATTAATTCAGGTGGTTCTGCCACAAGAGCAGTTGTATTAATGCCTAAATACCACAAAAAAAGTCTAGAATCTTTTTCCTTTCTGTAACCTATTTATATTATTTTGTGGTAGGAAAATTTCACTAATTCAAATAATTAGTTTCTGTGCTTGGAAAATTTTCGACTTTTTACTGTAGCACACTTTAGAGTAGCTCTTGCTTTATAAAAAGTTTCATACATAGAAACCCTGTAAAACATCCTATAGAAATTAATCCTTATTAAAATAGGTGTGTCTTATCCAATTTATTATGCTTTGTATCTTGCACAGTAAAATCTGAAATATTTATAGTAATACATATTTGGATAGATTAATCCCTTGTAAGAGTTTTGGTGTCAATACTTGCATGGTTTGTTCTGTATAAAAATAACTAGGTTCTAGTAGTAGCTGTGTATTACTTTTTTTATAATTATTCTGCTGCGTGAAAATGTCTGAAATTTTTATAGTGCTTTTATCTCTGCATAATGTGCTCTAAATAAAAATTTCATCACCAGAAGTTACATAATCCAGAAGTTGTGTTTAATCCATTTTGTGCTTAGAAAATTAAGTTTCCAATATAACACAACCCCTTCTTGTTTAATGAAGTTAATAGTTAAGGTATACTCTATTAACAATTGCCCAAAGAAATCTTAACTAAGTAACTTCCCAACAAAATCGATGTTTTGTGGACTACCACTTTATCGTGAAGGAAAACAATCGTCATATACCATCACTATAACTTACACTTGTGCATTCATATAGAATCGACTACTCTCGCCGACGGAACGTACGAGCTGGTGCCCGCGTCCGAGAGTGAGCAGCGTGAAGCTCAAGTAAATCTAACTGAAGCTCTCGAAGACCTGAGCCTAAGTTCGGACGAGCCCCAAGCTAGCTTTACCCAAGAAGGCAAGCCCCGGAGCATGAACCCTAATTTCCAAACTTATGCAATTTATTACTCTACTTTACTTGTGCATTAAGTTTATAGGAGTTGAATGAAAACTTAGTCGCATGATCCTAGGTACCCATGCTCTGAACACTAGATGTAAGTTCGATAGAATGCTATGGTAATAGGACTCGGTAAAAGTCAAGTGATTTCCTGTCACTCACGAGAATATAGGAGTTGAATGTTTACTACATGCTGCAATCATAAGGTCGACGGACGGGGCTATGGTACGATGTTTATGTTGATAATTGAGGCCCCATCTGTTTAGTGAAAAATGCTAAGGTCGCAGTGTGTGGTAGTGATGGTTAAGTCTTTGAACGTACTAACCACATGCCGAGAATATGGTAATCGGTAAGCTTAAGTATCGGATTGAACCGAGGCCGGAATATACTCCCCACCGTGTTGAATTCATTCACATCTAGCTAATGGCGGGTGCATATGCCGCCATGGCCGGGCCATGGGGACGTGTAGTCGAGGGCGGTGTGACTCTGAGAGTAACCACGTGACGTGTGTTTTGCAAGGTTAAGAAATTCGATTCGAATCGTCCGTTTCTCGCGGTTATTGAGACTGCTTGACCCTTTTACCACATAGAGTAAGAAGAGGAACAATGATGATGATTAATCTTATTGGATGCAAAATAATTCTTCCACCATGTATGATATTGGATAGTTGCTTACCTAGAATGGTTAAAGAAAGCTAGAACTTGGAGCTAAAATTTGAAAGTAAGGACCTACTTATATATGTTTTTCGGCAAAACAAACCCCTCAAGCCAAAAGCCTTGCATGTCTAGGAGTCGGCTAAGTATATTCCACTAGTCGGGTAAGCCTTGCTGAGTATTAGTATACTCAGCCTTGCTTGTGGCTTGTTTTCAGGTGAAACTTTCGAGGATATGATCGCTAGTTTGACTTGGCCTTGTACCCTCCTCCTGGTTGGTCGGTGGAATGGGATACGCCCCCGGCCAACGGTGATAATGCCGAGTGATGTTTCATACGGGCTTCATCGAGACATCCTGTACCGTCGAGTAGTTTATCATTATTTTTCCGCTATATTGAACTCTGAAGAGCTCAATTAGTTTGAACTCTGAAATACCTTGTTTTACGAATTTGAACTCCGGTTGTAATAATAATTTATGATGAACCTGTAATGTAAAATTTGTGGAATGTTGTATCCTTTGGGCTCACCTACGTGTGAGTACATGTATGTGTGGTTTCGATCGGCAAAAACCGTGGTTGTATCGGGAGGTTACCCGACAGACCAATGGATTATTCCGTTTGAAGTGCGAGTTAGCCCAGATTGCCCTTGTGGTGATGGTTAGCGCGCTTAAGCCGGTTTAATTCAGGTGGTTCTGCCACAGCTGGTATCAGAGCCGAAATGCATACGCCAGAGAATGCAACAAGCCTTAAAAACTTGTTTTCATAAAATTTGACCAAAAAAATGCGTTTGCCCCATGAGCAGAAAAATGCGTTTGCCCCATGACCAGAAAAACCCCTTCTTGGTTGTGTGCTTATGCAAGAAAATCGAGTTATCGCCTATTCTTCACGAGCCCTTCGGCCCCATGAGCAGAATTATCCGACCCATGATCTCAAATTAGCAGCAGTCATTCATGCTCTAAAAATATGGAGACATTATCTCATGGGCACTCATTGTGATATCTACACCGATCACAAGAGTCTCAAATATATCTTCACCCAAGCCGATCTAAATATGAGACAAAGAAGATGGCTAGAATTAATATAGGATTATGATCTCGAGGTGCATTATCACCCCGACAAGGCTAATGTAGTCGCGGATGCACTCAGCCGCAAGGCCCATTGCCATTGCCTATCAGTGGAAATCTATAATGAGTCATTATGTTCGGAAATGAGGAAGCTTAGTTTGAAAATGATTTCCCAATGCACTCTGAATCGCATCTCAGTCGAGCCCACTCTTCACAACCAGATCATCATGGCACAACTACACGATGAATGAGTTAAGATCATCAAACAAAAACTCTCTCTAGGAGAAGAGAAATACAAATGTTTCCGCCAGGACCATAAGGGAGTTCTATGGTTCGAAAGTCGCATAGTCGTTCCAAAGAATCATGAACTCCGTAAGCAAATCCTTGATGAGGCACACCTTTCCAAATTTTCTATTCACCCCGGTAGTAGCAAAATATATCAAGATCTTAAGCGAAATTTCTGGTGGACTAGAATGAAAAGGGAAATTGCTAAGTATGTCTCAGAATGTGACACATGTCAGAGAGTAAAAGCCAGCCACTTGAAAGTAGCCGGTACACTTCAACCTTTGCCTATACCGTCATGGAAATGGGAAGACATAAGTATGGATTTCATTGTTGGATTGCCAAGTACCGCACAAAAACATGATTCCATATGGGTTATCGTTGATAGACTCACAAAGATGGCACATTTTCTTCCGGTACACACCACCTATACTGCCAAGAAATATGCCGAGATTTATCTCGATCGCATTGTTTGCCTACATGGAGTACTGAAGACTATTATTTCCGATCGTGGTACTCAGTTTGTAGCACGCTTTTGGGAACAATTGCAAGCTTCCCTTGGTACTAAATTGATTCGAAGCTCAGCCTATCATCCTCAAACTGACGGACAAACTGAAAGAGTAAACCAAATTCTTGAAGACATGCTTCGAGCTTGCGTCATTCACTGTGGCAAGAGTTGGGACAAATGCCTATCCCTAGCAGAGTTCTCATATAACAATAGCTATCAAGAGAGTTTGAAAATGGCACCATTTGAGGCCTTATACGAATGAAGGTGTCGAACCTCTTTGAGTTGGTCACAGACTAGAGAACGCAAAATATTTGGATCAGACTTGGTAATCGAGGCAGAAGAAAAAGTGAGAGTAATACAAGAAAACCTTAGAGCCGCACAATCCAGGCAAAAGAGCTATTTCGACAGAAGGAGAAGGCCACTAAAATTTGAAGTTGGTGACCACGTCTACCTTCGAGTTTCAACAACCAAGGGTGTACAACGATTCGGAGTCAAAGGAAAATTAGCTCCCCGTTATGTTGGTCCCTACGAAATCCTCGAGAGCTGTGGACCCGTAGCCTATAGAATTCGACTGCACCCTCAGCTTGCAGCCATCCATGATGTCTTTCACGTATCTCAACTCAAGAAGTGTGTCCGAGTCCCTACCGAGGTTGTCGAACAACAGGAAATATTAGTAGAGCCCGACCTCTCATATGTTGAGTACCCTATCAAAATCATGGACCAAAAAGAAAGAAGCACTAGGAGGAAAGTGATTAAAATGTACAAAATTCAATGGAATCATCACACTGAGGAAGAAGCCACGTGGGAAACTGAAAGCTATCTAAACCAAAATTTCCCGGGTTTTCTCAACTCTACCGAAGGTACACACACTGTCCACACTAAGCCTATTGCCCGAATCTCGGGGCGAGATTCTTTTTAAGGGGGGAAGGCTGTAACACCTCACATGTTTAAATTATGAAATAATCCTCATTAGCTTAACACGATGCATAAATAACTAAGAAAAGTTTAAAAGACATGAGTTATAAATTGGTTTTGCCTTGAATTGAAAATAGTTGTGTATATGTGCATAAGTACATGTACTTTAATCAAACAATTTAAATAACTTTCACCTCGATGCAACCATGGCTACAAAACCGAATAGGCACATCGTTATTGACTTGATAATCAAAAGTCAAGTTGAAGCCTAGGAGAGAATACAAATTTTTGCCCAGGAAATGACGTGCCCTCCAATTTATACTTTTGAGTTTTTAAAATAACTTCTAAACTAGAACTCAAATGAACTTTGGCCTGAAACAAAACTTGTGTAACTTTTTATTTTGAACAACTTTCATGTTCAAGGATTTTTGAGTTGCAACACGAAAATTTGAGAAACACTTGAAATTGCAAACTAGCCCCTGCCTTTTCTTCTATTTTCACTGCAGACCCTTCTTTCTACGCTCCGCCCGACCCTTGCTCGCCCGACCCTCGCTTCGCCCGACCCTTTCGTTCGCCCGACCCTTTCGCTTCGCCCGACCCTCGTTTCGCCCGACCCTTGCTTCGCCCGACCCCTCGCTTCGCCCGACCCTCCGCCGCCGCGCAGTCGCCGCAGGCCACTTGGGCGGCGATGCCTGACCGGCGCTAGGCGCAGGGCCAATGCCTGGCCGCGCCCGCACGCTGCGCTCCCCCCAGTCCGCGCACGCCACGCGCACGCCGGCGACGCGCGCCTCTGCTCGCCACCCGCCGCGCCCAATGGACGAACCGCGCCATGCCCGTGTCCCCGCCGCGTCCCGCCAGTCGCCGCGCTCGCCGCCCGACAAGCCAGCTGCTGCAGCTCCTCGCCCAACCCGCGCGCCACGTGATCTCTCGCTCCCCACGCAAAATCCTCAACGCCCGATGCCCTGCCCGCACCCGCCGTACGCCGCGCCGGCTCTGTTCGCCGCCCACCGCGACCAGTAATGCACCCCTGTCGTGCCGCCCGCGCCCGCGCCTCGTAGTCCAGTCCTGCCCCTTCTCCCTCCTCTCTCTGCCTACATAAGACCACACTGAGCCCCCCCTCGCGCACCCGTACACCAGAACACCGCCGCCGCCACCATTACCGCCGTCGTGCACCACCCGCCCGTGGAGCACCACTCCCCAGCCTCCCACTGCCCAAACCCATCGCCCAACAAGCTTGCCCTCCCTCCACTGAAGCTCACCGGCCTCTTCCCCGGCCAACTGGACCGTTGGAGCACCGCCAGCGCACCAGCGCCGCTGCCGCCCCTTGCTGCTCCGTGGACGGCCCACTCCGAGGCTCCTCCGTCCAAGCCAAGCCTCGAAACGGGTTCCCCTCAACGCCGCGAAGCTCATCGACCAGCCCACAGCCTCCCCTCCTCGCCGGAGCATCGTTGCCGACGCTCCGCCCCGCCGCCGCCCCTCTGCTCCGCGCCGACGAGCCACCTCCGGTCACCCCCAACCCCGACCAAGGCCACCCCAATGTAGCCCATGCCTTCCCCGTCCTCCTCCCCCACCTTGCCCCCGCTGCCGACGAGCCCCCTCGCCGGAATCTGGCCGGCCGCCATGCCAGCGCCGCCAGGGACCACATTGCTTTGATTGCAATCTTCCTAGGGGCCTGCACGCAAGTTTCTAGGGACCCCTCTATAAAAGAAAGTTTTAAACCTAGTTTCAAAAATAGTGAATTTGTAAACTTCATATAAAATCGTTGAAAAATCGGAAAAATACAAACTCAAATGTTCTGTAATCTTTAGAAGAAGATCTACAACTTTTAATACATGCATTTCTTCAGTTGCTTGCTAAATCTTGCTATGAATTAAATAGAAGGTTTAATAAACTTTATTTGTACCCACTGTTGTAGACAAAGGCTAAACTTGAAAATTTAACAGTAGATTAGTTGCTTGATTTATAGGCCATTGTAAAAATATTAGGACCAGAACCCATCTCTAGCTAAACTTTTGATAAACCTTGTTTATATCATGAAATAATAAAACTAATTTGTAACTGATGTTATATTGTGATTCATGTGGTGAAACTTTTCCAGAGCTGTTATATTGATGCCTAAATACCACAGAAAAAGTTTAGAACCTTTTTCCTCTCTGTAACCTATTTATATAATTTTATGGTAGGAAAAATGCACTAATCCAAATAATTAGTTTCTTTACTTGGAAAATGTTCAACATTTTATAGTAAGACATTTTAGAGTAGCTCTTTCTGTATAAAAAGGTTCATACACTGAAACCCTGTAAAACATCCTATAGTAATTGATCTTTATTAAAATAGGTGTATCTTGTCCTATTTATTATGCTTTGTGTCTTGCTCAATAAAATCTAAAAAAATTACAGTAACACATATATGGATAAATTAACACCCTGTAAAAGTTTTAGCTTCAAAACAAGAATGTTTTGTTCTGTATAAAAATAACTAGGTTCTAGCAGTGGCTGTGTATTATTCTTTTTTATAATTATTCTGCTGCGTGAAAATGTCTAAAATTTTTACAGTGCTTTTGTCTCTGCATAATGTGCTCTGAATAAAAATTTCATCACCAGAAGTTACCTAGTCCAGAAGTTGTGTTTAATTCATGTTGTGCTTAGAAAATTAAGTTTCCAATATAACACAACCCCTTCTTGTTTAATGAAGTTAATAGTTTAAGTTATACACTATTAACAATTGCCCAAAGAAATCTTAACTAAGTAACTTCACAACCAAATTGATGTTTTGTGGACTGCAACTTTATCGTGAAAAAAAATAATCGTCATATACCATCACTACAACTTACACTTGTGCATTCATATAGAATCGACTACTCTTGCTGACGGAACGTACGAGCTGGTGCCTGCGTCCGTGAGTGAGCAGCGTGAAGCTCAAGTAAATCTAACTGAAGCTTTCAAAGACCTGAGCCCAAGTTCGGACGAGCCCCAGGCTAACTTTACCCAAGAAGGCAAGCCCCGGAGCATGAATCCTATTTTCTTAAACTTATGCAACTTATTACTCTACCTTAGTTGTGCATTAAGTTTATAGGAGTTGAATGAAAACTTAATGGCATGATCCTAGGTACCCATGCTCTAAACACTAGATGTAAGGTTCGATAGAATGCTATGCTAATAGGACTCCGGTAAAAGCCGAGTGATTTCCGGTCACTCGCGAGAATTTAGGAGTTGAATGTTTACTACATGCTGCAATCATAAGGTCGACGGACGGTGCTATGGTATGATGTTTATGTTGATGATTGAGGCCCCGTCTGTTTAGTGAAAAATGCTAAGGCCGCAGTGTGTGGTAGTGGTGGTTAAGTCTTTGAACGTACTAATCACATGCCGAGAATATGTTAATCGGTAAGCTTAAGTACCGGATTGAACCGAGGCCGGAATATACTCCCCACCGTCTTGAATTCGTTCACATCTAGCTAATGGCGGGTGCATTTGTCGCCATGGCCGGGTCCATGGGGACGTGTAGTCGAGGGCGGTGGGCCTGTTCCGTGAAGCGGGAATTGAAGGGAAAAGTTGCATGTGTGACGCTGGGAGTAACCACGTGACGTGTGTTTAGGTTTCCCTTGCAAGGTTAAGAAATTCGATTCGAATCGTCCGTTTCTCGCGGTTATTGAGACTGCTTGACCCTTTTACCACATAGAGTAAGAAGAAGAACAATGATGATGATTAATCTTGTTGGATGAAAAATTAATTCTTCCACCATATATGATATTGGATAGTTGCTTGCCTAGAATGGTTAAAGAAAACTAGAACTTGGAGCTAAAATTTGAAAGTAAGGACCTACTTATATATGCTTTTCGGCAAAACAAACCCCTCAAGCCAAAAGCCTTGCATGTCTAGGAGTCGGCTAAGTATATTCCACTAGTCGGGTAAGCCTTGCTGAGTATTAGTATACTCAGCCTTGCTTGTGGCTTGTTTTTAGGTGAAACTTTCGAGGATATGATTGCTAGTTTGACTTGGCCTTGTACCCTTCCTCCTGGTTGGTCGGTGGAACGGGATACGCCCCCGGCCAACGGTGATAATGCCGAGTGATGTCTCGTACGGGCTTCATCGAGACATCCTGTACCGTCGAGTAGTTTATCGTTATTTTTCCGCTGCATTGAACTCTGAAGAACTCAATTAGTTTGAACTTTGAAGTACCTTGTTTTACGAATTTGAACTCCGGTTGTAATAATAATTTATGATAGACCTGTGATGTAAAATTTGTGGAATGTTGTATCCTCTGGGCTCACCTTCGTGTGAGTACATGTATGTGTGGTTTCGATCGGCAAAAACCGTGGTTGTATCGGGAGGTTACCCGACAGACCAGTGGATTATTCCGTTTGAAGTACGAGTTAGCCCGGAGCTCTTGTGGTGATGGTTAGTGCGCTTGAGCCGGTTTAATTCAAGTGGTTCTGCCACAGAAATAAATTTCCTAAACCCTCTTATCGACTTATGCCAGAGTTGGACTTGACACAAAACCCCAATTGACCACAAAACGCTACGGGGCCAATTTGGCCCAATCGGCAATAATATTCAATCGGTATTTGGCTGAACCCCTTGTGAAAAATCGGCCAAACCTCCAATCGGCAACCCCATCGGCCTGCCCCTATTTATCTCCTCTCATTCATCAGAATCAGCCAATTTTCATTCTTTGTAACACCCTAGGTGTTTAAAATCCTAAACAAGAAAAATCTAAACATAGCATCATGCCTAATAACCTAGAATCATTAAAACAATGCATTTGAATATGTGTATGCATGTGCATGTGTATGTATGCGTATATGTGAGTTCTGTTCTTTTGTGTTTATAACCTTTTCATGCTCCACATTTCACGACAAATGTAGTATGTAAACACACTCAGATTTTAGTACCTTACAATGTGTACTTCAAAACACCAATTGCAAATTATAAATTTAACACAGGCAATGACTAGTAATTCAAATCCTAGTAGTCTTGAATTTAAAATAACTTTTAAACCGTGGCTCAAATGAACTTTGGGCTAAACCAAAAGTTGTAGATTTTCAAATTCCCTACAACTTTTGTGTTCAGAGTTTTTCAAGTTTCGGTTTGAAATTTTAAGAAAATTTAATTTGAATCCCGACCCTTTTCTCTCTCCCTCCCTCTGCCTTCTCTCCCCTCCCCTGTTCTGCTCCAGCTGGTAGAGAAGCGCCACCACGCGGCAGGGCATCCCTGCGCCAGTGAGCCGTGCCAAGGACAGCGCCCCGACAGGCACCGACCGGCCCGCGACCAAATCGCCCTCCCCTGCCCCGTATCCATCCATGCCTAATGCGCGCGCGCCACGACGCGCCGGCAACGCCGCGCCCTTGCCGCGGCCTTGTCCTGGTTGCGCCTTCCTCTGTTGTGTCGCGCCCAGCTCCACCCCCTTCCCTGTGTGCCTATAAAAGGGGTTGCACCGAGCCTTTTCTCAGACGCGCCGAGAACCACCACTACCCCGCCATTAACGCCGGGCGGTAAAATTGCTTCCAACCAAATCATAAGGAACGTACCGATCAAGTTGGGTAGTAAAACTATCAAAACCGACCTTATCCTTTTGGCACTTGAAGGCATGGAAATTATTTTGGGGATAAATTGGATGGCTCTGCACGGGGTTACATTAGATATTTCTTCCTGAGCCATGGAAATAAACTCTCCTAGTCACGGAGCCACTACTCTTTACCTACCTTTCCAGGAATGCATAAATTCCTGTGCTTTCACGATGGAAGGAGTCAAACTAGAAGATATTCCCGTGGTGTGCGAGTATGTCAATGTTTCTCCAGATGACTTGCCAGGAATGCCACCAGATAGGGACACTGAGTTCATCATCGAACTGCAGCCCGGCACTGCACCTATCTCAAAAAGACCCTATAGAATGCCACCCAAGGAGTTGGTTGAATTGAAACTACAACTGCAGAAACTTTTAGATAAAGGTTTCATTCGTCCTAGTGCATCACCTTGGGGTTGCCCAGCCCTATTTGTGAAGAAGAAGGATGATAGTTTGTGGTTGTGTGTGGACTACCGACCTCTCAATGCGGTGACAATCAAAAATTAATATTCACTTTCCCGCATTGATGTTCTCTTCGATCAATTAGTGGGAGCTAGAGTCTTCTCAAAAATTGATCTTCGCTCTAGCTATCATCAGATCAAGATTCGTCCATGTGCTATCCCGAAGACTGCATTTTCCACACGATACGGGCTATATGAGTATCTGGTCATGTCTTTCGGACTCACAAATGCTCCTGCATACTTCATGTATCTTATGAATTCGGTATTCATGCCCGAACTTGACAAGTTCGTTGTTTGATGACATCCTTATTTATTCCAAGAATGAGGAAGATCATGCTAAACACCTCCACATTGTTCTCTAGCGTCTTAGAGACCATCAGCTCTATGCTAAGTTCTCTAAGTGTGAATTCTGGATGGATAGTGTAAAATTTTTGGGCCACACTATTTCCAGCAAAGGCATAGCCATTGATCCTAGCACAGTACAAGAGGTGATGGATTGGAAACCTCCCACCTCCGTCCATCGGATTCGCAATTTTCTTAGTTTAGCTGGTTATTATCGCCGCTTTATTCCGAACTTCTCTAGAATCGCTAAGCCTAGTTTGTGTTGAGCGAGAAATGTGAAAAAGCTTTCCACACTCTTCGAGAACACCTGACTACAGCCCAGACTTAGCTCAACCCGATAACACCAAGCCATTTGATGTTTATTGTGACGCATCCGGCACTGGTCTTGGTTGTGTGCTTATGCAAGACAATCGAGTCACTGCCTACGCTTCACGAGCTCTTCGACTTCATGAGCAAAATTATCCAACACATGATCTCAAGCTAGCAGCTGTCATTCATGCTCTAAAGATATGGAGACACTATCTCATGGGCACTCATTGCAATATCTACACCGACTATAAAAGTCTCAAATATATCTTCACCCAAGCCGATCTGAATATGAGACAAAGAAGATGGTTGGACTCGATCAAAGATTATGATCTTGAAGTACAATATCACCCAGGAAAGGCTAATGTAGTCGTAGATGCTCTAAGCCGCAAGGCTCATTGCAATTGCTTGACTGCAGAATTCTATAATGGAACGTTACGTCATGAGATGAGGAAACTCAATTTGGAAATGATTCCCCATGGCACTTTAAATCATATCTCTGTTGAACCAACCCTTCATGATCAAATCATCATGGCACAATTACATGATGAAGGTGTTAAAATCATCAAGCAAAAACTCTCTCAAGGAGAGGAGAAATATAAATGTTTTCGCCAAGACAAGAATGGAGTTCTATGGTTTGAATCTCGCATAGTGGTTCCAAAGAATCATGAGCTCCGAAAACAAATTCTTGACGAGGCACATCTTCCAAGTTCTCTATTCACCCGGGTAGTAGCAAAATATATCAAGATCTTAGGCAAAACTTTTGGTGGACTAGAATGAAAAGGGAAATCACCAAGTATGTCTCGGAATATGACACATGTCAGAGGGTTAAAGCTAGCCACTTGAAGGTAGCCGGTACACTCCAACCCTTGCTTATACCATCATGGAAATGGGAGGATATAAGTATGGATTTCATTATTGGATTACCCAACACCTCCCAAAAGCATGATTCCATATGGGTTATCGTGGATAGACTCACAAAAATGGCACATTTTATTCCGGTACACACTACCTTCACTGCCAAGAAATATGCCGAAATTTACCTCGATCGCACTGTTTGCTTACATGGAGTACCCAAGACGATTATTTCAGATTGTGGTGCTCAATTCATAGCACGTTTTTGGGAACACTTACAAGCTTCTCTTGGCACCAAATTGATTCGAAGTTCTTGATCAAAAGGAAAGGGTCACTAGAAGAAAAGTGGTTAAAGTGTATAAAATCCAATGGAGCCATCACACCGAAGAGGAAGCCACATGGGAATCTCGGGACAAAATTCTTTTTAAGGGGGGAAGGCGGTAACACCCTAGGTGTTTAAAATCCTAAACAAGAAAATCTAAACATAACTTCATGCATAATAACCTAGAATCATTAAAACAATGCATTTAAATATGTGTGTGCATGTGCATGTGTATGTATGCGTGTATGTGAGTTCTGTTCTTTTGTGTTTATAACCTTTTCATGCTCCACATTTCATGACAAATGTAGTATATAAACACACACAGATTTAAGTACCTTACAATGTGTACTTCAAAACACCAATTGCAAATTCAAAATTTAACACACGCAATGACTAGTAATTCAAATCCTAGTAGTCTTGAATTACAAATAACTTTTAAACCGTGGCTCAAATGAACTTTAGGCTAAAACTTTTAAACCGTGGCTCAAATGAACTTTAGGCTAAACCGTAGATTTTCAAATTCTCTACAACTTTCGTGTTCAGAGTTTTTCAAGTTTTGATTCAAAATTTTAAGAAAATTTAATTTGAATCCCGACCCTTTTCTCCCTCCCTCCCTCTGCCTTTATCTACCCTCCCCTGTTCTGCTCTAGTCGGCAGAGAAGCTGTGACAACCCTGGTAAAAATTTCATTTCTAAAATCAGTATCATTAGCCTAACCCTATGCTTAAACCAACTAATAAAAGGGTGAAAAGAATTAGAACGAGTTCAGTTGGAATTCAAAGTTAATTTGAGCACATTTGGTCAATTTTGAACTTTTAAATTTAACTTTCAAACCATAAGCCAAATGAGATTTTTCCTGAAACTAAAGTTGTAGAACTTTTTATTTTGAACAACTTTCGTGTTCAAAAGTTTTTGAAATTCAAATCAGAAAAAGGAGAAAATGCCCTGTTTGCACCCAGCCCCCTGAAGTTTTTAAAATTTTTGCACTTAGGTCCCTCCCTCACCCCTCCCTCCTCTGCTGCACCGCAAGCTCGCCCGACCGCCGCCGGCCACCTGGCCCTCGACGCCTGTGCAGCACCAGACGCCGAGCAACCCCCGACGCCCTGCCTGCTGCCCGCCCCCGCTGCCCAACCGCGGCCGCGCCTTTTCTTCTCCCTCCCGCACGGCATGCCCCTGCCCAACCCGCGGCTCTGCTGCACCGCCGCGCCGCCCAGCCACTGGCCGCCGCCCCGCCACCCAACGGCGTGCCCCCGTCGTGCCGTTCGAGCTCCCCAACCGCCCGCCAGCGCCGCCTACACGCGACGTCGTGCCCCAGGCGCGCCCAGCGCACGCACGCCACGCGCACGACGCGCCTCTGGCCGCTGGTCACCGCCGGCCGCACCAATGGCGTCCAGCCTCGCCGCCCCCTCCACCTCGCGCCCCGGCCGTGCCGAGCCCGCCCCCGCGAGCTCCACCAGCTATAAAGCCGGCACAGCGCCCCTCCCTCCCCTCCTTTCTTCTTCCCCGCAGAATAGAGAGCTCCATTGCCGCCGGCCCCCACCTCGCCGTGGAACCCCCTGCTCCGGCCCACCTCCGCCCGAGACAAGCACTGAAACGGATTCCCCTCAGTGCGTTGAAGCTCCCCAGCCCGAGCCCCGCCGCCCTCCTCGCCGGAGCGCCGCCGTCCGCGCCGCCCCTCCGCCGCCGCCCCTGCTCTCCGCGGCCAGTCCGCCACCGGCCATCCCAAGCCACTCCAAGACCACCAATAGGTGCGCCCTGGTTCCCTCTCCGTTCTCCCCCACCTTGCCCTCGCCGCCGGCGACCGAGCTCGCCGGAATTTGGCCGGACAGGATGACCCCGCCGTGAAATTGCGACCAGGGACCACATTGCAAGCGCCCAAATCTTTCTAGGGGGTTTTCTGCTAGTTTTCAGGGACCCCTTTGTAAAGAAAGTTTTAACCAAATCAGTGAAATTGTAAAATTCGTATAAAATCGTAGAAAATTCAAATAAATGTAAACTCAACTGTTCTGGAATCCTTAGAAGAAACTCTACAACTTTTGTTACATAAAGTTCCTCAGATTCTCAATATATTTTGCTCTAGAACTAATGGAAGGTTTAATGGACTTCTTTTGAACCCACTGTTGTAGATCATTGCTGACCCTAAATTTTGGGCAGTGAGTTACTTGCTTGATGTTTAGGACTGTGTAAAAAGATCAGGACCAAAAGCCATATCTAGATACACTTTTTGTCCAACATTGTTTTATGCCATAAAGTGATAGAACTAATTATTCCTGCTGTTCTGTGATGTTTAATGTCATGAAACTTTTTCTGTGCCGTTGTAGTGATACCTAGAGGCCAAAGAAAAATTTAGAAACATTTTTACTATATGTAACCTGTTCATATGAATTTGTGGTAGGAAAACTTCACTAATTCAAAATAATTAGTAAAGCCCTTATAAAATGTTCATCTTTTTACTATGAAACACAATAGAGTAGCTCAACCTGTACAAAAATTTTCAAACATAGAAACCCTGTATAACATCCTGTAGAAAATAATCTTTAATAACATGAGCGTAGCTTGTCCCATTTATTATGCTCTAAATCATGTACAATAAAATCTGAAAAATTTACAGTAGCACAAATATGGTTATAACAACACCCTGTAAAATTTGTAGCATCAATACTTGCATGGGTTGTTCTGTATAAAAATAACTAGATTCTAGCAGTGGCTGTGTATTACATTTTTCATATTTAACATGCTACACAAAAATGTCTGAAATTTTTACAGTGATCTTATCTCTGCATAATGTACTTTGACTAAAAATGTTATTACCAGAAGCTAACTAGATCAGTAATTGTGTTCAACTCATGTTTGTGTTTAAAAAGAAACTAAGTTTTCAATATAACACAACCCCTTCTTCTTGAATGAAGTTAAATAGATTAAGATAAACTCTATAAATGATTGCCCAGGAAAGGTTAAAGTAAATAACTTCACAGCAAAACTTATGCCCTATGAACTGCAACTTTATCGTAAAGGAAATAATATCTCTTACTATCACAACTACTTAAACTTGTGCATTCATGTAGAAACGACTACTCTCGCCGACGGAACGTACGAGTTGGTGCCCGCGTCCGAGAGTGAGCAGTGTGAAGCTCAAGTGAATCTAACTGAAGTTGCCGAAGACCCGAGCCTAAGTTCGGAAGAGCCCCGGACTAACTTTTCACAAGAAGGCAAGCCCCGGAGCATGAACCCTATTTTCTAAACTTATGCAACTTATTACTCTACTTTACTTGTGCATTAAGTTTATAGGAGTCGGATGAAAACTTAGTTGCATGATCCTAGGTACCCATGCTCTGAACACTAGATGCAAGGTTCGATAGAATGCTATGCTAATAGGACTCGGTAAAAGTCGAGTGATTTCCTGTCACTCGCGAGAAATTAGGAGTTGATTGTTTACTACACGCTGCAATCATAAGGACGACGGACGGGCTATGGTACGATGTTCATGTTGATGATTTGAGGCCCGTCTGTCTAGTGAAAAATGCTAAGGCCGCAGTGTGTGGTAAGTGATGGTTAAGTCTTTGAACGTACTAACCACATGCCGAGAATATGGTAATCGGTAAGCTTAAGTACCGGATTGAACCGAGGCCGGAATATACTCCCCACTGTCTTGAATTCGTTCACATCTAGCTAATGGCGGGTGCATCGGCCGCCATGGCCCGGCTGCGTCCGTGGTCCATGGGGAGGTGTAGTCGAGGGCGGTGGGCCTGTTCCGTGAAGCGGGAATTGAAGGGAAAAGTTGCACGTGTGACTCTGTGAGTAACCACGTGACGTGTGTTTAGGTTTCCCTTGCAAGGTTAAGAAATTCGATTCGAATCGTCCGTTTCTCACGGCTATTGAGACTGCTTAACCACTTTTACCCACAGAGTAAGAAGAGGAACAATGATGATGAATAAACTTGTTGGATGAAAATTTAATGCTTCACCATGTATGATATTGGATAGTTGCTTACCTAGAATGGTTAAAGAAAGCTAGAACTTGGAGCTAAAATCTGAAAGTAAGGACCTACTAGATATGCTTTTTGGCAAAACAAACCCCTCAAGCCAAAAGCCTCGCATGTCTAGGAGTCGGCTAAGTATACCCCAATAGTCGGGTAAGCCTTGCTGAGTATTAGTATACTCAGCCTTGCTTGTGGCTCATTTTCAGGTGAGACCTTTGAAGATATGATTGCTAGTTTGACTTGGCCCTGCACTCTTCCCCCTGGTTGGTCGGTGGAATGGGATTCGCCCCCGTCCAACGGAGATAATGCCGAGTGATGTCTCGTACGGGCTTCATCGAGACATTCTGTATCGTCGAGTAGTTTCCGTTGTTTATTTCCGCTGCAACTTAAAACTCTGAAGAACTTTTGAGAGCATTGAAGTGCTTGATTCCTAAAATCAAAACTTGGTCTATAATATTTACTTATGTTAATGTTGTAATATTTGCTGGAATGTGGTATTCTCTGGGCTCATCGTCGCATGAGCGTTTGTATGTATGGCGCTCGATCCGTTCACCGTGGTTGTATCGGGAGGTTATACCCGACAGACCAGTGGATTACTCCGTTTGAAGTGTGAGGTTAACCGAGATTGCCTTAATGGTGATGGTTAATACACTTGAGCCGGATTAATTCAGGTGGTTCTGCCACAGCTGGTATCAGAGCCGTAGCTGGTGCCACAGCTGGCAACAGCGGACACCGGAGCCAAAATACATACTCCAGAGAATGCGACAAGCCTTAAAAACTTGTTTTCATAAAACTTGACTAGAAGAATGTGTTGCGAAATGCGTTGGTACGTTAAGGATGGTGCCTAGTTCGTAAAGCCCTAAGGGATTATGGGAAAGTTTATTAGGTGGCTATCTAACTTCTATATATATTATCAACTGACTTCCAGCACATTACTTTCTGTCAAAACTTACTTTCATGTACAACCGACCTTAAATTCTGTAACGACGCACTCGTCGCTAAGGTAAGAAGGTAAGGATCCTCAGCCAACTGAGGGAGCTTGGCCTTCCTGTCGGTGATGCGAACCGAACGCTGCCCTCAAGTAGTGGCTTACTTGAGGTGCTGCCAATATGCCAACTGATCGTTGAACATATTGGGAGTAGAAGGTTTGGCGCAGGGTATGGCGATCGCTGTTCATACCCCCGTCTCATGACGGTACCCCCGTGAATACGCTATCTCGATAGCGTATGTTAACGTCGTCTGTACGGCGGAAATTGTACAGATATCGTTTCTATAAGTAAACGGTAATGAATACGGACGCTTTCATGAGTGCTGGCATGAAAGGTTCATGATATATATATTCCTTGTCAATCTTCTGCAGGTACACTAACCGCGATTACGATAAGTTAAGGAACGATTAGAAAGACTCGACTAGCTATTATAGCGAGAGCCGTATTGTGTATGCCACCGAGACTATCTTCGTAAGACCAAAAGTATTTGGCAATTATTTTTCTTTGTGAGGACGAATAGGACGTGCATACATCATGAACATATGTATCCGAAATCAAGAATGCGTTGTATGAGAGTGGTAAGGTTCTTGCGTATCTAAGCGTGGTTTGCATAAGGACTATCTAGCGAATCTGTCACAAATCTGCCATGACCGAAAAGAAAGATTTATTGACCCAAGAAAATGACCTTTCTGGTAAAGTTCATGTGGAAAGAATTGTTCAAAATTTCATGTTCTATCCCCTGTTCAAAAATCAAAAATTCTGAACTCATGAATAATAAGAAATAACGGAAACCACGGAATGTCAGAATTCTGTCCAGAATAAGCCCTTCTGCCTCATAAATTTTTAGGCCCCCCTTCCTACAGTTTTCTGCAAAAGAGTACAACACAAAACTTGTTCCAAATTTACCCCAGTATCTGCTGTTAAAATTTGGTAAATTTTGGCTGGGTAGATTTCCCCTGGTGCACGAAATATTGGCCCCCTGTTCACTGAAAATTTCTGGGTAGACAGAGAAGTGAGACCTTAAGGAAACAGCCATCTTAGAGCCTAATCCAGCCAAAGTGTTGAATAGAAAAGTGGTGCACAAATACCTTAGGAATGCTCTGGTAAAAGTTGAGAATTTTTGGACCAGAACTGTTGAAGTTATAGGCCAGATACTATAACTCGTTCTGCTGAAAAACAGCCAAAACAGGGAAGCAAAGAGTGAATCGTTTGACCATCTTATCCGTCGATTTAGCATCTTGGCTGAATATCAAAGTTGTACATCCCTAAAATTCCCTATCCACTGCCAAAATATGAGAAACTTTGGATGAACCTACCAGGAGTTATAAGGTTCTTATGGCAGACAGTTTTTATGCCCGTGATTCCATCCATGACGTTTCGGAAGTCTTCTATTCTGCGTTAGATCTTTTTGAGTCATGGAAGCAATATGGATCACGTTGCTAATGAAGAACCTTCGCCTTTTCAGATGGTTGGAGCAACCCGTGGTAACCCGGATGGTTTTGGTGCTAGCGCAAGTGGATCACAACCACAGCCACAGCCACCACCTGGTTTAGTGGAAGTAATGGCCGCTCAAACCGAGTTGCTCCGCCAGCTCGTGCAAGGACAGCACCAGCAGCGGGGTGGGCACAATGCTCCCCATCCCCAAGCTGCAGGATACACGGATTTCCTAGGGACCCAGCCTCCCTTGTTCCATAAGACAGAGGAACCCTTGGACGCCGACGCTTGGATTCGCACCATCGAATCCAAGTTCACACTACTTGTGGCCCCATGCTCAGAGGCCAACAAAGCTCGCTTTGCCGCGCAACAGCTTCGCGGTACAGCTCGTCTATGGTGGGACCACTATTTTGCTATGCTCCCCGCTGATCACATTGTCACCTGGGATGAATTCAAGACTGCGTTCCGGGCGCACCATATTCCCGAAGGTCTCATAGAAAGAAAGCTAAATGAGTTTTTAGCTCTCACTCAGGATAACCGCACTGTACTTCAGTATGCTCAGGCCTTCAACAACCTGTGCCAATACGCGGGCTATCACGCAGACACAGATGCCAAGAAGCGTGATCGTTTCCGTAGAGGTCTGAGTACTAAACTCAAGGAACGATTGAACCTTGTCAAAGCCGATACATATAATGAGCTAGTCAACATGGCCATCACTCAAGAGGATTGTATTGAGGCTCATCGTGCTGAAAAGAAGAGAAAGGCGCTAGCTGGACCCTCGGGTGCTCAGCCACCGAGGTATCGCTTGGTGCGAAATGCTGCGCCTACAGCTCCACCGAAGGCCCCTCAGCCAGGGCGTTGGATTATCAGGCCCCCGCAGCAGCCAGACATGGTACGACCCCCGATGCCTCCACAGAATGGTCCGAGGCCCACACTGCAACAGCCTCTTCGACCCAGCCCCGCGAATCGTTGTTTCAAATGCGGGAGTTCCGGTCATTTCGCTCGCGAATGCCCTCAACCCAGGCTGCCAAATCAGGGCCAGGACTCTAACCAGAACAATGAGAACAAAGGCAAGAAGCAGACCCTCCAGGTCAAACAAGGACGGATCAACTTCACCACCCTTGCAGAACTTCCTGAAGGAGCACCTGTAATGACGGGTACATTCTCCATCCATAACAAGCCTGCAGTCATATTGTTTGATTCTGGTGCATCACATAGTTTCATTAGTGCAAAGTTTGGTGCAAAAGTAGGCTTGAATGTTTGCCACACCAAAGGGTCGTATATGATATCAACACCGGGTGGAAAAATTGCTTCCAACCAAATAATAAGGCTGGTACCGATAAAGTTGGGAAGTAGAGTCATCAACATGGACCTTGTTCTTTTACCCCTTGACGGCATGGATATTATTTTGGGAATGAACTGGATGACTAGGCATGGAGTCACACTGGACCTTTCTTCCCGAGCCGTTGAGATAAATTCACCTAGTCACGGAGCCACTACCCTTTACCTACCATTCCTAGATTGCACGAATTCCTGTGCTTATAAGATGGAAGGACTTAAGCCAGATAATATTCCTGTGGTAAACGAGTATGCCGATGTTTTCCCGGATGACTTACCAGGAATGCCACCAGATAGGGATATTGAGTTCGTTATTGAACTACAACCAGGCACTGCACCTATATCCAAGAGACCATATAGGATGCCCCCTAAAGAGTTGGCAGAGCTGAAAATTCAACTCCAAGAACTACTGGACAAAGGTTTCATTCGCCCTAGCGCGTCACCTTGGGGATGTCCAGCCCTATTCGTAAAGAAGAAGGATGACAGTTTAAGATTATGTGTGGACTATCGACCTCTCAATGCGGTAACAGTTAAAAATAAATACCCACTTCCTCGCATCGATGTACTCTTCGATCAATTAGCTGGAGCCAGAGTCTTCTCAAAGATTGATCTTCGTTCGGGATATCATCAGATCAAGATTCGCCCGTGCGATATTCCTAAGACCGCCTTCTCCACCCGATATGGACTATATGAATTTTTGGTCATGTCCTTTGGACTCACCAATGCCCCTGCCTACTTCATGTATCTCATGAATTCAGTATTCATGCCCGAACTTGACAAATTCGTCGTAGTGTTTATCGACGACATCCTTATCTATTCCAAGAATGAGGAAGAGCATGCCAAGCACCTTCGCATTGTTCTTCAGCGACTCAGAGACCATCAACTCTATGCTAAATTTTCTAAGTGTGAATTCTGGTTGGATACTGTAAAGTTCTTAGGTCACACGATCTCCAGCGAAGGCATAAGCTGTTGACCCCAGCAAGGTACAAGAGGTGATGGATTGGAAACCCCCTACCTCTGTTCATCAGATTCGCAGTTTTCTTGGCTTAGCCGGTTACTACCGTCGCTTCATCCCGGATTTCTCTCGAATTGCTAAGCCCATGACTGAACTGTTAAAAAAGGAAGTAAAGTTCCTATGGAATGAGAAATGTGAAGAAGCTTTCCACACTCTCAGAGAGCATCTGACTACTGCACCTGTATTAGCTCAACCCGATAATACCAAGTCGTTCGATGTGTATTGTGACGCATCGGGTACTGGTCTAGGATGTGTGCTTATGCAAGAGAATCGAGTGATTGCATATGCCTCACGAGCCCTACGGCCCCACGAACAGAATTATCCCACTCATGACCTTGAGCTTGCAGCCGTCATTCACGCTCTGAAGATATGGAGGCACTATCTCATGGGTACACAGTGCAATATCTACACGGATCATAAGAGTCTCAAGTATATCTTCACACAAGCCGATCTGAATATGAGACAACGGAGATGGCTAGAACTAATCAAGGATTATGACCTTGAAGTGCATTATCACCCCGGCAAGGCTAATGTAGTCGCGGATGCACTAAGCCGCAAGTCCCATTGCCATTGCTTATCCATGGAGTTCTACCATGAGACATTGTGTGCAGACATGAGGAAGCTTAACTTGGAAATGGTTTCCCAAGGCACACTAGATCACATCTCAGTTGAGCCCACTCTTCACGACCAAATCGTCATGGCACAACTACATGACGAAGGAATTAAGATCATCAAACAAAAACTCTCTCTAGGTGAGGAGAAGTATAAATGTTTCCGCCAGGACCATAAGGGAGTTCTATGGTTCGAAAGTCGTATAGTCGTTCCGAAGAATCGTGAACTCCGCAAGAAAATTCTTGATGAGGCACACCTTTCCAAATTCTCTATCCACCCCGGCAGTAGCAAAATGTATCAGGACCTAAGGCAAAACTTCTGGTGGACTAGAATGAAAAGGGAAATTGCTAAGTATGTCTCGGAATGTGACACGTGCCAGAAAGTAAAAGCTAGCCACTTAAAGGTAGCCGGTACACTTCAACCGTTACCTATACCATCATGGAAATGGGAAGACATAAGTATGGACTTCATCGTTGGACTACCAAACACGTCCCAGAGACATGATTCCATATGGGTTATCGTGGATAGACTCACGAAGACGGCATATTTTCTTCCGGTACACACCACCTATTCTACCAAGAAATATGCCGAGATTTACCTCGATCGTATTGTTTGCCTGCATGGAATACCTAAGACGATTATCTCCGATCGTGGTCCTCAGTTTGTAGCACGCTTTTGGGAACAACTGCAAACGTCTCTTGGCACTAAGCTGATTCGCAGCTCAGCATACCATCCTCAGACCGATGGACAAACGGAAAGAGTAAACCAAATTCTTGAAGACATGCTGAGAGCTTGTGTCATTCATTATGACAGGAATTGGGACAAATGCCTACCCCTGGCAGAGTTCTCGTACAACAACAGCTACCAAACGAGTTTGAAAGTGGCACCATTTGAGGCCCTGTACGGACGAAGGTGTCGAACTCCTTTGAGCTGGTCACAAACCGGAGAACGTCAAATAATTGGACCCGACCTGGTAATCGATGCAGAGGAGAAGGTAAAAGTAATACAAGCAAATCTTAAAGCCGCGCAAGCCCGACAAAAGAGCTATTCTGACAAAAGGAGAAAGCCCCTAAAGTTCGAAGTTGGCGATCATGTCTATCTTCGAGTTTCACCAACCAAGGGAGTGCGAAGATTTGGAATCAAAGGCAAACTAGCTCCCCGTTATATTGGTCCTTACGAAATCATTGAGAGCTGCGGACCCGTAGCCTACAAATTACGACTGCCCCCTCAGCTCACAGCCACCCATGATGTCTTCCACGTATCTCAACTCAAGAAGTGTATTCGAGTCCCTACCGAGATTGTGGAACAACAAGAAATATCGTTGGAACCCGACCTCTCCTATGTCGAATACCCAGTTAAGATTTTGGATCAGAAAGAGAGAGAGACCAGGAGGAAAGTGATTAGAATATATAAAGTACAATGGAATCACCACACGGAAGAAGAAGCCACCTGGGAAACCGAGAGCTACCTAAACCAACATTTCCCTGGGTTTCTTATCTCAACCACTGGTATGTGCACCCACGCCCACAGTAAGAATTGCCGAATCTCGGGGCGAGATTCTCGTTAAGGGGGGAAGGCTGTGACAACCCTGGTAAAAATTTCATTTCTAAAATCAGTATCATTAGCCTAACCCTATGCTTAAACCAACTAATAAAAGGGTGAAAAGAATTAGAACGAGTTCAGTTGGAATTCAAAGTTAATTTGAGCACATTTGGTCAATTTTGAACTTTTAAATTTAACTTTCAAACCATAAGCCAAATGAGATTTTTCCTGAAACCAAAGTTGTAGAACTTTTTATTTTGAACAACTTTCGTGTTCAAAAGTTTTTGAAATTCAAATCAGAAAAAGGAGAAAACGCCCTGTTTGCACCCAGCCCCCTGAAGTTTTTCAAATTTTTGCACTTAGGTCCCTCCCTCACCCCTCCCTCCTCTGCTGCACCGCAAGCTCGCCCGACCGCCGCCGGCCACCTGGCCCTCGACGCCTGCGCAGCACCAGACGCCGAGCCAACCCCCGACGCCCTGCCTGCTGCCCGCACCCGCTGCCCAACCGTGGCCGTGCCTTTTCTTCTCCCTCCCGCACGGCATGCCCCTGCCCAACCCGCGGCTCTGCTGCACCGCCGCGCCGCCCAGCCACTGGCCGCCGCCCCGCCACCCAACGGCGTGCCCCCGTCGTGCCGTTCGAGCTCCCCAACCGCCCGCCAGCGCCGCCTACACGCGACGTCGTGCCCCAGGCGCGCCCAGCGCACGCACGCCACGCGCACGACGCGCCTCTGGCCGCTGGTCACCGCCGGCCGCACCAATGGCGTCCAGCCTCGCCGCCCCCTCCACCTCGCGCCCCGGCCATGCCGAGCCCGCCCCCGCGAGCTCCACCAGCTATAAAGCCGGCACAGCGCCCCTCCCTCCCCTCCTTTCTTCTTCCCCGCAGAACAGAGAGCTCCATTGCCGCCGGCCCCCACCTCGCCGTGGAACCCCCTGCTCCGGCCCACCTCCGCCCGAGACAAGCACTGAAACGGATTCCCCTCAGTGCGTTGAAGCTCCCCAGCCCGAGCCCCGCCGCCCTCCTCGCCGGAGCGCCGCCGTCCGCGCCGCCCCTCCGCCGCCGCCCCTGCTCTCCGCGGCCAGCCCGCCACCGGCCATCCCAAGCCACTCCAAGACCACCAATAGGTGCGCCCTGGTTCCCTCTCCGTTCTCCCCCACCTTGCCCTCGCCGCCGGCGACCGAGCTCGCCGGAATTTGGCCGGACAGGATGACCCCGCCGTGAAATTGCGACCAGGGACCACATTGCAAGCGCCCAAATCTTTCTAGGGGGTTTTCTGCTAGTTTTCAGGGACCCCTCTGTAAAGAAAGTTTTAACCAAATCAGTGAAATTGTAAAATTCGTATAAAATCGTAGAAAATTCAAAAAAATGTAAACTCAACTGTTCTGGAATCCTTAGAAGAAACTCTACAACTTTTGTTACATAAAGGTCCTCAGATGCTCAATATATTTTGCTCTAGATTAAATGGAAGGTTTAATGGACTTCTTTTGAACCCACTGTTGTAGATCATTGCTGACCCTAAATTTTGGGCAGTTAGTTACTTGCTTGATGTTTAGGACTGTGTAAAAAGATCAGGACCAGAAGCTATCTCTAGATACACTTTTTGTCCAACATTGTTTTATGCCATAAAGTGATAGAACTAATTATTCCTGCTGTTCTGTGATGTTTAATGTCATGAAACTTTTTCTGTGCCGTTGTAGTGATACCTAGAGGCCATAGAAAAATTTAGAAACATTTTTACTATATGTAACCTGTTCATATGAATTTGTGGTAGGAAAATTTCACTAATTCAAAATAATTAGTAAAGCCCTTATAAAATGTTCATCTTTTTACTATGAAACACAATAGAGTAGCTCAACCTGTACAAAAAGTTTCAAACATAGAAACCCTGTATAACATCCTGTAGAAAATAATCTTTAATAACATGAGAGTAGATTGTCCCATTTATTATGCTCTAAATCATGTACAATAAAATCTGAAAAATTTACAGTAGCACAAATATGGTTATAAAAACACCCTGTAAAATTTGTAGCATCAATACTTGCATGGGTTGTTCTGTATAAAAATAACTAGATTCTAGCAGTGGCTGTGTATTACATTTTTCATATTTAACATGCTACACAAAAATGTCTGAAATTTTTACAGTGATCTTATCTCTGCATAATGTACTTTGAATAAAAATTTTATTACCAGAAGCTAACTAGATCAGTAATTGTGTTCAACTCATGTTTGTGTTTAAAAAGAAACTAAGTTTTCAATATAACACAACCCCTTCTTCTTGAATGAAGTTAAATAGATTAAGATAAACTCTATAAATGATTGCCCAGGAAAGGTTAAAGTAAATAACTTCACAGCAAAACTTATGCCCTATGAACTGCAACTTTATCGTAAAGGAAATAATATCTCTTACTATCACAACTACTTAAACTTGTGCATTCATGTAGAAACGACTACTCTCGCCGACGGAACGTACGAGTTGGTGCCCGCGTCCGAGAGTGAGCAGTGTGAAGCTCAAGTGAATCTAACTGAAGTTGCCGAAGACCCGAGCCTAAGTTCGGAAGAGCCCCGGACTAACTTTTCACAAGAAGGCAAGCCCCGGAGCATGAACCCTATTTTCTAAACTTATGCAACTTATTACTCTACTTTACTTGTGCATTAAGTTTATAGGAGTCGGATGAAAACTTAGTTGCATGATCCTAGGTACCCATGCTCTGAACACTAGATGCAAGGTTCGATAGAATGCTATGCTAATAGGACTCGGTAAAAGTCGAGTGATTTCCTGTCACTCGCGAGAAATTAGGAGTTGATTGTTTACTACACGCTGCAATCATAAGGACGACGGACGGGCTATGGTACGATGTTCATGTTGATGATTTGAGGCCCGTCTGTCTAGTGAAAAATGCTAAGGCCGCAGTGTGTGGTAAGTGATGGTTAAGTCTTTGAACGTACTAACCACATGCCGAGAATATGGTAATCGGTAAGCTTAAGTACCGGATTGAACCGAGGCCGGAATATACTCCCCACTGTCTTGAATTCGTTCACATCTAGCTAATGGCGGGTGCATCGGCCGCCATGGCCCGGCTGCGTCCGTGGTCCATGGGGAGGTGTAGTCGAGGGCGGTGGGCCTGTTCCGTGAAGCGGGAATTGAAGGGAAAAGTTGCACGTGTGACTCTGTGAGTAACCACGTGACGTGTGTTTAGGTTTCCCTTGCAAGGTTAAGAAATTCGATTCGAATCGTCCGTTTCTCACGGCTATTGAGACTGCTTAACCACTTTTACCCACAGAGTAAGAAGAGGAACAATGATGATGAATAAACTTGTTGGATGAAAATTTAATGCTTCACCATGTATGATATTGGATAGTTGCTTACCTAGAATGGTTAAAGAAAGCTAGAACTTGGAGCTAAAATCTGAAAGTAAGGACCTACTAGATATGCTTTTTGGCAAAACAAACCCCTCAAGCCAAAAGCCTCGCATGTCTAGGAGTCGGCTAAGTATACCCCAATAGTCGGGTAAGCCTTGCTGAGTATTAGTATACTCAGCCTTGCTTGTGGCTCATTTTCAGGTGAGACCTTTGAAGATATGATTGCTAGTTTGACTTGGCCCTGCACTCTTCCCCCTGGTTGGTCGGTGGAATGGGTTTCGCCCCCGTCCAACGGAGATAATGCCGAGTGATGTCTCGTACGGGCTTCATCGAGACATTCTGTATCGTCGAGTAGTTTCCGTTGTTTATTTCCGCTGCAACTTAAAACTCTGAAGAACTTTTGAGAGCATTGAAGTGCTTGATTCCTAAAATCAAAACTTGGTCTGTAATATTTACTTATGTTAATGTTGTAATATTTGCTGGAATGTGGTATTCTCTGGGCTCATCGTCGCATGAGCGTTTGTATGTATGGCGCTCGATCCGTTCACCGTGGTTGTATCGGGAGGTTATACCCGACAGACCAGTGGATTACTCCGTTTGAAGTGTGAGGTTAACCGAGATTGCCTTAATGGTGATGGTTAATACACTTGAGCCGGATTAATTCAGGTGGTTCTGCCACAGAAGCGCCACCACGCGGTAGGGCATCCCTGCGCCGGCGAGCCGCGCCATGGACAGCACCTCGACAGGCCCCGACCGGCCCGCGACCAAATCGCCCTCCCCTACCCCGTATCCACCCACGCCCAGCGCGCGCGCGCCACGCGGCTGTCGATTCCCGACGGCCGAGCCACGACGCGCCGGCAACGCCCTTCCCTGTGAGCCTATAAAAGGGGCTGCACCGAGCCCCTGCTCACATGCGCCGAGAACCACCACTACCCCGCCCAAACCGAGGCTCCAAACGGGTCACCCTCGACCTGCTGGTACTCCCCATCTTCCCCACGTGGCCCTCCCTTGCTGGACCACCGCTGCCCATCGCCCGCACCTCGGCGGAGCTTCTGCTCACCGCCGGCAGTCCAACTCCGGCCACCCCAGCCCCAACCAAGCACACCAACAGGTTCCCTCGACCTCCTCGTGCTCCCCCACCCCTTTCCCCTAGCCGCCGACTTGTTGCAATCGCCAAGATCTTTTTATGGTCCTTTCTGCGAAATCCAGGGACCTATATGCGAGAACCCGAGTACTTTTGTTTTCAAAAGGCTGTCACTTGTAAGATCAATCTAAAATCATAGGAAAATTAGAAAAATGAAAACTAAAATTTGTTGTAACCCTCTTGATGAACCCGACTACTTTGGCGGAGTGGGATGACTAGTTACAAACTAAAACTTGATCTAAAATAAATCTTGTTTTAAATAGCCCATAAAGATATCTCTTGATCTAGGGCAGTACTGTGGATGATTTTTGGATGGCAAACTAGTCTCTGCTTGTTAAAACTTGTGTAAAATTTCAAGGCTAGAACTTGTCTCTACGAGTAGTTTTTGTGGTATCTTGTTTGATGTGCTATTTTGCTAGAGTTGTTTGTTCATGCTGTTTTACATATATTTTAGGGTTGGAACTTTTACAGTAGAGTAACATTAATGCATAAAAGCTATGGGAAAATTTTTGAAACCTTTTACTTTTATCTAACTTGCTCATCTGTTTTTAGTTAAGAAAAACTATATTAAATCAAAGTAACTAGTTCTGTTGCTTATAAAAATATGAAAATTTAACCAGAGACTACTTTTGTGTAGTTTATCATTTTGGAAAAGTTTGAGACACAGAAACCTTGTGGAACTACCTGTAGAAACAAATCTTGATTAATGTAGATGCATCTTGACTTATTTTCTGTGCCCTGTATCTTGCACAATAAAACCTGCAAAATTTAGAATAGACTCACCATAAGTTTATGAGTACTCAGTAAAATGTTGAGCATTAGTTCTTGCATGGTTTGTTCTGTATAAATAGATCTTTATCCTAGAAGTTGCTGTTTAATGTATTTTTCATGAATAATCTGCTGAATGAAAATGGCTAAAACTATTACAGTAGGTTTGTACTTACGTAATGTGCTCTGCATAAAAATCTCAACCCCAGAAACTACCTCTGCGAGTAGTTTTGTTCAATCCATGCTTACTGTTGAAAATGGTTGTTTATGAAATGACAAAACCATTCACTTACTTAATGAAGTAGTTGACCCAGATAAGTACTCGATAAATGATTACTCAAGGAGAAGAAAATGAAGTGCTTTACAACTTAACTTGAGTTTTTATTGAATGACTACTTTTTAGTGAAATAGTTATTTATCTTGTACAATTAAAACCACACATACATGTGCATTTATATAGAATCGACGACTCTCGCCGACGGAACATACGAGCTGGTGCCCGAGTCCGAGAGTGAGCAGCATGAAGCTCAAATCAATCTAACTGAAGTTGCTGAAGACCCAAACCAAAGCTCGGAGGTACTCCCAAGTAGTTTTTCTCAAGAAGGCAAGCCCCGGAGCATAACCCTTACTTTTAAACTTATGTAACTTTATCTATATATATATGGTATTGTGCATTAATTTTTAGGAGTTGATTCAAACCCTAGTTGTATGATTCTAGTACCTATGATATGAACACTAGTTTGTGTCGGTCGCTAGATTGCCATGCTAATAGGACTCCGGTAAAAGTCGAGTGGTTTCCTGCCACTCGCGAGATATAGGAGTTGCTTGTTTTACTTATGTTGGAATCATAAGGTCGATGGACGGGCCTATGTTACAATATTCCTGTTGATGATTGAGGCCCCGTCTGTTTAGCGAAAATGCTAAGGTCGTGGTGTGTGGTAATGGTGGTTAAGTTTTTGAACGTACTAACCACATGCCGAGAATATGGTAATCAGTAAGCTTAAGTACCTGATTGAACCGGTGTGTGGACATACCTCCCACCGTCTTGACGCTGTTCCCATGGGCACATTAAGTGCAAGAGCAGCCATGGCCCAGCAGCGTACCATGGTTCGTGGACCTCTGTACTCGAGGACGGTGGCCCTGATCCATGAAACTGGAATAAAGGGGAAAAGTTGCACCTGTGACTCTGTGAGTAACCACGTGACGTGTGTTTAGGTTTCCCTTGCAAGGTTAAGGAATTCGATTCGAATCATTCGTTTCTCGCGGCCATTGAGACTGCTTAACCCTTTTACCACATAGAGTAAGAAGAGGAACAATGATGATGATTAATCTGGTTGGATGCTCAGTTAATTATTTCTCCACCATGTGTGAATTGGATAGTTGCTTACCTAGAATGGTTAATCGACTAGAAATTGATGCTAAAACTTGAAAGCAAGGACTCACTCTTAGATGCTTTGTGGCAAAAACTACCCTTAGCCAAAAGCCTTGCATGTTTAGGAGTCGGCTAAGTATATACCACTAGTCGGGTAAGCCTTGCTGAGTATTAGTATACTCAGCCTTGCTTTTGGCTTGTTTTCAGGTGAGACCTTTGAGGACATGATTGCTAGTTTGACTTGGCCGTGTACTCTTCTACCTGGTTGGTCGGTGGAATGGGATCCGTCTCCGATCAACAATGATAATGCTAAATGATGTCATGTGCGGGTTTCATCATGATATCTTGTATTGTCGATTAGAACTATCGTTTATTTTTCGCTGCACTATTAAACTCTGAAAGTAATCATTTATGCATGAATTCGAACTTGGTTTGTAACCATAATTCAGGTGGAACTCTTGTTGTAAAATTTGTGGATTGTTGTAATCTTTGGGCTCACCTTCGTGTGGGTTGTATGTGTGCATTGTTTCGATCGAAGTTCCAGTGGTTGCATCGGGATGTTACCCGACAGACTGTCGTTTTACTCCATTTTAAGTGCATGTTAGCCTGGATTGCCTCTATGGTGATGGTTAGTGCACCGGATTAATTCGGGCAGTTCTGCCACATTCTTCACTCCACAGAAGGCCCTCCTACTTCTTTCTGATGCCGATCTTGACACGTGCCAAAAAAGGTGTCAACACATGCCCCCCAGTTTCAGAGTCAAATACCTTTTTATTTTGAAACTCTTTCTCAATCCATGATTGCTTTTCGAAACCGAGTATACCTCGAGTATACCTCCTACTTCAAGCAGGTGAAGAACGCCAAGCGCGCCCAGCGCAGGTGGAATGCGGAAAATCACGCTCACAATCCAATGTACCAAAGGAACCTCAACAACGCTTTTGCAGCAGCCGCGGATCAGGAGTACCGTACACCGATTGGCGCCATCGCAGAAGCAGCTCTACTAACCAAGCAACTACCATCCAACCCTCAGATACAAAGGCTGCAGTATCTAACCCAGCGCACACTTGTGCAACTCGATCGGCAACATCCAGTGTCTTCCACTCGGAATCTGCCCTCGAGGTCTGAGCGCCATGGCGAAACTGCGCTGATCAGTCGCACTCCCGGAGGAGGCCTCGGGAACCGGAGGAACGACAGTCGCCGGCGCAATGAGGGTCACCCGTCCGCGCGTGGCAACGATGAACAAGAAGTATAACAATCTACTTACCGACCTCGTAACCAGCGTGGCACAAGGCCTCATGGCCAAGCTCCACTCGAGGCCAGGCTTTATGACGCTCCCACGATCGACCTCAGGTAGAAGATCAATGACGGTCGTAACGCGTAGTGTGTTATCGAGGCAAGGAGAAGGGACTGTACCGACAAGTACCACGACGATGATGACAGCGACCGCTTCCCCGCCTTCACCTCCAACATCACCGAAAAATCCTATCCCAAGAAGTTTAAACCAGTCGGAATCCCTAAGTACGACGGCAAGCAGGACCTGCGCTAGTGGATCCGATGCTACTCTGTTGCCATCGAGGTTTCAGGGGGATCCAACTCCACCAAAGCTCTCTACTTCCCGGTAGCTTTGGAATCCGCGGCCCTCACTTGGCTTGAGAGCCTCAAAACCAAACTCCATCGACTCCTGGGAGGACCTCAAGCGGGCCTTCAACAAAAACTTCCAAGGATCCATGATCAGAGCGGGTACTCGCCACGATCTGTCCCAGGTGAAGCAAAGGATGAATGAGACCCTGAGGTCCTACACCCGGCGTTTCTTCGAGACGCGCGCCACCATCGCCAACATCACCGACGAGGACATCATCCGTTGCTTCCAGAATGGGTTCTTCCCGAAGCACACGTACCGCGACTTCGAACGCAATCGCCCGACTACTGTCGTGGAGCTACGTGACATGATGGCACGGTGGGCTGACCAGGAGAACAAGGAGAACGACCGATTCCCCAAACGCAACAGCGACAAGCAGGGCAACGATAACGGCCACTTCGACAAGGGCCAGCGGAACCACTTGGGGAACCCCCAAAAGCGCAAGCCAGACCAAGAAGTCATGGTTGTTGACCGCTATCCGCGTGGCAAGAAGTCGGGGAACAACGACACACAATTTGAGAAAGTCTTGCACAAATAATGCCCGATGCACCCGAGGTCGTGACACACGCTCTTCGAGTGCGTCAGCCTCCACAAGTCACTCAACGCCCTACCCCTCCCTCAAGCAGGAAAGTGAAAGGACCACGAGGACGACGACGAGGGTGACAATTCGGGGGCTCAAGACTTCCAGGATCCGAAGAACGTCGTCAACGTCATCTTCGGTGGAGATGGCGAATTCCCCTCTGTAGGGCCGGCCACGCAAAAGCCACTGAGATACAGCAAGGTCCCGATCTCCTTCTCTAGGGACGATCAATGGATCAGCTTCTCCGAGCCGGGAAAATTCCCGCTCATTATAGATCCTATCGTGGCGGGCTCACAGCTGACCCGAGTACTCATCGACGGCGGGAGTGGCCTCAACCTGCTTTTAGCGAGTACTCTAAAGAAGATGGGCCTGGACATCTCCAAGATGCTCACCCCTAGCAGAGCTCCTTTCTACGGCATCATCCCGGGAAACGTGGCTACACAACTTGGCTCAGTGGTCCTGCCAGTTACCTTTGGGACGAAAGATAACTGCTGCACCAAGTACATCAAGCTCAAGGTGGCTGACTTTGACACGTCATATCATGCCATCCTCGGCAGACCGGCACTGGCCAAGTTCATGGCCGTGCCCCACTACGTCTACCTGCTACTCAAGATGCTAGGCAAGACAAGTGTACTCACGCTCCGTGGCGACCTGAAGAAGTCGTATGACTGCGACCAGAGGGCAATCGAGTACGCCACAACATCACGCGTGCCAGAGCCGTCTGCAGAAGCACTCGCGGCTGCGCAGATGCTCACCGACTCAGAGATGGAGATCTCCAGCCAGCGGCGTAGCCAGTCGAGGGTTAAACCCAACCCCAGCGACGTCGGCATCAAGGCCATCGAGTTGCAAGAAGGCGACCCATCCAAGACTGCTTTGATCGGAGGCGGCTTGAGTGACAAATAGGAGAGCGCACTCGTCAGCTTCCTTAGGGCTAACTGAGATATATTCGCGTGGAAACCAGCGGATATGCTAGGGGTGCCTAAGGAGTTGATCGAGCATTGCCTAAAAGTTGATCCTAAAGCCACTCCGAAGAAGCAATGACTACGATGCTTCGCTCCCGAAAAGAGGGAGGCCATCAAGAAGGAGCAAGCAAAACTACTCGCGGCTGGTTTTATTAAAGAAGTGTACCACGCCGAGTGGTTAGCTAACCCTATACTAGTCTTGAAAAAGAATAATAATGAATGGAGGATGTGTGTGGATTATACTGATCTCAACAAACATTGCTCGAAGGATCCCTTCGCGCTCCCATGCATCGACCAGGTCATCGACTCTATGGCTGGGTGCGTCCTACCCTCCTTCCTCGACTGCTACTCGGGTTACCACCAGATCGCTCTCAACGAAGAAGACTAGATCAAAACGACGTTCATCACCCCCTTTGGAGCATATGCATACACAACAATGTCCTTCGGGTTGAAGAACGCAGGAGCCACCTATCAGCGGGCCATCCAACTGTGCCATGCGGATCAGCTACATCGCAACGTTGAAGCTTACGTGGACGACGTGGTCATCAAGACCATATCCCACGATGAGTTCATCCGTGATCTCGATTAAACATTCAACAGCTTGTGGTAGTTTTGATGGAAGCTTAACCCAATGAAGTGCATCTTTGGTGTGCCACAAGGAAAACTACTTGGTTTCATCGTTAGTCACCGAGAAATTGAAGCAAACCCAGAGAAAATCACCGCGATCACAGCTGTGGATGCTCCACGGACGATCAAGCATGTCTAGAAGCTCACAGGCTGCATGGCAGCCTTGAACAGATTCATCTCCCAACTAGGAGAACAGCGACTACCCTTCTTCAAATTGCTCAAGCGACACGACAAGTTCCAGTGGACCGAGGAGGCAAAGCAGGCACTACAAGATCTCAAGCACCATTTGTAGTCGCCCCCCATCCTGATGGCTCTCCAACCAGGCGAGAACCTGCTACTCTACATCGCCGCGACTACTCACGTCGTCAGTACAACAATCATGGTGGAATGCTAGGAGGAAGGCCACGGCTTCAGGGTGCAGCGACCAGTCTACTTCATCAGCGAAATCCTTTCTGAATCCAAGGTTTGTTACTCGACAATCCAGAAACTACTTTACGGTATACTCATCACCTCTAGAAAGCTTCGCCATTATTTCGACGCATACAACATCTTGGTGGTCACCGACTTCCCATTGGCAGATATCCTCCACAATCGGGATGCCACCAGGAGCATCTCCAAGTGGGCAGTGAAACTGGGGGCCCTAACCCTCGACTTCAAGCCCCGGACGGCCATCAAGTTCACAAGCACTAGTCGATTTCATGGCGGAGTGGCAAGAAAACCAAGTGGAAGCCCCAGCCAACCATCCAGAGCATTGGGTCATGTACTTTGATGGCTCACTCAAGCTCGGTGGTAGTGGTGCGGGAGTACTTTCCATCAGTCCGAGAGGAGAACAACTCAAGTACGTGTTCCAAATACTATTTGAGGTCTCTAAAAATGAAGCCGAGTAGGAGGCATTATTGCATAGGCTACGCCTGGCAGTCTCTCTAGGCATTAAGCGACTACTCGTCTACGGTGATTCTTTACTGGTGGTCCAACAAGTCAACAAGGAGTGGGACGTTAACAAGTACACCATGGGCGCATACGTTACGGAGATACGCAAGCTTGAGAACAAGTTCTCAGGGTTGGAAATCCACCATGTGATTCGCGACAACAACGTGGGAGCGGATGTTCTCTCCAAACTGGGTTCTGATCGAGCTAACATCCCACTGGGAGTTTTCGTTCACGAGTTGCATCACCCCTCCATCAAGGCACCAGACTCAAGTTCCATCGCTCAGGGTCCAAAGGAACCTGACCGAGAGGTCTTGATGATCGAGGTCAACTGGTGGGTGACCTTCATCGACTACATCCAGGAGCACAAACTACCCCTCAGTGTCAACCCAGAAAGCGTTGAAGCTACTCGCATCCTAAGGCGCAGTAAAGGGTACATTCTAGTTAGGGGAAACCTGTACAAGGGTGGATCAGCGTCAGGCATACTCATGAAGTGTGTTTGCACGGAGGAGGGTAGAGAAATACTCCAAGAGATTCACGAAGGCGTGTGCGGGAACCACGCGGCTTCTCGCACAGTAATCGATAAGGCTTTTAGATCTGGTTTCTACTGGTCGACTACTTTGGCTGATGCCGAAGCACTAGTTCGCCGGTGTACAAACTGCCAGTTCGTCAGCAAACGGTCCCATGTCCCAGCCCATAACCTCATCACCATACCACCTTCATGGTCATTTGCATGTTGGGGCCTGGACATGATAGAGCCCCTGACCACTGCGCCAGGTGGCTTACACACATGTTGGTGGCCATTGGCAAGTTTACCAAGTGGATCGAGTATAAGCCAATCTCAACGTTCTCTGCTGATTGAGTGGTTACCTTTATCTGTGACATCCTACACCATTTTGGCTTCCCCAACACCATCATTACGGATCTGGGAACCAATTTCCACTCGCATCAGTTCTGGGATTTCTGTGAACGCAGTTCCATTGAAGTCAAATACGTTTCAGTGGCACACCCGCGGGTGTCACACCCTAAAATTAATGGATTTTAGGATGTGTTAAAAAAAATATATATATAATAATAATAAAGCAATGATTTTCTCATAATTATATAAAAATTTCAACATTTATTTTCATTACAGAGAATTTAGTATAGGAAATAAAATTTAGTATAGGAATTTAGTATAGCAATTATATAATTGTCTTTCAGAATTAAATAAAATGGTTTTGTGTATGCTGCATTCATGTCATTGCATTGGTTTTTGTTTGTTTGCCTGTTTGAGTTTGCAAAATAAAAATACCCAAAAACCACCCTAAAAATCTCTTTTTCTCTTCCCTATCTCTTTTGGCTCACCCCATCTTTCTCTCTCTCTTTCCTTCTTCCAGCTCGGCCCAAAACCTCTCTCTCTCCTCTCTTTCTTTTCTCTCCCCACGGCCCAAACAGCCCAGCCGGCCCAAAACCTCTCCCTCTCCCCTCTTTCGTTTCTCTCTCCACGGCCCAAACAGCCCAAAAGCCGGCCCAACCCGCTGCCTCCCCTCTCACCACTGCTCACCCTACTCTCTCACCAACACGTCGGGTCCACCCGTCAGCGCCATCTTCTTCCTCCCGCTCCCACTTTCCTTCTTGCGTCACCGGCGCCTTCCTTTCTCCCCCCTCCTCGCCACGAGTCCTGCTCGCGCCCGCGCCCGCGAATCCCGCCGCCCGCGCCCGCCCCACCTTCCTTTCTTCTTCCTCCCGTTCCTCTCTCTTTCCTTTCTTGCCGCGACACCAGACGCGCCCGCGCCCGTCGCCGTCGCCCGTCGTTCGCGCCTCCCTCCTCTTTCCTCTTCTTCTTCACCCCGAATTCTGTTCGCCCCTACGCCGTCGCCCGCGTCTTCTCCTTCCTTTCCTGCGACGCTTGCCTGCCATAATGCCGTGGCACGCGTTTCCCTGCGATACTCGCCCTTTCGTTTGCGGGTGACCGCAGCAATTCTGCCACGTCAATCCCGGCCGCCGCGTGAGCCGCCGCCTTCCTTTCCCCGGCCGATCCGCCTCCTCTCTTCCCCTATAAAACTAGCGCCCGAACCCCTGCCCTCCTCTTCCACGCCTGCACCGCACGCCCGACTGGCCCGCCGCTCTGCGCCGCTATTTTCCCGAGCTCGAGCTCGCCGACGCCGCCACGCCATCGACCCGCCTTCACGCTGCCTCTTCGTCAACGCTGACCTTCGCCGGAGCTCCTCCTGGGCCCCCGCACCGTCACCGGCCTCGTCTTCCCCTTCGTGCCGTCGCTCCATGCCGGCATTTCCTCGCCGGAGCGAACATCTTCGCCCGTGCCGCACCTCGTCATCAACCCGCCGTTTCGCCTCGACTTCGCCATCTTCAACCCCCGCAATACTCTCGCGAAGAAGTAAGCACCACGCCGCTCCCGTTTTCCCCTTCCCTCTCGCTCTCTTGCCCCGGCAATTGCTCACCGGAGCTCTGTCTCCGCCCACCGCCGTGGTGAGCATGCTTCCGGCCGCCACACAGTCGTCCCGAGCCCCTAGGAGAGTTCCCCTTCACCCACTCTCGCTCCTCAGCTCTTTCCCGTGCCAATCCGTGCCCCAGAGCACCGATTCCGGTGTACACCGGCGAGGCACCGCCGCGCCTGCTCGCCGCCGGCGACTGCTGCCGCCCAGTACTCTGCCGAATCGTCTCGACCCGAGCCGACCCTCGTCCTGCCGCCCAATCTAGATCTAACGGACCAGAATCGCCCGACCCTTTACTCCGTGAGCCGCGTCCACCTTCGCCCGACCCTTACCCTGCCGTCGGATCGTGATCCAACGGATCAGATCCACCCGACTGAGCCAAACCTAGCCGACCCCGGAATTTTTGCAGAAAAGCCCCTAGACTTTCCAGAAATCAACCCGCAGTCCAGATCAGTAGAAAAATAATTAGAGTTGAGCCCTTTCTTTTTCTATCCTGACCCCTGACCTTTCCGGAGTTAGTACCCGCCGTCCAGGACCTATAGTTTTGCACCCCGACCCTCTTTTTAAGGTTTAATTATGTTTTAGCCCCTGATTTCTTCAGATTTAGCCCCTGGAAGTTCAATTTCTTCGCAGATAAGTCCCTGGAGCCTTGTTTTAGCCCTACCTTCGTCGTTTTAGCTCTGTTTTGACTCGTCCTTGTTGCGTTAAGTCTTCTAAATCCCTAAGCTACCGTTTAGTCGTGTCGTTGTGCCTTAGTCCCTGGAGCCTTGTTTTAGCCCTACCTTCGTCGTTTTCATAACAAATGTTAATTTGATTAATACCAACTCAAATGTGTTCTAAATATAATTTGTTTAGTTGAACACCAAATATAAAGTTATGCGTTTAGATGCTCTCACAAGTTTTCTTTCTAATTAATTGTTAATTAGTGTAATTTGTACATAGACAATCATAAATAAAATATGACTAAATTCTACTCCGCTTTTATAAATAAAAATATAATATAAGTTAATTATAATCAAGGATATTTTGTTTTGAATATCTTTTACATTTGTTTTCCAATCAAAATAAATAAAGCTCATAGTTCTTTTGTTTCTTTTATAATACCAATCTTCCGATAGCTGTGTCTTTTCAACCCTAGCTCCGTTTTTCATGTTTCTTGTGCTCTTGTAACCGTAGCCGCAAGCCCTATCCTTTAGCACGCTCTTTTAAAAGCTTTTGTTTTGTGATGGGTGTATTGTTCTTAGCTGTACTTGTTTGTTGTTTTGTATGTTTGTGCTCGATGTTTGCTTCGAGTAGAATGATCGCTGTTGAAGCTTGAAGATCAAGGTTTCCAAGTAAGCAAGAGCTGAAGAGCAGTAAGAGTAGTTTTTCGTTGGAAAAAGGCAAGTCACCCTAACCATCCTTCTATCTATGCTTATTTACAAGAATACCATGTATTAAATGGAACGTGGAGAACCACCCAGGAAAACAGTACAACCACGAGGACTATATGGCTCTGGTCTTGGCTAAATAATTAGAGACTCTAGTTTGAAGCAGTCTTACCGATAGGGCAAGGAGGGGGTCGGTGATAGGGGTCATAGCCCGGTCCTCTTGGGGTAGCAGCCTTCGCTTAGTTGCTGACCATTAGGGAGGTTTATGGACCACACTGCTACCGAAACTCTAGCGGACTACTTCTTATTAGGGAATCTTTGTAAAGGCCTCGTAGCGTCCCTATGCAATCACACCTCGGAAGTGTGGTATTGTGCCTAGCTAGCACAACATGGTTGGGTCCAAAGTTCTTTTGAACTTTTACGCGACTTGTGGTGAAAGTGTACAACCTCTGCAGAGTGTCTAAAACTGATATATCAGTCGTGCTCACGGTCAAGAGCGGCCTGGACCCTCACATGATTAATAAACTTAAAGATGGATTTAAATCGTTACTCTGGTTATTTCTTGTGGCCTTGCTGAGTACCAACCATAAGTGTACTCACCCTTGCTAACTGCTGCTCAGAAGAAAAAGGTGTGAAGTCTACTGAAGATGATGAAGAGTTCTAGGCGTACGCAACCCCCAGTTGTTTGCCTGTGAAGTTTGGAGCCTACGTTTCCATGTTAAGCGCATATCTCTGATAGTCTTGTAAGTCCTTATTTATGTTTCTTTACATGATACTGTTGCTGTTATTCACTGATGATGTCACTATATGTATGGAACTTGATCCTGGCATACATATAGTTATGCATTCGATTTTGTCCTTAAACCGGGTGTGACAGCGGGTCAACGGCATGGTTGAGCGTGCTAACGGCTTGATTCTTGATGGATTGAAGAAAAGACTCTATGATGAGAACAGCAAAAAGGGCGGCAAGTGGATCGATGAGATCTCATCAGTAGTCTAGGGGCTTCACACACAACCAAGCAAAGCTACAGGACAGTCACCTTTGTTCGTTGTATAAGGGTCTGAAGCTATATTACCAATTGATGTGATCTGGAAGTCTCCTCGACTGGAGATGTTTGAAAAGGCGAGGCTGACACCGCAAGACATCTCGAGCTCGACTCAGTTGAGGAAATCAGATGCAACGTCTTGTTCCAGTCGGCCCGCTACTTACAAGGAGTCCGTTGTTACCACGACTGGAACGTTCAATGACGCTCTCTCAATGTTGGAGATATGGTTCTTCGACAATCTAGGATGACACCGGGTTACACAAGCTTAACTCGTGATGGGAAGGGCCTTTTATCGTGCACAAGGTTGCAGGCCCTGGGTTGTATCGATTACAGTACCCTGATGGCTAGGAGGTTCCTAATTCCTAGAATATCGAGCATCTGCACCGTTTTCATCCTTAATCAACCAAGACATCTTCTATCGGTGCCTGGAGATTAATACTTCTAATATAACTCCATTTTACTGGTTTACAACTCGTATTACGCGTAAGTTTGCTGAAGGGGCCTCGCTCCCATACTTCCATTAACAGATTACTAGTTTCTGACTAGTATCTTATGCTACTGAAGGGGCCTCGCGCTCATACTTCCAGTATAACTCTGTTTTACTGGTTTACGACTGGTATTACGCACAAGTTTGCTAAAGGGGCTTCGCTCCCATACTTCCAGTAACAGATTACTAGTTTTCGACTAGTAACTTATGTTACTGAAGGGGCCTCGCTCCCATACTTTCAGTAACAAATTACTAGTTTCCGACTAGTATCTTATGTTACTGAAGGGGCCTCGTGCTCATACTTCCAGTACAACTCCGTTTTACTGGTTTACGACTGGTATTATGCGCAAGTTTGCTGAAGGGGCCTCACTCCCATACATCTAGTAACAGATTACTAGTTTCCGACTAGTATCTTACGTTCCGGAAGGGGCCTCGAGCTCATACTTCCAGTACAACTCTGTTTTAGTGGTTTACGATTGCTATTACATGCCAGTTTGCTGAAGGGGCCTCGCTCCATATTTTTAGTAACAGATTACTAGTTTCCGACTTGTATCTTATGTTACTGAAGGGGCCTCGCTCCCATAACAAGGTGTTTTACTAGTTTACGACTAGTTCTACACCTGTTCGTCTACTTCGACTATTCGTCTGGCTTACAAATTTAGCCGGACTCGACTCCGGCTAGACGGCTTCATCAAACAGTTCAAGATTCAGCGGCTACTTGGCCGATGCCTGGGCTCGGGGGCTGGCGCCACCGACTACTAGGTATATACTATGCGACTTATCCAGTTCCCTGGCTCGAGGGTTGGATGCGACAAGGCACTCAGCGTGTTTTCAGCAACAACTCTCATGCTTTAAGGCTGGACGCTGAAAAAGCTACTCGAAAGATCCCGATTCAAGAGGCTTTTGAAGATTTATCATGGGAAGATGATTGTTAACAATTATTTCAGGGATTTTATTCCAAAATAATGGGTTTTTTCAGATTATTACCCAGAGGTCTTATTTAGTCATTGACTCAGGGGACAAGATCTGATTTGAGAGGTAATTTCGGGCGTTTTTTGGAGAAGTTCTTTGCTTAACCATTTTTTCAGGGAATTCTTCCCGAAAAAGGAGGTTTTCGAATTACTGAGCCAACTTGCCCATCTTAACCATCAAATCTTTACTGTCTATATTGCATGCCACGATTCTTTGGATCCTTTATTCCAAACCTTGGGGATTTGGATTCAAGGCTCGGGGGGTGCGGGACACGTGTCATCAACGACTTATTTTTCAAATATGTTGGAAGATAAGGACAAAAGATTCAAGATTAAATTGACCGTCAGCCTGATTCTATGAGTCAACCTAAGGCTCGGGGGCTACTCCATATGGAGTGCGAGTTCAATCGCACCCCATATAAAAGAAGACTTGACAACTACTTGGAGCATGAGCACCTCACAGCCTCGATGCAGCCAAGGAAGTACTCGGAGAACACCTTCAAGATGAAGTTCGGGAGAATTTGAAGACGCCTTCAGAAGTACTCGGACGCCTGCAGTACTCGACTATGAAGAGCTCGAGGGCTTGTCAGACCCGGGCACAAGGGACTGTGCACGTGGCGTACTTTTCCTAGGATAAGGGATGGGACATGGCCCACGCCCTACATCTGTTGTAACTACTCGTAGCATAGTAGAACTACTCATACAGTAGTAAAACTAGTCAGACACGGTAGGAAACTAACCGAAAAGTACTCGGATAGGACTCCTGGGCTTGTACCCGACTAGGACTTCCATGTAAACTTGTCCCCTCAAACTATATAAGGGCGGATAGGGACCCCCTCCAAATGGGGAATCACTCAGAAGATCACCCGATCACCACCTAAGGAAATACAAACCACACAAGACATAGGGTATTACGCTCTCGGCGTCCCGAACTGTAACAACCCTGATAAATTAAGTTTCTAAGGCAATGTCATTAGCCCAACCCTATGCTTAACCAACTAACAAAAGGGTGAAAAGAATTAGAACAAGTTAAGTTGAAATTCAAATTTAATTTGGGCACATTTGAATACCTTTGAATTTTTAAATTAACTTTCAAACCACAAGCCAAATGAGATGTTGCCTGAAACCAAACTTGTAGAACTTTTTATTCTGAACAACTTTCATGTTCGAAAGTTTTTGAAATTCAAATTAGAAAGTGGAGAAAACATCCTGTTTGCAACCAGCCCCCTGGAAATTTTCAAATTCTCGTATTTAGGCCCTTCGCCCCTCCTCTCTCTCCCCTCCCCGCCCGACATCCCGGCCAGGTGGCCGGCGATGCCTGATCGGCGCAAGCCACCAGGCCAGTGGCCGCCGTTCCTCGCCCCCAAGCCCGGCTTTGCCCCCCCCCCCCCCCACCGCCACGCCAGCCGCGCCCCTGCTCGCCGCCCGCCGCGCCCAACGACCGCGCCGCGCCGTGCCGCACCGCCCGCCGCGACCCGCCCGTCGCTGCGCTTGCCGCCCGCCCGAGCCGCTGCTGCAGCTGCCCTCCAACCCCCGTGCCGCGTTATCTTCTCGCTCCCCACGCAAATCTCCGGCCGCCAGTCGCACGCTCCGCCCTCCGCACGCCGCGCCGGTGTCCTGATGCCGCCCACCGTGGCCAGTGGCACGCCATCGCCGTGCCTCCACCCCTGCACGTCGCCCAGCACCCCTACCTCCCTCCTGCCCCTATAAAAGCCGCCCCAGGCCGCCCGCGCGAGCTGCCAGTAACCAGAGCACGCTCGCCGCCGCCATTGTCGCCGCCGAGCTCCACCCGCTCGTGGACAGCCTCCCACAGCCGCCTCCTGCCCAAATTGAAGTACCAGCCACCACCATATCATCCCACCGGAGCTCACCGACCCGCTCAACGCCGCCCAGGACCGCCGGAGCATCACCGCCCGCGCTGCTGCCGCCGCCGCCGCCCCTGGCCATCGCGGACAGCTCGACTCCGACCTCCTCCGCCCAAGCCAAGCACCCGAGCAGCTTCCCCACGCGCCACTGAAGCTCCCCGTCCAGACCAGACCGCCCCAAGCCCGCCGGAGCACCACCGTCGACGCGTACCGCCGTTGCCTCCGCCCCTGCTCCAACGCCGGCGGGCTACTCCTGGCCGTCCCCCACCCGAACAAGACCCCCACGAGGTAGCCCTCGCACCCCTGATCCTTCCCCGGCCCTCACCCCTCGCCGCCGGCGAGCCCCACGCCGGAATTTTGGCCGGCCACCGTACCCGAGCCGCCCGAGGACCCAATTGCAGTAATTGAAATCTTTAGAAGGGTCTGCACGTAAGATTCAAGGACTCAGTTGTAAAAGAAAGATTCAAACCTAGATTCAAAATTAGTGAACTTGTAAAATTTGTATAAAATCGTAGAAAATTCAGAAAAATGCAAACTTGACTGTTCTGGAACCTTTAGGATAAACTCCACAACCTTTGTTACAGGCATCTCCTCAGATTCTAGCTAATTTATGCTCTAAATTAAATAGGCTGTTTAATGACCTTTATTCACAACCATTGTTGTAGACAAGTGCTGGCCCTGAAAATTTTACAGTAGGAGATTTATTTGTTGTATAAGCCACTGTAAAAAGATCGGGCCCAAATTCCATATCTATCTACACTGTTTATTAAACTTAGTTTCATACTATGTTTGGATAGAATTAATTATCCCTACAGTTAGGTTGTGATTCACCTAATGGAACTTTTGCTGTACTTGTATAATGGTACCTAGATGCCATAGAAAAATTAGGAGACTTTTTATTTCACAGGAACCTATTTATTTGATTTATGTGCTAATAACATACATTAAATTAAGAAAATAGTATCCTAGCTTGGCAAATTCTCATATTTTTACTAGAAGATACTCAGTGGTAGAGGTTGCTGTGTAATAAGTTTCATGGACAAAAACCCTGTGTAGGATCCTGTAAAAATAAATCCTTAAATAACCTAGGTGTGTAATGTCATATTTACTATGCTCTGAAAACTACATAATAAATCCTATAAAAATTATAGTAGCTCCTACTTGATAAAATGAAAGCCCTGTAAAAATCTTAGTCTCAGTTTTTGCACCATTTGTTCTGTACAAAAAGAACAAGAGTCTAGCAGCAACCATGTATTATATTTTTCATAATTAATCTGTTGTATGAAAATATCTTAAAATTTTACAGTAAGCTTATCCTTCCCTGATGTGCCTAGATCCAAGGTTTCATGACCAGAAACTACTCTCTGTAGTAGTTACACTTAAATCATGTTTACATGAGGAACATAAGTTCCCATGAACACCCACCCCACCTTGCTTAACGAAGTTACTCATTGTACTATTCTATTCTATTAACGATTGCCCACGAATGATAAAGTAACTCACTTCAAAACAAAACTCATTTTTTACAGACTGCAACTTTATCATGAAGGAAATCATGTCGTTTACCATCACCACTACTTAAACTTGTGCATTCATGTAGAAACGACTACTCTCGCCGACGGGACTTACGAGTTGGTGCCCGAGTCCGAGAGTGAGCAGCGAGAAGCCCAGGCAAATTTAACTGAAGCAGTTGAAGACTCGGGTCAACATTCAGACGATCCCCGGACTAACTTTGCACAAGAAGGCAAGCCCCGGAGCATGAACCCTATTTTTCTAAACTTATGCAACTTATTACTCTACCTTACTTGTGCATTAAGTTTATAAGAGTTGGATGAAAACTTAGTTGCATGATCCTAGGTGCCCATGCTCTGAACACTAGATGCAAGGTTCGATAGAATGCTATGCTAATAGGACTCGGTAAAAGTCGAGTGATTTCCTGTCACTTGCGAGAAATTAGGAGTTGATTGTTTACTACACGCTGCAATCATAAGGACAACGGACGGGCTATGGTACGATGTTTACGATTGAGGCCCGTCTATTTAGTGAAAAATGCTAAGGCCGCAGTGTGTGGTAGTGGTGGTTAAGTCTTTGAACGTACTAACCACATGCCGAGAATATGGTAATCGGTAAGCTTAAGTACTGGATTGAACCGAGGCCGGAATATACTCCCCACTGTCTTGAATTTGTTCACATCTAGCTAATGGCGGGTGCATCGGCCGCCACGGCCCGACGTACCGAGGTCTGTGGGGAGGTGTAGTCGAGGGCGGTGGGCCTGTTCCGTGAAGCGGGAATTGAAGGGAAAAGTTGCACGTGTGACTCTGTGAGTAACCACGTGACGTGTGTTTAGGTTTCCCTTGCAAGGTTAAGAAATTTGATTCGAATCGTCCGTTTCTCACGGCTATTGAGACTGCTTAATCACTTTTACCCACAGAGTAAGAAGAGGAACAATGATGATGAATAAATTTGTTGGATGAAATTTAATGCTTCACCATGAATGATATTGGATAGCTGCTTATCTAGAATGGTTAATGAAACTAGAATCTTGAGCTAAAGGTTGAAAGTAAGGACCCACTCGTAGATGCTTTTCGGCAAAACAAACCCCTGAGCCAAAAAGCCTTGCATGTCTAGAGTCGGTGGAGTAGATTCCACTACACGGGTAAGTCTTGCTGAGTATTAGTATACTCAGCCTTGCTTGTGGCTCATTTTCAGGTGAGACCTTCGAAGACATGATTGCTAGTTTGACTTGGCCTTGTACTCTCCCTCCTGGTTGGTCGGTGGAATGGGATACGCCCCCGGCCAATGGAGATAATGCCGAGTGATGTCTCGTACGGGCTTCACCGAGACATCCTGTATCGTCGAGTAGCTTTCGTTATTTTATTTCCGCTGCAACTTAAACTCTGAAGAACTTATTGGTTATGATCACTGAAGTACTTGGTTACTAAACTCAAACATGGGTTGTAATATTCACTTATGATAATTTTGTAATATCTGCTGGAATGTGGTATTCTCTGGGCTCATCTTCGCATGAGCATTTGTATGTATGGCTTCGATCCGCTCTACCGTGGTTGTATCGGGAGGTTACCCGACAGACCAGTGGATTACTCCGTTTGAAGTGTAAGGTTAACCGAGATTGCCCTAATGGTGATGGTTAATACACTTGAGCCGGATTAATTCAGGTGGTTCTGCCACACGAACCTGTCTAAACCTTGTGTTCCTTGCACCTTCGAGTTCCTGATCTCGGCGACACCCTACCTACAAACTCACCACCACTGGGGTATCCCTCGGTTGGCGTGGCGGTAAAACACCGACACACGGGCGTGCCCGGGGCCCATCCTCCGGCATGCTTGGCCATTTGCAGCCTAAAGAGGCCGATGAGACGTGAAAAGGCCCCTACCTTGCGCACCAACTGTCGGTGTCTCGAACCGCCGACTAGTGAATTTTGTGATTGCGCGTCTGGCCCGGATGGTGTGCAAGAAAGACACGAGGGTTTATACAGGTTCGGGCAGAATGTCCCTATGTCCAGTTCGAGCCGCTTGTGCTCTGGCACTAAGTTTGTAGTAGGGGTTACAAACGGGCGAGAGAGGGAGAGGGCTCCCAAGTCTCTTGTGGAGTGTGCGTGTGTGAATGCGAGTTTGAACCTTCCCCCCGCCCCCGGTGGGGGGTCTCCCTTCCCCTTGTATAAGTCAAAGGGAAGGGAGTGGATACAGAGAGAGAGAGAGAGAGATCCTCGGGATGGTGCCGCCTCTCCTCCCCTTGGCATGGGCCCCACTGGCCCTGTAGAGGATGACGGAGGCGCTCCCATTCCGTGCCCTGGTGCGATGTGCGGCGTGCATCCCAACGAAATGGGCGACGTGGGTCTGCTGAGCCGTAGGACGGGTGATGTGCGCCCTACCGAGATGGGCGACGAGAGCCCTCGGCGCGTTTTACAGCTTGACCCCCGGCGCTGAGAATGACTGGGGCTTGCTGTAGTTGCTTGTCTTTTCCAGAGGTCATGTCGTTGCACGTTCTTACCTATCTTTGTGCTAGAGGTTCGTCCCCTGGCGTGGCCTGTCACTTGGTGAGGTCCCTGGGGTCCCAACGCCTCTGGGGCGGACGTGCCCGACCCTCACCCTTGGGATCGGGCGAGGCGGACGCGCCCGGTGTCGGTGTTTTACCGCCACGCCCACCGAGGGATACCCCCGAGGTGGTAAGTTTTTAGACTGGGTGTCGTCGAGATCAGGAACTCAAAGGTGCAAAAGAACACAAGGTTTTAGACAGGTTCAGGCCGCTGAGAACATAATACCCTACGTCCTGTGTGGTTTGGATTGCCTTCGATGATTATTGCCCCGAGGGAGAATCTGTCCGCCCTTATATAGTCCGGGGGGACAGGTTTACATGAAAGTCCTAGTCGGGTACAAGCCCAGGAGTCCTACCCGAGTACTTCTCGGGTAGTTTTCTACCGTATCCGACTAGTCTAACTACTGTACAAGTAACCCTACTATATTATGAGTAGTTACGACAAATGTAGGGCGTGGGCCAAGTCCCGTCCTGAATCCTAGGTGAAGTGTGCCACGTGGACAGTCCCGTGTGACCGGGTCTGACAAGCCCCCGAGCTCTTCGTAGCCGAGTAGTGCAGGCATCCGAGTACTTCTGAAGGCGTCTTTGGATTCTCGCGAACTCCAACTTGAAGGTGCCCTTCGAGTACTTCCTGGGCAGCATCGAGGCTGTGAGGTGCTCATGCCCCGAGTAGTTGTCCAGTCTTCATTATATCGGGTGCGATTAAACTCACACTCCATATGGAGTAGCCCCCGAGCCTTAGGTTGATTCGTAGAATCAGGCTGAGGGTCAATTTAAACTTGAGTCTTCTGTCTTTGTCTTCCAGTAGATTTGAAAAATAAGTCACTGATGACATGTGTCCCGCAGCCCCTAAGCCTTGAATCCAAATCCCCAAGGTTAGGAATAAAGGATCCAAAGAGTCGTGGCATGCAATATATGACGGTAAAGATTTGATGGTGAACATGGGCAAATTGATGTAGTAAATTTGAAAAACCTCTCCTTTCGGGATGAGTTCCCTGAAAAGATGGTGAAACAAATAACATTCCCAAAAGTGCCTCTCAAAACCAGTCTTTGTGCCCTGAGCCAATGACGAAACAAGAGTTCTGGGTAATACATTGAACAACCCCTTATTTCGCAATAAAATCCCTAAAATAATGGTCAACAAACATATACCCAAGATACATCTTTAAAAAGCCTCTTGGGTCGGGTATTTGCCGAGTATTTGTAAAACATCTAGCATGGAGGCATGAAAGCTGCCTTTTAAGGCAAGCTAAGTGCCTTGTCATATCGAGCCCCCGAGCCAGGAGCATAAAGTAGTCGTAGTAGAAAGGTAGCTCTAGCCCTCGAGCCCAAGCATAGAGCAAGTAGCCGCTAGTGCATGAGCAGTCAATGAAGCCATCTAGTCGGAATCGATCCCGACTAGGATAGTAGTCAAAACAAGTAGTCGAAGTAGTCGAACTGGTATGGAACCAGTCGTAAACAAGTAACCTTTTTGTCATGGGAGCAAGGCCCCTTCAATAGCATAGTGTATAAGTCGAAAACAAGTAATATGTTACTAGAAAATATGAGAGCAAAGCCCCTTTAGCAAACTTGCACATGATACCGGTCGTAAACCAGCAAAACGGAGTTGTACTGGAAGTATAAGCACAAAGGCCCTTCAGAAACCCAAAATACTAGTCGTACTCTAGTAATTTGGTACTGAGAGTATGGGAGCAAGGCCCCTTCAGTAAACTTGCTCGTAGTACCAGTCATAAACCGGTAAAATGGATTTGTACTGGTACAATTAATACCACCAATAGATGATGGCCCCAGTTGATTTAAGGATGAAACCGACGCAGGTGTTCAATATTCCATGAGTTTGGTACCTCCTGGCCGTCGGGTACTGCAAGCAATAAGATCCAGAGCCTGTGACCTTGTGCACAATGAAAGGTCCTTCCCATCGTGAATTAAGCTTGTGAAGACCGGTATCATCCTGGATCCGTCGAAGAACCATATTTCCTACATTGAAAGAGCGCCGTTGAACGTTCCTGTCATGGTAACAACGAACTCCTTGAAGCTAACAGGCCAACTGCAATAATGCGTTGCATCAGATTTCCTTAGCTGAGTCAAGTTCAAGATGTCTTGCGCTGTCAGCCTTGCCTTCTTCGAACATTTCAAGTCGTGGAGACTTCCACATCACATCAGCTGGCAATATGGCCTTGGACCCGTATACGAGAAAGAAAGGTGACTGGCCTGTGGCTTTGCTTGGTTGTGTGCGAAGCCCCCAGACTACTGATGAGATCTCATTGATCCACCTGCCGCCTTTTTTGCTATTCTCATCATAGAGTCTTTTCTTCAATCCATCAAGAATCAAGCCATTGGCAAGCTCAACCTGGCCACTGGCCCGTGGATGAGCCACCGAAACATATTTGACTTCAATGGAACTGCGTTCACAAAAATCCCAGAACTGATGCGAGTGGAATTTGGATCCCAAATCTGTGATGATGGTGTTGGGGAAGCCAAAACGGTGTAAGATGTCACAGATGAAAGTAACTACTCAATCAGCAGTGAGCATTGCAATTGGTTTGTACTCTATCCACTCTGTTAACTTGTCAATGGCCACCAACACGTGTGTGAAACCTCTTGGCGCAGTTGTGAAAGGCCATATCATGTCCAGGCCCCAGCATGCAAACGGCCATGAAGGTGGTATGGTGATAAGATTATGAGCCGGCACATGAGGCTGTTTGCAAAAGAATTAGCAGTTGGTACACCGGCGAACGAGTGCTTTGGCATCTGCCAAAGCAGTCGGCCAGTAGAAACCAGAACGAAATGCCTTGCCAACTAGTGTGCGAGAAGCAGCGTGGTTCCCGCACACGCCTTCGTGAATCTCTTGGAGTATTTCTTTGCCTTCCTCCATTCTGACACACTTCATGAGTATGCCTGATGCCGATCCACGCTTGTACAGATTGCCCCCGACTAGAACATAGCCTTTGCTGCGCCATAGGATGCGAGTGGCTTCAGCACTTTTTGGGTCGACACCGGGGGTAGTATGTGCTTCTGGATGTAGTCGATGAAGGCCGCCCTCCAGTCGACCTTGATCATCAAGATCTCTCGATCGGGTTCCTCGAGACCCTGAGCGATGCAACTTGAGTCTGGTGCCCTGATGGAGGGGTGATGCAACTCGTGGACGAAAACTCCCGGTGGGACATTAGCATGATCAGAACCCAGTTTGGAGAGCACGTCTGCGCCCACAATGTTGTCGCGGACCACATGGTGAATTTTCAGCCCCGAGAACTTTTTCTCGAGCTTGCGTATTTCCATGACATAGGCGTCCATGGTGTCCTTGTTGATGTCCCACTCTTTATTGACTTGTTGAACCACAGGTAAGGAGTCGCCATAGACTAGTAGTCGCTTCATCCCTAGGGAGACTGCCAAGCGTAGGCCGTGCAGCAATGCTTCGTACTCGGCCTCGTTGTTGGAAACCTCGAATAGTATTTGAAACATGTACTTGAGTTGTTCTCCTCTCGGGCTGATGAAAAGTACTCCCGCACCACCGCCACCGAGCTTGAGTGAGCCATCAAAGTACATGACCCAATGCTCCGGCTGGTGGGTTGGGGCCTCCACTTGGTTTTCTCGCCACTCCGCCATGAAATCGACCAGGGCTTGTGACTTGATGGCTGTCCGGGGCTTGAAGTCAAGTGTGAGGGCTCCCAGCTCCACCGCCCACTTGGAGATACGCCCGGTAGTGTCCCGATTATGGAGGATATCCGCCAATGGGAAGTCGGAGACCACCAGGATATTGTATGCATCGAAGTAGTGGCGAAGCTTCCTGGAAGTGATGAGGATACCGTATAGAAATTTTTGAATTTTCGGGTAACAAACCTTAGATTCTGAGAGGACTTCGCTAATGAAGTAAACCAGTCGCTACACCCCGAAGGCGCGGCCTTCTTCCTGTTGTTCCACCACGATTGTCGTGCTGATGACGTGAGTAGTCACGGCGATGTAGAGCAGCAGGTTCTCGCCTGGTTGGGGAGCCATCAGGATGGGTGGCGACTACAAGTGATGTTTGAGGTCTTGTAGCGCCTGGTTTGCCTCCTCGGTCCACTTGTACTTTTCGTGGTGCTTGAGCAACTGGAAGAAGGGTAGTCCTCTTTCTCCAAGTAAGGAGATGAAGCGGTTCAGAGCTGCCATGTAGCCAGTGAGCTTCTGGACGTCTTTGATTATCTTTGGGGCATCCATGGCTGTGATGGCATTAATCTTCTCTAGATTTGCTTCAATCCCGCAGTGGCTGACAATGAACCCGAGTAGTTTTCCCTGAGGGATGCCAAAGACGCACTTTGTCGGGTTGAGCTTCCATCAAAACTGTCGCAAGCTGTTGAAGGTCTCCTCGAGGTCGGTGGTTAACTCGTCGTGGGATCTGGTCTTGATGACACATCATCCACGTAAGCCTCAACGTTGCGGTGAAGTTGATCTGCAAGGCACAATTAGATGGCCCGTTGATAAGTGGCTCCTGCGTTCTTCAACCTGAAGGACATTGTAGTATAAGCATATGATCCAAAGGGGGTGATGAATATTGTTTTGATCTGGTCTTCCTCCTTGAGAGCTATCTGATGATAACCCGAGTAGCAGTCAAGGAAGGAGAGTAAGACGTAGCCAGCCGTAGAGTCAATGACTTGGTCGATGCGTGGGAGCGTGAAGGGGTCCTTCGGGTAGTGTTTATTGAGATCAGTATAATCCACACACATCCTCTATTCATTATTATTCTTTTTGAGTACTAGTACAGGGTTGGCTAGCCACTCAGGGTGGTATACTTCTTAATAAAACCAGCCACGAGTAGTTTTGCTAACTCTCTCTTAATGGCCTCCCTCTTGTCGGGGGTGAAACGACGCAGTCGTTGCTTCTTCGGAGTGGCTTTAGGGTTGACTTTTAGGAAGTGCTCGATCAACTCCTTGGGCACCCCTGGCATATCGCCTGGTTTCTAGGCGAGTACGTCACGGTTGGCCCTAAGGAAGCTGACGAGCGCGCTTTCCTATTTGTCACCTAAGACACCTCCAATCAGAGCAATCTTGGACGGGTCGCCTTCTTGCAGCTGGATGGTCTTAATGCCGACGTCGCTGGGGTTAGGCTTAACCCTCGACTGGCTTGGGCACTGGTTGGAGATCTGTCACACCCTAAAATTATTGGATTTCACGATGTGATTAGAAAAAAATAATAATAAAGCAATGATTTTCTCATAATTATATAAAAATTTCAACATTTACTTTCTTTACAGAGAATTTAGCATAGGAAAAATAAATAATTGTCTTTTAAAATTAAATAAAATGGTTTTATGTATGTTGCATTCATGTCGTTGCATTGGTTTTTGTTTGTTTGCGTGTTTGAGTTTGCAAAATAAAAATACCCAAAAATCACCCAAAAATCTCTTTTTTTCACTTCCCTATCTCTTTTAGCCCACCCCATCTTTCTCTCAATCTTTCCTTCTTCCAGCCCAGCCCAAAACCTCTCCCTCTCCTCTCTTTCTTTTCTCTCCCCGCGGCCCAAACAGCCCAGCCGGGCTCAACCCGCTGCCTCCCCTCTCACCACTGCTCACCCTTCTCTCTCACCGACACGCCGGGCCCACCTGTCGGCGCCATCCCCTACCTCCCGCCCCACCTTCCTTTCTTCTTCCTCCCGCTCCTCTCTCTTTCCATTCCGCTGCGACACCAAACGCGTCCGTCGCCGTCGCCCGTCGTCCGCGCCTCCCTCCCCTTTCCTTTTCTTCTTCACCCTGAATCCTGTTCGCCCCCGCGCCGTCGCCCGCGTCTCCTCCTTCCTTCCCCACGACGCTGGCCTGCCATAATGCCGTGGCACGCGCTTCCCCGGGCGACCCGCCCCTTTCCTTCGCAGGCGCCCGCTGCAAATCCACCACGTGAGACACCGCCTTCCTTTCCCCGGACGCTCCGCCTCCTCTCCTCCGCTATAAAACCAGCGCCTGAACCCCTGCCCCTCCTCTTCCACGCATGCACCGCACGCCCGAGCCCCGCTGCTCTGCACCTCCATTTCCCGAGCTCGAGCTCGCCAACACCACCACGCCATCGACCCGCCTTCACGCCGCCCCTCCGTCGACTGCGACCATCGCCGGAGCCCTGCCTTGGACCCAGCGCCGTCGTCCACTCCTTCCCCATCGTGCCGTCACTCCACGCCGGCATTTCCTCGCCAGAGCGAACATCTCCGGCCGTGCCGCACCTCGTCGTCGACCCGCCGTTTCGCCTCGACTCCACCGTCTTCAACCCCCGCAAGACTCTCGCGAGGAAGTAAGCACCACGCCGCTCCCTTTTTCCCCTCCCTCTCGCTCTCTTGCCCCGGCAATTTCTCGCCGGAGCTCTGGCTCCGCCCGCCGCCGTGGTGAGCATTCTTCCAGCCGCCACACAGCCGTCCCGAGCCCCTAGGAGAGTTCCTCGTCGCCCACTCTCGCACCTCGGCTCTTTCCCGTGCCAATTCATGCCCCGGAGCACCGATTCCGGTGTACACCGGCGACGCGCCGCCGCGCTGCTCGCCGCCAGCGTCTGCTGCCGCCCAGCGCCACGTCCGATTCGCCCGACCCTTTACTCCGCCGAGTCGACCCGAGCCGCGTCCGATTCGCCCGACCCTCGTCCTGCCACCCGATCTAGATCTAACGGCCAGAACAAATCTGAGCCGTGCACGAGCCGCCACCCTCGCCCGAACCTTATCCTGCCACACAATTCTGATCCAACGGACCAGATTCGTTCGACCCTAGCCGTCCTCGGAACCTTTGCAGAAAAGCCCTTAGGCTCTCCAGAAATCAAACCGCAGTCTAGATCAGTAGAAAAATAATTAGAGTTGAGTCCTTTCTTTTCTGTCCCGACCCCTGACCTTTCTAGAATTAATACCCGCCGTCCAGGATCTCCAGTTTTGCACCCAGACCCTCTTTTTAAGGTTTAATTATGTTTTAGCCCCTGATTTCATCAATTTAGCCCCTAGAAGTTCAGTTTCTTCGCAGATAAGTCCCTACATCCTTGTTTTAGCCCTACCTTCATCGTTTTAGCTCCGTTTCGACTCGTTCTTGTTGCGTTAAGTCTTATAAAACCCTAAGCTACCGTTTAGTCATGTCGTTGTGCCTTAGTTCCTATCTTTTGATTAAAAATAGATTTAATTTGATTAAAGTTCTCTCACCTAGTTTTTCTAATTAAAATCTACCTAGGTCTTTACCTCCAGTTTTCATAACTAATGTCAATTCAATTAATACCAACTCAAATGTGTTCTAAATATAATTTGTTTAGTTGAACACCAAATATAAAGTTATGCGCTTAGATGCTCTCAAAAGTTTCTTTCTAATTAATTGTTAATCAGTGTAATTTGTACATAGACAATCATAAATAAAATATGACTAAGTTCTACTCCTCTTTTATAAATAAAAATGTAATATAAGTTAATTATAATCAGGTATATTTTGTCTTGAATATCTTTTACATTTGTTTTCCAATTAAAATAAATAAAACTTATAGTTCTTTTGTTTCTTTTATAATACCAATCTTCCGATAGCTGTGTCTTTTCAACCCTAGCTCCGTTTTCCATGTTTCTTGTGCTCTTGTAATCGTAGTAGCGAGCCTTATCCTTTAGCACGCTCTTTTAAAAGCTTTTGTTTTGTGATTGGTGTATTTTTCTTAGCTGTACTTGTTTGTTGTTTTGTATGTTTGTGCTCGATGTTTGCTTCGAGTAGAATGATCGCTCTTGAAGCTTGAAGATCAAGGTTTCCAAGTAAGCAAGAGCTGAAGAGCAGTAAGAGTAGCTTTTCATTGGAAAAAAGGCAAGTGACCCTAACCATCCTTCTATCTATGCTTATTTACAAGAATACCATGTATTAATTAGAACGTGGAGAACCACCCAGGAAAACAGTACAACCACGAGGACCATATGGCTCTGGTCTTGGCTAAATAATTAGAGACTCTAGTTTGAAGCAGTCTTACCGAAAGGGCAAGGAGGGGGTTGGTGATTGGGGTATAACCCGGTGCTCTTGGGGTAGCAGCCTTCGCTAAGGTGCTGACCATTAGGGAGGGTTATGGTTCACGCCGCTACCGAAACTCTAGCGGACTACTTCTTATTAGGGAATCTTTGTAAAGGCCTCGTAGAGTCCCTATGCAATCACACCTTGGAAGTGATGTATTGTGTCTAGCTCGCACAACATGGTTGGGTCCAAAGTTCTTTTAAACTTTTACGCGACTTGTGGTGAAAGTGTACAACCTCTGCAGAGTGTCTAAAACTGATATATCAGCCGTGCTCACGGTCAAGAGTGGCCTGGACCCTCACATGATTAATAAATTTAAATATGGATTTAAATCGTTACTCTGGTTATATCTTGTGGCCTTGCTGAGTACCAACCATAAGTGTACTCACCCTTGCTAACTGCTGCTCAGAAGAAAAAGATGTGAAGTCTACTGAAGATGATGAAGAGTTCTAGGCGTACGCAACCCCCAGTCGTTTGCCTGTGAAGTTTGGAGCCTACGTTTCCATGTTAAGCGCATATCTCTGATAGTCTTGTAAGTCCTTATTTATGTTTCTTTACATGATACTGTTGCTGTTATTCACTGATGATGTCACTATATGTATGGAACTTGATCCTGGCATACATATAGTTATGCATTCAGTTTTGTCCTTAAACCGGGTGTGACAAGATCTCCATCTCTATATTTGTCAGCTACAACGTGGCCGCGAGTACTTCTGCAGACGGCTCTGGCATGTGTGAAGTCGTGGCGTACTTGATCGCCTCCTGGTCGCAGTCGTACGACTTCTTCAAGTCACCACAGAGTGTGAGCACGCCTGTCTTGCGTGGCATCTTGAGTAGCAGGTAGACGTAGTGGGGCACGGCCATGAATTTGGCTAGTGCCGGTCTGCCAAGGATGGCATGGTATGACAAGTTGAAATCCGCCACCTCAAACTTGATGTATTTTGTGCGGTAGTTGTCTTTTGTCCCGAAGGTGACTGGCAGGACCACTGACTCGAGTGGTGTAGCCGCGTTGCCCGGGACGATGCCGTAGAAGGGAGCTTTGTTGGGAGTGAGCATCTTGGAGATGTCCAGTCCCATCTTCTTGAGAGTACCCGCGAAGAGCAGGTTGAGGCCGCTTCCACCGTTAATGAGTACTCGGGTGAGCTTTGAACCTGCCACGACAGGGTCAAGAACGAGCGCGAATTTTCTCGGCTCAGAGAAGTTGGTCCATTGATCATCCCTGGAAAACGAGATCGGGACCTCGCTGTATGTCAAAGGCCTTATCGTGGCTGGCTCCACAGAAAGTATTTCACGCAGGGTTAGCTTCTACGCGCGTTTTGAGGGGAACCCACCGTCTCCTCCGAAGATGACGTTGACGAGCCATGCGTCGCGGCCCTTGTTGATTTTCTTCCTGAGGTCTATCGTGGGAGCATCTTGGAGGTTGGCCCCGACTGGATCTTGGCCGCGGTGCCTTGGTCCACGCTGGTTGCGAGGGGTTGTTGTACTTCTTGTTCATTGTTGCCACCCGCGGACGGGTGGCCCTCATTGTGCTGGCGGTTGTCATTCCTCTGGCTCCCTTGGCCTCCTCCGGGAGTGCGACTGACCAGCGCGGTATCCCCGTGTTGCTCAGACCTCGAGAGCTGATTCCGAGTGGATGACACTGGATGTTGCCCATCGAGTTGCACGAGCGCGCGCTGGGTCAAGTACTGCAACCTTTGAATCTGGGGATTAGATGGGAGTTGTTGGGCTAAGAGTGCTGCACTGCAATCGCGCCAATCGGCGTATGGTCCTCACGATCCGCGACTGCTGCAAAGGTGTTGGTGAGATTCCTTGGTCCACGGGCGCGATTCTGCGCGTTGCGCCTGCATTGAGCGCGTTTGGCAATCTTTGCCCGCCGGATCCTCTGGTGCTCCTCGTCTTCATCTTGAGGAGCAACTGCTGTGGGCTCATCGGCTGAGATGTCCGCGAGTTGTTCATTGTCGTACTGGGTGCCCAGCTCATCTTCTTCCGCATTGCGAAGGGAAGCCATGCTGACTTGTCGATCCGGGGAGTGGTTAGCCCTAAGGCTGTACTCGAGTAGCTCTGTGCTACTCTCTCCTTCTTCCACGATAGGAGAAAGAGGTCTACCCTCTTGGAAGGGTAGTTCCTGCGTGAAGGCCACAAGGCAAGACTCATAAACGAGTAGCTCGGAGGGCTCAAAGCCCTTCCAGTACACGAAACATCCTTGTGGCGTTGATGTAATGGTTAAACCTAGAAGGCTACCCGAAAAGGTTTCGGTGTAGCTGTCGGGTTGTGAGTGGTTTTCGAGGGCGGGGGCCGCCCGACGGGTGGTGGCACCCTCGCCTCCGAGTCCCTTTCGGATTCGATTTAGAGATGTAGTCCCGCACGTGGAGTACTCTTCATCGGAGTCCGAGTAGATGTCGAGAACGGGGGCCTCCCAGCTTGCGGTGGCGCCCACATCCCTGATTTGGAGCAGTAGATCCAAATCATCCTCCAAGTCGAAGAGGGACTTGGTTCGTGGGGTCTTTGTAGATCGGTTTGAATCCGAGTCAAGTAGATCTTGTCGCATCTTGAGTTGAAGTTGTTTTGAAAATGGATGTCGTTTCGATCTGCTGGGCCAGATCAGGAAGCAGCGTGTCATCGAGGTTGTCGATGAGGTCATCAAGATCGCTGCTTGTAGTTGATGAAGTAGCCTCTGGCTGCTTGGAGTTGGCTAGGTGGCTATTGAAGCCACCCAAACCATCAGCGATGCAGATCCAAGAGCCGAAGATGAAAGTCGTGCCCTCATCGAGCACAGCGCTGGTGAAATTGAACGACGCCATTGAGTTCTCCGGTGGATCTTCGATGAGCTCCCCTACCTGGCGCGCCAGCTCTCGGTGTTTTACCGCCACGCCCACCGAGGGATACCCCCGAGGTGGTGAGTTTGTAGGTAGGGTGTCGCTAAGATCTGGAACTCGAAGGTACAAAGGAACACAAGGTTTTAGATAGATTCGGGCCGCGAGAGCGTAATACACTACATCCTATATGGTTTGTATTGCCTTTGATAATGATTCTCCCCGAGGGGTCCCTTTCCGCCCTTATATAATCTGGGGGATAGGTTTACATGGAAGTCCTAGTTGGGTACAAGCCAAGGAGTCCTATCCGAGTACTTCTCGGGTAGTCTCCTGCTGTGTCCGACTAGTCTGACTACTGTACAAGTAATCCTACTGCATTATGAGTAGTTACAACAGATGTAGGGCGTGGGCCATGTCCCATCCTGTATCTTTGCAAAAAGTATGACACGTGTACAGTCCCGTGTACCCGGGTCTGACAGATGCCATGGCCGGTAAGTAGCTCCTTTCCTCTGTCCCCTCGATTCTCATTCCGCACTCTGTGGCCTCTAACTTCCCCTTTTTTCATGTCTAGAACTAGGAGGGAGGAACAAGCTCCTGCGGGATGCGTTGGAGCGATCGGAGGAAGCCCGCCACGCCACTGAGTCCGAGCTAGCGTCCACCAAAGAGGTGATTGCGCGGAACACGCAAGCGCTGACGGGTTCTTTGGAGAGGGACAAGTCCCTTGAAGAGGAACCTGGTTAGCTCTGGGACGCGTCGCGGTCGGTGGTTACAGAGGTCCTCGGGCCCCGCCCGGGGTCGAGCGCGCTCGCCGCCGACCTTTCAGAGATCCCGGGCGAGGTAGCGGGGCTTTTTAACGAGGGAGTCTTCCGCGGCGCCTTGGGAGTGTTGACGTCATTGGCGTCACACTACCCGACCCTGGATTTTGAGGCAGTCGGGAGAGGCTACGCCGCCGGGTGGTCCGACGACCGGCTCCGAGAACTCGGACAAAGCTTGGTGCCGGTCACAATGACGATTGTGGAAGCGACCACCGCTGTGTGGGTGAAGGAGGCCCGTCGCGCAGAGAGGGAGGCAACTCTGGCAGAGATGACGGCCAGTCGACAAAAGCCGAGTCGAGTGCCACCCTGACCGTGCCGGCTCACGGTCAAGGAAATCCTCCGGTCGACCCTGCAGCACGGCTCCTCCCGTCCACGCCGTCAGCCAACGCGGACAAGGTGTCGCACACATTGTCCATCGTGGGCTGCAGCGTGTAGCCTAGGGCTGGCCCGAGTGGCATCAGCTGCTAGTTTGCTGTAGGTTGTGATGAGAGTTTGGTAGGTCAGGTGGCCCAACAAAAATCAGTTAGGTTGCGATGGGAAAACGGGTCGCCCTTTCGCTCGGGCAAAAAAAGTTGCCTTTTTGCGCGTGATTTACAAAGGGAAAGAGGGGGTAACGGTGTGCGTGGTGGCGTACCCCTGTGGGGCACCCGAGCGTTCCGGTCCGAGCGTGCGTCGGGGCGCTGTAGGAGCCAACATTTGAATGAAAGCATGTGAATGGACTGAATTTAGGGGATGAAATGACGTAACTGCTCAATATTCCAAGTGTTGGTGAGGATGTTGCCGTCGCTGTCCTTCAGTCGGTAGGTTCCTGGCCGGACTACCTCCGCAATGGTGTATGGTTCTTCCCAGGGCGGAGTGAGCTTGTGCTTGTCCTTGGTTGACTGCGCCCTCCGTAGTACCAAATCGCCGACCTCGAGGGTCCTTCCCCGGATCTTCCTCTCATGGTACCTGCGAATGTTTTGCTGGTAGCCAGCAGAGCGGACCAAAGCCATCTCCCGCGCCTCTTCCAACAAGCCGACCGCGTCCTGCTGAACCTCCGTGGCTCGATCGGGGTTAAAGGCTTTGACCCTTGGGGCGCCATAGTCTAGGTCAGAAGGTAGCACTACTTCCACCTCGTATGTTAAGAAGAACGGGATGAATCCTGTGGATCGATTGGGAGTGGTCCTCAGGCTCCAGAGAACAGCTGGGAGTTCCTCGACCCAGCGCCTAGCAAACTTTTTGAGTTGGTCGAATATGCGAGGCTTAGGTCCCTGGAGGACTATGCAATTTGCCCTTTCAACCTGCCCGTTGGTGCGAGGGTGCCCGACCGATGCCTAGCTGATCCTGATCCCGTATTCATCAGCGAACTCCAAGAACTTCTTGCCTGTGAAGTTGGTCCCGTTGTTCGTAATGATGTTGGGCACACCGAACCGATGGACAATGTCGAGAAAGAACTTGATGGCTTCTTGGGAATTGGCTTTAACAATGGGTTTCGCCTCTATCCACTTGATGAACTTGTCCACCGCGACAAGCAGGCGGGTGAAACCGCCAGGGGCCTTTTTGAGAGGCCCGACCATATCGAGGCCCCAGACCGCGAACGGCCAGGTGAGGGGGATGGTCTAAAGTGCCTGCGCTGGCAAGTGGGTCTGTCGAGCATAGAACTGACACCCTTTACACGTGCGGACAACCTCCTCAGCATCACGTAGTGCTGTTAGCCAGTAAAAACCTTGGCGTAAGGCCTTGCCGATTAGCGACCGTGGAGCCGCGTGGTGCCCACAGATGCCCTGGGTCGATGGACGCCTGGTAGGGGGGCACCAGACTGGGGCCCCTAGGTATCAGGTCGGATGGCTTCTAAGGCAGGTCCGGCTTGACGCGGATTGAGGGCGCATGGAGGTCGTTGACGAAGACCCCATCGGGAGCTGGATCCCACTGGGCCGCCATCTTGGTGAGCGCATCGGCGTCGTTGTTGTCCCTCCGCGGGACGTGATGCAGCTCGATTTTTGGAATTTGTCCTCAATTTGCGCACCTCTTGGCAATAGGCGTCCATGAGGGAGCTTTCGCAGTTGGACTCTGTGGCAGAACCACCTGAATTAATCCGGCTCAAGTGTATTAACCATCACCATTAAGGCATCCTCGGTTAACCTTACACTTTAAACGGAGTAATCCACTGGTCTGTCGGGTATAACCTCCCGATACAACCACGGTGAACGGATCGAGCGCCGTACATACAAACGCTCATGCGACGATGAGCCCAGAGAATACCACATTCCAGCAAATATTACAACATTAACATAAGTAAATATTACGGACCAAGTTCTGAGCTTAGAAAACAAGTACTTCAATTAACATAAATAAGTTCTTCAGAGTTAAGTTGCAGCGGAAATAAACAACGGGAACTACTCGACGATACAGGATGTCTCGATGAAGCCCGTACGAGACATCACTCGGCATTTTCACCGTTGGACGGGGGCGCATCCCATTCCACCGACCAACCAGGGGGAAGAGTACAAGGCCAAGTCAAACTAGCAATCAATTCTTCGAAGGTTTCACCTGAAAACAAGCCACAAGCAAGGCTGAGTATACTAATACTCAGCAAGGCTTACCCGACTATTGGGGTATACTTAGCCGACTCCTGGACATGCGAGGCTTTTGGCTTGAGGGGTTTGTTTTGCCAAAAAGCATATATAGTAGGTCCTTACTTTCAGATTTTAGCTCCAAGTTCTAGCTTTCTTTAACCATTCTAGGTAAGCAACTATCTAATATCATACATGGTGAAGCATTAAATTTTCATCCAACAAGTTCATTCATCATCATTGTTCCTCTTCTTACTCTGTGGGTAAAAGTGGTTAAGCAGTCTCAATAGCCGTGAGAAACGGACGATTCGAATCGAATTTCTTAACCTTGCAAGGGAAACCTAAACACACGTCACGTGGTTACTCCCTAGAGTCACACGTGCAACTTTTCCCTTCAATTCCCGCTTCACGGAACAGGCCCACCGCCCTCGACTACACCTCCCCATGGACCACGGACGCAGCCGGGCCATGGCGGCCGATGCACCCGCCATTAGCTAGATGTGAACGAATTCAAGACAGTGGGGAGTATATTCCGGCCTCGGTTCAATCCAGTACTAAGCTTACCGATTACCATATTCTCGGCATGTGGTTAGTACGTTCAAAGACTTAACCATCACTTACCACACACTGCGGCCTTAGCATTTTTCACTAGACAGACGGGCCTCAATCATCAACATAAACATCGTACCACAGCCCGTCCGTCGTCCTTATGATTGCAGCGTGTAGTAAACAATCAACTCCTAATTTCTCGCGAGTGACAGGAAATCACTCGACTTTTACCGAGTCCTATTAGCATAGCATTCTATCGAACCTTGCATCTAGTGTTCAGAGCATGGGTACCTAGGATCATGCAACTAAGTTTTCATCCAACTCCTATAAACTTAATGCACAAGTAAAGTAGAGTAATAAGTTGCATAAGTTGCGAAAATAGGGTTCATGCTCCGGGGCTTGCCTTCTTGCGAAAAGTTAGTCCGGGGCTCTTCCGAACTTGGGCTCGGGTCTTCGGCAACTTCAGTTAGATTCACTTGAGCTTCACGCTGCTCACTCTCGGACGCGGGCACCAACTCGTACGTTCCGTCGGCGAGAGTCGTCGTTTCTACATGAATGCACAAGTTTAAGTAGTGGTGATGTTAAACGACATGATTTCCTTCACGATAAAGTTGCAGTTTGTAAAACATGAGTTTGTTGTGGAGTGAGTTACTTCATCAATCGTGGGTAATCGTTAATGGAGTCTATCTTAATCTATTTAACTTTATTAAAGAAGAAGGGGTTGTGTTATATTGAAAACTTAGTTTCTTTTTAAACACAAACATGAGTTGAACACAATTACTAATCTAGTTAGCTTCTGGTAATAAAATTTTTATTCAAAGTACATTATGCAGAGATAAGATCACTGTAAAAATTTCAGACATTTTTGTGTAACATGTTAAATATGAAAAATGTAATACACAACCACTGCTAGAATCTAGTTATTTTTATACAGAACAAACCATGCAAGTATTGATGCTACAAATTTTACAGGGTGTTGCTATAACCATATTTGTGCTACTGTAAATTTTGCAGATTTTATTGTACATGATTTAGAGCATAATAAATGGGACAAGCTACACTCATGTTATTAAAGATTATTTTCTACAGGATGTTATACAGGGTTTCTATGTATGAAACTTTTTGTACAGCTTGATCTACTCTATTTTGTTTCATAGTAAAAAGATGAACATTTTCTAAGCACTTTACTAATTATTTTGAATTAGTGAAGTTTTCCTACCACAAATTCATATGGACAGGTTACATATAGTAAAAGTGTTCCTAAATTTTTCTGTTTCCTCTAGGTATTACTACAACAACACAGAAAAAGTTTCATGACATTAAACATCACAGAACAGCAGGAATAATTAGTTCTATCACTTTATGGCATAAAGCAATGTTGGACAAAAAGTGTATCTAGAGATGGCTTTTGGTCCTGATCTTTTTACACAGCCCTAAACATTAAGCAAGTAACTCACTGCCCAAAAATTAGGGTCAGCAATGATCTACAACAGTGGGTACAAAAGAAGTCCATTAAACCTTCCATTTAATCTAGAGCAAAATATGTTGAGAATCTGAGAAACTTTATGTAACAAAAGTTGTAGAGTTTCCTCCAAGGATTCCAGAACAGTTGAGTTTTCATTTTTTTGAATTTTCTACGATTTTATACGAATTTTACAAGTTCACTGATTTGGTTAAAACTTTCTTTACAGAGGGGTCCCTGAAAACTAGCAGAAAACCCCCTGGGAAGATTTGGGCGTTTGCAATGTAGTCCCTGGTCGCAAAATCACGGCGGGGTCGTCCTGTCCGGCCAAATTCCGGCGAGCTCGGTCGCCGGCGGCGAGGGCAAGGTGGGGGAGAACGGAGAGGGAACCAGGGCGCACCTATTGGTGGTCTTGGAGTGGCTTGGGATGGCCGGTGGCGGGCTGGCCGCGGAGAGCAGGGGCGGCGGCGGAGGGGCGGCGCGGACGGCGGCGCTCCGGCGAGGAGGGCGGCGGGGCTCGGGCTGGGGAGCTTCAGCGCACTGAGGGGAATCCGTTTCCGTGCTTGTCTCGGGCGGAGGTGGGCCGGAGCAGGGGGTTCCACGGCGAGGTGGGGGGGGGGGCGGCGCTCGGCTCTGTTGTGCTCTGTTCTGCGGGGAAGAAGAAAGGAGGGGAGGGAGGGGCGCTGTGCCGGCTTTATAGCTGGTGGAGCTCGTGGGGGCGGGCGTGGCACGGCCAGAACGCGGGGTGGAGGGGGCGGCGAGGCTGGGCGCCATTGGTGCGGCCGGCGGTGACCAGCGGCGTTGTGTCGCGTGCGAGCTGCGCGGGCAGGCGACTGGGCGAGCGAGATAGCGGCGTGGGCGAGGGAGATGGTGTGCGGCACGATTGGGCGGGCTGGGGCGGCACGACGGGGCACGCCGTTGGGCGCCTGGGCGGCGGCCAGTGGCTGGGCGGCGCGGCGGTGCAGCAGAGCCGCGGGTTGGGCAGGGGCATGCCGTGCGGGAGGGAGAAGAAAAAGCGCGGCCGCGGTTGGGCAGCGGGGGCGGGCAGCAGGCAGGGCGTCGGGGGTTGGCTCGGCGTCTGGTGCTGCGCAGGCGTCGAGGGCCAGGTGGCCGGCGGCGGTCGGGCGAGCGTGCGGTGCAGCAGAGGAGGGAGGGGTGAGCGAGGGACGGAAGTGCAAGAATTTGAAAAACTTCAGGGGGCTGGGTGCAAACAGGGCGTTTTCTCCTCTTTCTGATTTGAATTTCAAAAACTTTTGAACACGAAAGTTGTTCAAAATAAAAAGTTCTACAACTTTGGTTTCAGGCAAAATCTCATTTGGCTTATGGTTTGAAAGTTAAATTTAAAAGTTCAAAAGTAACCAAATGTGCTCAAATTAAATTTGAATTTCAACTGAACTCGTTTTAATTCTTTCCACCCTTTCATTAGTTGGTTTAACCATAGGGTTAGGCTAATGATATTGATTTTTGGAAATGTAATTACCAGGGTTGTCACAGCCTTCCCCCCTTAACGAGAATCTCGCCCCGAGATTCGGTAATTCTTAGTGTGGGCGTGGGTGCACATACCAGTGGTTGAGATAAGAAACCCAGGAAAATGTTGGTTCAGGTAGCTCTCCGTTTCCCAGGTGGCTTCTTCTTCCGTGTGGCGATTCCATTGTATTTTATACATTCTAATCACTTTCCTCCTGGTCTCTCTTTCTTTTTGATCCAAAATCTTAACTGGGTGTTCGACATACGAGAGGTCGGGTTCTAACAATATTTCTTGTTGTTCCACAATCTCGGTAGGGACTCGAATACACTTCTTGAGTTGAGATACGTGGAAGACATCATGGGTGGCCGTGAGCTGAGGGGGCAGTCGTAATTTGTAGGCTACGGGTCCGCAGCTCTCAATGATTTCGTAAGGACCAATATAACGGGGAGCTAGTTTGCCTTTGATTCCAAATCTTCGCACTCCTTTGGTTGGTGAAACTCGAAGATAGACATGATCGCCAACTTCGAACTTTAGAGGCTTTCTCCTTTTGTCAGAATAGCTCTTTTGTCGAGCTTGTGCGGCTCTAAGATTTGCTTGTATTACCTTTACTTTTTCCTCTGCCTCGATTACCAGGTCGGGTCCAATTATTTTACGTTCTCCGGTTTGTGACCAGCTCAAAGGAGTTCGACACCTTCGTCCGTACAGGGCCTCAAATGGTGCCATTTTCAAACTCGTTTGATAGCTGTTGTTGTACGAGAACTCTGCTAGGGGTAGACATTTGTCCCAATTCTTGTCATAGTGAATGACACAGGCTCTCAGCATGTCTTCCAGAATTTGGTTTACTCTTTCCGTTTGTCCATCGGTCTGAGGGTGGTATGCTGAGCTGCGAATCAGCTTAGTGCCAAGAGACGTTTGCAGTTGTTCCCAAAAGCGTGCTACAAACTGAGGACCACGATCGGAGATAATTGTCTTAGGTATTCCATGCAGGCAAACAATACGATCGAGGTAAATCTCGGCATATTTCTTGGTAGAATAGGTGGTGTGTACCGGAAGAAAATGTGCCGTCTTTGTGAGTCTATCAACGATAACCCATATGGAATCATGTCTCTGGGACGTGTTTGGTAGTCCAACGATGAAGTCCATACTTATGTCTTCCCATTTCCATGATGGTATAGGTAACGGTTGAAGTGTACCGGCTACCTTTAAGTGGCTAGCTTTTACTCTCTGGCACTTGTCACATTCCGAGACATACGTAGCAATTTCCCTTTTCATTCTAGTCCACCAGAAGTTTTGCCTTAGGTCCTGATACATTTTGCTACTACCGGGGTGGATAGAGAATTTGGAGAGGTGTGCCTCATCAAGAATTTGCTTGCGGAGTTCACGATTCTTCGGAACGACTATACGACCTTCGAACCATAGAACTCCCTTATGGTCCTGGCGGAAACATTTGTACTTCTCCTCACCTAGAGAGAGTTTTTGTTTGATGATCTTAATTCCTTCGTCATGTAGTTGTGCCATAACGATTTGGTCGTGAAGAGTGGGCTCAACTGAGATGTGATCTAGAGTGCCTTGGGAAACTATTTCCAAGTTAAGCTTCCTCATGTCTGCGCATAATGTCTCATGGTAGGACTCCATGGATAGGCAATGGCAATGGGACTTGCGGCTTAGTGCATCCGCGACTACATTAGCCTTGCCGGGGTGATAGTGCACTTCAAGGTCATAATCCTTGATTAGTTCTAGCCATCTCCGTTGTCTCATATTCAGATCGGCTTGTGTGAAGATATACTTGAGACTCTTATGATCCGTGTAGATATTGCACTGCGTACCCATGAGATAGTGCCTCCATATCTTCAGAGCGTGAATGACGGCTGCGAGCTCAAGGTCATGCGTGGGATAATTCTGTTCGTGGGGCCGAAGGGCTCGTGAGGCATATGCAATCACTCGATTCTCTTGCATAAGCACACATCCTAGACCAGTACCCGATGCGTCACAATACACATCGAACGACTTGGTATTATCGGGTTGAGCTAATACAGGTGCAGTAGTCAGATGCTCTCTGAGAGTGTGGAAAGCTTCTTCACATTTCTCATTCCATACGAACTTTACTTCCTTCTTTAACAGTTCAGTCATGGGCTTAGCAATTCGAGAGAAATCCGGGATGAAGCGACGGTAGTAACCGGCTAAGCCGAGAAAACTGCGAATCTGATGAACAGAGGTAGGGGGTTTCCAATCCATCACCTCTTGTACCTTGCTGGGGTCAACAGCTATGCCTTCGCTGGAGATCGTGTGACCTAAGAACTTTACAGTATCCAACCAAAACTCACACTTAGAAAACTTAGCATAGAGCTGATGGTCTCTGAGTCGCTGAAGAACAATGCGAAGGTGCTTGGCATGCTCTTCCTCATCCTTGGAATAGATAAGGATGTCGTCGATGAACACTACGACGAATTTGTCAAGTTCGGGCATGAATACCGAATTCATGAGATACATGAAGTAGGCAGGGGCATTGGTGAGTCCAAAGGACATGACCAAAAACTCATATAGTCCATATCGTGTGGAGAAGGCAGTCTTAGGAATATCGCACGGGCGAATCTTGATTTGATGGTATCCCGAACGAAGATCGATCTTTGAGAAGACTCTGGCTCCAGCTAATTGATCGAAGAGTACATCGATACGGGGAAGGGGGTATTTGTTTTTAACAGTTACCGCATTGAGAGGTCGGTAGTCCACACATAACCTTAAACTGTCATCCTTCTTCTTTACGAATAGGGCTGGACATCCCCAAGGTGACGCGCTAGGGCGAATGAAACCTTTGTCCAGTAGTTCTTGGAGTTGAACTTTCAGCTCTGCCAATTCTTTAGGGGGCATCCTATATGGTCTCTTAGATATAGGTGCGGTGCCTGGCTGTAGTTCAATAACGAACTCAACATCCCTATCCGGGGGCATTCCTGGTAAGTCATCCGGGAAAACATCGGCATACTCGTTTACCACTGGAATATCCTCTAGCTTAAGTCCTTCCATCATGTAAGCACAGGAATTCGTGCAATCCAGGAATGGTAGGTAAAGGGTAGTGGCTCCGTGACTAGGTGAATTTATCTCAACGGCTCGGGAAGAAAGGTCCAGTGTGACTCCATGCCTAGTCATCCAGTTCATTCCCAAAATAATATCCATGCCGTCAAGGGGTAAAAGAACCAGGTCTGTGTTGATGACTCTACTTCCCAACTTTATCGGTACCAGCCTTATTATTTGGTTGGAAGCAATTTTTCCACCCGGTGTTGATATCATATACGACCCTTTGGTGTGGCAAACATTCAAGCCTACTTTTGCACCAAACTTTGCACTAATGAAACTATGTGACGCACCAGAATCAAACAATATGACTGCAGGCTTGTTATGGATGGAGAATGTACCCGTCATTACAGGTGCTCCTTCAGAAAGTTCTGCAAGGGTGGTGAAGTTGATCCGTCCTTGTTTGACCTGGAGGGTCTGCTTCTTGCCTTTGTTCTCATTGTTCTGGTTAGAGTCCTGGCCCTGATTTGGCAGCCTGGGTTGAGGGCATTCGCGAGCGAAATGACCGGAACTCCCGCATTTGAAACAACGATTCGCGGGGCTGGGTCGAAGAGGCTGTTGCAGAGTGGGCCTCGGACCATTCTGTGGAGGCATCGGGGGTCGTACCATGCCTGGCTGCTGCGGGGGCCTGATAATCCAACGCCCTGGCTGAGGGGCCTTCGATGGAGCTGTAGGCGCAGCATTTCGCACCAAGCGATACCTCGGTGGCTGAGCACCCGAGGGTCCAGCTAGTGCCTTTCTCTTCTTTTCAGCACGATGAGCCTCAATACAGTCCTCTTGAGTGATGGCCATGTTGACTAGCTCGTTATATGTATCGGCTTTGACAAGATTCAATCGTTCCTTGAGTTTAGTACTCAGACCTCTACGGAAACGATCACGCTTCTTGGCATCTGTGTCTGCGTGATAGCCAGCGTATTGGCACAGGTTGTTGAAGGCTTGAGCATACTGAAGTACAGTGCGGTTACCCTGAGTGAGAGCTAAAAACTCATTTAGCTTTCTTTCTATGAGACCTTCGGGAATATGGTGCGCCCGAAACGCAGTCTTGAATTCATCCCAGGTGACAATGTGATCAACGGGGAGCATAGCAAAATAGTGGTCCCACCATAGACGAGCCGTACCGCGAAGCTGTTGCGCGGCAAAGCGAGCTTTGTTGGCCTCCGAGCATGGGGCCACAAGTAGTGTGAACTTGGATTCGATGGTGCGAATCCAAGCGTCGGCGTCCAAGGGTTCCTCTGTCTTATGGAACAAGGGAGGCTGGGTCCCTAGGAAATCCGTGTATCCTGCAGCTTGGGGTTGGGGAGCACTGTGCCCACCCCGCTGCTGGTGCTGTCCTTGCACGAGCTGGCGGAGCAACTCGGTTTGAGCGGCCATTGCTTCCACTAAACCAGGTGGTGGCTGTGGCTGTGGTGGTGATCCACTTGCGCTAGCACCAAAACCATCCGGGTTACCACGGGTTGCTCCAACCATCTGAAAAGGCGAAGGTTCTTCATTAGCAACGTGATCCATGTTGCTTCCATGACTCAAAAAGATCTAACGCGGAATAGTAGACTTCCAAAAGGTCATGGATGGAATCACATGCATAAAAACTGTCTGCCGTAAGAATCTTATAACACCTGGTAGGTTCATCCAAGTTCCTCATATTTTGGCAGTGGATAGGGAATTTAGGGATGTACAACTTTGATATTCAGCCAAGATGCTAAATCGACGGATAAGATGGTCAAACGATTCACTCTTTGCTTCCCTGTTTTGGCTGTTTTTCAGCAGAACGAGTTATAGTATCTGGCCTATAACTTCAACAGTTCTGGTCCAAAAATTCTCAACTTTTACCAGAGCATTCCTAAGGTATTTGTGCACCACTTTTCTATTCAACACTTTGGCTGGATTAGGCTCTAAGATGGCTGTTTCCTTAAGGTCTCACTTCTCTGTCTACCCAGAAATTTTCAGTGAACAGGGGGCCAATATTTCGTGCACCAGGGGAAATCTACCCAGCCAAAATTTACCAAATTTTAACAGCAGCTACTGGGGTAAATTTGGAACAAGTTTTGTGTTGTACTCTTTTGCATAAAACTGTAGGAAGGGGGGGCCTAAAAATTTAAGAGGCAGAAGTGCTTATTCTGGACAGAATTCTGACATTCCGTGGTTTCTGTTATTTCTTACTATCCATGAGTTCAGAATTTTTGATTTTTGAACAGAAGATAGAACACAAAATTTGGAACAATTTCTTCAACATGAACTTTATCAGAAATGGTCATTTTCTTTGGCCAATAAATCTCTCTTTCCGGTCATGGCAGATTCGGGACAGATTCGCTAGATAGTCCTTATGCAAACCATGCTTAGATACGCAAGAACCTTACCACTCTCATACAACGCATTTTCAATTTCAGATATATATGGTCATGATGCATGCACGTCCTATTCGTCCTCACAAATAAAACAATTGCCAAATAGCTTTGGTCTTACGAAGATAGTTTCGGTGGCTTACACAATACTGCTCTCCTATAATAGCTAGTCGAGTCTTTCTATTCGTCCCCTAACTTATCGTAATCGCGGTTAGTGTACCTGCAGAAGATTGACAAAGCATATATATATTTCATGAACCTTTCATGCCAGCACTCATGAAAGCGTCCGTATTCATTACCGTTTACTTATAGAAACGATATCTGTACAATTTCCGCCGTACAGACGACGTTAACATACGCTATCGAGATAGCGTATTCACGGGGGTACCGTCATAAGACGGGGGTATGAACAGCGATCGCCATACCCTGCGCCAAACCTTCTACTCCCAATATGTTCAACTAACAGTTGGCATATTGGCAGCACCTCAAGTAAGCCACTGCTTGAGGGCAGCGTTCGGTTCGCATCACCGACAGGAAGGCCAAGCTCTCTCAGTTGGCTGAGGATCCTTACCTTCTTACCTTAGCGATGAGTGCGTCGTTACAGAATTTAAGGTCGGTTGTACATGAAAGTAAGTTTTGACAGAAAGTAATGTGCTGGAAGTCAGTTGATAATATATATAGAAGTTAGATAGCCACCTAGTAACTTTCCCATAATCCCTTAGGGCTTTACGAACTAGGCACCATCCTTAACGTACCAACGTATTTCGCAACACAACCTTCTAGTCAAGTTTTAGTAAAATGAGTTTTTAAGGCTTGTAGCATTCTCTGGCGTATGTATTTCGGCTCTGGTGTCCGCTGTTGCCAGCTGTGGCACCAGCTACGGCTCTGATACCAGCTGTGGCAGAACCACCTGAATTAATCCGGCTCAAGTGTATTAACCATCACCATTAAGGCATCCTCGGTTAACCTTACACTTTAAACGGAGTAATCCACTGGTCTGTCGGGTATAACCTCCCGATACAACCACGGTGAACGGATCGAGCGCCGTACATACAAACGCTCATGCGACGATGAGCCCAAAGAATACCACATTCCAGCAAATATTACAACATTAACATAAGTAAATATTACGGACCAAGTTCTGAGCTTAGAAAACAAGTACTTCAATTAACATAAATAAGTTCTTCAGAGTTAAGTTGCAGCGGAAATAAACAACGGGAACTACTCGACGATACAGGATGTCTCGATGAAGCCCGTACGAGACATCACTCGGCATTTTCACCGTTGGACGGGGGCGCATCCCATTCCACCGACCAACCAGGGGGAAGAGTACAAGGCCAAGTCAAACTAGCAATCAATTCTTCGAAGGTTTCACCTGAAAACAAGCCACAAGCAAGGCTGAGTATACTAATACTCAGCAAGGCTTACCCGACTATTGGGGTATACTTAGCCGACTCCTGGACATGCGAGGCTTTTGGCTTGAGGGGTTTGTTTTGCCAAAAAGCATATATAGTAGGTCCTTACTTTCAGATTTTAGCTCCAAGTTCTAGCTTTCTTTAACCATTCTAGGTAAGCAACTATCTAATATCATACATGGTGAAGCATTAAATTTTCATCCAACAAGTTCATTCATCATCATTGTTCCTCTTCTTACTCTGTGGGTAAAAGTGGTTAAGCAGTCTCAATAGCCGTGAGAAACGGACGATTCGAATCGAATTTCTTAACCTTGCAAGGGAAACCTAAACACACGTCACGTGGTTACTCCCTAGAGTCACACGTGCAACTTTTCCCTTCAATTCCCGCTTCACGGAACAGGCCCACCGCCCTCGACTACACCTCCCCATGGACCACGGACGCAGCCGGGCCATGGCGGCCGATGCACCCGCCATTAGCTAGATGTGAACGAATTCAAGACAGTGGGGAGTATATTCCGGCCTCGGTTCAATCCAGTACTAAGCTTACCGATTACCATATTCTCGGCATGTGGTTAGTACGTTCAAAGACTTAACCATCACTTACCACACACTGCGGCCTTAGCATTTTTCACTAGACAGACGGGCCTCAATCATCAACATAAACATCGTACCACAGCCCGTCCGTCGTCCTTATGATTGCAGCGTGTAGTAAACAATCAACTCCTAATTTCTCGCGAGTGACAGGAAATCACTCGACTTTTACCGAGTCCTATTAGCATAGCATTCTATCGAACCTTGCATCTAGTGTTCAGAGCATGGGTACCTAGGATCATGCAACTAAGTTTTCATCCAACTCCTATAAACTTAATGCACAAGTAAAGTAGAGTAATAAGTTGCATAAGTTGCGAAAATAGGGTTCATGCTCCGGGGCTTGCCTTCTTGCGAAAAGTTAGTCCGGGGCTCTTCCGAACTTGGGCTCGGGTCTTCGGCAACTTCAGTTAGATTCACTTGAGCTTCACGCTGCTCACTCTCGGACGCGGGCACCAACTCGTACGTTCCGTCGGCGAGAGTCGTCGTTTCTACATGAATGCACAAGTTTAAGTAGTGGTGATGTTAAACGACATGATTTCCTTCACGATAAAGTTGCAGTTTGTAAAACATGAGTTTGTTGTGGAGTGAGTTACTTCATCAATCGTGGGTAATCGTTAATGGAGTCTATCTTAATCTATTTAACTTTATTAAAGAAGAAGGGGTTGTGTTATATTGAAAACTTAGTTTCTTTTTAAACACAAACATGAGTTGAACACAATTACTAATCTAGTTAGCTTCTGGTAATAAAATTTTTATTCAAAGTACATTATGCAGAGATAAGATCACTGTAAAAATTTCAGACATTTTTGTGTAACATGTTAAATATGAAAAATGTAATACACAACCACTGCTAGAATCTAGTTATTTTTATACAGAACAAACCATGCAAGTATTGATGCTACAAATTTTACAGGGTGTTGCTATAACCATATTTGTGCTACTGTAAATTTTGCAGATTTTATTGTACATGATTTAGAGCATAATAAATGGGACAAGCTACACTCATGTTATTAAAGATTATTTTCTACAGGATGTTATACAGGGTTTCTATGTATGAAACTTTTTGTACAGCTTGATCTACTCTATTTTGTTTCATAGTAAAAAGATGAACATTTTCTAAGCACTTTACTAATTATTTTGAATTAGTGAAGTTTTCCTACCACAAATTCATATGGACAGGTTACATATAGTAAAAGTGTTCCTAAATTTTTCTGTTTCCTCTAGGTATTACTACAACAACACAGAAAAAGTTTCATGACATTAAACATCACAGAACAGCAGGAATAATTAGTTCTATCACTTTATGGCATAAAGCAATGTTGGACAAAAAGTGTATCTAGAGATGGCTTTTGGTCCTGATCTTTTTACACAGCCCTAAACATTAAGCAAGTAACTCACTGCCCAAAAATTAGGGTCAGCAATGATCTACAACAGTGGGTACAAAAGAAGTCCATTAAACCTTCCATTTAATCTAGAGCAAAATATGTTGAGAATCTGAGAAACTTTATGTAACAAAAGTTGTAGAGTTTCCTCCAAGGATTCCAGAACAGTTGAGTTTTCATTTTTTTGAATTTTCTACGATTTTATACGAATTTTACAAGTTCACTGATTTGGTTAAAACTTTCTTTACAGAGGGGTCCCTGAAAACTAGCAGAAAACCCCCTGGGAAGATTTGGGCGTTTGCAATGTAGTCCCTGGTCGCAAAATCACGGCGGGGTCGTCCTGTCCGGCCAAATTCCGGCGAGCTCGGTCGCCGGCGGCGAGGGCAAGGTGGGGGAGAACGGAGAGGGAACCAGGGCGCACCTATTGGTGGTCTTGGAGTGGCTTGGGATGGCCGGTGGCGGGCTGGCCGCGGAGAGCAGGGGCGGCGGCGGAGGGGCGGCGCGGACGGCGGCGCTCCGGCGAGGAGGGCGGCGGGGCTCGGGCTGGGGAGCTTCAGCGCACTGAGGGGAATCCGTTTCCGTGCTTGTCTCGGGCGGAGGTGGGCCGGAGCAGGGGGTTCCACGGCGAGGTGGGGGGGGGGGGCGGCGCTCGGCTCTGTTGTGCTCTGTTCTGCGGGGAAGAAGAAAGGAGGGGAGGGAGGGGCGCTGTGCCGGCTTTATAGCTGGTGGAGCTCGTGGGGGCGGGCGTGGCACGGCCAGAACGCGGGGTGGAGGGGGCGGCGAGGCTGGGCGCCATTGGTGCGGCCGGCGGTGACCAGCGGCGTTGTGTCGCGTGCGAGCTGCGCGGGCAGGCGACTGGGCGAGCGAGATAGCGGCGTGGGCGAGGGAGATGGTGTGCGGCACGATTGGGCGGGCTGGGGCGGCACGACGGGGCACGCCGTTGGGCGCCTGGGCGGCGGCCAGTGGCTGGGCGGCGCGGCGGTGCAGCAGAGCCGCGGGTTGGGCAGGGGCATGCCGTGCGGGAGGGAGAAGAAAAAGCGCGGCCGCGGTTGGGCAGCGGGGGCGGGCAGCAGGCAGGGCGTCGGGGGTTGGCTCGGCGTCTGGTGCTGCGCAGGCGTCGAGGGCCAGGTGGCCGGCGGCGGTCGGGCGAGCGTGCGGTGCAGCAGAGGAGGGAGGGGTGAGCGAGGGACCGAAGTGCAAGAATTTGAAAAACTTCAGGGGGCTGGGTGCAAACAGGGCGTTTTCTCCTCTTTCTGATTTGAATTTCAAAAACTTTTGAACACGAAAGTTGTTCAAAATAAAAAGTTCTACAACTTTGGTTTCAGGCAAAATCTCATTTGGCTTATGGTTTGAAAGTTAAATTTAAAAGTTCAAAAGTAACCAAATGTGCTCAAATTAAATTTGAATTTCAACTGAACTCGTTTTAATTCTTTCCACCCTTTCATTAGTTGGTTTAACCATAGGGTTAGGCTAATGATATTGATTTTTGGAAATGTAATTACCAGGGTTGTCACAGACTCCTTCATGACTTGGTCCACCATTAGCTTGGAGTCACCGTAAGCGTAGAGCCATGTTGCTCCGAGCTCGAAGGCGATGTGGAGGCCGTTGATAAGGCCCTCGTATTCAACGACGTTGTTCGAGGCTGGGAAGCGGAGGCGTATCGCGTAGCTGAGCTTGTTCCCCTCGGGCGAGATTAGCACCACGCCGGCCCCCGCACCGGGTCCCATGACCGAACCGTCGATGTACAGGGTCCAGTATTCATGGACGATGTCTGGAGTTGGGGTTTGGACCTCCGTCCACTCGGCGATGAAGTCGGCCAAGGCCTGGGACTTGATGGTGGTGCGGCGGGCGTACTTGATGTCGTAGCATATGAGCTCGAGTGCCCATTTGGAGATCCGTCCCTTAGCGTCATGGCTGCGGACGACCTCCCCAAGTGGGAATGAGGTGACGACAGTGACCTCATGGTCGGTGAAATAGTGCTGCAGCTTCTTAGTCGCCATAAGCACGACGTATAAGAGCTTTTGCACCTGCGTGTAGCGGGCCTTGGTCTCGGTGAGTACCTCATTGACAAAGTACACCGATAGTTGAACCTTCAGCATGGCCCGGCTCCTCCCTTTCGACCACAAGAGCGGTGCTAACCAGGTGGGTGGTTGCTGCGAGGTAGTGTAGAAGAGGTTCGCGTCACTCGGGAGCGACGAGGACTGGAGCTGAGGTTGGCAGTGCTTTAAGGCTGTCCAAGGCTTGCTGAGCCTCCTCCGCCTAGAAAAATGTATCTGACTTTTTAGGAGCTTGTAGAGGGGCATCCCCCGCTTGCCCAGTCAGGATATGAACCGACTAAGAGCAGCCAAACAGTCGATGAGCCGTTGTATGCATTTCACGTTGCGTATGGGGCCCATTTTGGCGACGGCCATTATTTTTTGGGGGTTGTCCTCGATGCCACACTCGGACACTATGTATACGAGTAGCTTCCCCTTCGGAACCTTGAAAGTGCATTTTTCAGGATTCAATTTGATGATGAACCTTCGGAGGTTAGCAAATGTGGCGTCTAATGCGGTGATCAGATCACCCGCGTGAGGCACTTTCACCACTACATCGTCCACATGGACGGCGACTATGGGTTTTGGCAACTCGAGCTGGTCGGGCTGCCGAGGCGGGTCGATCTGATCGGTGAAGCACTTCTACATGCAACGCTGGTAGGTGGAACCAGCATTTTTCAAGCCGAACGGCATAGTGACGTAGCAGTACTTCCCGAACAGGGTGATGATAGAGGTCGCGAGCTGGTCGGACTCTTCCATCACGATCAGGTGATAGCCCGAGTAGGCATCAAGAAAAGAGAGGATTTCGCATCCCGACGTGGAATCGACTATCTGGTCTATGCGCGACAAAGGGAAAGGATTCTTGGGACATGCCTTGTTAAGGCCAGTATAGTCAACACACATTCTCCATTTCCCATTCTTCTTTCTTACAAGGACGGGATTGGCAAGCCGGTCAGAGTGATACACTTCCTTAATGAAACCAACTGCCAGGAGCTTGGCGATCTCCTCTCCTATGGCCCTGCACCTCTCGTCGTTGAAACGGCGCAAGCGTGGGTGCACGGGCTTGGAACCTGGCCTGATGCACAGCTCATGCTCGGTGACCTCCCTCGGGATGCCTAACATGTTAGAGGGCTTCCATGCAAAGGCATCATGATTGGCGCGCAGGAAATCGATGACCGCGCTTTCCTATTTGGTCGGAAGCTGGGTCTCGATCCGCACGGTCTTGTTTGGGTCGTTGGGGTCGACCTCGATCGCCTTGGTGTCCTTGGTCGGGTGGAAGGCGCTGGACGGGGTTAGCTCATTGCAGTCGGGAGCGTCTTCCACCACTGTCTCGCGAAGCCTCTTGAGCTCAGAAGAGTTGGCGATGGTGGTGGCGAGCTCAAAGTGCTGACGGCTACAGGTGTACACCTATTTGAAGGAGCCGCTCACTGTAATGATGTCGTTCGGTCCTGGCATCTTCAGCTTGAGGTAGGTGTAGTTGGGGACCGCCATGAGCTTAGTGTAGCACGGATGCCTGAGGATGGCATGGTACGATCCCTCAAAGTCCACCACCTCGAAGATCAGGGTCTCATTGCGGAAGTTGCCGTGGTCACCGAATGTGACCGGCAGGTCTATCTTCCCTAGGGGGTATGCCCTCATGCCCAGGACGATACCGAGGAAGGGGAAAATGGAGGGGCGGAGCTTGGATCGGGAGATGCCCATGGCGTCGAGGGTCTCAACATACAAAATATTGAGGTTGCTGCCCCCGTCCATCAGCACCTTGGTCACGCGCTTGTTGCCGACGATGGGGTCAACTAGGAGCGGGTAGCTCCCCGGTCGGGGAACGCTGGGAGGGTGGTCGTCCCGATCAAAGGTGATCGGAGTGCTTGACCAGCGGAGGAACTTGGGGACGGCACCTTTGGCAGCGCAGACCTCTCGAAGTCGGACCTTGTGTTGATGCTTGGAGCAGTTGTCCTTAGGACCTCCAAAGATCATGAGGCAGCCATCCGGTTCGAGGAAGCCACTCCCATCTTCGGTCGGCGCTCCCAGATCCTTAGGCACTTCCTCATTGCGGTCCCCGCCCCTGCGCCTGCTAGGCTGACCCAGCATGCGCTTGAGGAGCTCGCAGTCCTTGAGCTTGTGCTTGATGGGATAGCCGTGATTAGTGCACGACTTTTCCAGGAGCTGCTCAAAGTGGTCATTGTTGCCCTATCGCTTTCCCGTGGTGTCGGCCGCCGCGACCTTGTTGGGGTTCGAGCGACGTCGGTCCTTCCTCTTCCTTTTCTCCTGTCTTGAGGAGGAGCCCTCGTCCTGGTCCTCATGCTTGGCCTTGCCCTTGGCCCAACCGTCGGTGAAGACCACCCCAACCGCATCCTCGCCGGAGGTGTGGTTCGTGCCAATGTCCAGGAGCTCGCGGGTTGTGCACGGCTTCCGGCAGCCGAGCTTGCAGGTGGTCCCAGAGAGGAACGTGCTGACGATGTTTGCGTCAACAACGTCAGGGAGAGAATTGCATTGCTTGGAGAACCAGCGGATGTAGTCCCGCAGGGACTCGCCATGCTCCTGTTTGCAGCTCTTGAAGTCCCAGGAGTTCCCGGGGCACACGTACGTGCCCTAGAAGTTCCCAACAAAGACCTATTTAAGCTCCTCCCAGTTACAAATGCTGGTGGGTAGCAAGAACTCGAGCCACGCTCGGACATACTCCCGGACATAGATGGGGAGGTACTGGATGATGAAATAATCATCGGTCGCTCCTCCGGCCCGTCAAGCGAGTTGGAAGTCTTCCAGCCACACAGCGGGGTTCGTCTCCCCGGTGTACTTGGTGATGTTAGTGGGTGGTCGGAAGCGCGGCGGGAACGGTGCTTTCTGCATGCGACAACTGAAGGCCCGTGGGTGCCTCCCGATCGCATGGTCGGCTGCCACGCCTGGAGGGTGTCTCCTCGTGCTTCCCTTTGGGTCGGAGGGCATCAGCCGCATCCGCGGCCACCCGGTCGACATCAGCGTCATGGCGGGCCAGTTGCCACGAGTGAATGACGTTGCGCGCATCGTAGTTGGGCCCGAGCCGACCACGCACTAGCGGGCGCAGCGAGGTGGGCGCCGGGTTGGGGCGAGACGCAGCCGCGGTGTCGCGGCCCGCCTGGGGTGGACGCCCTTGCTATTGGTGGACTAAGGGGTTCGGATGTTGCGAGCCCGCTCTCCCAATCAGGCCGGAGGCTGTGTGCCGATGGCGCAATGCGGAGCTTTCCGCTTGCTAAATGGCGGCACGCTCCACTAACATCCAAATGTTGCAGTGGAGCTCCTGCTGTTGAGGGTCCATAGGCTCAGACAGGTTGCGTAGGAGCATCGCTGTGACAGTGATGTTTTGCCCAGCCCGCTCAAACTGCGGGGGGCCGTTGGCGTCTGCGAGGATGGCCTATTGGATATGGCGAGCACGTGTCGGCGCACTGCCCGCAGCGTTACGAGCATTCGGCTCGGAGTTGCGCTGAGGGTGCATCGACGCAGGTGGTGGCTGGTGCTGCCGCCACTGGCGTAAGTCCTCGCTGTGCGCCTGGGCGTTGGCCAGGGCCTGCACGCGCGGGTCTGGCGGGGTGTGCGTATCCTCGGTTTCTACCAGGACCGGCAGGTTCCCCTGCGCATCCGCCATGGCGCATTCTCGCAGCGCGGGGCAGCTAAGGGGCGATAGGTCGCCGATGCTGGAACCTTCGCTCAGGAGGTCGTCATCAGAGAAGAGATCGTGGAATGAGGCAGGACCGTACCCCGTCGTGCCCACGAACTCGGTCGCGAGCGAGGGCAGTGGTATGGTCTTCCAGAGCTTCCTAGCATAAACGCTCGCGGTGTTTGTGAGGCCAAATAGAAACCGACCGCCTGGCGAGTGCGGTGGGGACAACGGGATCCCTCCAGAGAGCTAGTGGAAGACGTTGCACAGCGAGAATAGGACCATGTCCACGTAGCTTGTTGAGAGGTTGACACCAAGCATGAGCTCATGCGGTGCGTGAGCGCCTCAGCGTCGAGGTCACCCAACAGCTCAGTCGAGGGAGTGTCTCCCTCGAGCAACACCAGGGGAGCGGCCTCCTTGCAGAGGCGGAGCGTGCCGAGGCAATCGGCAATGAAGTCCAAGCTTCCAAAGAGGAAAGCCTGCAAGGGCGCGAAGACGAAAGGTGCCCACAACCCAACGCGCGGGGCCATGGGCAACTCCAGTGAGCTGAAGTGAATTGTATCGCCCAGGCCCGTGATGCTGGAGGTGTCGGAGATGAAGGACATCTGATTGCCGAAACGGGAAATGCGTGACGTCCTCCCCACGGACGGCGCCAAACTGTCAGTTCCGAAAATGGTCGTCAGCTAAATCTACTCGAAGTGTATGTCACGTGTTGTGATTAGAGGTGACCTAGCACACAATGGCTCAAGATTTATACTGGTTCAGGCAATCGTGCCCTACGTCCAGTCGGGGGTCGGTCGGATGTATTGCTTGAGACTAGGTGCTCGTGAGAGTTTGGGGGAGTTACAAGCTTTCGAGTGAAGGATGAATAATGAGTTTACTTCTGGAGTGATGCCCCTTCCTAAGTGGGTGACCCTCCCTTTTACAGTCCAAGGGAGGCCCTCCTTACAGGGGGACTGGTATAGCAAGAGAAAGAGAGAAAGAGAGAAAGAGAGAGAGAGGGGGGGTTTCCTTGCCCCGTCAGTCGGGGCCGTCAGCTCTGTCAGTCGGGACCTCCAACTCCATTAGTCGGAGTCCTCGAGCGGCCACCATTCAGGTCCTATGTCGCGAAGTGGCCGTCTTGTTCTGTCCCTATGCGTCGTGCTTTGCCAGTCGAAGGGGTAGGCGTGCGCTAATAAGTACGACGTGGCAGTCACGCTCCGTCCTCAGCGTTACGCCCTGTCATTCCGTCATGATGAAGGCGTGTTCACCGTATCGTGATGACGTTGCGCCTCGTCCCTTAGTGAGGACGGGCACGTGGAATAGTGTCCCCCTAGTGTAGCAGCAAGGGGAACTGTAAACCCCGTGGAGGGAGTAGTTGCCCCAGTACGACAAGTTGACTCCGGTGTCCACCCTTATCCTTAGCGCCTGCTCCCGGAGGTTGTTAGTGCGCAGGGTCTGGCTAGCCCCTGACCTTGTCGGTCGGGGATGATGACATGTGTGAGGCGGAGCCTGGTCAGGGACCTTAGTCGGAGTCAGGGTACGGACCCAGTCCCTGGTCGTCTCTTCAGTTGGGGACGCGGGTCAAGGCTCATCCCGACTGCCTAGTCGAGACCATGGGCCTGAGTTCCCTGGACGAAGTTGCATCCCACGAAGACGGGCGTTCGGTCTAGGTGTCATTTTGGGCTAGTAGGAACGTTTGGCGGGACTCGAGCCAACTGGGGACCCCGTGTCCCTAGACCCGTCAATGGGCGCGTGAAGAATGCTAGCGCGGAGCGTGTAGGCGGCGTCGAGGAGGGCCTCTTTGGGCGCGTAGGCCAGGATGAGAATGCACGAGTTTAGGTGGACCGGCAGGTGGCCGGCGCCGGCTGCAGATGGCTTCCGCTCACCAGCAGCTAGCCGCTGAAATAGCCAAGTTCTTCCTTATTTTGCCTCGAATCGATCAGCACCGTTAGATGCGAGATGGGTGGATGGGATTTAGGGGTAAGTTAAGGCGTAATTTGCAAGAGGCAAATCACTTAATCCTGCTTGGTTTGTCCATGAAAAAACTTCCTAATGTTTTTTGAAAAAATACGTGGATTCCAATTTTTCGCTTCTTTACATCCAATAAGTAGGGAGATAAAGAGCAAAATTATAAAGTCTTTTACCATAGATTCCAACCAAATTGGACTATAGGATAAATACCATCAATTTCAAGGGCTTTGATGCAAAAGAGTAGAGGGCACCTAGCAGTGCTAGAGGCAGGAGCGCTTTGGTGCTTCCGGCGTGGACTGCGGGTTGATTTTTGAAAAATAGAAGGGCCTTTTTGCTAAACGTCTAAGGACACCTGGCAGCACGCGAAGGGCCAGCGCAGGCGGCCTACAGTCGGCACCTCTCTTTAATTAACGCGGTGTCACCAGATGTCCAGATCGCATTGTTGTATTCAACACTCCCAGAGAGCAATTAAGTGAATTAAGTGTACGCATGTGTATTTATCAAACGTATTGATAATCGACACTACTACTCAGGCCACGATGCTCCTCTCTCTCTCCACTTCAATTCTTTGACACGTCATAAGAAAATCCTACGTGGTAGGTATTTATTGTCAATGAAACTGTTCACTAGAAGTAGTGATATTCTCGGTGCGGTCTCAGACACCACATTTTGATACGAATTCATTTTGATACAAATTGGCTGTTTGTGTATATTACCATAAAATTGATATCATATGGCCGTATTTTCAAATATATGCACAATGACATAAAATTTGCATACTGCAACTAGTGCTTATAATTCTTAGACTAATTATTGGTAAAAAAACTAGAATGTTTGAATCTTGGAATGCATGTGTGCCTTACATTTCGCGAAAGATAAAGTAGTATGCTATGATGCTGTAAACCAAAACGGGGTTTTTGTACTTACCAAATGGAACTATTTTTTGGGAAAAAATAAGATAAAATTTAAGGCTATAAGACTCGGATGTTACTACCTTATGCATGACAATGAGGATATATGGAGAAGACCAAGAATACATTATTTATTTCCAACACGTTTAACTCTTACATATTCTTTTAAAAAGAGAAGATAAGAATTAAGGTTAGGAAACATATTGGAGTCTATTTCAAAAGAACTCTATGAACTGTTGTAAAATATTTCTTTAGTGATCAATTACTATATTCAGTTAATGATGTTATTAATCACCCAAGGGGCCAACTCCAAGGGGCCTCACCAAGGGACATCATGCCATTTGGGCTTGTATATATATATATATATATATACACACACACATATATACACACACGTACGTAAACAATCTCATAAATGAGAATCACTTGAGAACTCTTACAACTTTTGTTATTCGTCATTCTGTCTACTTTTACTCTACAACACGTTATCATGCACTATGCTCTCTACTAACACAAGGCAACAGACAGAGGCCGACGGGCCTCACTCTCCTTCCCTGTGTAAGTATGAACCCAACAAGCTTACATTTCTTTACACTGGAAGATGGATTTCTTGTTCTTCCACTTGGTGGCCGCCCGCAATGGACTGGGCGCCGCCCCGGCCTCAACCTCCACAACAAGAACGACCACTTCTCCAGATGCCATGGTCATGGTTCTGCAGGATGCCATGGCCGAAGTGGTCATCATGGCCATCGCTTCTATAGTGGCCGCGGATGGCGCTTGAACGACGATCGAGGACGCTGGATGCCTCCCCATACGACTCCTCGCCATTGACGAGCAACCCCTGCTCAACTGCCGGCCTCGAGCGCACCAATGCCTCCTCCGAGCACACTCAAACGGCGACGCCACCGACTGCACACCTGAGCTTTGTCCTCGACACCATTGTGGCACGTTGGGCCGCACCGCCATTCTTCAACAACGACGGGTCCTCGCCGACACCCGCTCGGCCACCATCAACAGCACAGCGAACACTAGCAGTGCCCGCATGGCCGCCATCGGCGGCGGTGCCCGCCCCAGCGGCTACAGCCTCTTCACAACCCTCGGTGGCGCCGCCCTCGGCAATGCTGCTCCCGCCATGCCATCGGCGCCACCCTCCTCTCCACCAGTGGCAACTTCCGTCCGCCGCCTCTGCCGCATCGCGGCTGTGGAGTGCCGCCACCGGATCCGGCATGGCCTGGGCTTCTCCTCCGAGCACTAAACAACCGGTGGAGGCCTGCGCATGCGGCAGCAGCTCAAGAAAGGGAGAGGAGGACTCGGCGTTGTAGCACTACAGGGGAAGGGGGAGGCGCGGCAACGGTACATGGCGCACAAAGGCGGTGGCGCTGAGGCATGGCGGTGCCGACGCCTTAGAGGGGATCAGGTAGTTAGGGTTTTCAAACCCTAACCGCACCCTCCGCCCCCTTTTTCTACGGGCCAGCCGTGGGTGGGCCAAGTCGGGCCACCCGGCCGCTAGCGGGTCGGCACGCCCGCAGGCCAAGCCGGGCTGCTCGCAGGCCGGCACGCCTACAGGCCGAGCCGAGCCGCAGTAGGCCAGACCGGGCCAAGCAGGCCAAAATTACTCGCACCAAACCCCCTCTCCCATACAATTTTATAAAAAGGCCCCAAGACTTCTATCTATTTACATGTTTAAACTATCAAGTTCTGCATGTTTATATTTGAGGCCTTAGATTGTTCTGTTTTAGTCCTCAGAGTATTCTGGATTTGCATAAATATTGTAAATAGCTATCTAGACCATCAGGCTTGGAAGTTAGCACCAATGTAATATGGATGCTATGATTACTGCAGTAATTGTACATTATGTGATCCGCATATCTCACATTGGTTATGCAAATATCATTTTTGAACAATCTTTTCATGTGCTATTTATTTATTTACAAATATGGTACTTGATTTATATTCTACATCATGTAGTAATATGCAAAATTACAACAAAGGTATATAAATCTAAACATTTGGAAAAACACAAGGTGATGGAGACCTAGGCATTGGCTGCAATAAATTCTTTAAGAATTTATTCGCCCTGAGACCATGCTTTTAGGCAGCAAGTTACTTGACCATTACTGAGAGGTATACATTTTATGATGATTACCTACAATGTGTATATCAAAAATATTCTATACATAAAATTTGTATAAAATATGACTATCAAGTCATTAATTCTTGCAAGAATACAAATAAAATAGTTACACTATTCAATTCAATATACCTTAAATTATGTTGCAAGAATCATCTGGACTTCATTATTTTGCATAAATTTACACAACACATATTATTTAATTTACCATAGTAAACTAATCCTATACATGATCTCTCGTGTAAGAGTATGGCTCATTTAGTCAACAAAGATTTCGCTGAACTTGCACCAGATGGTAGCAACTATCTAACTTGGGCTATGGATGTAAAAATCATGCTTTCGGTAAAATGTTTCATTAATGCAATTAATTAACCTAATCCAGAAGCTTCTGTTTCAAAAGCAGCAAGTTTACGACCTTGCATTTTCTAAGGCACCATCTTCGTTCTGACCTTAAGAATGAATATATGATGGAAGAAGACCCTAGAAATTTTTGAGTCTCACTCAAAGAGCTCTATAACATCAGTAGGCTATAATTCTGCCAGAAGCAAAATGTGAGTGGTCTATGCTCCGGCTTATAGACTTCAAATCTAGTGCAAAAGATAATTCTGCAGTACATAAGATTTGTTCCAAGCTTCAATTCTGCAATTAACCTATGGATGATGCAAACAAGATTGAAAAGACTTTGTATACATTTCTCACTACAAATAGGCTATTGCAACAACAATACTGCCGCCACAACTATAATAAATATTCTGACTTGACATACGACTTACTCCAAGCAGAAAAATATGATGAACTCTTAATAAAGAATCATCAATTGTGCCCCGTGGGCACATCACCTTCGCCTGAAGTTCACTATAATAGTCAGAATACTCAAAAGAAATTTGGTCGCAAGAAATTCAAACAGAATTTTAAGGGGAAATGGAACAATAACATGCAGAATTACAAGGCAAACAAAGGTCATAACAAAGGGAAAATCACTCAAAAAGACAACTCTCAAGTTTGTCAAAGGTATGGTTGGCAGAACCACAACACCAGGAGGTGCCACATTCCCAGGCATTTGGTTAAATTATACCAGAAATCTATTGGTAAGCAAGTTCAAGGGGATAAGTTTGAAGCTCATTTTACTGCTCAACCTACTAACGCCGGTTGCTCCAAAGATATTCCTACGGAACACAATGAAGATGTTCTTACGGAATACCGTAGTTGGATGACTTATTCAGCACTGACGATATGCTCGTGGAATTCCAATCCAACGACATATTTGGAGACACCAACTAGTCTCCATTACCTCAAAACTTGATTACCTAGCCATATTCATATAATATTATGTTGTGTTGTAAATAATTGTTGTCGCAAGTATTATATGACATATAATACTTGATCAATAAAGTATGTATATATATGTAATCTATGAGTTAAATCTTTCATCTTATTATGATTTAATCATTATAGATTATCCTATGGGGACAATTCAAATGGAGGAAGAATTTTGTTTAGTGGATAGAGCTACCACTAACACTATACTCAGGGAAATTAAATATTTCCAAACTCTCACTAAGAGTAAAGGAAATGTCACAACCATCGCTTGTCGCGATATCATGATTGTGGGTTCCCGTCGAGCCACATTAATTCTCCCCTATGGGTACTCAACTAATAATCGAGGATGCACTCTTGTATTCCGATTCAACTCGTACCCTATTGAGTTATAAAGATATCCATCGTAATGGTTTCCATATTGAAACACATAACGACAACAGGATGAATATCTATTCATCACTAAAAACGATGGATACATCAAGCAAGTGCTTGAGAAAATTCCATCAATATCATCATGATTGTATTATACATACATCAAACCCGTACAACATTATTGCATATAAGATAATTTTTCAAAATCTTGATGTCTTCAAGACTTGGCATGATTGCCTAGGTCATCTTGGAATTGAGATGATGCGAAAATTATTAGCAATTCACTTGGTCATCACATGAATACATCAAAATTTCCCAAACCTTTAGATTTCGTGTGCACCACATGTGCCACGGGGAAATTAATCTTAAGACCCTCTTATCTTAAGATAAAGGCTGAACCACTAACATTCCTTGAATGCATTCAAGGCGATATATGTGGTCCTATTCATCCATTAAATGGGTCATTTAGGTACTTCATGGTACTTATTGATGCATCAACAAGATGGTCCCATGTATGTTTATTATCCACCAGAAACCATGCTTTTGCATGGTTCATTGCTCAAATAATCAACTTAAGAGCACATTATCCGGACAATCCAATAAAATCCATCAGGATGGACAATGCCGTCGAGTTTTCCTCGAAAGCCTTCAATGACTATTGTACGTCTCTAGGCATTAATGTGGAATATTCTATACCTTATGTACATACACAAAATGGATTAGCGAATCTCTTATCAAGAGAGTAAAATTAATTGCAAGATCATTACTACAAAATTGCAAACTACCAACATCTTGTTGGGGTCATGCGGTCTTACACGCCGCAGACTTGATTCAAATAAGACCTACTACATTTCATACGGCTTCCCCGTTGCAGTTAGTACATGGGAATCAACCAAGTATTTTCCATCTGCAAAAATTCGGTTGTGTTGTATACGTACCGATTTTAACACAGCAGCGTACATCAATGGGCCCCATAGAAAATTGGGGATATATGTGGGGTATAAATCACCGTCAATCATAAAATATCTCGAGCCTCTTACAGGGGACTTATTCACTGCCCGTCACGTTGATTGCATCTTCGATGAGGACAATTTCCTGGCATTAGAGGGAGATAACATGTACCATAAATAATGCTACGAAATAAATTGGAATGCCTTAGGTATTCAGTCCTATGATCCACGTACTATAGAATCTGAATGGAAGTTCAAAAGATTATCAATTTGCAAAACATTACAAATAACCTGCTAGAAGCATTTACTGACTACAAAGGTGTCACAAAATCATAAAATCTTGTTGTTAATGTACCAGAAAGAGTAGAGATTCCTACTCAAAATCTCCCAAATCAAAATAAGAGGGGGAGAAGTATGGTAACAAAGGATAAAACTCCAAAACAACATCCGCGGAAACAAAGGAAGGATACTTCCAAAATGGTAAATGCAAATCAACATCAAGTTGATAGACACCAATTGGATACTGAAAATCCAAACAATATAGATGTTTAACAGATACACCATATACCTAGCACAAATGCGCACACAAATATAAGTGCTAGGACATCGGAAAACCTTGACTCGAATATTTTGGGAAATATTGAAGAGTCACAAAGGGTAAATGAAATTTCCACCAATTATATTGATTCTGGAGAATCATTCAATAGAAAGACTACAATTGTCGACATCAGTTTCTGCTCTAAGATTGTAATTGGCCTTCAACCTGATCCAGAAAATAAGTCCATCGCAAAGTGCATCAAGCACTTCAGCTAGATCAAATGGAGGAAGCAATCGAGGCAGAATTGCACTCGCTCAAAAAAAAACTAGAGGTATTCTCATCGGTTATACCTACTCCTCATAACTTTTTTCCTGTAGGATCAAAATGGGTTTTCATCCGTAAAAGGAATGTGGTGAGATATAAAGCAAAGCTTGTAGCACAAGGGTTCATGCGGAGACCCGACATCGATTTTGATGAAACATATTCTCCAATTATGAGTGGTATAATATTCCGATACTTAATATCATTGGCAGCTCAAAAAGATCTATCCATGCATCTCATGGATGTAGTGACAACATATCTTTATGGGTCACTAGATTCGGATATTTATATGAAAATTCCTAAAGGGCTTGATATTTCGAACAAGAATCATTCTTGCAACATGTATTGTGTAAAGCTTCAAAAGTTATTATACGGTATGAAGCAGTTGGGAAGAATATGGTACAACCGACTAAAGGAATTTCTTATACAAAAAGGTTTTTGCAATAATGATGATTGCCCATGTGTGTTCATCAAGAAATCCTTAAGTGGATTTTGTATCATATCCGTGTATGTGGATGATCTCAATATCATTGGAAGTACACGAGATATAAATGAAGCACGCAACCATCTAAAGACGGAATTTGAAATGAAAGATTTGGGTAAAATCAAATTTTTTTTAGGCTTTCAGCTTGAACATCTCCCATCAGGTATATTAGTACATCAGTTTGCATACATCCAGAAAATTCTTCAGAAATTCAATATGGATAAATCATATCCATCAAAGACACCTATGGTCTTTCAATCTCTTGATATGAATAAAGATCAACTCAGACCAAAGGATGAAGATGAAGAATTATTGCAACCAGAAGTTCCATATCTTAGTGCCATTGGAGCGTATGTCGCAAATTGCACCAGGCCTGATATTCCATTTGCAGTAAACTTATTAGCTAGACATAGCGCAGTTCCAACAAAACATCATTGGATAGGAGTTAAGAATATCTTCAGATATCTTCAACGTACACAAGATCTTGGTTTATTCTATCAGTTTGACCAAGATAAAGCTATGATTGAATATACCGATGCGGGCTAAATGATTGAATATACCGATGCGGCTATCTATCTGATCTCCATAATGCTAGATCTCAGACAGGCTTTGTATTTTTACATGGTGGAACAGCTATATCATGGAAATCATTCAAACAAACTCTAGTAGCCACATCCACTAATCATTCTAAAATAATTGCATTATATGAAGCTTCACGTGAATGTGTATGGCTTCGCAGAATGACCAGTCACGTATAACAGTCATGTGATATTGGTTCAATCACGAAACCAACAATTATCTATGAAGATTAAAGAGCAATATCACAAAATACATTGCTCCTAAATTATTCTATCCTCATGAGTTACAAGAAAATGGAGAGATAGAAATCTTGCAAACCAAGTCATGTGATAATCTTGCAGATTTATTCACAAAGTCCTTACCTACATCATTATTTCAAAATATATTTTCAAAATTGGAACGAGACGACTTAAAGATTTGCAAATATCACGAGGAGTAAACCCTTGATATAACATGTTTATAATCTTCTGATTATAAAATTGTACTATTTTCCTAATGAGTTTTTCCTATCAAGGTTTTCTCATACATAGGTTTTTAATGAGGCAATATGCTATCAAGCAATTATATATGTCATATCAACATTTTCTCCTATTTTCCCAAAAGGATTTTAAAGGAGTTTTTCCTATGACATATCCATACTTCTCCTTATATTTTTCCCATAGGGTTTTTGAAGGAGATATTAACAAATTGTTTACAAGACCACAAGAAGAAATTGATCAAGGGGGAGTGTTATAAAATATTTCATTAGTGATCAATTACTATATTTAGTTAATGATGTTATTAATCACCCAAGGGCCCAACTCCAAGGGGCCTCACCAAGGGGCCTTTCCAAGGGGCCAACTCCAAGGGACATCATGCCCTTTGGGCTTGTATATATATATGTAAATAATCCCATCAATAAGAATCACTTGAGAACTCTTACAACTCTTGTTATTTATCATTCTCTCTATTTTTAAACAACTCATTGGATTCTTACATATGTGCAACAATTATCGGCATTCATTGGCGCAAGAGACTTAGTTTGGGCCTATAAGAACTTGACTTTTAAGGTATTGTACCATCGAAAGGTATTTTTGTATTCCTAGCACTTTTGTATCAAATACAATAAGTATCCCACGTGAGTAATAAAAAAAACATATACACTATAAATTTTATTGTTGACACAGCCTGGTGCTTGTCATCACGCCTAAAGGGAATTTAATCAGCATTAACAACGAAAATATGGTCTCATTCGTCATTTGCAGAGGCACCAATATTGCGCTTCCATCTAATTAAAGTCCAAACATCTCCATTATACTATTCTATCACGCAACCAACAGAAGTTATATGTTTATCTGACAAGATATTAAAGATGGCTTTCAACACGGATGCTTCAAATTTTGAATTTAGAAATATGCATACTGGGAATTCTAATTGTAACCTTGTACAATAATAGCCTATTATAGTCTATAACTTTAAGCTGACAAATCCAACTTTTAACTCCAAATTCAAAGATTAAAGTAAAAGGAGTAAACTTGAGAAACACGCTACATTCATGTAACACGTGTTGAGATAGAGTAGTACTTGTCCATCCATGGCAGTTTGATATCCTTCTTGTACACATAGTGGAACATACGTGACTAACAGCCTCCAACCCACCTCATCCTACCCTATAGTCTCACTACCGCAGCTCAAGCACTCCCTAGTAGTAGAGCTATCTTCTTCAAGTCCTACATAGCCACCACAATCCTCGATTTCCCGCTAGTGATTTTTTTGCGAGGATTTCCCGCTAGTGATGGACTCGCAACAGTATAATGCCGCATTTACAATGTAGGCCTCTCTAGCCTCTCTCGCCCTAGGGCTGCCAGTAGTAGAGGATCGATTGGGAGCATGGTCAGCAACCCTCCTCTGCCTCTATAGTGTTGCTGAGGAGCTTGACAATCGAGCCATGCTTCATTGTTTGTCCCCCTTCATAGAGAAGGCTCTCTACGGAACTAAAACATGGCATTGATGTAATGAATGATTGCTCTCACATTCTCTAGACCCCCCTACCTCTATAAGGTGGCATGGCCATAACAATTGTTATGCTTAGCTACCACATGGCCAATCGTGTTGGAAATGGAGAACACATCTGTCTTTCTAGTTTTGTGAGAAGAAAACCACAAATTTTGGGGTTTTTTGTGAAATGGACAATAAATTTTCGGTTTATGAAATTTTGCTAACAAACCGGTCATGGAACACTGAAGCTACTAGATAAAAAGGTTGTTTGTTGAAATCAATGAAATATCACAATCACATTTGGCATGGATAGTTTGATACCAAAATGTGATTGTTTAGTTAGTTTAACCAGCCCAACCAAGAAATATCATGTTCCTATCAACTATTCTGATCTAGGGCAGCAACCAATTACGTTCATACCTCGGTGGTCTAGTCTTTTGGAATATGATGTTTGGTATAGCCATAAATGTTAAAACACTATCTCTATTTGTGTAGAATGAAGTCATTAAACTTTGTTTTAATTCAAATTGAGCAAATCAGGGTTAGCTAGCTTTGGATCATTTTTTTTCTTTGTTAGAGTGACTTTGCCTTGCAAATTTTAGTATTACTATTACTCATTAAACCATGAATCGGGTCCTACAAATTCTTTTTGAATGAATTAAGTCCTAAACTTGGAATCAGAGTATGTGCAGAAACGCTAGCGTTTGTCCTTTGGTATGAAGCCAATGGAATCACATTTAAAGATCCCTATGCGATATCGCTAAGAGATAAGTCCACGTCATAATGGAGGGCTAAATGGAGACTAATAATGATGTAAAATAAGAAATAGATCAAATAACTATAGATGGTTTGCCGTTCAATAAACGAGTTACTGTATAAGACAAAATGTGTGCAGGACAAATCGGATAAAAACAAACTAGTTTTAGGAATTTGGAATCATTCTTAGGTCAAAGCACACACGAAAGCCGGACCTCCTTTGCTTTTGCTTTTGAGGTGCTCCATTGAAATTTTGGTGGCAGTAGCCATGGAATTTCTCTTTTATGATTTTGGTCGATCTGTTGCAAACCCAAACCAACAAATTTCACGGTTTTATCGGAAGAGCATTTATAGCCTGTCCAACCAGAATCTGACACCTCAAGCCATAAACATCCTCTTCGAGCTACGCGCAGCCGCGTCGCGCCGAACACCTGCACTGCACTGCACCGGCCCACGCACACTCCCCTCACCGCTCCCGCTCGCTCCCCAGATCTGAGCCCCCTCCCGATCGCGCCCCGTCTCCCCCAATCCGCGCGGGCAAACCCTAACCCCGCGCGATCCCAATGCGCAGGTGAGCCACCGTCCGCTTCCGGCGGCGATCCCGGCAGCCCCGTGATTTTCCCCCTCCGATTTTTGTTCCGGTGGTTTGGTTTCTGCTGCTGATCTCGGTTGGTTCCGGTGGACCGCGCAGGGGCCCCGGCGGCGAGGCGTCGCTCCGCCGGCGCCGTGGGCCGGCGCGGCTCTGGGTGGCCGTGGCGGCGCTGGTGGCCGGCACTATCTGGCTCTGCTCCTCCTCCTCCGTCGGCCTGCTCGGCGCCTCGTACAGGGTCCAGGTGCGCTCGCCACGGCCGCCGCCAGCTTTCTTAGCGTGCGGTTCTCGTTTTCGGTGTGCGGTCTATTCTGCTGGCCTATATGGAGTAATGATTGATGGCATTGGCACGGTTGTGCTGTTCCTGCTCATTCTAGCAATTTGGATGCTCTTTACATTAGTTAGAACTTGGAGCTCCTTTGAAGTAATTCCACCCTGGGTGCATGCTATGTTGTGTTTGGTAGCTGCTTGAATCCCCCATTAATGAATGTAGATACGCCTTATTAAGATGCGCACTTGGGACTCGGAACATCTGCATCACTGTCTAATCATTAATTACGATCAAATCAGCACAAGTTCGATCCTATCTGTCACGTTGTGGCACATCTGTGTAGCTAGATCCATGATGATATTCCAGCTTGTAGTTTACATGGATTACATTTCTCACCACAAAAATAAGGTGTGAGAATGAAAGTTGCAATGCATTTAGTACTCTATTGTGGTCTGGGATGATGAAGTTGGGCATAAAACATATGTATTTTATTTGGCAAGGGAGCACCACAATCTTTTCTGTGGAATTAGTTACTAACACTTTTACCAGAACGTAATGCCAAGTGGCACCCTAGATAGTGTTGCATTTGGAACTACTATAGTACTATACTCAACAGATTAGGAGTAATGTTAAAAAGAAACAGCACAATTTTCTTACATATAGATTTTTTGGCATGTCACTTATCTTTTCAGTTCCGATTATTTTGCCGTATATGCATGTAATTGGACGATAGTACTAGAATGATAATGCACATACAATGCTTATTTGAATTTTCTACCATATTATTTCTTGTACTGACATCAATGCTACTACTCAAGGATGTTGATGTAAATAAGTTGTGGAGAACTGCAGATTCAAATGGTTGGAGAGCATCTTCCGCACCACGCACCTATTGGCCTCGTAAGCTTCCCTCTATACCCTTGCGGGAGTTACTGGTCCAGTCACATGCCATTCTGAGCGAGGGTCAATGGTTATACTGAAATTTAATATCTTTACTTGCAGCCCCACCAACTGAATCTGAGAGTAGTGGGTACTTGCGTGTCCGGTGCAACGGTGGCTTGAACCAACAACGTAGTGCAGTATGATTCATACAAGAAACTTAGCCTCTAAAAGCAACACGATTCACTGCATAAATTTTATGTTCATAATTCATGGTAACATAGCTAAGAAATTTGAGGTCCATGTTATCATGATTTTGTAGATATGTAATGCTGTTGCTGCTGCACGAATCATGAATGCTACACTAGTGCTACCGGAGTTAGACACAAATTCATTCTGGCATGATGAGAGGTATGTAATTTGTCTGAAATGTTTTATCATGCAGGAAGATTATTGCATGTATAGCTTACCATAGACCTTGTGTTCTTAGTGAATTCTTCTGTATAGCCACTAGTTTTGTTTTCAAACGAAATATAATTAGTTCCCCACAAAGTTCACTGAGAAGTTTTACAACAAACAGAAGTAATCCTATTGACTATTGTGTTGAACCACATCTCTGTTTTGTTTTTCTTACCAAATATTGCGCAGTTGGATTAATTGATTCACGTAGTTTCATAAGGCTTTTTTATGCGTAATATATGTGGGAGTTCCATTAGATATTTGACCTAATCCTCCAGTCGGCAGGCATGCTGACTAATTTCCATATCTGTTGCCAGGTGATTGGATATAATTTAGTGCTTTGCAGTGTTGTTTGGAAAGGTTATCTCTGTGTACCAGGACTCTAGGGTGAACTTTTGCTGTTAAAATCTAGTGTAGGAAAGAAGAAAACATGTACAGAATGCGTGCAAATTCTGTCTACGTTCTAGGAGTTACACAGAGAGAAAACAACCAATTAGAAGCATTAGAAACACTGTTGATCTAAGTCTTGTTCTCGCAACAGTAAATGACCACGATCTTTTGCTCTGCCAGCTATCCAGAGTTCCATCTTTTGCTTGACCATGTTCATGAACTGGGCAGTTGGGGACGTTGAACCCTGGAATACCCAGCTGTTGTGCTCTTTCCAAATGATCCACGATGTTAAAATGATAGAAGAGTCAACGCCTTTTTTGGTCCTCGTCCAACATTGTGTAGGAAAGAATCCTTATTTGTGTAGGATTTCATGAGAAACTTCAGACTGATGTTGCTTCAGTATCTGGCCTGAAAATTTGATCAATATGTTAATAAAAACTTAATATATTTCTGATTGAAAGCATGTACTGATATCTTGTAGGAGAAGCATGTGATGCATTTACTTGTAGTTGCTTAGAAATCATTATTTTCTTTTTGGGTAATGCCATCATGAAGATGTTACTGTGCCAAGATTACAACTATTCAGAGTTGGACTAATCCATCATTGAAAGTTGAATTATTAAGTTTTGGGTAATTGATTTCCAAATGATAAGGTGATTATGCATTGTAAATGATTTACAAGTAGTATGCTCTCATTCTTTACATGATGTTTTATTTGGTAATTATGACAAGGTTCCAGTTTCTAGACTTACATTCAGTTCACATCTTCTCTGGCTTTGTAATTATCTTCTTGGTTGACTTTATTTTATGCTGAATGATCTGCATGATCATCCTTGGTTGGTGTTTACTTATTTCTGCATTTATGTATGCACCCAGTGGTTTCGTAGGCATTTATGATGTTCCCCACTTCATCAAGACATTGAAATATGATGTTCGAATTGTTATGAGCATTCCAGAAATCACTTTAAATGGAAAGACCAAGAAGCTCAAGGCACATCAGGTGAATAAATTTGAAGGACACTAAATTCAGCTGTACTAATATCGTTTCCCTATCTTTAAAGAGTCAATATTCTAGGAGCATACTATAATCATGGGAAACTCTTTATCATAACAGATTCGACCACCTAGAGATGCACCAGTATCTTGGTATGCAACAGTTGCTTTGGAGAAGATGAAGAAATATGGGGCTGTATATTTAACTCCATTTTCACACCGTTTGGCAGAAGATATTGATGATCCAGAGCTTCAGAGATTGAGATGCAGGGTGAATTATCATGCACTACGATTCAAGCCACATATCATGAAAACAAGCAGTGAGATAGTGAACAAGCTCCGCTCAGAAGGCCATTTCATGTCAATTCATCTTCGTTTTGAGTTGGATATGCTTGCATTTGCTGGGTATGAATTTGAATAAGTTATCATAAAGTCATCACTTTGAATGAATCACATCCTGCTTATTTTGTATCCATTGGAGAAGTCCACCCCTGAATTCTTTAATCTAGGCTTAAGAAAGACTTCACAAGAGCTAATCCTTGTGTATAAATCACAACATTCATTCATATATATATCAAACTATTAGTATAAAGTCATACACCAATCAAAACCCATTATCATTATGCATGTTTAGTTCATTGATTTTGACTACTTTTGATAACCGCAGTGGTCATTACTTGCTGTGCCATTTTTTTTACCTTACACCAAAATGAAAATTGCAGGTGCATTGACATATTCACACCTCATGAACAGAAAATTCTGTTGAAGTACAGGAAAGAACATTTTGCAGAAAAGTTACTTGTCCCCAGGGAGAGAAGGCTCATTGGAAAGTGCCCTTTAACTCCAGAAGAGGTACTGAATCTTCTTATAGACATTGTTCCAGATGTTCCTTAAGAGCTAATAACTAGTTGTGTGTTCAAATGAAAAGTTATTTGCTTTGAATGGGGTGCAAACTTAAGCTCATTACCTTTTCAAGTAAACGTAGTGATTTTGACGCTTACGTTATCGTACCTGAGTACAGTTTGGAACACCTCCGGGTGTTTCCCAAGAGCTTCTTTTTTCATTTACATGTGCCTTCAGATGCATCCTAGTTCAGTTTTGTAGCAGAGCTCATGGGTAAATTTGTATAATTTAGTATTTACATTACATTTCCATTTTAAACAATTAACAATGGGTTATATTCTAAAATTAGCTGACATGAATACATATGCTTGTTGCATGTAGTTTCTTTGTACATTCCCTTCATGTATTGTGAACAGTTTGCCGTTCTACTTCTACCTAGGCAATCTGTGATCTACATCATTTTGTTTTCCCCATTGATTTCCATGATTGGTTGAACATCACGTACCATTCTGTACTCTTAGCATTAAATGAATCATTTTGATTATTACAAAATGATTATATGGAGCAAAGTTGAAACATATATAGGTGAATATTGTTTCTTATTAAAACAGAAAAATAAGGAAAAGGCAGTGGAACATCATTAGCGTAGCTGATATTGCATAAATAACTGAAGTAATTCAATGTTCTATTTATATTGTTGTGCAGGTAGGTCTTATTCTACGTGCTATGAGATTTGACAATACAACACGCATTTACCTTGCTTCTGGTGAGCTCTTTGGTGGGAAACGCTTCATGAAGCCATTCAAGGCTATGTTTCCACGCCTAGAGAACCACAGCACGGTTGGACCTGGAAAACTGGAAGAAAATACCCAAGGGCTAGCGGGATCAGCAGTTGATTACATGGTCTGCCTGCTGTCAGACATTTTTATACCCACATATGATGGCCCAAGCAATTTTGCAAACAACCTCATGGGCCACCGCATGTACTACGGTTTCCGGACCACGATCACACCAAACAGGAAGGCCCTTGCCCCGATATTCATCGACAGGGCACAAGGCCGTACCACTGGCTTTGAGCAGAGGATCAGGCAAGTTATATTCAACACACATTTCGGCGGCCCCCACAAGCGAATCCATCCAGAGTCTTTCTACACAAACTCATGGCCAGAGTGCTTCTGCCAGACGAACGCTAGGAACCACGAGGACCGGTGCCCACCTGATAACATAAATGATGTTCTCGAAAGTCAGTTCCAGAGCGAAGAAGAAATGGAAGAAGCAAGAACCACTAATCAGACTGACTCAATCGGCCAAACAGAAGAGACGATGATTTAAGTCAGGTAGCTAAGGATTATTACTTGAGAACATATTGGACACTTGACCATTCGAAGCAGACCAGGATGACATTTTGGAGGAATGGATCCATTGATGGATGATGATCAAATATGGGCTATTCTGTTTGATTGGAGCTGTTGATATGTTAAGGTTGTAATCCAGGGAGGGTCAAACCAGATTTTGGTTACGTCTGGTCATATAGGGTTTTGATGGAGCTGTTATATTGGATATGTCGATAGTTGGTTTTGATGGAGCTGTTAGATTGGATATGTCGATAGTTTTCACCTCATTGACGACTGCAGAGTGTTGTGGATTATGAAACCTTATGCATATCGATAGTTTTCGCCTCATTGACGAGGGCAGAGTGGTGTGAATTATGTGGCAACAACAACATTCGGGAGCCTTTACATGAAATGCTATATCGGACTGTTTAGTGGCTCCGGTTCTACCAGCTTTATGCTGTACCCCTCTATGTTTGCACTAATTATTTTGCTTCATCTTGTTTGTGGAGGCTGGAGGGGCTATTCCTTTTCTGCGGAGCTTTCCTGGAATATTCTCGGTAGTTGTTTTGACTGGCCATTAAGGTTTCGACAAAATGTTTATCTTTGGTGCTCTCTGTGTATAGCTGATTCACGCTATATTTTTTTTCTTGTATCTCGTGATCTGTACATGACGGATGGGAGCTCAAGTTGAACAAGAAAAGTGCATTGTGCATATTGCGAAGGCTTTGGTAGTAATTGACTAGTCCAAGGAATCAATCAAGAAAAATATTAAATATAGAGTGATCGGTTGATATAGCAATTTCACCTAATCTAATTGCACCTTTGCCGTTCGTTACGGGTCCCCTCAGCACTCCGCACACCAGCTGCTCGACGGAATGCCTGATCGGCGCTTGAGGAACAAGGCGCCGGCGGAGTGCGGCGAAGACCCGTTCCGCGCGCTCCCGGACGCCGTCGTGCAGCACGTTTCCTGCCGGCACTGGACGCTGTGCGGACCTCCGTGCTCACCCGGCGCTGGCGCCCACTCTGGAGGTCCATGCCGCGCCTGCGCATGGCCGACATCCAGGCGCTGGGCGACGTCGGCATCCTCAACAGGTTCGTCAGACAAGTGCTGCTCGGCCGCGAACCCGGCGCAACTCTAGCAGAGTGCGAGATCGATCTCCGGGGGTTCTCGCGAGTGGACGGTGCATGCGCCGACCTCTGGATACGCCATGGTTCCATATGCCATGTACAGGTGCTGCAAGTGCGCTTCTATGCTGAAGAGCGTGTTGTACTGGCGGACTGGCCTCTCTTCTCCAGACGCCTGGTCAGATTAGAGCTTCACGGTCTCGCTTTGAGAGAAAGCTTTCTGGATTTTTCAAGCTGCCCGGTGTTGGAGGATCTGGAGATTACCAATTGCCTACTCGCTGCTGATAAGATCTTGTCTGGATCGTTGAAACTTCTTAAAATTACAGGTTGTGAACTCATTTGGCAATTTGTCCCAACTCACATTTCTGCTCGGAGTCTTATTTCACTGTAACTAGACGATTATGTCGGAGTAACTCCTATTCTTGAAAGCATGCCATCACTGGAAAAAGCCTCTGTCAAGCTGGGCCAAAACAATGAGGATTACTGTGACTACTTTGATAATGGTGGCTCTGGAGAATGTACTTGTGACATGTGTTTCATAGGTTATAATGCTAACGGTAGCAGGAGTGGTGTCAGTATTCTTCTTGGAGGTTTGTCAAGTGCGGCATATTTGGAATTGGAAGCTTCCTCTGAAATGGTACACATACACTTCATTACAGCTTGCTTACTCAAATTCACGTTGAATTAAATCTTTCACTGTAACTACTGCATTGCTCTTTCACAGATAAATTTAAAAGGGATCTGAGATGTTGCCCTACATTTATTAATCTAAAAACTTTGCTACTCAATGACTGGGGTTTGGTTGCTGACATGCATGCACTGCTTTGCTTTCTCCAACATACACCAATTCTTGAGAAACTCATTCTCCAACTCTGTAAGGTACATATGTCTTCTAAATATGATTGGTGTTGCCTTTTTAGAACCAGGACGCAGAAACCCAAAGCTGCTGTAGAAACGGAAGGCAGCAATCTAATGGAATATTCACTTACACTGAGACAACTTAAGATAGTTGAGGTTAAATGTCCAACAATTGATGAAAGGATTCAAAACGTTTTGAAGATATTGCGTGCCTGCACCAGTTGCCACAATCAAGTTATTGTCCAAGAGATTTAAAATGTAAATTTGATTTAAGTTTCTTAGCACTTTCGAACCTTATATTTCTATTGTTTAACTTTCTATATTTAAATTCGTAAACATCCCAGATTACACTTTGGTAGGAACAAATACCAGTTTCTGGGATGATATATGAGTAGGAAAATAATCTTCAGGTTAGAAATATCCCATACTTTGTAATATTTCTTTTTGGAAACAACTGAATGTTGCTTAGTTATCTGGAAAACACTGGGATGGTATCAAATGCAGATGTAGTCTGACTGGAGAAAATTTAGAGGCTAGGAAAAAGTTGCAAGATGACTGCTCAAGGGTGTCATTGAGTGAAGATTGAATACAAATTAATTAGGATTTTAACCAGTAGTGGGAAGTTTTGTTTCAGATTCTTCCATATAGCACTAAAAGTTCCATCTATATAGGTTTTCCGCACACGTTTGCTCCAACAACAAATTCCAGGAAAAACCAAGGTGGGAAAAACCAAGGTGTTCTTACGTTATTTTTTCATAGAAACTGCATTTTAACCAAAGATAATTTTGTCCAGAAGAAGGTGGAAATGTGATGATACATGTCACTTGTGATGACAAGGAGTCACTACACCATTTTTATTTTCATTATCCATAGGTAAGATTCGTTTGGAATGTGATTTCTGTTGCTTTTGGATTGCCTCGGAAACCGATACCTTCCTCACAGCTTTTTGATGACTGGATTAAGAATTTTCATTGGGCAACCAAAATGCTGGTAGTGGTAGCCTGGTAGGACAGTAGGAGTTGTGGCAACTTTTTGGACTCTTTGGAAAAACTTGAAATGCATCACGTTTTAAAAAAAATCTCTTAAGACCCTGTTTCGATATTTCCCAAGCATATCATTTTTTGAAACCTTGGTCTGTGTTTCTGAAAAAAAGAAAAAAGTAAGGAGGGTACTGGAGTTGGGTGCAAGATTGCTCGGACAAATTGTGGGGAGGTCCTTGTTGCAGAATCGTCTAATTTAAACCGGATCAAGAGCGCTCAATCGTCCTTGTTTGGATAATCAGGCCAACACTCTTGAAAAATTGTAAATCCGTCAGTCCGTCGGGTGATTCCTGGATATTCCACCCATCATCTGTTTCATCAACCATGTACTCACGATCTCTTGCATAATGGCACAACAGACCTTACGCATCTTTTTACATAATTAATGAGAGGTGTGGAGTTATTACAACTTAAAAATGCTAGACAGATGTATATGCGTGTATGTGTGGGCCCGCGCTCTGGCTTGTATAGCCGGCCGGGCCGGCCCTAGCTTGATGTGGTTAGAGATAGTAGGAGATCGTGTTGGGTTCCGTTTCTATAAGCCCCAAGCTTCTCACCTCTATATTATATAATTGTACATCTATCTCTCAATCAATCAATCCAATATTCCACGCAATCTCCATTGCTTTCATGGTATCACGAGTCCGGGTTAAACCCTGATTCAGCTTCCGCAACCCTAGCGCGCCATCTTCCCAGCGCTACTCCTTGCGCGCCGCCTCTTCCTGGTGCGCGCGCGTGACTTGCAGCGTGCAGCCGCACCAATGGCGGATCCACGTCCGCCCCTCCTGGATCGGCCGCCGCTGGCGCCACCCTCGTCGACCCGGCTCCTCTCGACCTTGCCACTGCTCAACGCGCCTAAGAAGACCGCCTCGCCGAGGAACAACACGTCTAGGAGGCTCGGGCCACCTGGGACGCTGCCCTTCTCTGCGTCGTGGATTCTGAACGTGCGGCTGGACGCGGCCAGGGAGCGCGACACGGCCGATGCGCGCGTGCGCGCCACCCTAGAATGCGCCGCTAGCGAGCGTGCTACGACCACTCCCCCCTGCGCCCGACGTCAACGCCGATGACATCTCCGTCAGCTCTTGAGCTCTTGTCCATGACGTTCATCTGCATCACGAAGCTGTGGCAATTATGAATTTGCACGCGCAAGCTGTGGCTGTGCAGAACATCCGCGCTCTTGAGCCGCTCATCCTCGACGTCACCTCCACATTCTACACCTGCTGGCACGAGTCCTTCCTCCTGGTCCTTGGCAAGTACTCGCTGCAAGGTCATGTTCTCACGAACACGGCCACGCCTGAGTCTCAGGAATGGGTCCGTATGAACTGCGTTTTGCGCTCATGGCTCATGAACACCCTGTCCTTTGACCTCGCCGATGCAGTCATGGAGCGCGACGCCACCCCCTGAGTTTGCTGGCTCGCCATGAGTCTCAGTTTCTCGACAATCGAGAAACGAGGGTTCTCTTCCTCGATGCCGAGTTCCGCAACTTCACCCAAGGGAATCTCTCCATCACCGACTACTGCCGCCGCTTGAAGAACATGACTGACTCCCTTTGCGAGCTCGGCGAACACACTCGTCCTCAACGTGATCCGCGGCCTCAACGATCGCTTCAAGGACATCGGCATGCACCTTTGGCGTGGGCGCCCCTTCCCCTCCTTCCTGCAGGCTAGGAACGATTTGCTTCTTGCGGAACTCACCATGGCGAAGACGGCGCCCTCCAGCTCCCCAAAGCAGCCGCAACAACCGCCGTTGTAGCATCCCGTATTTCTGTACGGAATGTTATATGTCGAAAATTATGGATTTCAAAAAATTTTCATGCAATGTGCTCCTAGATAGTGCCAATGTAAGAATTAATTCTTTTCCACGCTAAACTCCTAGTAAATAACTCCAATTATGATGTAAGGTATTATTATGTTAGTGTGAGTTATTTGGTTTAATTGGATTTTATTGAGCTTGTTTACTTGGATTGATTTTGTTTGGATTTTATTGGTTTAAATTTTGTGGAATTGAAATTGAAGTGGGCCCTTCAATTTAAATTCAAAAGCTAAGTAACTCTAACCCTAACCCGCTACCCTACCCTAACCCAGCCCAGAAACCAACCTAACCTCTACCCAAACCAACCCAAGCCAGCCCAGCTAGCCGAGTGGCCGCAGGCCAAGCTTGGCCTGCTAGCGACCCGCGCACCCACGCGAGCATAGCCTGCACCGGCCCAGCCTCGCGTGCTAGCCCAACCAGCACCTCTGCTCTGCGCCGCACACACCTCCGGCCCACCCTTTCTTCGCGCAGGGTCACTGACAAAAGGGACCCGCTTGTCAGATTTCCCTTCTACCTCCTGACGCCGCCCGCACCTCCGTTGCGACAAAGGGGCGCAACGGCCGTATTGCCCTTTGCGGGCGTCAGCCATGACCACCCCGCGGCTCGCCTTGACCGTTCCGTGCCCCAAAACCCTAGCCACCGAATTGCAGGATGTAGCCACGTAGCCCGGTGCGCGCGCCAAGCCCCGCCGGCCAATCCTTGGCGTCCGTGCCCCAACCGACCCCTAGGGCGCCCCTATAGAACCCCTTAGCCCCCGCCATTGCGAAACCCTAGCTACCCCATGGGCTTTTCCCCAATCCGCCGCCGTCGCTGAACCCGAGAGGAGGAGAAGGATAAGAGGAAAGGTTGAAACAGAGGAGCACAAAGAGGAGGACATCATCATCGCCGCCGCTGAAGCCGACGACACAGCCAAGCCACCCGTGAACAACGTTGAGCTAAGGAGGGGTTGCCACCGGGACCGCCGTTGCCGAGGTGCTTTGTCGAGCCAGCGCCCCATACGACGACACCGTCGTTGCCGTGCGTCCTGCGCGGCATCGCCTCATCTGCTGCACCTCACCGCTGCCCCAAGCCGCCTCCTTTGGAGCTCGCCGGTAAGCCAGCACCACCACCTGACCTTGTCCCGATCTCCTTGCGCTGCCGATGAGACCTCCCTAGCCGGCCTTAGGACCACCCTTCCCGCATGGTTCTTCTTGCAGGAGCCTTGCCGTCGCACCCTTGCAGCAGCGACATTGCTACGGCCTGGCTCGTCGGAGCACCGCACGCATCAAGGTCGTGCTGCGGCCTCGTCTGAAGTCGAGTGACCGCGCTCGCGCATTCCAACCCCCTCGTGCCGAAGGCCCTACCTTTGGGAAGCTCTTGCCGAGCCGAGCTGCTCTGCCTGACCCCGTGCTGCCTCGCTGCTATTCACTCTCGCCGCAGCCCCAGTAAGCTGGGTGCCCGCACGCAGAACCGCCATGCTGCGGCCTTGGAGTCCCAGGTACCCGTGTGCACGCACCCAAACCAGGCCTTGCTTTGCCTTCGCCACCGCCGCACTTTAGCCTTGCCAGACCCAAGCTGTTCGCCACCGTTCCGCCGCGGCCTGGCATTCCAATGCCCGCGTGCGTGCGTTCCATGATCGGGCAAGCCTAAAGTCTGTGCCTTTGGCGTTGCCCGAGTCGAGCTGAGCCATCCTAACCCACCGCCGGTGCACCATGGCTGCGCCACAACCACGCAGCATCGCCATGTCGTCGGACACATTGTGGCCAATACCTTTTGGGAATTTGACCAAGGACCTTGCGGGCAGCCGCCGAAGCCACCACGCACACACTCCTATCGACTGGCACACGCACATGAACCCAGGCCGCACCGGATCTCGTTGGCCATACCAGATCCGGCACGATCACTGATGAGAGGGACCCAACTGCAGTGAGAGAAGGACCGTCCGCCACTAACCCGTGGGTCCATCCTACCAACGAGTATGGGGAGGAGAGGAACCCTAGGGCGAGCCGTGTGCTACCCATGTTCGAAGCCAAGCCGGCCTGCCTAGCCAGCCCATGAAACCAAGTCGGCCTGCGAGTCACAGGCCAAGCTGACCCAAGACTCGGCCGAGCCGACCACCGTTATCTGGAGCCAGCCCTTTTGCCTTAAGTCATGACTCAAGCCGTCCTGTCTAACCGAGAGCCGAGCAGCCCATGGGGCCAAGCCGAGCAGTTGGGCCGGCTGAGCCGATCCAACCGCTTTCGGCCCAACAACCTAAGCCGACGCCCTTTTGCCTTTTTTGTTTTCTTTTGCTGTGCTGACTTCAGGGCCCTACTTGTCAGCCTCTGGGTGAGGCTGACCAATGGGACCATTGACCCGTGGACCCCGCTGGACCGTTGACCTGTTGACTTGTCGTGGTCGTGGTCGGGGACACCCTCTACAAGAGAAGCATATCGGGGATTCTGTAGAAGTGCGTTCCCCACGAGCAAGGGCAACAGATGCTCCATGAGATCTACGAAGGCATCTACGGCCACCACGCGGTGCTGAGGTCGCTGGTTAGGAAAGCCTTCCAACAAGGCTTCTACTGTCCGACCGCGGTCGCGGACGCGCATCACATTGTGCGCACCTTTGAAGGGTGTTAGTACTACGCGCGGCGCACTCACCTGCCCGCACAAGAGCTCCAGACCATCTCGATCATGTGTCCATTCGCGGTCTGGGGACTGGACAGGGTCGGGCCCTTCCGGAAAGCAGCCGGGGGCTACGATCACCTCCTCGTGGTAATAGACAAGTTCTCCAAGTGGATCGAGGCGAAGCTGGTCGCCCAGATCCGCTCCGAAGATGCAGTCGAGTTCTTCCTCGACATCATCGGCTTCAGGGTCCGAACTGCATAATCACCTACAACTGGACCCGGTTCATTGGGAAGAAGTTCCTACGCTTTTGCGATGACTACCAGATTCGGGTCAACTGGACCTCGGTCGCGCATCCCCGAGCCTCGAGCGCGCCAATGGCATGGTCCTACAAGGCCTGGAACCGCGCATCTTCGATCGCCTCAACAAGTTCACAGGGCGTTGGGCCGGGGAGGTGCCAGCAGTGCTGTGGAGCCTGCGCATGAGCCGAAGTCGGTCCACGGGGTTCACCCCCTTCTTCATGGTGTACGGCATCAAAGCCGTGCTCCTGACCGACCTCGACTACGCCACACCGAGGGTGCAGGCGTACGGCGAGAACAGGTCGGAGGAATTGCTGCAGGATGCGCTCAACTAGTTCGATGAGGCACGCGATGTGGCATTCCTCTGATCTGCTAAGTACCAGCAAACCCTCCGCGGTACCACAACAGGAACGTCAGGGGTCGAGCATTCCAGGTGGGCGACCTGGTGCTCCGACGCGTGCAATCAACGAAGGGCAAGCACAAGAACCCTCCCTGGGAAGGACCCTTCATCATCGAGCAAGTCCTACGCCTGGGGACTTATAAGCTGAAGAACGAGAAATGCGAGGTCTACACCAACGCCTGGAACATCGAACAGCTACGTCGCTTCTAGCCTTAGCTTGTTTTTTTACGCTTTCTAGATCATCCTTAGGCTGGGGCTCGCCCGGCTCAGCGCTCGGATGCCGCTAAAACTTGTGAACCTCTTTTGTGTGTATCTCCTGAGTGGATCATGCCGACCCGCGCGTGTAGTCTGCACGACCCGCCTGCAGGGGCTACATACATGCCCATGTACATACATTTTCATGTTAATTCCCTAAGCACTTCTTGAGGGATCACGCTCGCCTTAAGCAACTTGCTTTTGTTTCGAACAACTTGTTTGTCATCCGAGCCGTGGGAACTCCTTCTCCCCTGTTGTTCAAAGTCGGCCTGCGTTGCCGCTGCATGAAAGCAAGTCCAGCGGGCTAGCCCCCAAAACTCAAGCATGTGCGCAACAAAGGAAAGCAAACGACAGAAGCAGCGAAACACGTGCGGATAGCAAATGAAAGCATCGGCTAATTAAATAAGCATTGTGTTGACACCGTTTTTTGGCACGTGTCTAGCCAATGCCGAGGCAAGGAAGATAGCTGATGGAAGCAGGGCAGTTTTGGCCGATTTGGCGTCGCAACCGATGGAGCGAGATTGGCGCTGATGGTTTGGGTCAGCAAGTTATCATGTGGAGTCTGAGTCGTGTGCTAGTTTGTTTAGATATAGAAAGTCTATTTTCTTTTTAGTCAAGTTACATTGTGTCGTGATCAACTAGAACTTGTTAGCTTAGGCTATAAATACCAGCTTGTGGGCTTGTAATCAGATATCCTCACAATCAATACAAAAATTACTCCTTTCATTTGTCGGCGACTTCACCAAACCCTAGTTCGTAGTTTTTCCTCTTTCTTCAACGAGTTCTTCCAGCTAGCAGGGTTGCATCGCTTCAATCTCAGGCTTGCTGGTAAATTCTGTGTTTATCGAGTAAATTAGGTCTTTGATTGACGGCGCATTGATTCTTTATCGATCTATTTATTCACCAAGTTATCAATATTTGCTAGTCTTCGTTAGATTGACTTGTTTAATCTTGCTTAGTTTAGCTTTTATCATGGTTATCCAGCTTAGATTCAAGTGATCTATCAACTTTTACTATAATTTTGTTGTTTAATTCATCATATTAAGCATAGCCGATTAGCAGCAATTGGAGAAGGTTGTGGAGGACTACAAGCAGACTTGTCTTGGATCCTTCAGTATCATGAAGAGAGGAGAGGTAGTACAGAAGTTTGCCTTCCCAAATCCAAGAGAAATCATGGTAACTGAAGATTTAGCCAAGTTCCAATAGATGTTCGACTGGGCCATGCACCACGCAATGATCAACCAGTCGAATGTCCTGATGAACTCAATCCAGAATGCTGTACGGGAGACGATGGCCAGTGGCATGCAGATGGGTTATAAAGGGCCGTGTTACTCTCAGCCAGAGTCATCGGCCACAGCAGCAGCTAGAGCTGGGAAGGTTGCCATGTTAGGCGTTGGCATCCAGCCGCCACTGCTCCGTACGGTGATGCCGAGCGCCGGAGGATACCCGGTGCCACCTCATGTGCTCCAGACATGGATGTATCCTCAGACGGTGACTCCAATCCAGATGGCACCAGTGTTCACACCCAGCTCGCCGATGACAGTACCATCGGCGCATGGCAGATTCTTCAGTGTCTCTGATGGCTTTGTCCCTATTTCGTCTCTAGGGATGCCTCCTGAGTACATGATCTGAACTAACGCAGAGGCACCTACTCAGACTCAGAGGGTTACAGGTATTTATACCGCGACTGGGGGTTCGCAGCCGTAAGTCACCAGTCACCAGTGGGCCCCAGTCACCAGCATCGGCTTCACAGCCGATGGTCCTATACCAGCCACCGGCGAGTGGTTGTTAGCAGGGCGCCTCGGCTCCTCAGCTGACAGCGTATCAGATGGCTCAACAGGGAGGCTACCAAATGCAACAACCCGTTCAGCTTCATATGGCTCATCAAGCTCAACTCCCGGTGTAGCAGCCACAACCAGTGATCCAGCAACAGGATAATGGCCACCAGAACATTGACTGGTCTTGCAAAATAGCCGATGTGATGAGAAATTAGTTTGGCTTGAAGCCCAAAGAGCCAACATACATGTACCAAAGGCCCTACCCTAAAGCTTATGATCAAATAGCTATGCCTCACCGGTATCGAGTGCTAGACTTCATCAAGTTCTCCGGACAGGACAATGTGACAACAATTGAGAACATCAGCAAGTTCTTGATTCAGTGCGGGGAAGCGTCTGGAAATGATGCTCTGAAGATTCGCTTGCTCCCACTCTCTCTATTTGGATCAGCTTTCACGTGGTTCTCCTCATTGCCAGCGAATTGCATCATCAAGTGGGCTGATCTAGAAAAGCAGTTCCTCAAGTACTTTTTTGTGGGAGTTCAGGAGGTGAAGCTTACAGACCTGAGGGCCGTGAAATAGAGAAATGACAAGTTAGTTCCTTACTTTGTCTAGTGGATCAGAGACATCAGGAGTCGGTGCTACAACTTGTCTCTTAGCGATAGCGATGTAGCTGAATTGGCTTTTTAAGAATTGCTCCCCCATATCAAGGAGAGGTTTTCCTCTCAGGAGTTTGACAGTTTGAGTCATCTCATTCAGATACTGTCAAGTGTTGATGTCTGCATGCAAGATTCTTAGAGGAACACATTCCAGAAGAAGGTCAACGCTGTTGAATTCTCCTTCGATTCTGAGGATGAGGCTGAAATCGGCTTGGCAGAGTGGACCAGAAACAAGAAGCCCGTTTCATGCCCCGTTCGCCAAAAAAGAGACCAAGAAGTATGGGTTCGACATCAACAAGGACGACAAGATCTTTGATTTTCTATTACAGGAGGGGCAAATAAAATTATCTCCCAATCACACGGTCCCAACGGCCGAAGAACTGAAGAATCGCAAGTACTGCAATTGGCACAATGCTATGTCCCACAACACTAATGAATGCAAGGCGTTCCACCAACAGATTCAATTGACTATTGAGCAAGGGAGGATTAAATTTGAAAATCTTGCAAAGCCGATGAAAATTGGTGGACACCCTTTCCCTGCAAACATATTAGAGGTCAGCGGTCAAGACATCAAGGGGAAGTCCAAGGTGTTAACTTCTGAGAAGGCCAGGCGGTCAAGAGTTGTAGACCCAGAGGTGCAAGTGTCGGCTAATGAGTTGAAAAATTGGAACCGAGACGAGCAAGGCCAAAGTTCCAAAGGTCCACGAAGTGCTGTCACGTCCTAGATATTACTGGCCAAATACCGGCATCAAAAAGACAAGGAAAGGCATCTTCAAGAGGAAAGATGCCGACGCGATGAAGATCATTGGCGGTGCCCCTTTTTCATTTTCTGTTGGAATGAAGGGTTGAGATTGCCGTCGGCTGGCAATTGTCCTGAGTGCAGCGGGCCACGAGAAGATTATCGCTCCTGTAAGAGGCAGTGCCACGATGACAAAGGCCATTGGTCGATCAATGGGAATAGGTCCGAGAGGAGGCGTGTTTCCGTTCATGATCGGCTAGGAGGAAGAGTTAGTACCCAAGATCAGCTGGAAGATGAGGCCAATGATAGGGTACCAGACGAAGAGCCCTTCAATCGCGGGATTGAGCATCAACACAATTATCACTATGATCCAGAGACTTATCCTCAGTGCTGCCCTGGAGGGTTGACCAAGTCTCAGAGAAGGAGGGTTCAGAGGTTGCGCCACCAGGAGCAGGAAGAGGAACGCGCTCAAGGGGAGAGACAAGTAAAATCCCAGGTGTAGCGCGTCAAGCAAAAGACCCATGGGACAGCACCATCAGCATCGGTCAACATGGTCTTCGTTCTACCAATGGAGTTCAAGTTTCTGACTGATGAGGAAGAAGCGGAGGAACCGACGATGGCTCAGTTGGCTCTGGAACCTATGCAAGCCGCATTTGACAAGCTGGAGGAGAAGGAACGAATACACTTGAGGCCTTTGTACCTCAAGGGACACGTTGATGGCTAGCCGATGACCAAGATGTTGGTTGATGGTGGGGCCGCTGTCAATGTGATGCCATATGCCATGTATCGGAAGCTTGGGAAGGGCGAAGAGGACCTGATCAAGACCGATATGATGCTCAAGGAATTCGAAGGTGTAGCCTCACCAACTCGGGGGGCAATCAACGTTGAACTGATGATTGGAAGTAAGACTCTCCCCACTACTTTCTTCATCATTAATGGCAAGGGTTCATATAATCTGCTCCTGGGACGGGATTGGATCCACGCCAATTGCTGCATTCCGTCGACCAAGCATCAATGTCTTATCCATTGGTTGGAGGATACTGTTGAGGTGGTGCACGCAGACTTGTCGCTTAGCATTGCAACAGGCGATCCTCAAGTCTGGGGATACGATGGAGTTGAGTGCATCTCAGGCAAGGTCTGGGAAGGATATTTCCTGAAGATGTCCGATTTCAAACTAAAGCCGATCCAAGCTGTCGGCTCTAAAGAATCATCCTAATGGATGATTTCCTGCTAGATGATGAAGGGAAGCTGGGTCACGGATTTGCATCGGTTGATGACTTAGAGCAAGTTGATATTGGAGATGGTAGCAAACCTGGGTCGATGTTTATCAGTGCTAAGCTAGATCCTGAGTATAAACGAGAATTAGTTGGATTGTCAAAGGAATTTGAAGATAATTTTGCTTGAGGATATTATGTAGTGATTGATCATCTGCAAGGAAGATTGGTTCGAAATTTTAGCCGATACAGAAAGTATCGCCTCTAGCGTGATGTAAATAAGAAGTGAAACAATGCACAGGATGGGTGTAATTGTTTAAGACGATGGTGCTCGGGTATGATCGGATATGGCCGACACAATATGCGTCGCCCTTAGTGCAAAAATATATACATGAAAAGGTCTATATGTGCGTAATAAGGACAGCTTGAGAATTGTGAAGCATTAAGTTTGTTACAACAATCCAAGGAAGCCTCGGATTGTGTCGACCGCACGCAGGCGGATCTGGTGAACTTCGCTGAGCTCCTTTCGATCGTCGTCGACTGACCCCGAGATCGGCTTGATTGACTTATGAAGGCGGATGGCCTCACGCGCCGGTGCTTTCATGTCTTCTTTCATCCTGAGAATTGCGATTGGGAGTTGCTCTAGCCTTTTCACCTCATCTGCTAGGGCATGAGTGACTTCTCCCAGTTCTTTCATTAGGGCTGCTCTCCTAGCCTTCAACCGATCGATCTCACTTACAATGATGGGCTGAGAGTTTTCAAGGACTTCAGCTCTGGTCTTGGGATCGGCTGGCCTCCTTTTGAGTGATTAGTTCTGCTTGATGGGTGCAGTCGAATAAGCGTTGCTTGGCTTGGAGGACTTTAAATTAATGACCTTCTATTAAGGCATCTGGAAGCAGGGTAGCTTCGACATCGGCTGGTAGTTGGCCCTTCAAATGGTGAACTGCTCTTCTTATCCGTTCTGCGTCTTGGACCAGTGAGCCGGTGTCTTGATTTAGAAGCTAGAGGATCTCTTGAAGTTTTGACTTAACTTTATTAGGGGTCTCTCCCAATGCCAGAGCACTTGATGAGACTTCTTCTTCATCCAGAAGATCTCCGATTTGATATGAGAAAAGGCTGTTGTACAAAGTATCTTGAGCCTATGCAAGTAAATTAAATTAATGGCAACGTTATAGTGATAAATCGATTAAGGTTGCAAAGTTCCTACTTGTTTTAAGTTGATCTCATAAAATTGGGTGGGTACTTATGTCATGGGAGCTGGTGGTTGCTCTTCTGTCGGCTCAGAGGGTGCTACTTCGGTTGTTGGAATGGCGCCTGCATCGGTTCGTCGTGGATGGCCTTCTGGAAGCAAGCTAATTGGAGTCGGTGTAGCAATCTCCTGGAGTCGTGTTTGAGCAGTGGTTGCTGATGTCTTGTGAAATGTAGGAAGGGTTGTGAATGTCGGTATTTGCCTTAAAAGTCATCTATGGGATCATGTCATACCTAGAGAGATGGAGGTGGTGATGAAGCCGATGGCACAGATGATGCCCCTGTTGATGTAATTGCTAGAGAAATCAGAAGGATCGGCATCGCTTGGATTGTTGGTGTTGAAGATCCTGGTGACGGTGGGTTCGAAGGTATGTTCACAATAGGAGCCGATGATCTCGGTTGTGGTGGTGGATTGGTTATATCTAGATTGACGGGTGAAGGAACCGATGATGCCTGTATTGGTGAAACCTGTGTGGTCAGTGATGGCTCTTAATAAAAAGGATTATGATTAATTGGTCAAAGTGCAATTAGACTAGACAACTCACCTAGAAAGCGATGCCAGCAATTGTGCTGCCACTGCTGGATCAGGTGTTTGGGTTGACGAGGATGCTCTCTTTGATGGTTTCTTCTGCGCGGACATTTTTTTGCTCGTTGCTTTGCACTTGAAGGATCGGGCCGCCGCCACATCTTTGAGCGATGGTGCAATTCGGCCGATGTATGGGGTTTCTGATTGAGGAGCATAGTTGATTGGCCAGTTAGTGGAGCTAGTTTCTGGAGGAGTGGCATCTAGATCCTGAAAAAATGTTAAAGAGATGTTGATAAAAATTCAATAAAAGATTCATAAAGGCAAAGAAAGGCACAATTACCTCATCATCTGGCACAGTGAAGGAGGGATCAAACTTCTGGCAGTACGTCTTGGCCGATGCATAGAAGAGGTGGAGACTCCACTCTGACCACCATTGTCTAAATTGACTAGTAGTGAAGGAACTGATGGTCCAGCCTTCCAAGTCAATAGTCTCAGCATGAACCATTAGGTTCTTCAACCGATGATATTCTAGGCCACAACTAATGGTCTCTCTTGGTTTTACTAAATCAGCAAAGAACAGACGGACTGGTAGCTGACCAAGGCCGAGTTGACGAGCTGCTATTGCAGGATACTAGAATTCGTATGATGGTTGGTGGCTTCGTCCATTGAAGAAATCAACGGGGAGGATTCCTAGGGTGATTGCTTCCCCAAAACGAGTCATACTGTCAGCCTCGTATCAATAGATTCAAAGCTGAACTTGGTAGGCAACTCGAACATGTTTCTCCCATTATGATAAGCATACCAGACTGTCTTCTCTTGAGTGAAACCATTATAGAAGCATCCGAAGAAAGTGGCCGTTTCCGATGAAACTAGCCTCTCGCAAGGAAAGGCCAATGCTGCTTCGCTGAAAAATGTGCATCGCCGCGTTCTGGGTGGTTCTTCTTCAGAATAATCTCCCGGAAAACTCATCTTCTGGAGATCTTGGCTCAGTACCTTGTGCATGTACATGTTCAACCACAGATTGATGAACCACCAAGGATCACCAAGGTTGCCAATCGGTTGACCAGCCGATAGTTTGACAAAAACCTGGTGAAGCAAAGAGTATACTGAGCCTAAGAGATGTTTTCCCAAAGGGACCACATGTCTTGCGACGAACGATTCAGCTATTAATTGCATATTGGTGGTCGGACCGAAAGTTTTTCCGCAGAAGATAAATTTTTCTAGCCACATGTTTAGAAAGTGTTGACGCCAGATTTTGACACGTGTTAAATCGGCGTCGGGAAAAGAAGGTTGGCCGATGCGGGAGATCTAAAGGCCACAGTAAGGAATCGGCCGATTGAGGTAACAGTTGGAAATCGGCCGATTGGCGATGCAGCTTGCGCCAACAGGATGGGACTATTTCGGAGGGTCCTGGTCAAAAGCTGGTCAACAGGGCAACGCTAAGTCGGTCAAGGAGCAATTGAAAAGAGTCCTGATTGGATTAGGGGACGCGGCGGAAGATTCTGCGGGAGTCCGTTTCCTTTAAAAGTTATTATAGATATAGTAGTTTTCCCATTTTTTAAATAAGGTTGTAACAAGTCGTGATCGACCAGGAGTCCTAGTCTTAGGGTATAAATAGGAGTCGTCAGGGTCTTGCGAAAAATAATCAACACATCAATCAACAACAATACTTCTACTTTTTCAGCAATTTACTTTCAAGTCGGCGACTTCGCCAATACTTTTCTTCTTTCACGAGTTCGTACGGATTGGTAGGGCTGCATCAACTTGATCTCCGGCCAATTGGTAGGTTCCGCTTATCGAGTAATATCCGAGCTTTAACTACGGGCACATCGCTGTGGTTTCGTTTGAATTTATTCACCAGCAATCGATATTCACTAGAATTGCAAGTTTTACCTGTTATTCTAGTATTATCACCAGTTATCCAGCTTGAGATCAGAGTAATCGGCTTCGTCATCGTTCTTCTTTGATTTATCATCTCACAGCCGATTGGATCTATTTCAAGTGTTGCCTCTGTAGTAATTGTTTAGATCGCTCCAGCAGTTTTCTTTACAATTACTACACGATTATCGGCTGATCCATAGCCGATCATCTCTACAGCAAATTGGCCGATTCGCCGCCGACGCGCTCCTCTGGACAGATCGGAGCTCCAGCCGATCGGAGCGCCTGGAATTTAATACTTTATTTCCTTGTCAATCAACAGGTCAGATTGACTGGCACGCCGCGCGAACCGTACCAGTGCGATAACCCGAACACGAGCTAAGCAGATTCTCCCGGGTCGTGTGTCCGACGCTGAAGACCATCGGCCGATTCCTGTCTGGCCGATTTTAGCACCAACAGAAAGGCCGTGTGCTCTCTGTTATCTATCGGCCCTGTCCTTGTGTGGTGTTCGATATACCCTTTCTAGCCACTGATATTCTTCATCTCTAGCTGATGAGATGGTTTTGCTAGGAGGCTGAAAGCAGAATCTGGAGCCGAAACATTGAGACCTGTCAGCACTAAAACATTGACCAATGTGCGAGTCATCGGACCGTGACCAAACAGGAATGCATTGAGGGTATCTGGCTAGAAATGTGAGGCTGCGATAAGCATGGACTCGTTTCTGTTCATGTTTGATAAAGAGAGCTCAATGCATTGGCCAATGTCGTCTTCATCCCAAAATACTCTTTTTGAAGCAGACATCCAGAGAAACCAGTTCCTTCATCCGGGAGTCACGCTTGGCCAAGGTCTGAAAGTCTGATTCCAGTCTGATATGTCCACGTTGCAATACTTAAGGGGAATGCGACCGGTTTCTAAATGGATCAGGATAGTGGGATCTGAATCCCCCATGGGGCCTAAGAAAATGAGTCCTGGTTTGTCTTCTATGGGTATGGTGATTCTGTCTCTAACTTCCTATGAATGCAGAGGGAAATCCTAATAGGATGAGGGCGGAAATAGAAGGGGGAAAACTGCAAAGAGTGCAGAAGGATGAACAGTAAAAGGTCTCATACCGAGGGGATGTTCATAAGCATAGCCATCAAAGCAGATCAGATCTGGACCATGATCAACACCGGAGAACTTCGCCACTGCAGGGGATGCTGGACTCGTTGAAAGATGGTCTACGAATTGCTCATCGGGGGAGATTGGAGATATGTTCTTGAGGAGAGAGAGAGCTCAGAAACAGGCAGCCATGGAGAAGGAAGGTTACGGCAGAAGGATCTTTATAGTTTTGCACCTGAAAGGTAAAAATGGTTTTTTAAGTTGCCGCTACCACGAAGCACGAGGGGCTGTTTTGGGTACTGTAGATGCACAAATGAAATCAGAAAGGCAATCATGACTAGAGAGAGTTTCGGAACAAAAATATTTTATTTCAAAACTGGGGGCATGTGTTGACACCTTTTTTGGCACGTGTCTAGCCCACGTCGAGGCAAGAAAGATAGCTGATGGAAGCAGGGCAGTTTTGGCCAATATGACGTCACAGCCGATGGAGCGAGATTGGCGCTGATGGTTTGCATCAACAAGTTATCATGTGGAGTCTGAGTCGTGTGCTAGTTCGTTTAGATATAGAAAGTCTATTTTCTTTTTGGTCAAGTTATATTGTATCGTTATCGACTAGAACTTGTTAGCTTAGGCTATAAATACTGGCCTGCGTACTTGTAATCAGATATCTGCACAATCAATACAAAAGTTACTCCTTTTATTTGTCGGCGACTTCGCCAAACCCTAGTTTGTAGTTTTTCCTCTTTCTTCAACGAGTTCTTCCGGCTAGCAGGGCTGCATCGCTTCGATTTCAGGCTCGCTGGTAAGTTCCGCGTTTATCAAGTAAATTAGGTCTTTGATTGACGGTGCATCACTCCTTTGTCAATCTATTTATTCACCAAGTTATCGATATTTGCTAGTCTTCGTTAGAATGACTTGTTTAATCCTACTTAGTTTAGCTTTTATCACGGTCATCCAGCTTAGATTCAAGTGATCTATCGGCTTTTACTGTAATTTTGTTGTTTAATTTATCATATTAAGTATAGCCGATTAGATCTAGATCTAAGTGTTGCTCGCAAGCATTATTAAGTAACATTAATACTGCTTGCATTCTGAAATGGGCTGGTCCTAGCTGATTGCTTGTTGATTTGTATCGGACTTTTTGGCTGATACTATCTGTGGAACAATTCGGAACACCCGCCGATACGTTTTGGTCAATTGCAGGTCAAATTGACTAGCACGCCTAGCACCTACGCGAAGCTATTTGGAGCCTACGCCGGAGTAAAGCAAATCTCACAGGTCCTCGTGTGGGGTCACGCGGAAGGCCGATCGTCGGTTTTTTGCGTCAACACGTAGTCTGGCCACCGAAGACCACACTTGTTCAACACGGGCAATAAAAAACAACAATGCCCCCGTAGGGGCAGAAGCCCAAGGGGCATTGATAAGGCGGTTGATGGCGACAGCCAGTGAGATCTCTTCTGCCAGAAGAATAGCATGAGGCTCCATGGCGCAGCTAAGCTCGAGCAGCTTGCCTTCGCACCGCGCAAGGTTGCAGCCACCCCCCACGACTGCGAGGCTCACATCGTCGTAGTGGGAGGCGATGGGCGGCGCCGAGGAAGGCCCCGTTAGAGATCAGCTCGTCAATCCGCTGAGGAGCCACGCGGTGCCGCTCGATCAGCTCGCTGTAGTCTTCCCATTTCGGCTCCAAGATATGGCTGCCGAGCTCCCAGGCCGCCACACGGAACTCCGCGAGCTCCTCCTTCACATACAAGAGCTCCTCCTTCAACTCGGCGACACGATCGAAGGCAGTACCAACCCTCCGTTGCCACGCTGATGGAACACAGACAAATGCCATAAGAAACCATCTGCGGAAGGAGGCAACAGAGGCAACGACCGGGGACTCACTGCCTGACGAGATCTGCAGCTCCCAAAGCCGTGCCTCAGCCTCATCCGCGCGCGCTCGCTCCCGAGCCGCGTCCCTCCGTACGACTTGCTGCGAGCTGGGCCGGTGCCAACTCCTCACCCTGAGGTCGCGGCAAAAGGCGGGATCTCCCATTCCCGCGGCATGGGAATAGCCAGTCCCCTGGCGACGGTGCAACTCCCGCAATAACACCAATTGTCGCCGAGAGATCTCCATGAGCTCCTAGGCGACAGAGATCAATGCATGGAACGGTTAACGCCAAGCAAAAAGTAGAGGCGATGGTACGAGAAGAATAAAATACGTTCACACCTGACCGACCGGGATGAGCTCGCGGGTTAGTGCTCCTAGCGTGCCGGCGATCGACGCAGCAGCTGTGGATAGCATCTTTCTGCGCCTCTCGCAGCTGGCGCTCTGCAAAATTTCCCTCGGCACGATGGACGTCCCAGCCCTCCAGCTCTGACCCGTTGTCTAAATGGAGCAGGGTCCAGAAGGGCTCGCAGGGGCCACATCGAGGTCTCTGGAGCGGCCGGCCCATGAGCGGGCAGCGAGCTCGCCGCACTTCGGGGTGGCAGAAAAGGGGCAGCTGCGGAAGGCACGACTGTATCAGGAAGCGCTGGATGCACTCGAGAGGCCGCAGTAAGGCCACGTGCACACGTGGCAGCAACCTCCAAAGCAGCGGAAGGCCTCCACACCTCCGCACCAGGGGGAGGCGAGCCAGCGGGGGGTGGCGGCAGCTCCTCGACCCCGTCTTCTGCGTCGCCCTGTGGAGGAGGCAATGGGGGAGGCGAGTGCGTGTGGATCACCAAGAAGCGTCCTGCTAGGGGAGCCCGGGCCGAGGCCGCGCTGGAGTTAGACCTCGAGCGCTTGAGGGGCAGTCCGACACCCGGACGGGGAGCATCATGCTTGCCTCCCGAGCTCGCCGGAGGAGAAACGAACGGCCGGACCTGCAGAACGACCTCGGCAGCGGCGCCGGATTGTGCGGACCTTTGAAAAAATCGCAAGGCCAAGGAAGTGGAGCAAACACCAGGGAAGGCGCGAAAGCACCTGATGAGGAGGCCTCTCAAGGTAGAATGGTGCCGGTTCCCCCGTGGCGCTCAGATCCTCCTCCTCACCAAAAATCACCTGCAGATTCGGATCCGCGACGGGGCCCTTGAGGATCTGCTGCTCCTCCTCCGGTGAGCCCTCCCCGAAGGTAGCTCGTAGAGGATGCACTCGCAAGGTTGGAGAGGCTGCACCCGGTGGCGGACAAACGCGTGCACTAGACCCACACTGGTAAGCCTAGCCCGGACCCGATCATGGAAGACCACGACGAGCTCGTCGACCCACGGGAGGTCCTCCGCCGGACATGTCCATGGAGGAAGGGGCAGGTTCATCGGAGGCAGCATGGCGAACTTCGGCACGGGCCCGTCGATGTCATTGCGAATGTTGAACCACTCCCTCTCCCAGCCCGGAACTAGCCCCGCCAGTTGGAAGCGAGGGTAATCCCAGGCCAGATCCGAGCGGACCACCATCGTCACCCCTCTGACATGCGCGAGCATAGAATCGTCGGGGTTCATCCTTCGGCCCTCGGCCACAAACAGCCAGCGGAAGAGGGAGAGGCTAGGAGCGATGCCGAGGAACCCCTCGCACAGGGAGATGAACCCGATGAGCTAGAGCAGCCCGTCCGGGTCAAGATGATGGAGTCCAATGTCGAGCTCGTGGATGACCACGCGGAGGAAGCCGTGCACCATCATGCCAAAGCCACGATGGAAGAATTCTACCAGCAAGACCGCCTCGGAAGGAAGGGACTACGAGAAGAGCTCCCCCTCCGCGGGGCACAAGTTGGAGCCATGGGGAAGGAAACCCCTCTCCTCGAGGATCCGGATCTTCTCCCCCAACTTGATGGAGCTCCTCCAGTACGACATGGTCACCAGAGCGAAAGTGGGCGGCGAATGGCGACGACGTCTGCGACGGCAAACTCAGGGTAAGCAGCTCCCTCACCTTCACCTTGCTCCCCTTTCTCTCTCGTGCTCATTTGAATGGCAGGAGGCGATGAAAGGAGAGTGACGGCCGAACACGCGCGGAGCAATTTATACCCATCCCCTGTGGAAGCCGAGCGGGCCCGGTTAAGCAGGAACTACCTAGTAAGTGGAGGGCCGCATGATGTGATGCTTCGGGAGGAGGGGAGGACACTAGATGCACGCGCAGTGGGCGCAGTTATTGCGCACGAGAACCAAAGGGTGCGGACCACCCAGGCGCTTCATTTTTCGCGACAAATCAACACCCATAGGGGCCCACGGAGCACGCCAGTCTCCCCAAGGCTGATGGCGCAATCAGGCCCGTGGAGCGTGGGGTTCGCAGGCCGGCTCGACCATGACGGGCACAAGGCTACCCCGACGCGCAAACGAACAACGAGCTAGACGCAGGATGGCGGAGGCCCCAACGGTCGCGAAGTGGGCTAGCATGAAGCCGCCCGACCACGCCTCCTTGCGACCGAGTTTGGACTATGCTCCCGCTCTAGGTGACCCCGACGAGGGGAGGTGCCGAGCTGCCTGGCCCCCTTCAAAGGGGGATGCGAACCAGAAGATCGGGCGGTCAGGATTTATGGAATGTCTCCCAGAGAGGCAAAGCCGATCTCCTGTGAAACGGAGGAGATCGGGTTCCGCTCGGTCTACTCAATGATGCTCAACGAGCATACTGTTCGACGAACGCAGCAAATGGTGCATGGCTCATCCACGGAGGAACGGGGGCGGAGGCCCAGTGAAGGGCCGAACCCCTAGCGAAAATAACGAAAAATCACGCGCGAAGCAAAATGACATGACAAGTCAGCCCATTTATTTGATTACAAGGGACATTCGAATACATGATTACCGGCCAAAGGCCATGTACAAGAACAAAAAACGTAGGCAAAATGCCGGAAGTCATCGCGGATCTGCTTGTGCACGGGCGTAATCCGTGATGGATGGCTACATAGCAGCCCATCCTCTATCAGCAGGGCTACTCCAGCGATGGAGGCGGGGAGGATGAGAAAGAGAGGCCCGGGGCAACGGACCCTAATGGTTGCCTCTGCCAGGCTGGTCCATGTGACACTGAGCAGATCTGGTGCCCTTCCACAAAAAAAAAGGCAAGCACGGCGAAGTCCACTTGTGCCTCCCAACAGGAAAGACATAAGGAACCGCCACTTGCCAAATGATTTTACTTGAAGAGACAGATCTACCCGTGCCCTCGAAGGACGCCGGCACCGGAAGCAGGGTAACCGCCTCACAATGGCCACACGGAAGGTCTGGATCCCTGGGTCATCCTTGGAGATGCTCCACCGCTCATAGCCAATCCTCAAGCAGCAACCAATGAAGGACACGGGCTCTAGGAGTCCTTGATCTACTACAAATCATCAGAAAACAAGTTTGCCGAGGCTGAATGAGCAAACGTCTGGGGCCGGCGGACTGGCGTTAAGACGCCCACCTGCCCCTGTCACCTCCAGCTATAGCCCACCTGAAAGGCCAATGTTGGACAAGCCAAGGCGGGCGAACGACCGCTGAGGCAAGGCCGCACGGCGGGCGACACGAGCCGCGGAAGGCAACGAGGATGGGCGCAGGGGGTCGAATCCACGTAAAGAATCTCGACGTCAGCACGACCACCCTCGACTATGACCAACAACGACAAGAGCAAACGGGGAGGGCTCAGGCCAAGGTGCCGAGCGTAGGGAACTAGCTCAGACACGCCAGCTAACCCTCTGCGCGAGTCTCTGACTCGCCTAGAGGCTCTGGGGCTACACCTAGTGGGTGCGCTCACGTGCACCCACATGAGTTTGGCTAAGGGAATCACCCCCAGTCACGTCAGCCTGGATACGGTGCTAGACGCTAGCTACTAACCCCTGCACAAGTCCCTAGGATCCTACAGGGGCTCGGGGGCTACACCCACTAGGTCCGCTCACGTGGACCCGACGGACGCGGAGCTCGGGAGGAAGATGCCTGAACGAAGCAGAGCACCCGCGAGGCTCTCCGAGCCGCGCGTAGGCTCGGGGGCTACTAATAGGGTTAAGTACCACTGGTACCCCATAGCATGGCCTTTAGGGGCCAAAGCGGATATTAGTTGGATGCCATCAGGCAGCCTGGCCCAACAGGGCACAGCGCGTGGTCGGTGTCAGCCCAATCAGCAAAGGAAATTGCCACGACTCAACAAAAAAGGGGCGCAGGCCACGTGGCGATCTCCCGACCACATGTCAGACCCGGGGCCACGGGATTGCGCACATGGCATAGAATTTCTAGAATAAGGGATGGGCCATGTGTCATACCTTATATCTGTTGTAACTACTCGGGCATGGGTAGGACTAGTCGGTACAGAAGGAAACTACTCGGGTAGTACTCGTGTAGGACTCCTAGGCTCGTACCCGGCTGGGAATCTCTGTAACCCTATTCCCCAGACTATATCTAAGTCAATACAAACCACCACATAGGACATAGGGTATTACGCCTTCAGCGGCCCGAACCTATCTAAGTCTTTGTGTTCCTTACACCTTGAAGTTCCTGATCTCGGCAACACCCACCTAAGACCTACCACCTCGGGGTATCCCTCGGTGGGCTTGGCAGTAAAACATTGACAGCTGGCGCGCCAGGTAAGGGGGACTCGTCGAACATCCACCGGCGAACTCGATGGCATCGTTCGACTTCACCAGCACTATGCTTGAAGAGGGCACAACTTTCATCTTCGGCTCCCTGATCTACATCGCCAATGGTTCGGGTGGCTTCAATAGCCACCTGGCCAACCCCGGGGAGCCGAAGGCATCTTCTCCAGCATTACGCCACGACGTCGATGACCTCGCCGATGCTCTCGGCGAAGTTCGACTTTCCGATCTAATTGGAAACTGTGCAAGTCATCTTAGAGCGATCCCACGCCGTCGGGTCAACACTGATGATCTGATCGCTGGAGTAGAACGAGTCGGCTGCAACATCACCACGTGTATCAAGCTTGCAGGGGCCACTCTTCAACACCCCGGTAACAAGCTTTCCTCAATTCTCTTCAAGATTTCTCACCATCCCTCGCTGTCCCGGTGACATCTTCACGAGAATCGATCGAGTCAACCGAAGCATCACCGAGTGCATCAACCTCGTGGAAGCAACCTCCAGCCACCCAAGGAGCCTGAAGCACCCATGACGGATTTCGACCGTGATCTCGACGACTTGATCAACGACCTTCAACCCCTCGAACCGAGTCCACCTCGGTCTGAGGCCCTATACTATCGCCTCGATCTAATTTGGATCACCTACTACAACTTGGGGAAGAAGAAGCCACCGCCTGTCAGGGGGCTTCCGTCTCCAATAAACACTCAAATTCAGATGATGACGCTGCGTCCTTTTTAAGCGGCCACCAGGGTCCAATGGCCACACCAACCTGGATAGGCGGGCTAGGGTATCAGAAGGGCACGAAACCCTCCAAGCTACCCGATCTCTGCCCACCTCTCTGCTCTATTGTTTCCAACAACTCCTGTTCTAGGAAGGCAGGCCCCTCAATCTCTCTGACGAAGAAGAACGTCAAGACTACCAAAAGCTTCTCACTGAATAGTGAGGTCTTTATGGCTTTCATCAAAGAAATCCCATCCATGGAGGCGGATGGTTCGGAGCACGTTCAACTCGACGACTACTACTTCGAAGATGACGATTACATCTTCGATGCCCCTACGATGCCAAATTGCGACAAACACGGACGACATGAGCGCGCCCTCGACACCATGGACTCCGTGAAGAAAGAAGATGAAGATGACTGTTGGCACTCCTTAGGCTATACAAACTAATCCGCAAGTGCACGGATACCGATGTAGCTTTCACCAGGGAGTTTACCTAGGATATCGAATCCAAGGAATGATAAATTCAACCAGAGCTAGAACTGTTCAGACCCACCACGGGAGAAAGGTAAGAGGGAAGAGGGCTTAACATGGTTAGCCAACTCATTGCCCAGATAACTTGGTACCAACTAACTTGATCTGCTTCGGCCGCTGAAAGAGGAAGGACTTCAGAAAGGGATGAGAGGGGAGTCTAATGGCCACCAGCAACTACTGCTATGAAAGCTCCAAACGTGGTGGACTACGAAAGACAGACAAGGTTGTCACCACCTACCGACTACCACACTATTCCGTGGGGTGGAACACAACCCGAGGTAACTAACCAAGCCTAGGCACCACGCCTATAACTATCAAGTTACTTACTCCTACTGTGTACTTTGGCAGAGAGCAAACTCAAATAGGTAGCACTTGCTACATACGCAGACAAGGGATCCCGCAGATCAAAGGAAGTAACTAAACAAATTACTGAAAGTAAAGAGAAGAACTAGCAAGATACTAAAGATAAACAAGGAACTTACTTAAGGAAGCTTTATTCCTCCAAGGTGGCTACAAAGTTGGAGTAGGACCGAGGGAACCAAGATCTTCTCCTATCTTGGCTCTGACCCAAGCTCTCACCTCACACTCTCCCTATTCTACACTAAGGTAGAGCAACAAAACTAAGAACTCAACTTCTCTCCTAGGATGGTGTGTTGAGAGTGGAGGTAAGGGCAGCTATTAATAGCTCTTGAAGGTCGGTTCTTGCAGCATAGCTTGTCTTGTAAGTAGGTATGGTGGTTGAAGTAACTTTCACATGAAGTTGGACATGTGGCGCTTCAGAGTGATGCCGGCCGGCCTCTCCTATGCTGGCCAGGCCAGGATTGCTACCACTTGGTCCCGCCTTTCTCCATGACGCTATTGATCACATCCTGGGGTTGATAATGGTTGCGTCTCTTTGAGGCTGGACAGTTAGAGGCTGGTCGGCCTGGCTCTAGATTCTCTCAGCTCTCCGTTGCACCGACTTGATGATCAACGGGTGCATTTCTTTGAGCCCGAATAGCAGGGTAGTAACTGTGTTCTAAGGTATGAGCTCATTTCTCTCATTCTGGACTACTATCATGCCTCCCTTCTTCGTAACTACTTGAACTGGGCTGACCTACTCACTGTCTTGCACGGGGTAGATGATGCCCGCGTGTAGTAGCTTCAGGACCTCTTTCTTTACTACTTCCCTCATCACATCATTAAGCCGTCGCTGATGCTTTCTTGACGGCTTATGGTCCGGTGCCATTGGAATGCGATGGGTGCATAAGTTGGGGCCGATCCCCTTCAAGTCTTGCAGAGAATACCCAATGACGGATCGGTACTTCTTCAGGACTGCAACGAGCCATCGAGTTTCACTCTCTATCAGTTTATCACTGATGACAAATGATGTGCTTTTGTTATTGTGGAGGAATGAATACTTCAAACCAGGAGGCAGCGGCTTCAACTCCGAAAGAGGAGGTTGCGGTTTCTCTTCTTCCTTAAGCTTACTCCTGCCGTCCGGATCTGTTTCCTCGGTGAAGTGAATGGCATCTTTTTCAATATTGGGCTGAGTTAACCCTTCTTGAACAATGCTCATTGCTTCTTCCACTAGGTCTTGCTCCGGTCTAGCTTCTGCAAAGGTGTTGCACGAATGTACCAAGCTGATCGGGATCTTCTCTTTGCCAACCTTAACCTCGAGGATTGCTCAATGTCTATTGGGGTTGACAAGTGGCTCTATTGGCTGTCCGATCAAGACAAATTCTTCACTTTAAGGGATATCGAAGATGTGAAAGTCCAAGAGTACTTTGTTACGTCCCATCTTCAAGGACATAACACGGAGGATTCCTTGACTTTTCACTATCTGGCCGTCGATCCAATTTTGGAGCTTACGAGAGAAAGTAAGGGGTTCTTCTGGTGCAATGTGATCTGCAAATATTTTGGACATCACATTCACCCTGACCTTCGGGTCATAAAAGACTTCTTGCTGTTCAACGTCCCCAATAGTGTAGAGGAGTATTATAAAATCGCGGTAGATCTATATGATGCTACTGTTGGATTCTGCTTCCTCTGTCCATTCCTTGCCCATAACCGCAGTATGACCCTCAATCTGTGATGTGGCTTTTGGAATGAACGCCTCAGATTTTGAGCATACGCACTTGTGCTCCTTCGGCATGGTTAAAACATTGCCGAGTTCCATATACTCTTCTTCTGTGAAGAGATCAGGGATGAACATTGGCATATCTACTATGAGTGGCTCATGATCCAAGGCCTTGTATGGTTTGATGATTTTCTCTATGTGTGGTGGAGGAGGAGAGGATGCAGCTGATAGGGTGTGAACTTGCTGCTTCTCTTCGGGCTGATCAGTTGGCTTGGGTGGATCCTCAAAGACTCCCGTATACTGAGTGCTGTCAATAACCTTCTCCAGTATGGTCCTTACTTCAGAAACTATGTTGTACAAGACGGATCCCTCAGCGGCGACACTCATGAAATGCGTGCTCTCTGGATTGAGACCACCAATGAAGTGTTGCATTAGCATCTCTTCCAGAATACCATGAGGTGGCCTGGAATCTGCCATCAGCATGAATCTTGCTCACGCTGCTCCAAGTAATTCTTTGCCTTGCTTGAACGTAAGCAGTTGAATACGAAGCGGGATCACTTTGTCAACAAGAAAGAAGAATAACAGAACTCATCCTTCAGTTTGATCCAATCTCCTCCAACTCTTCCTACCTTTTGGTTGTACCAAACTTTCGCTTCCCCCGTCAGATAGAACGGGAAAAGCTTCCACCATAGGGTGTTTTGATTCATACTGGGTATGGTCAATAATGATCAATTTTCTTCGAATTCCAGCAGGTGAGCATAGGGACATTCATCCTTTCTACCAGAAAAGGACAGCGTGCAAACCATGGCTATGAGACTGGGACAGATCTCATAACCATCAGATAGTATGGGGTGGCAAGATGGAGGCGGTTTCAAATACTCGCAAGATGGAACTGCCGGATAACTAGGAGAAAACTCCAAGTGGATGTGTGGAAAGGTGAGGAAAGTGTACATCTGAAAAGCTCTAAAACTAGTATTGCTACCGATCCCCGGCAACGGCGCTCGATAGCTTGTTGGCACTCCTTAGGCTATACGAACTAATCCGCAAGCGCATGAATACCAATGTAGCTTTCACTAGGGAGTTTACTTGGGATATCGAATCCAAGGAACGATAAATGTAACCAGACCTAGAACTATTCAACAGGACCCACCAGGGGAGAAGAGGTAAGAGGGTAGAGGTCTTAACTTTAGTTAGCCAACTCATTACCAAGATAACTTGCTACTCACTAACTTGATCTGCTTCTGCGGCTGGAAGAGGAAGGACTTCAGAAAGGGATGAGAGGGGAGTCCAACGGCCACCTGCAACTACTGCTATGAAAGCTCCAAATGTGGTGGACTACGAAAGACAGACAAGGTTGTCACTACCTGCCGACTACCACACTATTCCGTGGGGTGGAACACAACCCGAGGCGACTAACCAAGCCTAGGCACCACACCTATAACTATCGAGTTACTTACTCCTACCGTGTACTTAGGCAGAGAGCAAATTCAAATAGGTAAAACTTGCTACCTACGCAGACAAGGGATCCCGCAGATCAACGGAAGTAACTAAACAAATTACTGAAAGTAAAGAGAAGAACTAGCGAGATATTGAAGATAAACGAGGAACTTATTTAAGGAAGCTTTATTCCTCCGAGGTGGCTACAAAGTTGGAGTAGGACCGAGGGAACCCGGCTCCTCTCCTTGCTTGGCTCTGACCCAAGCTCTCACCTCACACTCTCCCTATTCTACACTAAGGTAGAGCAACAAAACTAAGAACTCAACTTCTCTCCAAGGATGGTGTGTTGAGAGTGGAGGTAAGGGCAGGTATTTGTAGCTCTTGAAGGTTGGTTCTTGCAACGTAAGTGAATTTAGCATGATTATGGCCTTATAAGTATTAAATCTAGGGAAATGTTGGTGGTAAAAGTCATCAAAATCAACCGCCAACACGCTCCCACACCTAGGTTTTGCTCGTCCCGAGCAAAGGGTTGAATTAGATCCAGAGGATTAAGCAAAATCCAGGGTCATGAAGTCTAAGATATGCATAAGAATTATTTCTAAGCTTTACCTCATACCTTGGATTCTAGGTGGCTAACACCTTCACCTTCACTTATTGCTCCTCCGAACAAATCAACAGAAAACATGACTCCTCTTCATCTCAGTACATGGAGATTTTTGTAAGATTTTCAAAGTTTGGAGGCATACTCTCATTCTCTCAAGCCACTCAGTCGCTCAAGGTGTTTAATCCTCACAAAGGCTTTTCACAAAGCCTCTCCTACCTCTAAGAAGGTTTCTTTGTGGAGCTTAAGGTAGGGATAGAGAAATGCATATATTTCGCATCTATGTTGCAAGATCGAATAACATTGTCTTTGAGAACTCATGTCAACCATAGACTTTGGTGAAGTGCGAGTCAGTGTAGGAGTATGAATGTCCTTGAGTGGAATTTGACTCTAACTTCCTTCATCTTTCCCCTTTCCCTTCTTTTTACTAAGAAAGATGGTTTCTGTTGACGCTCGTTGCGGCTCAATTTCGGCTGTCAATTTGATTTGAAAATTGGGAGAACTAGCATTTCTTGCACGCATATTTATCTAGAATAATGTCATTTCTACATGTCCCTTGGAAATTGAGCTATATAGGGAATTGAGCAGAATTGGAGCGAAAACACACCCTTGAATCGAAGGCAAAAGCTATCGACCAATCAGAACGCACCGTTCAACCTCACATGGATCAAAGGGGCCACCACAACAGGCAACCGCCTTAGGATAGCACCAAACCGTGCACCAAAGACCCTAGGGCCCACCTGCTAGCCACTCAGCAAAGGCCGAGGTCGGTTGGGGCCAAGCCTGGCTCGGCCGAACCATGGCCAGCTCCACCAACTTAAAGCTTCAACGTGGTAACTCCCCATTGGCTCCTAACATCGGTTCCAAGTGATTCCCCTCGATTGCCGGCCGAGAGACCCTTGTGCCACACCTATAAATATGAGGGGAGAGGGTAGAAATGAAGACACACTTCAAGTTGCTCTTCTTCGGGTTCCCGAGGTTGCCTAGGAGGTTTCGGTATGGGCTTATCTCTTCCTCTCCTTTGTAATTCTCGAATATCTTTAATAGAGTTATCTTCTAGATTTATATATTCGCGTAGTTTATATCCCACGGTTTGATGAGGTAGGTGGCAGGTGGTAAAATGCTACAATTGTATTCCGTGCGCTTGCGGATTTATCTGTGATGTCAGAATACCTCTAGGCGTTTCAGGTACCATTGCTAGGGATTAATGATCCTAGTGATGATGCTAACAAACGCCAATAAGCATTTTTGGCGCTGTTGCCAGGGAAGGCACTGGTTAAAACAATAAACTAAATTCTTGATTAATCTCTTAGTTGGTATTCATTATTTAAACAAGCTAACATGGCTTTGTTTCCTCTCTTTGACGTGAAAACAGGGTAGTGTATGACTGGTTTCGATCTGCCGCATAATTTCACTCAGGATCCGGAGTCACTTTTGAGAAGAGTTCGACCCAGTGTCGTACCTTCTCAGATCTCACTCTTGATAGCCGAATCAGTCAATATTGCTCCATCAACTTCAAGGACCATGGCCCAGATGACACTTCAGGATTTCTCTGCTCCCTCAGCTGGCAATGTCCCAGTTGGGCCATCTGTTACTACAGAAGTTGAAAATTTTGAGATCAAGACGGGTCTCATCACGATGGTGTAGGCCAGCCCATTCTGTGGCAAGGCCAACGAGGCTGCCAGCGCACATCTCCAACAATTCCTGGAGCTCTACAATACTTTTGTCATTAAGAGAGCCACTCAAGATGCAACCCGACTCCGACTGTTTCCGTTCTCTCTTCTAGGGAAGGCGAAGCAGTGATTTTATGCCAACAGAAGTGCAGTGGACACTTGGGATAACTGTACCAAGGCATTCCTCGCCAAGTTCTTCCCGATGGGCAAAACCAATCCTCTTCGAGGGAGAATCTCCAGTTTTCAGCAGGCGTCAAGTGAGTCCATATCTGAAGCATGGGAGAGGCTTCAGGAGTATATCCTAGCGTGTCCTCACCATGAGATGGGCGATTGGCTCATTCTTCAGAACTTCTACAATGGGTTGACTCCAACAGCCCGTGACCACATCGACGCTGCTGCAAGTGGTGCGTTCTTTTCGCTAACCATTGACATGGCCAAAACCTTGATCGAGAAGATGGTGTCCAACCAAGGTTGGAATGAAGAACGACTCCAACTTTGCCATCGGGGCATGTACACTGTCAAGGAGACGGACATGCTAGCCGCTAAGCTTGACCTCCTCCTCAATAAGATCGAGGAACGTCCCCAAGACAAGGTTCCAATGCAAGCACTTCAAGCCTTGGATGCTTGCATGACGTGCGAGGTCTGTGGGAACACCGGACATTCAGGGAATGACTGCCCCGAAACCTAGGAAAAAGTGATGTACATGAACAACAACAATAACGTGTTTTGTCCGCAAGGAGGTCAGGGGTGGAATCAATCGCGCCCCTACTACCAAGGAGGTAATGGCAATTCAAATTCTTTTAATCCTAACCAACCTTCCTTGAGGGATCTTGTCCTAGTCCAAGCAAAAGTCAATGAATCATTGCAAAAGAAGATGGCCGCCAATGATAAGACCTTGGAGACCATTCAAGTGAAGATGGATGGCATATCCTCTGCTATAAAGAGTCAGCTGAGCTTCAACAAGATGCTTGAAACTCAACTAGCTCAGCTGGCTACTTCTGCTCCCTCTTCTAAAATAGGAAGAGTTTTAGGGCAACCTGAAGCTTCCCTGGAAAGTGTCAACGTGGTAACTGCAAAAAGGGGTAAGTTATCACAGGATACATCTTTGACAACTTATGCAGAGAAGCTCGCACGCCCAAGATTAGATCGGCAGGGTAGATTGGCAGCACCAAAGACGGAAGATTCAGGATACCCAGTGTCAACGTCATGCCCAAGGTGACATTCGAGAACCTATGCTATCCTGCTCTTTCCCCAACATGTATGTGCGTGCAGCTTACCGACTTGACGGTTTGATACCCCGAGGGGATAGTAAAGAATCTTCTAGTGCGAGTCAAGGATTCCTTCATCCTTGCCGACTTCATTGTACTCGACATGGAGGATGACATACGAATGTCACTCATTCTTGGGCGACCATTCCTAAGAGACGCAAGGCTAAGATCGATATCAAGGCAGGGAAGATCCATCTTTGAATCAAGGGCAAGAAGATGATGTTCAGGTTCAAGACCAAGGAAGGGCAAACATACTTGATTCATCAAGACCATGAAGGAAACTGGTTGTGGGCGGAGCCATGGCTCCAATCTGACGACCTAGCACCCGCGCCACCAAAATCAAAGAAGAAGAAGAAGAAGAAGAAAGTGTGGCGGGTAAAGAAGATGTCATCATCCTTGACCTCCTCTCCAGCTATGGACGACTGTATCTCAAGTTAAACAGGTATGGAGAGGGTCCTGCTCATCGGACCTTAAACCAAGAGCTAGCTAGGTTCTCCACCAAGTGAATTGTATCTTTACTGCGTTTAATAAAAATATAAAAACCATAAAACTAACAAAAAAATTTCTACTTAAACTTCCCTTTCCATATGCGCGGTAGGAATGCTTAGCTTTCCTAAGTTGAAAGGATGAATAATTGCTATGCTCTTGCTCGTCTGTCTTGCTTAGTCTAAAGCATAGTGTTTTCCTGAGTTTGAGTTGTTGGTTGTTTATGCCTTTGCCATGAACCTGAAAATCTCGTGGGTTGCACATGCTACATCCAAGTCTATGTTGTTGTGAGCATAGATATGGAAGATAGAGCTTTACAATCTCCTTCTAAGTAAGACATGATATCTGGAGTCTTTGTTTTCAAAACATAATAAGAAGACAAGTTCCTCAATGATGCTACAAGTCCTACCAGAGCCATATGCTACACACATTGAAAACCGTACACATATGCTGCTTGCTATTTCATTGAGCTTTGCCAAATTGTTGTGACCCTAGTGAGATGCTTTTCATATCCTCTTGATCAAGATCACACATACTCCACATCCATTGCGAAATTCCTACACCAGGAATTAGCATGCTCCATCCATCCACCAAATAAATACTCCATGTGTTATGTGGTCTCTCTCCAAGTATCCCTGAAAAAAAAGAGAAGATATGGTTATCCCAAAGAAAGAGAAAGGCATGCCAATAAGCATGACCCAAAAAAAAGAAGAAGAAAAGGGGTAGCCATGTCCAAAAGAAAAATAAAAATAAGGGAGAGTGGGATTACATAAAGAGGAGTAATCATACCATCATCCATCCACACAAAATACACATCTTGATCTTGGGTTATGACTTGTTTCTCCATGGATCCTCTCTTTGTCTTTGCAACATATGAATTACATGTACGCCTCATCCTTGCCATACCTTGAGCTCCACAAAAGCTTTAGATATGAGGAGGGAAGAAATGCCCTGGTAAGGATTTATACACATTGAGCGATTAGAGAGATTCATTTGACGAACTTAGTCTTAATTTGCAAAATTCCAAAGAAAACCTCTAGATGGGTTGTTGAACGAAGAAGAGGTAAGTAGCGCCCCACCAACTGTTCTAACTCTCAATAACTTAAGACAAGGTGAAGCTAAGAAGTCTCATAGATGATTAAGGTAAAAAGGGTAGGGTACTCATACCAATCAACTCAGCCTCACGGAGATCATCTAAGCTGCAAGACATGGCACGACAACAGGTAATGAGTAGTAAAAATTTTCTGATCAACAACTTGAATGTTCTGCTTTGCACGGGATGAGCAAAGGACAGCTTGGGGGATCTTGTTGACGCTCGTTACAGCTCAATTTCGACCGTCAATTTGATCAGAAAATTGGGAGAACTAGCATTTCTTGCACACATATTTATCTATAATAATGTCATTTCCACAAATCCCTTGGAAAATAGAGCTATGCAGGGAATTGAGCAGAAATGGAGGGAAGACACACCCTTGAATCCAAGGCAAAAGCTATCGACCAATCAGAATGCACCGTTCAGCCTCACATGGATCAAAGGGCCCACCAGAGCAGGCAACCGCCTTAGGACAGCACCAAGCCGTGCACCAAAGACCCTAGGGCCCACCTGCCAGCCACTCAGCATAGGCGGATGTCGGTTGGGGCCAAGCCTGGTTTGGCAGAACTAGGTGGGTCAGCCGAACCATGGCCAGTTCCTCCGACTTAAAACTTCAACATGGCAACTCCCCATTGGCTCCCAACATCGGTTCCAAGTGATTCCCCTCGATTGTCGGCCGAGAGACCCTTGTGCCACACCTATAAATATGAGGGGAGGGGTAGAAATGAAGACACACTTCATGTTATGCTCTCTCAAGTTTCTCTCTTGCTTAGTCCATAGGCTAGTGGAGTATAGGCTGAAGAAGCTCTTCTTGGGGTTCCCGAGGTTGCTTAGGAGGTTTCAATTTGGGTTTATCGCTTCCTCTCCTTTGTAATGCTCAGATATCTTTAATAGAGTTATCTTCTAGATTTATATATTCGCATAGTTTCTATTCTGTGGTGTCATACATGTATGCTATGATTAGTTTATAATTGTACCTTATATCTTGCATGATTAGAAGAGTAATTCTAGTGCCACGGCAACGGTTCCGGTATTCGTATATTTGCTCTAGTGTGATGTCTGGCCATCCGGAGGATGGGGGCTACGCGCGGGATGCTAGAGTATCACTCATTAGCGTAGACGTGGTGCCTAGGCTAGATAGTTTTGCCGGATGCGGTCCTATCCCATGGTTTCATGAGGTAGGCGGCAGGCGGTGACAACCCTGTCCGTCCAGCGTAACCCTCCCTGTTCGGGTAGTGGCTGTAGGAGGTCCATAAAGTAGCTGAGATGTCTGGTGGCTCCTCAGTCATGTGTGGTTCTTCCGGTAGTGCATAAGAGCCTAGAGCTGAGGATAATTATGTGTATGTGTTTGGGTGTATAGTATAAGCTGTATATCTAGATAGAAGTACATAAGTCCCGAGTAGCTTTCTTCTTCCTTTCTCCCTGCCTATGCTTTTGCTTGAGTTTGAGCTTAAGTAACTTGTGTGTCACACTACCTCATAATCAATATATATCTTACCGCTACTTATACAATCGAATACTCAACCAAGACTTGATCATGAACTAACTTATTCTATAACCGCTGCCTTCTGATGTGGGAATGACATGCATGGATACGACCATTCAAGAATATATGGTGAGCTTGTTCTTATGCACTTTTAGTAATTTTGAGAATATATTGCTATCTAAGAAAATTATTATAATTAGGAACAATAAAGAAGCCCAAGAAGTATTTGGTGAGAGGCATGGAGGGGGAGAATACCAGCAAGGGCGTCCAAGAAATGTTGGAGGCCCACAACCTATCAAATTCGACTCCAACTCGGAATCCTGGACAAGGCGCCTTAAAAACAACGCCCAGGTCGTATACGGACTCCAAATTCAATGTTCTATATATGTACGGAAAGCTAAGGAGATAAGCTTTCCAATGGCGCTGCAAATGGACATCGGCGAAACAAATGGACATCCAGAATCTGTCTGGCTGCTGTGCTGCCGTCTTTTAGGCCGTTGGCCAGTGTATCGTGTTGGAGCCCATTAGGGGTGCATCAAAGGGACTTGCACGCCCATTCAGTAGATTCCCCAAAGTTAGTGTTTGAGTTTTGCTTAGATTATCTGTCAAGAATAATTTCACCATCATCAGTTTGTAAGACCCCAATTCGAGTGCTTAATCTGTTTTCAGCAATCTTGTTGCGTATCTTTCTTGTTCTTGCTTGTGTTCTTTGATTCGCAGGCAAGGATTAGCCTTCGTGGCAAGGTCAACCAGGCATTGCATGGTTGATAACCAAGAGACGACGTGGTGCATAGATTGCGGGCTCGTGTGTTGTTGATCGGAAGCCGGATCGCTTGTGTCGGGTTGTCGACAAATTGATAGTTATCTTCCTGATGGAAGATCAGGCACGCTCACATTCCCATCAAGTTGTAGTCAGAGACTCAGGTATACCGTCAGGTTTGCACCTTCAACATCCTTATTTTCACCTTTATCCCATAGTCCCCATACAGCCCTAGTTTGTCGCCTTCGACGTCACCACCGTTTTAATTTTCCCCATCCTAGAACCCTTGTCTTTAGCCTTTTGCATGATTTAGTTTGAGAGTCTGTGGTGTTGAATTGTGTCCTAGTCGAGTTTGGTTTCTGGTAAGAATTGTTTCATCCATTAGTTCATTGATCCATACACCTGTTGTTGATTCATCCATCAAACCCTAACCGTAACCTCTCTCGAAATCCTGATTTTGAGGTCCTTCCATTAAACAGTCATAACTTTTGCATACGGACTCGAAATTGGGCAAACTTTTTCTTCACGGACATCTACAGAAAATTTTCCATACATTGGTGATTGACTTTGTCAGTTTCGTCAAAAATTAAAATTCCAAAATTCATCTTGAAAAATTAAGTTTTCAAGCAAACAAGTTCAAATTTGATTTTCAGGGCATCTTTCTGATTTTCTATAGACCAGGACCTATATCCAATTGCTGTGAAAGTTTTTATGGCTCTTTCTATTGTTCTCCTGGTTGAAATAAAAATATTGATAAAAAAGAAAAGAAAAAAATGTGAAGAGCAAAAAAAAAAGAGTAAGAGCACATAAAGAGTACACATAGCAAGCTGATTTGTCCGTGTCCGTGTTGCCTTGTCCGTGTTGCCTTCATTTATTCACATTATTTGCAATGATCTGATTTCATTCTAGGAATAAGTTTAGGCCAGCAACTAGGCAAGTGCTTTGGATTCAGCACTATCTGTTTCTGAATTGTGTGCCACAAACATATATATATTGTTGCCTTCCCAAGCTCCACATATTACTCCTGTTCTACAAGTATTCGAGCTTTGCAATCATGTACCACTCTCTCAAGGTAAGAACCAGCCACCGGTTGTACCGCCCTTTGTTTTGCGTTGGTAAGATCCTTGTAAGAGCTTGGTAAGACACGTTTGAGAGGAAGCGATTCCACTGTTCGTGCATAGTAATTGATAGGATAATCCTTTGTATGTTCTCCTATTTTTATGAAAAATGACAGGAATCAAAGACCTCACGGAACGCGATCTACATGATGACATGAAAGCCCACTTCACTGCAGCTACGTCTACTCATGGAGGTCGTTACATTCTTTCATCCCTTCCAACTTATGATGGTATAGGTGTTGATGAGTATATTGCTTGGAAAGTAAAGATCGATACTATTTTGTATGTGTGAAAGAAGAAATATTAAAAATGCAACTAGTGTTTTAACTAATAGTGCATTAGTTTGGTGGGAGGACTTGTGTGCTTCGGATAAACCTAAGACTTGGAATGGTCTGAAAATAAATATGAGAGAAAATTTTGTTCAGCAACATTTAGAGGAGGCAGTCTCGATTACACCTCCTCCTATGCCTAATCTTTTGCAGGACGTTGCACAAAAGAAAGTGGATTATGCGGAAGAGAATGTAGTACTTGCTATGTCATGTGAACTTTTGGATCTATCAACTGGTCATGCACCTACAATTTCTGAAAAATGAGACCGAAGGTAACAAAAAGGGTGCTACACTCACGCAAGGTGAGAATTCTTTTGATGAATTGACTTTGTCCACAAATCATGCTATCATAGAGCAACATTTAGTGGAATCTTTGACTGATTTACCTTTGTTACAAGATGATTTGCCTATGTTACAAGAAGATTTTACAACTGATTCTTGTGATAAAGAGGAGTTGTGTGTTGATAGTTCTAATAGCCATGTGCCACAACTTGTTGATAATTGTGATACTTTTTCTTTAGAACCTTACATTTGTGCTGAAAATAAATCTTTTCTTCCAATTACAAGTGCACATGATAAGCTGAAATTGTTATCTTCATTATTGAATTTGATAATCCGTGTAATCTAAATTGTTTGGAGGAGAGACTTTTTGCAAATTCTGAATTGTCATGGTTGTCTCATAATACATATCACTTTGTTGGCAAATATAACTTCAGAGGAGTATATATGGTACATAGAGTTTATATTTGTTCAAATCTGAAATCTCCTTTGGTTCTGCAACAATGTGATCAAGTAGAGGGCTGCAATACCACTAATCATGTGATGTCAAGTTCCTCTAGTTTTATTTTAAAGAAACAGGTACAATTTAAAGAAGGGGAGCATTAGGTACAATTTAAAGAAGGGGAGCATTACTGGTTGCTACCTATGACATCTTCAACAACTACAGCCAAACTGCGGATGGTTTGCTTCCAAGAAGGGGAGAATGATGTGGGCATGATATGCATGGATACAACCATTCAAGAATATATGGTGAGCTTGTTCTTATGCACTTTTAGTAATTTTGAGAATATATTGCTACCTAAGGAAATTATTATAATTAGGAATAATAAAGAAGCCCAGGAAGTATTTGGACAGAGGCGTGGAAGGGGAGAATACCAGCAAGGGCGTCCAAGCCAAGTTGGAGGCCCACAACATATCAAATTTGACTCCAACTCGGAGTCCTAGACCAGGCTGCCTTAAAAATGATGCCCAGGTCGCATACGAAATCCAAATTCGACATTCTACATATGTACGGAAAGATAAGGAGATAAGCTTCCCAATGGCTCCAGTCCCACGTCATTATTAGATCCCAGTCAACGGGAATCATGAAAATAAGTTGATGTCCAGAATCTGTTAGGGTGCTGCGCTGCCGTCTTTTGGGCCATTGTCCCGTGTATCATGTTGGAGCCCATTAGAAGTGCGTCCAAGGACCTGCACACCCCTAAAATGTTTATATTCAGTAGAGTCACCCAAGTTAGGGTTTAGGTTTTGCTTAGATTAATCTGTCAAGAACAGTTTCGCCGTCATCGGTTTGTAAGACCCCAATTCGAGTGTTTAATCTGTTTTCAGCAATCTTGTTGCGTATCTTTCTTGTTATTGCTTGTGTTCTTGGATTCGCAGGCAAGGATTAGCCTTCATGATGAGGTCAACCGGGCATTGCATGGTTGATAACCAAGAGATGACGTGGTGCTTCGATTGTGGGCTTTGGTCTTGTTGATCGGAAGCCGGATCGCTTGTGTCGGGTTGTCGACAAATCGATAGTTATCCTCTTGACGGAAGATCGGGCACCCTCGCGTTCCCATCCCCTTCCCTACTGTTGACGCTAGATTTTGACACGTGTTGAATCGGCGTCAGGAGGAGAAGATTGGCCGATGCGACAGATCTGAAGGCTACAGTAAGGAATCGGCCGATTGAGGTAACAGTTGAAAATCGGCCGATTGGTGATACAGCCTGCGCCAATAGGATGGGACTATTTCGGGGGGTCCTGGTCAAAAGTTGGTCAACAGGCACGTTAAGTCGGTCAAGGAGCAATTGAAGGGAATCCTGACTGGATTAGGGAACGGCGGCGGAAGATTCTGCGGGAGTCCGTTTCCTTTTAAAGTTCTTATAGATATAGTAGTTTTCCTGTTGTTTAAATAAGGTTGTAACAAGTCGTGATCGACCAGGAGTCCTAGTTTTAGGGTATAAATAGGAGTCGTCCGGGTCTTGCAGAAACATCAACACATCAATCAACAACAATACTTCTACTTTTCTAGCAATTTACTTTCAAGTCGGCGACTTCGCCAACATTTTTCTTCTTTCACGAGTTCGTACGGATTGGCAGTGCTGCATCAACCTGATCTCCGGCCAATTGGTAGGTTCCGCTTATCGAGTAATATCCGAGCTTTAACTACGGGCGCATCGCTGTGATTTCGTTTGGATTTATTCACCAGTTATTGATATTTACTAGAATTGCAAGTTTTACCTGTTATTCTAGTATTATCACCAGTTATCCAGCTTGAAATCAGAGTAATCGGCTTCGTCATCGTTCTTCTTCAACTTATCATCACACCGCCGATTAGATCTATTTCAAGTGTTGCTTCTGTAGTAATTGTTTAGATCGCTCCAACAGTTTTCTTTACAATTACTACACGATCATCGGCTGATCCATAGCCGATCGTCTCTATAGCAAATCGGCCGATTTGCCGTCGACGCGCTTGTAACACCCCAGGTGTTTAATTTGCGAAATAAGCCTCTTTACCTTAAAGCGGTGCGTAAATGATTAAGAGAAATTTCAACTAAATAAGTTTCTAAAATAACTCCTAAGCTAGACCTCAAACAAGCTTTGGCCTGAAGCAAAACTTGTAGAACTTTCCATTTTGAACAACTTTCGCGTTGAAGGACTTTCGTGTTGCAACACAAAAAAAAAAGTTGAGAACCACTTGGATTTGCGAACCAGCCCCTACCTTTTCTTCTACTTCGCTGCAGACCCTTCCGTCTCGCCCGACCCTCCGACGCGCAGCCGTTCGCCCGACCCCTGTTCGTTTCGCCCGACCCCTGTTCGTTTCGCCCGACCCTCGGCTTCGCTGCGGCCCTCGCTTCGCCCGACCCTCACCGCCGCGCAGTCGCCGCAGGCCACTTGGCCGGTGATGCCTGACCGCGCTAGGTGCCAAGCCAATACCTAGCCGCGCCTGCACGCGCGCCCGCACGCCGCGTTCCTCCCCAGTCCGCGCACGCCACGCGCAAGACGGCGACCAGCGCCCCTGCTCGCCGCCCCCATGCCCAATAGACGAACCCCACCGTGCCCGTGTCTCCGCAGCATTCCGCCAGTCGCCGCGCTCGCCGCCCGGCAAGGCAGCTGCTGCACCTCTTCGCCCAACCCGCGCGCCGCGTGATCTCCAGCTTCTCACGCCAAATCCTCAGCGCCCAGTCCCCTGCCCGCGCCTGCCGCACGCCACGCTGGCTTCTGTTCACCGCCCGCCGTGGCCAGTCGCGCGCCCCGTCGTGCTGCCGCCCCCGCGTCTCACAGTCAAGTCCCGCCCCTCCTCCCGCCTCTCTGCTGCCTACAAAAGGCCGCGCTGAGTTTTTTCCCCCCCTTCGCGCGCCCAAACACCAGAACGCCGCCGCCACCATTAACGCTGTCCCGCTCAGCTCACCGTGGAACTCACCTCTCCGGCCACCCTTTGCCAAAGCGGAGTCTTCCACCACCACCACAGCACCCCACCGCAGCACACTGCACCACCCATTGTCGCCCAGAGCCACCGGAGCCCCGCCAGCGCCGCCCGCGCCGCTGCCGCTCCTTGTTGCTCCGTGGACAGCCCACACCGAAGCTCCTCCGTCCCAGACAAGCTTTGAAACGGTTTCCCCTCGACACCGCGAAGCTACTCGACCGGCCCCCGTTATTCCCTTCTCGCCGGAGCACCGCCGCTGACGTTCCGCCCCGTCACTGCCCCTCTGCTCCGCGCCAACGAGCCACCTCCGGCCGTTCCCAACCCCGACCAAGGCCACCCAAGGTAGCTCTCACTTCCCTGGATCTTCCCGACCATTTTTCCCTCGCCACCAACGAGCCCCCTCGCCGGAATCTGGACGGCCGCCCTGCCAGCGCCGCCCAGGGACCCAATTGCGTTGGTTAGAATCTTTGAAAGAGTCTGCACGCAAGTTTCCAAGGGCATATCTGTAAACCTGTATTCAAACTTTAAAATCAAACACAGCGAACTCATAAAATTTATTTAAAATCGTAGAAAAATCTGAAAAGTACAAACTCCACTGTTCTGGAAGCTTTAGATAAAAATCTACAACTTTTGTTACATACATTTCTTCAGTTGCTTGCTAAATCTTACTATAAGTTAAATGGAAGGTTTAATAGACTTTAAATGTACCCCCTGTTGTAGGCAAAGTCTAAATCTGAAATTTTTGCAATGCTTTTGTCGCTGCTCTTTATGCTCCAAAGCAAAAGTTCATCACCAGAAGTTACCTAATCCAGAAGTTGTGATTAATCCATGTGTGTGCTTGGAAAATTCAGTTTCTGTTATAACACACCCCCTTCTTGTTTAATGCAGTTAATAGTTTCAGTATTAATCTTTAATAATTGCCCATGGAAATCTCAACTAAGTAACATCACAACCCAATCGCTATTTTGTGAACTACAACTTTGACGTGAGTGAACATAATCGTCATATACCCTCACTATAACTTATATTGGTGCATTCATATAGAATCGACGACTCTCGCCGATGGAACGTACGAGCTGGTGCCCGCGTCCGAGAGTGAGCAGCACGAAGCTCAAGTACATCTAACTGAAGCTCTTGAAGACCCGAGCCCAAGTTCGGAAGAGCCCCAAGCTAACTGTTCACAAGAAGGCAAGCCCCGGAGAATGAACCCTATTTTTCTAAACTTATGCAACTTATTACTCTACTTTACTTGTGCAATAAGTTTATAGGAGTTGATTGAAAACTTAGTTGCATGATCCTAGGTACCCATGCTCTGAACACTAGATGCAAGGTTCGATAGAATGCTATGCTAATAGGACTCGGTAAAAGTCGAGTGATTTCCTGTCACTCGCGAGAAATCAGGAGTTGATTGTTTACTACATGCTGCAATCATAAGGTCGAAGGACGGGGCTATGGTATGATGTTTATGTTGATGATCGAGGCCCCGTCTGTTTAGTGAAAAATGCTAAGGCCGCAGTGTGTGGTAGTGGTGGTTAAGTCTTTGAACGTACTAACCACATGCTGAGAATATGGTGATCGGTAAGCTTAAGTACTGGATTGAACCGAGGCCGGAATATACTCCCCACTGTCTTGAATTCGTTCACATCTAGCTAATGGCGGGTGCATCGGCCGCCACAGCCCGACGTACCGTGGTCTGTGGGGACGTGTAGTCGAGGGCGGTGGGCCTGTTCCGTGAAGCGGGAATTGAAGGGAAAAGATGCACGTGTGACTCTGGGAGTAACCACGTGACGTGTGTTTAGGTTTCCCTTGCAAGGTTAAGAAATTCGATTCGAATCGTCCGTTTCTCGCGGTTATTGAGACTGCTTGACCCTTTTACCACATAGAGTAAGAAGAGGAACAAGGATAATGATTAAACTTGTTGGATGCAAAATAATTCTCCACCATGAATGATTTTGGATAGTTGCTTATCTAGAATGGTTAAAGAAAGCTAGAACTTGGAGCTAAAATCTGAAAGTAAGGACCTGCTATATATGCTTTTCGGCAAAACAAACCCCTCAAGCCAAAAGCCTCGCATGTCTAGGAGTCGGCTAAGTATACCCCACTAGTCGGGTAAGCCTTGCTGAGTATTAGTATACTCAGCCTTGCTTGTGGCTTGTTTTCAGGTGAAACTTTCGAGGACATGATTGCTAGTTTGACTCGGCCTTGTACCCTTCCTCCTGGTTGGTCGGTGGAATGGGATACGCCCCCGGCCAACGGTGGTGATACCGAGTGATGCCTCGTACGGGCTCCATCGAGACATCCTTTATCGTCGAGTAGTTGTCGTTATCTTTTCCGCTGCTTGAACTCTGAAGAACTCATTTATTTCAAAATCCGAAGTACCTTGTTTTACGAATTTCAACTCTATTGTAATGATAATTTATGATGAACCCCGTGGTGTAAAAATGTGGAATGTTGTATACTCTGGGCTCACCTTCGTGTGAGTACATGTATGTGTGGCTTCGATCCGTAAGAACCGTGGTTGTATCGGGAGGTTACCCGACAGACCAGTGGATTATTCCGTTTGAAGTGCGAGTTAGCCCTGATTGCCCTTGTGGTGATGAATAGCGCGCTTGAACCGGATTAATTCAGGTGGTTCTGCCACAGCGCTCCTCAGGACAGATCGGAATCCCAGCCGATCGACGCGCCTGGAATTTAATACTCTATTTCCTTGTCAATCAACAGGTCAGATTGACTGGCACGCCGCGCGAACCGCACCAGGGCGATAACCCGAACAGGAGCTAAGCAGATTCTCCCGGGTCGTGTGTCCGACGCTGAAGACCGTCGGCCGATTCCTATCCGGCCGATTTTAGCGCCAACACACTTTTGGCACGCCCAGTGGGACCAATCCAAGATCTGATATGTCGAAGAACGCGGAAATCTCTGACAGCAACATCATTGAGGTTATAGAGGCGGATCTCAAGGATGACCAGAGGGAAGAATTGGCCAAGCATCTAGAAGATTACAAGAAGATGTACCTCGAGTTGTTCAGTCGTACCAGAAGTGGGGAGGCGGTCAAGAAGGCTCCTATTCCAGTTCCCCGCCACATCACTATTGCTGAGGGCTCGGGCAAGATGTCAGAGATGATCCAACAATCCATTTATCAGGCATTCATCGACCAATCCTCAGTGATGACCAACATGGTGTATAACGCCGTCATCAGCTCTCTGGCCAACGGAGCGGTCCAAGGCTATCAGGGACCAGCATATGCCTCGCCAACCACTCTGCCAGCCAGAAGCTTACCATACACGTCCCAATCGGCTCCTCAGCCGATATTGACGCAACGCGAGGCTTACAACTCTCCATTGCCCCCAGCGTCTCCAAGATACAGCGGTGCACCATGTCTCCCATCACAGACACCGCTTCAACCCGTCCAGATTGCTTCTGTGCAATCGCTGCCCACAAGCTCAGCACCTTGGGGAGCATCGGTGACGACGTATTTTCCCGAGCCAGCGAACGGGTATGGAAGTTATTCAATCCAGGTGCCACACCAATCGGCCGTCCGGCCGACGGTTCCCCAGTATCAGCCGATCTCATCAGAAATCGGCAGGGGGGCAAGCACTGTAGAAGCATTCAGAGGCGCGGCGCCAACGATGACATACGATGGGGGGGCGGATTCACTTCGCCATCATCTATCGGCCGCTCAGCAAAGTTCGCCGATTCATCACCCAGCCGTGCCAGCTCTTCAGCACATGCCCGCACCGCGAACAACTGTTCATCAGCAGCAGGTGGATTGGACAGCAAGAATAGCTGAAGTAATCCAAGATCAGTTTGGATTGAAGCCAAAAGCGCAAACTTACACCTACAAGTCGCCATATCCATCGGCTTATGACTTGCTGCCGTTCCCACACCGCTACAAAGTTCCTGATTTCACCAAGTTTTCAGGGACGGACGATACATCCACTGTGGAGCATATCAACCGATTCATCATCCAGTGCGGGGAGGCTGCCACGCAAGATGCTCTGAGGGTGCGTTTATTTTCGTCATCTCTATCCGGATCGGCCTTCCAGTGGTTCACCACCTTGCCGCCAAATTCTATTGTTACTTGGGCCGATCTGGAGAAACAGTTCCACAAGTACTTCTATGCAGGAGTACACGAGATGAAGCTCTCGGATTTGACCAGCCTCAGGCAGAGGAGCGATGAACCAGTGATGGGGTATATACAGAGGTTCAGAGAAGTCAAGAACAAATGCTACAGTCTGGCTCTGACCGATGCACAGTTGGCCGATATCGCTTTCCAAGGCCTCTTGCCACAAATCAAAGAAAGATATGCTGTCCAAGAGTTTGAAAGCCTGAGCCAAATCGTCCACCGATTGTCAAGACAAGAGGTCCGACCGTTTGAACAGCGGAGGAACTTCCAAAAGAAGGTGGCATACTTGGAAGGATCTGAATCCGATGGGGAAGAGGAAATCGGCCTGGCAGAGTGGGTTAAAGGGAAAAAGCCGATATCATGCCCTTTTGGGAAGAAGGAGCCAGAAACATTTGGCTTTGACACGTCAAAGGCCGATAAAATTTTCGATTTATTGCTTCAGGAAGGACAGATTAAGCTATCACTGCATCACACCATCCCTTCGGCCGATCAACTTAAGAAGATGAAGTACTGCAAGTGGCACAACGCCACTTCTCATGATACAAATGAATGCAAAGTCTTCCGTCAGCAGATACAATCGGCCATCGAGCAGGGGAGGCTTAAATTTGAAGCCCCAGCTAAATCAGCAAAACCAATGAAGATAGATCAGCATCCCTTCCCGGCCAATATGGTTGACACTGGAGGAAATCCAAGTCAAACCAAGGTGCTGATGTCAGAATCGGCGGGATGAGGCGGCGCCGTCGATCCCAGGAGGCAGATCACGATGGAAGAGATCAGAAGGAACAGGCGGGGGCCAGAACGACCACGCAAGCCCATCACCTCCCAGTTCTTACTCAGTAAGTATCGGCAGCAGCAAGAACAAGCAAGATACCAGGAAGAGATGATACGCCGACATGAAGATCACTGGCAATGTCCGTTCTTCATCCATTGCTGGGAGAACGACATTAGATTGCCGTCTGCCGATAACTGTCCGGAGTGTAACGGATTAAGCTGCAACGACCGCCCAAAGCCACACTCTAGGGACAGAGGATCAGAGCCGATCAGCAGAAATCGGCGCGAACGAGAGGAACAGCGCGTTTCGGTGCATGATCGGCTGGGGGGCAGAGTTGACCAGTACCACCGGTCAAAAAGCAAGATCGACCAACAGGATGGACTGATCAGAGCCGATCAGCAGAAATCGGTGCGGACGAGAGGAACAACGCGTTTCAGTGCATGATCGGCTGGGGGGCAGAGTTGACCAGTACCACCGGTCAAAAAGCAAGATCGACCAACAGGATGGACTGGGGGGCAGGATCAGCGTGCACAATCGGCTGGGAGAGATGGCCGATGACAGGGTATCAGACGAGGATCTCCTAGGAAGGGAACCAGATTGGGAACACGCCAGATCATCGGCCAAACCAGCAAATCCTAGGTGGTGTCCCGATGGCCTATCTAGATCCCAGAAGCGAAGGATCCAACGCCTACGCCAGTGGGAGCATCAAGAAGAAGAACAGAGGCAGGTGCCAGAGAAAAGAAATGTTAAGTCTCGAGTATGGCGCCCAAAAAAAAATAATCGAGAAACAAATAACCAAGAATCGGCAGCCGAAATCGATATGGTGTTCATACTGCCGATGGAGTTCATGGCGCCCAACGATCGAGATAAAGCGACAAGAACGGAGGAGGAACAAATGGCACAATTGGTGTTAGAGCCGATGACGGCTACGTTTGAGAAACCAGAAGAGGAAAAATCGGCAGCATCTCAAAGCGCTGTTTCCCAAAGGATATGTTGATGGAAGACCCGTCACCAGATTACTAGTAGATGGAGGCGCTGCAGTTAACATCATGTCGTATGCCATGTTCCGCAAGCTAGGCAAGGGTGATGAAGACCTCACCAAGACGGACATGATGCTGAAGGATTTCGAAGGCAACGTGTCACCCGCCCGTGGAGCGCTCTGCGTCGACCTCACCATCGGCAGTAAGACCCTCCCTACCACTTTTTTCGTTATTAACGGCAAGGGGTCCTACAACATGCTGCTTGGTCGCGACTAGATACACGCAAACTGCTGTGTCCCGTCTACAATGCATCAGTGCCTTGTGCAATGAGTCGGCGACAGCACAGAGATAGTTGTGGCAGAACCACCTGAATTAATCCAGCTCAAGTGTATTAACCATCACCATTAGGGCAATCTCGGTTAACCTTACACTTCAACCGGAGTAATCCACTGGTCTGTCGGGTATAACCTCCCAATACAACCACGGTAAAGCGGATCGAGTGCCATACATACAAATGCTCACGCGACGATGAGCCCAGAGAATACCACATTCCAGCAAATATTACAAAACTACCATAAGTAAATATTACAGACCGAGTTTTGAGTTTAGAAACCAAGTACTTCAGTGATCATAATTAATAAGTTATTCAGAGTTTAAGTTGCAGCGGAAATAAAACAACGAAAGCTACTCGACGATAAGGATGTCTCGATGAAGCCCGTACGAGACATCACTCGGCATTATCTCCGTTGGACGGGAGCGTATCCCATTCCACCGACCAACCAGGGGGAAGAGTGCAGGGCCAAGTCAAGCTAGCAACCATATCTTCGAAGGTCTCACCTGAAAACGAGCCACAAGCAAGGCTGAGTATACTAACACTCAGGAAGACTTACCCGTGTAGTGGAATCTATTCCACCGACTCTAGACATGCAAGGCTTTTTGGCTCAGGGGTTGGTTTTGCCGAAAAGCATCTACAAGTGGGTCCTTACTTTGAACTTTTAGCTCCAGATTCTAGTTTCATTAGCCATTCTAGATAAGCAGCTATCCAATAGCATTCATGGTGAAGCATTACATTTCATCCAACAAATTTATTCCTCATCATTGTTCCTCTTCTTACTCTGTGGGTAAAGGGGGTTAAGCAGTCTCAATAGCCGTGAGAAACGGACGATTCGAATCGAATTTCTTAACCTTGCAAGGGAAACCTAAACACACGTCACGTGGTTACTCCCAGAGTCACACGTGCAACTTTTCCCCTTTCTTTCCGGGTCGTGGATCGGGGCTACCCTCCGAGAGTACAAGAGCCCCACGCCACGGTTCGGCGCCGGGTCGTGACCACTCTCTGCACTCGCCATATGCACATGGGACCGAAGTTCAAAGGGTAGGATGCCGTCCCCTTGCCGGGCCAATTAGGTACTTAAGCTTACCGATTCCCATAATCTCGGCATGTGTTTAGTACGTTCAAAGACTTAACCATCACTACCACACACTGCGGCCTTAGCATTTTTCACTAGACAGACGGGCCTCAATCGTAACCATCGTTCCATAGCCCGTCCGTGTCCTTATGATTGCAGCGTGTAGTAAACATTCAACTCCTATTTTCTCGCGAGTGACAGGAAATCACTCGGCTTTTACCGGAGTCCTATTAGCACAGCATTCTATCGAACCTTACGTCTAGTTTTCAAGCATGGGTTCCTAACATCATGCAACTAAGTTTTCATCCAACTCCTATCAACTTAATGCACAAGCAAGAGAGTAGTAAGTTGCATAATTTAGGAAAGGAAATGGGTTATACTCCGGGGCTTGCCTTCGCAGTTAGCTTGGGGCTCTTCCGAACTTGGGCTCGGGTCTTCAAGAGCTTCAGTTAGATTTACTTGAGCTTCACGCTGCTCACTCTTGGACGCGGGCACCAGCTCGTAAGTTCCTTCGGCGAGAGTCGTCGATTCTACATGAATGCACAAGTTTAAGTAGTGGTGATGGTAAGCGACACGATTTTAAGTGTAATTACAACAGGGGATAGGTTCTGGTCATGAAACTTTGGATTTAGGCACATCAGGGAAAGATGTGCTTACTGTAAAATTTTCAGACAATTTCATGTAGCAGATTAATTATGAAAAATATATTACATAGTTGCTGTTAGATCCTTGTTCTTTTTGTACAGAACAATTGGCGCACAAACTGAGTCTAAGATTTTTACAGGGCTTTCATTTAAGCATGCAGGAGCTACTGTAACTTTTGTAGGATTTATTATGCAGTTTTCAGAGCATAGTAAATATGACATTACTCTCCTAGGTTATTCAAGGATTTATTTTTACAGGAGCCTGCACAGGGTTTTTGTCCATGAAACGTTTTACGCAGCAACCTCTACCACTGTGTATCTCTCAGTAAAAATTTGAGAATTTTCCAAGCTAAGGTACTATTTTCTTGATTTAATGCATGTTATTAGCACATAAATCAAATAAATAGGTTCCTGTGAGATACAAAGTCTCCAAATTTGTCTCTGGCATCTAGGTACCAATACACTAGCATAGAAAAAGTTTCATTAGGTGAATCACAACCTAACTGCAGGGATAAAAATATTTAGCCACTTATGGTATGAAACTAAGTTTAATAAACAGTGTAGCTAGAGATGGAATTTGGGCCTGAACTTTTTACACAGTCCTAAAGATCAAGCAACTAACTCACTGCCCAAAATTTAGGGTCAGCACTGATTTACAACAGTGGGTACAAAATAAGTCCATTTAAGCTTCCATTTAATGTAGAGCAAACTATGCTGAGAATCTGAGAAATGTTTTGTAACAAAAGTTGTAGAGTTTATTCTAAGGATTCCAGAACAGTTGAGTTTGCATTTTTCTGAATTTTCTACAATTTTATACGAATTTTACAAGTTCACTGAATCTGAATCTAGATTTGAAACTTTCTTTTACAATTGGGTCCTTTAATTTTACGTGCAGACCCTTCTAAAGATTTAAATTCTTGCAATTGGGTCCTCGGGCGGCTCGGGTACGGTCGCCGGCCGAAATTCCGGCGAGGGGCTCGCCGGCGGCGAGGGGTGAGGGTCGGGGAAGGTTCAGGGGTGCGAGGGCTACCTCGTGGGGGTCTTGTTCGGGTGGGGGACGGCCGGGAATAGCTCGCCGGCGTTGGAGCAGAGGCGGCGGCGGCGGCGGCACGCGTCGACGGCGGTGCTCCGGCGGGCTTGGGGCGGTCTGGTCTGGTCGGCGAGCTTCAGTGGCGCGTGGGGAAGCTGCTCAGGGGCTTGGCTTGGGCGGAGGAGGTCGGAGTCGAGCTATCCACGGCGAGCAGGGGCGGCGGCGGTGGTGACAGCGCGGGCGGCGGCGCTCCGGCGGTCCTGGGTGGTGTTGGGCGGGTCGGCGAGCTTCAGGGGGATGATGTAGTGGTGGCTGACGCTTCAATTTGGGCAGGGGGCGGCTGTGGGAGGCTGTCCACGAGCGGGCGGAGCTCGGCGGCGGCAATGGCGGCGGCGAGGTGCTCTGGCTGCTGTGGCTCGTGCGGGCGGCCGGGGGCGCGGCTTTTATAGGGGCAGGAGGGAGTGGGGGTGCCTGGGAAACGCGCGGGGCGGAGGCACGGCAAAGGCGTGGCACTCGCTACGGCGGGCGGCAGCAGGACACCGGCGCAGCGTGCGGCGGGCGGGCGTGAGCGACTGGCGGCCGGGGATTTGGCGTGGGCGCGAGGAGATAGCGCGGCGCGTGGATTGGGGAAGCAGCAGCAGCAGCAGCTCAGGCGGGAGGCAGGCGCAGCGACGGGTGGGGCGCGGGGGGGTCGGCACGGCACGGCGCGACGCGGCGGTTGGGCGCGGCGGGCGGCGAGCCGGGGCACGGCACGGCGTGCGCACGCGCGGGCGCGGACTGGGCAGCGCGGCGGTGGGGGGGGGGGGGGCAAAGCCGTGCGTGGGGGCGAGGCGCGGCGGGCACTGGCCTGGCGGCTCGCGCCGGTCAGGCGTCGCCGGCCACCTGGCGGAGCTGTCGGGCGGGGAGGGGAGAGAGAGGGAGGAGCGAGGGGCCTAAACGCGAAAATTTGAAAAGTTTCAGGGGCTGGGTGCAAACGGGGTGTTTTCTCCTCTTTCTAATTTGAATTTCAAAAACTTTTGAACATGAAAGTTGTTCAGAATAAAAAGTTCTACAAGTTTGGTTTCAGACAACATCTCATTTGGCTTATGGTTTGAAAGTTAATTTAAAAATTCAAAAGTATTCAAATGTACCCAAATTCAATTTGAATTTCAACTTAACTCGTTCTAATTCTTTTCACCCTTTTATTAGTTGGTTAAGTATAGGGTTAGGCTAATGACATTGATTTAGAAATGTAAATTATCAGGGTTGTCACAATAGTCGCTGCCGATTCCGTCTATAGCGTTGCAGCGGCCGACACGCAACAGTGGAGCTGCGAGCACGTCAAGTGTATATCTGGCAGGACTTGGGACACTGACTTCCTGAAAGTGTGTAAATTGAGCCAGAGGGTGATGAACCACCAAGGACCACCAGGGTTCCCGATCGGCTCCCCCTTCGACAGCTTAGTGCCGATTTGGTGCATCATGTAATACGCCGATCCTAGCAAATGTTTTCCAAGGGGGATGGCCGATCCTTGTGATAAAGCCTCTGCCAAAGCTTGAGTGTTTGAAGAGGGGCCGACTGCTCTGCCACAGAAGAAATGCTTTTCCAGCCACATCATCAAAAAGGCAGTATGCTCCCTCTGCGAGACTGTCCCGGTCTTCATGTTTTTGCTAATGTATCCTTTCCACCCGCCGATTCCTTTGGTCTCCAGCCGATGAGATGGCTTGAACAGATAATTGAAAGGGGTATCGCGGAGGAGACATCGAGGCCGGTCAGCAGCAGAACATCGGCCAAGGTCGGGGTCATGGGTCCGTGTCCGAAAAGGAACGCATTAAGTGCATCGGACCAAAAATAAGAGGCTGCCATGACCAGAGGTTCGTTTCTTTCCATCTGAGACAAAGATAGGTCTATGCACTGGCCGATTTTTAGTTCTTCCCACTGAACCTTCCAAGATCTGGCTACCCTCTGGTACCATTCTCTCCACCCGGGTGTTTCATTTGGCCAGGATCTGAAAGTGCCTACCCAGTGATCTAAATCCATAGATGATTGCTTAAAAGGGATTCTATGGGTTTCTAAGCTGATCAGGTCCATTGGATCGGGATTCCCCATAGGGCCCAAACAGATGAGGTCAGGGGATTCTGAGAGAGGAATGGTGATTCGGTGCCTAAGTGCCTAAAAGGGGTAGAAGGGGAAGAAACTGAGAGAGGGTCCGAAAATACTGAAGCAGTAGAAAGACGAAAAGGAGAAAATTTCGAGCATTTACCTCTGGGATGGAGATCATCGTCGCTGATGAGACCGCTGGGGAAGCTGCCGATTGGGTCGCCGCCGCCGAAGGAGTTGCCGATGGAGCCTCCGTGGATGGTGTGGTCGCCGATGGTGACGCCATTGGAAGGTTGGAGCAGGCCGCGGATGAAATCGCCGGAAAGGGGGAAGCGCTTGGAGATCGAGATAGCTTGGGGGAAGACGAACAGTGGTTCGTTGGAAGAGAATGCTAGATTCGTGGGGAAGGATAGGCGGAGAAGGCCAGTACTTAAGAAAAATCAGGAGAGCGGGGGCAAAGATGGTATTTTTACCGCGCCGTCTACACGAGTTCCAGAGGAGCGGTAGTTTCGCGCGCTCGGTTCGAGGAAATTGCAATCATTGTGCCGCGGAACGGAAGGAGATTTTACTGCGCCCGTTTCGGAGGAAAGGATTAAAGAAAGAGTTTCGAAGAAAAAGTTATATTTTACTCCAAAACTGGGGGGCATGTGTTGACGCCAGATTTTGCGTGCCACGGCATTATGGCAGGCAAGCGTCGCAGGAAAGGAAGGAGAAGACGCGGGCGATGGTGCGGGGCGAACAGGATTCGGGGTGAAGAAGAAGAGGAAAGAGGAGGGAGGCGCGGACGACGGGCGACGGTGACGGGCGCGGCACGTCTGGTGTCGCGGCAAGAAAGGAAAGAGAGAGGAACGGGAGGAAGAAGAAAGGAAGGTGGGGCGGGCGCGAGCAGGACTCGTGGCGAGGAGCGGGGAGAAAGGAAAGCGCCGACGACGCAAGAAGGAAGGTGGGAGTGGGAGGAAGAAGATGGTGCTGACGGGTGGGTCCCGTCCGTCAGCGGCAGGAGAGAGGAGGGGGAAGGCGGATCGGGCTGTGGAGGAAACTGGGCCGGTGTGCGTTTTGGGCCGAGCGAGTGAAGGAAAAGAGAGGGAGAAGGGCCGGCTGGGCTGTTTGGGCCGCGGGGAGAGAAAAGAAAGAGAGGAGAGGGAGAGGTTTTGGGCCGGGCTAGAAGAAGGGAAAGAGAGAGAGAAAGATGGGATGAGCCAAAAGGGATAGGGAAGAGAGAAAAAAGATTTTAGGGTAATTTTTGGGTATTTTTATTTTGCAAACTCAAACACGCAAACAAACAAAAACCAATGCAACGACATGAATGCAGCATACACAAAACCATTTTATTTAATTCTGAAAGACAATTATTTATTTTTCCTATACTAGATTTTTTGTAAAGAAAATAAATGTTGATTTTTTTATATAATTATGAGAAAATCATTGCTTTATTATTATTATTTTTTTAATCACATCCTAAAATCCATTAATTTTAGGGTGTGACATTGTTGTATGAGAACTCTGCTAGAGGTAAGAATTTGTCCCAACTTTTGTCATAATGGATGACACAAGCTCTAAGCATGTCTTCGAGTATTTGATTTACTCTCTCGGTTTGCCCATCCGTTTGAGGATGGTAAGCTGAGCTTCGAACCAATTTGGTGCTAAGAGAAGCTTGTAAGTGTTCCCAAAAACGTGCTACGAATTGAGCACCACGATCTGAAATAATCGTCTTGGGTACTCCATGTAAGCAAACAATGCGATCGAGGTAAATCTCGGCATATTTCTTAGCAGTGAAGGTAGTGTGTACCGGAATAAAATGTGTCGTTTTCGTGAGTCTATCCATGATAACCCATATGGAATCATGCTTTTGGGAGGTGTTGGGTAATCCAACAATGAAATTCATACTTATATCCTCCCATTTCCATGATGGTATAGGCAAGGGTTGAAGTGTACCTGCTATCTTCAAGTGGCTAGCTTTAACCCTCTGACATGTGTCACATTCCGAGATAAACTTGGCAATTTCCCTTTTCATTCTAGTCCACCAAAAGTTTTGCCTAAGATCTTGATACATTTTGCTACTACCCGAGTGAATAGAGAACTTGGAAAGATGTGCCTCGTCAAGAATTTGCTTTCAAAGCTCATGATTCTTTGGAACCACTATGCGAGATTCAAACCATAGAACTCCATTCTTGTCTTGGCAAAAACATTTATATTTCTCCTCTCCTTGAGAGAGTTTTTGCTTGATGATTTTAACACCTTCATCATGTAATTGTGCCATGATGATTTGATCATGAAGGGTTGGTTCAACAGAGATATGGTTTAAAGTGCCTTGGGGAGTCATTTCCAAATTGAGTTTCCTCATCTCATGACATAACGTTCCATTATAGAATTCTGCAGTCAAGCAATTGCAATGAGCCTTGCGGCTGAGCGCATCTGCGACTACATTAGCCTTTCCTGGGTGATAGTGCACCTCAAGATCATAATCATTGATCAATTCCAACCATCTTCTTTGTCTCATATTCAGATTGGCTTGGGTGAAGATATATTTGAGACTTTTATGGTCGGTGTAGATATTGCAATGAGTGCCCATAAGATAGTGTCTCCATATCTTTAGAGCATGAATGACAGCTGCTAGCTTGAGATCATGTGTTGGATAATTTTTCTCATGAGGTCGAAGAGCTCGTGAAGCGTAGGCAATGACTCAGTTATCTTGTATAAGCACACAACCAAGACCAGTGCCGGATGCATCACAATATACATCGAATGGCTTGGTGTTATCAGATTGAGCTAAGACTGGGGCTATAGTCAAATGTTCACGAAGAGTGTGGAAAGCTTTTTCACATTTCTCGCTCCACACAAACTTCACTCCTTTCTTCAATCGTTCAGTCATAGGCTTAGCAATTCGGGAGAAGTCCAGAATAAAGCAGCGATAATAACTAGCTAAACCAAGAAAACTGCAAATCTGATGGATGGAAGTGGGAGGTTTACAATCCATCACCTCTTATACTTTGCTAGGATCAACGGTTATGCCTTCGCTAGAAATAGTGTGGCCCAAAAGTTTTACACTATCCAGCCAGAATTCACACTTGAAAAACTTAGCATAGAGCTGATGGTCTCTAAGATGCTGGAGAACAATGTGCAGGTGCTTAGCATGATCTTCCTCATTCTTGGAATAAATAAGGATGTCATTAATAAAAACTACAACGAACTTGTCAAGTTCAGGCATGAATACCGAATTCATGAGATACATGAAGTAGGAAGGAGTATTTGTGAGTCCGAAAGACATGACCAGATACTCATATAGCCCGTATCGTGTGGAAAAGGCAGTCTTTGGGATATCACATGGACGAATCTTGATCTGATGATAGCCAGAGCGAAGATCAATTTTTAAGAAGACTCTAGCTCCCACTAATTGATCGAAGAGAACATCAATGCGGGGAAGTGGATATTTATTTTTGATTGTCACCGCATTGAGATGTTGGTAGTCCACACACAACCGCAAGCTATCATCCTTTTTCTTCACAAATAGGGCTGGGCAACCCCAAGGTGATGCACTAGGATGAATGAAACCTTTATCTAAAAGTTCCTGCAGTTGTAGTTTCAATTCAGCCAACTCCTTGGGTGGCATTCTATAGGGTCTTTTTGAGATAGGTGCAGTGCCTAGCTGCAGTTCAATGATGAACTCAATGTCCCTATCTGGTGGCATTCTTGGCAAGTCATCCAGAAAAACATCGGTATACTCGCACACCACTGGAATATCTTCTGGTTTGACTCCTTCCATCGTGAAAGCACAGGAATTTATGCATTCCCGGAAAGGTAGGTAAAGAGTAGTGTCTCCGTGACTAGGTGAGTTTAGTTCCATGACTCGGAAAGAAATATCTAATGTAACCTCGTGCACAGCCATCCAATTCATCCCCAAAGTAATGTCCATGCCTTCAAGTGCCAAAAGGATAAGGTCAGTTTTGATAGTTTTACTACCCAACTTGATCGCTACGTTCCTTATGATTTGGCTGGAAGCAATTTTTACGCCCGGTGTTGATATCATATATGACCCCTTTGGAAGGAATTTTACATCCAAATTTTGCACTAATAAAACAATGGGATGCACCAGAATCAAATAATATAATTGCAGGCTTGTTGTGGATAGAGAATGTACCCATTATTACTGGTGCACCTTTTGGAAGATCAGCAAGTGTAGTGAAATTGATCCTTCCCTGCTGAACACGAACAGTCTATCTTTTGCCCTTGTTCTTATTGTTCTGATTAGGAACTTGCCCTTGATTTGGCTGCCTAGGCTGGAGGTATTCTTGTGCAAAGTGGCTAGAACTCCCACAATTAAAGTAACGATTTGCGTTGCTTGGACGAGCTGGCTGCTGAGCAATTGGCCTTGGTCCAGTCTGCTGAGGCATAGGGGGTCGTGCAATGCCCTGCTGCTGTGGGGGCCTGAAAACCCAACGCCCTTGTTGGGCCTTCTGAGGAGCTTTGGAAGTAGCATTCTGCATGAAACGATACCTCTGTGGCGGAGCACTAGAGGGTCCAGCTGGTGCCTTCCTCTTCTTCTCAGCACGGTGATTGCCATGTTGACCAGCTCATTATAAGTGTCTATATTGATGGGGTTTAAGCGGTCCTTGAGCTTGGTACTCAGGCCTCTGCGGAGCGATCACGCTTCTTAGCGTCGGAGTCAGCGTGATAGCCCGCGTATTGACAAAGGTTATTGAAAGCCTGGGCATACTGGAGTACGGTGCGGGTACCCTGAGTAAGAGCTAGAAATTCATTCAACTTCCTCTCCATAAGCCCTTCTGGAATATGGTGGGCTCTGAATGCATCCTTGAATTCCTCCCAAGAGGCCACATGGTCGGCTAGGAGCATGGCGAAATAGTTGTCCCACCAAAGGCACGCAGTACCGCGAAGTTGTTGCGCAGCAAAACAGGCCTTATTAGCATCGGAACATGGCACCATAAGAAGAGAAAACTTGGACTCGATTGTGCGAATCCAAGCGTCTGCATCCAAGGGCTACTCCGTCTTGTCAAACAGAGGGGGCTGAGTGCCCAAAAAGTCCAGGTAGCCAGCAGCCTGAGGTTGGTGGACATTGTGCCCAACCCGCTATTGCTGGAATTGCTGAAATGCTTGTTGCCCTTGAACAAGCTGGTGGAGCAACTCGGTCTGGGTGGCCATTACTTCAGCCATGTTGGGCGGTGGTGGCGGCTGCTGCGGTTGTCTGCTACCACTAGCACCAAAACCAGTCGGGGTGTTGCGGGTCCCTTAAACCATCTGCAAGGTGCAATTTTTTTCATTAATTCGAGAATCCACAATACCATCAAGGCTGAGTGTCATAAGTGCGGAAGATTTAGAACTCAAGGATTCACAGATAAATTATGGACAGCATACTGCTGGTTGCAAGAAAAATAGTACTCCGAGTCTGTTCACCCAAACTCTTACAAATTTTGGACAGTGATTAGGAAATTTAGTGGCCTACAACTTGGTATTCCAATACACCTCCAACTAATATATTTTCGACTACTTGGACTATATTTCCCATTACGACGACTACTTCTCTGACTACTATGGCTGCGTCACCGACTACTTTGTCTACATTCCCGTATACCCGGACTACAACTTCGACTGCTACGGCTTCGTCGTCGACTACATCGACAACATCTGTGACTGCATTGACTACTATACGGCTACTTTGACCATATCACTGACTTTTTCCTTACATCCACGACTCCTTTTGACTACAACTCCGACTGCATTGACTATTGTACGGCTACTTCGACTACCTCACCGACTTCTTCCTTACATCCACGACTCCTTTCGATTGCATTGACTGCTATACGGCTACTTTGACTACAATGCATCTATTACTATTTCGACTGCATTTCTAACTGCTTCAGTTACTCTTTCGTTTTCTACGACTACATCATGGCCTACTTTTACTTCCTTTCCGACTAGTACGACTACTTGTTCGACACTATGACTATATTTCTGACTGCTTGATCGACACCTCCGACTACTACGACTACATGTTCGACCACTCCGACTACATCTTTGCTTCTTTGTTTTGGCGGTTCTTCAGCAGGCCGAGCTATAGTATTTTGCCTATAACACTGACTACAAAAGTCCAATGATGCTGAAAATTTATAAGAACCTAGGTCAGGAAATTTATGACAACTTTGGTATTCATCACACAGCCTAGAAATGTAGGTAGACATGGATTAAAAATTCGGACATTTTTCTACAACAGCAGGTCCATCATTTACAAAAGAGGTATTCATCACACAGTCCACTAAGTCTTTAACCATGGCCTACATGATTAGGGTGTTCATACAGTCGAGCTGCACTCATTACAAAAGAGGTACTCAACTCTCCGTTAGCCTAGTACAACACTTGCCAAAAGTTAGGCTACACTATCGAGGAGTATGTGCAAAAGTCCTCCAAGGTCATCATCTAGAAATCGTCAAGGTTGTCGACGGATGACTCGCTGCACACTAGGGAGTGAGCTCCCTGTGGTGGTGGCAGCGGGCTTCCAGCCTCATAGTCAATCTCCGAGACACCCTCCATCTCTTGGGGCTCCTCATCACCATCCACATCCATTGCATCTGGTGGGGCATGTTGGGCTGCCTGTTGTGCATGGTGCATCGCAATGTGCTCATTGGCATCCTCCAACTCGATGTTGAGATCATGGATCTGCTCCTCCAAAAACTCAATCATGGCATCCCTCTCTCCCATGATAGTGTCATGCTTTTGGATTTGGCCCTCAAGTTGGCCAATACGAGCATTTCTATCCTCAAGATCCTCGGAAAGCTCCTGAATTTGTTCATCCCTTGTTTCTTCCCTTATGTAGTAGTCCTGAGCAAGGTCAGTGGCCTGTGCAAGCCCCTGACTTAGAAGAGCCTGGAGACGGTACGGTGCATTCATGCACCGCACAGAAGTTAGGATGGTTTCCTGAGCGTGAAAGTCCGCCAGGTAGTCCATGTGCTGCACCCTATCAAGCCACATGGGATTGTCGTCCTGGATAGCAGGGAACAAGCCAATGGGAGCTAAGGTGACCTCCACAGGGTGCAGCTCACAAAAGGTGGTGAGCGCCTTCATGGCTGTAGTCTCCCAAGTGTCAGCAAGGCGGTGACCCATAGCCGCGATCTCCAAGGCGGGACACTCCGGGTGTGCTGGGGGTGGAAGGAGAGTCATGTGCACTTGGCACCGAGTAACTCCCATCTCTGTGAACTCCCGTCCCACGTAGCAGGGAGGAATGGAGTAGCCCACAGCGCTCATTACATCCCACAGAATGGAGGGAAAACCCTCCCAGTGGAGGCACTCCAAGTGCACGCGTCCATCCTCATCCACAACCATGACAATAGGGTCGGCATCTGAACAAAAGATCAAATGGGTGAGATATAGGAAAAACTGTGCACAAGATGAATGAACAGATTCTATTCTCAGGGGAAAAAGCAGTCATAACTTAAGAAGTTGATCTCCAAAAACTCCCAAATATTACCAGAACCTTCCCAAGCTATCTGTGCACAACTTTTCTAGTCAACCCTTTGGCTAGAATAGGCTCTAAGGTCGTCATATCCTTAAGTTTTTCAGTTGCTGTTTACCCAGATTTTCAGTGGACAGAGAGCTAGTATTTGTACCACCAGGAAAAATCTACTTGGCCAACAATTTCCAAATTTGAACAGAAGCTGATTTAGTGACTTTGCCACAAGTTTTATATTGAACACTTCTGCAGAAAACATTACTAAGAAGGTCTAGGAATTTATTTGTAACAGGAGTGCTCAAATGTGCTCTAGTGCAACTTACTCTCTTTTAAACCCAGGACAATGTTTCATTCAATTTTCATGTATGATCATGATGCATGCACGTCCTATTCGTCCTCACATAGCAAAACAATTGCTAAATAGCTTTGGTCTTACGTGGTTAATTTCGGTGGCATACATAATACGTCTCTCCTTATATTAACTAGCCGAATTTTTCTAACTATTCTTAGCTTACATAATCGCGGTTAGCATACCTGCAGAAGATTGACAGAATATAAATTGAACCTTTCATGCCAGCACTCACGAAAGCGTCTCCATACATTACCGCTCACTATAGTAGCGGCATCCATGCGTTCGACACTGCATGGACAGTGCTTCATATGTTACCGTGATAATGTATTCACTTCCCGTATAAATCACCTTACGGGACGTTTGTACGTCGAAGCCACCGTACATGCAGCATATTTTACTTCCAATATAATCAACGAGTGGTTGGTATATTGGCAGCACCTCAAGTAAGCCACTACTTGAGGGCAGCGTTCGGTTCGCGTCACCAACGTGAGGGTCAAGCTCTCTCAGTTGACTGAGGATCCTTACCTTCTTACCTTAGCGATGAGTGTGTCGTTACAGAAATTAAAGGTCGATTGTGCACAAAAGTAAGTTTTTGACAGAAAGTAATGTGCTGGAAGTCAGTTATATATAATATAGTTAAGATAGCCACCTATTCATATTCCCATAATCCCCTAGGGCTTTACGAACTAGGCGTCATCCTTAACGAACCAACGTATTTTTGCAAATGCAATTTTGTTGTCAAGTTTTAAGAAAATAAGTTTTTAAGGCTTGTTATACTCTCTGGTGTATGCATTTCGGCTGTGATACCAGCTGTGGCAGAACCGCCCGAATTAATCCGGCTTAAGCGCACTAACCATCACCATAGAGGCAATCCAAGCTAACATGCACTTAAAATGGAGTAAAATGACAGTCTGTCGGGTAACATCCCGATGCAACCACTGGAATTTTGATTGAAACAATGCATACATACAACTCACACGAAGGTGAGCCCAGAGATTACAACAGTCCACAATTTTTATAACACAGAGTTCAGCATGAATTATTATTACAAACCAAGTTTGAATTCATGCATAAACAAGTACTTTCAGAGTTTAATAGTGCAACGGAAAATAAATGATAGTTCTAATCGACAATACAAGATATCATGATGAAGCCTGTACATGACATCACTCAACATTATCGCCGTTGGCCGGGGACGGATCCCATTCCACGGACCAACCAGGAGGAAGAGTACATGGCCAAGTCAAACTAGCAATCCAGTCCTCAAAGGTTTCACCTGAAAACAAAGCCACAAGCAAGGCTGAGTATACTAATACTCAGGAAGGCTTACCCGACTAGTGGTATATACTTAGCCGACTCCTAAACATGCAAGACTTTTGGCTGAGGGTAGTTTTTGCCAAAAAGCATCTAAGAATGAGTCCTTGCTTTCAAGTTTTAGCATCAAGTTATGGTCGATTAACCATTCTAGGTAAGCAACTATCTAAGTGGAGAAATTAACTGAGCATCCAACCAGATTAATCATCATCATTGTTCCTCTTCTTACTCTATATGGTAAAAGGGTTAAGCAGTCTCAATGGCCGTGAGAAACGGACGATTCGAATCAAATTTCTTAACCTTGCAAGGGAAACCTAAACACACGTCACGTGGTTACTCCCAGAGTCACACGTGCAACTTTTCCCCTTTTTTCCCGTTTCATGGATCAGGGCCACCGCCCTCGAGTACAGAGGTCCACAAACCACAGTACGGTGCCGGACCGTGGCTGCTCTTGCACTCACCATGTGCCCATGGGAACAGCGTCAAGATGGTCGAAGGTATGTCCACGCACCGGTTCAATCAGGTACTTAAGCTTACCGATTACCATATTCTCGGTATGTGGTTAGTACGTTCGAAAACTTAACCACCACTACCACACGCCACGACCTTAGCATTTTCGCTAAACAGACGGGGCCTCAAACATCAACAGGAATATCGTAACATAGCCCCGTCTGTCGTCCTTATGATTCCAACATAAGTAAAACAAGCAACTCCTATATCTCGCGAGTGGCAGGAAACCACTCGGCTTTTACTGGAGTCCTATTAGCATGGCAATCTAGCGACCAACACAAACTAGTGTTCATATCATAGGTACTAGGATCATGCAACTAGGGTTTCAATCAACTCTCAAAAACTTAATGCACAATACCAAATATATAAATAAAGTTGCATAAGTTTAAAAGTAGGGGTTATGCTCCGGGGCTTGCCTTCTTGAGAAAAACTAGTCGAGAGTACCTCCGAACTTTGGTTCGGGTCTTTAGCAACTTCAGTTAGATTGACTTGAGCTTTGTGCTGCTCACTCTCGGACTCTTGCACCAGCTCGTAGGTTCCATCGGCGAGATTCGTCGATTCTTTATGAATGCACATGTATGAGTGGTTTTAATGGTACAAGATAAATAACTATTTCACTATAAAGTAGTCATTCAACATAACTCAAGGTAAGTTATCAAACATTTCATTTTCTTTTCCTTAGGCAGTCATTTATCGAGTACTTATCTGGATTAACTAACTTCATTAAGTAAGTGAGTGGTTTTGTCATTTTATCAACGGCCATTTTCAAAAGCAAGCATGGATTAACAAAACTACTCACAGAGACAGCTTCTGGGGTTGAGATATTTATGCAGAGCACATTACTTAAGTACAAACCCACTGTAAAATTTTTAGCCATTTTCATTCAGCAGATTAATCATGAAAAATACAGTAAATAGCTACTGCTAGGAACTAGATTTATTTATACAGAAAAACCATGCAAGAACTAGTGTTCAAAATTTTACTGAGTACTCCTAAACTTATGGTGAGTCTACTGTAAATTTTTTAGGTTTTATTGTGTAAGATATAAAGCATAGAAAATAAGTCAAGATGCATCTACATTAATAAAGATTTGTTTCTATAGGTAGTTCCACTAGGTTTCTGTATCTCAAACTTTTCCAACATGATAAACTACTCAAAGATAGTCTCTGGTTAAATTTTCATATTTTTCTAAGCACCAAAACTGGATACTTTGATTTAATGTAGTTTTTCTTAACTAAAAACATATGAGCAAGTTAGACAGAAGTTAAAGGTTCCAAACTTTGCCCATAGCTTTTATGCATCAAGGTTACTCTACTGTACAAGTTTCAACCCTAAAATATATGTAAAACAGCATGAACAAACAACTCTAGTAAAATAGCACATCAAACAAGATACCACAAAAACTACTTGTAGAGACATGTTCTGGCCTTGAAATTTTTACAGAAGTTTTAGCAAGCAGAGACTAGTTTACCATCGAGAAATCATCCACAGTACTATCCTAGATCAAGAGATACATTTATGGGTCATTTAAAAAAAGATTCATCTTAGCCAAGGTTATAGCTTGTAACTAGTCATCCATTTGTGCAAAAGTAGTTGGGTTCATCAAGATGGTCACAACAAATTTTAGTTTGCATTTTTCTGATTTTTCTATAATTTTAGATTGATTTTACATTTGACAGCCTTTTGAAAACAAAACGTACTTGGGTTCTCGCAGATAGGTCCCTGGATCTAGCAGAAAGGACCCTAACAAGAACTTGGCGATTGCAATGTAGTCCCTGTGCGGGGCTGGGCTGTTCCCGGCCAAAATCCGGCGAGGAAACTAGTCGGCGGCAAGGAGAAAGGGGTGGGGGAGCACGAGGAGGTCGAGGGGAACCTGTTGGTGTGCTCGGTTGGGGCTCGGGTGGCCGGAGTTGGGCTGCCGGCTTCTGAGCAGCAGCTCCGGCGAGATGCGGGTGATGGGCGGCGGTGGTCCGGCAAGGGAGGGCGGCATGGGGAAGCCGGGGAGAACCAGCAGGTCGAGGGTGACCCGTTTAGAGCCTCGGTTTGGGCGGAGGAGGAGCGGAAAGTGGGGCTCGACAATGAGGTCGTGTGGCGGCGTTAATGGCAGGGTGGTGGTGGTTCTCGGGCGCGTGTGAGCAAGGGCTTAGTGCAGCCCTTTTATAGGTGCACAGGGGAGGGGAGGAGGAGCTGGACATGACATAATGGAGGGAGGCGCAGCCGGGACAAGGTCGCGGCAAGGGCGCGGCGTCGCCGGCGAGTCGTAGCTCGGCCGTCGGGAATCGACGGCCACGTGGCGTGCGCGAGCTGGCAGGGGCGAGATATGGGATGGGGCAAATCGCCGGCATCAGGCACGGTCGGCGGCTAGTCGGGGCCCGTTGGGGGTCGCACCTTGGCGCGGCTTGCTGGGGCAGGCATCGTCGGCCAGGTGGCTGGCGGCCGCTGCCCCTCAACGTGACAGAACAGGGGAGGGGAGAGAAGAGAGAGGGAGAGAGAGAAAAGGGCCGGGATTCAAATTAAATTTTCTCAAAATTTCAAATAGAAATTTGAAAAACTCTGAACACGAAAGTTGTAGGGAATTTTAAAATTTATAACTTCTGTTTTAGCCCAAATCTCAATTGAGCCACAGTTTAAAAGTTATTTAAAATTTAGGACTACTAGGATGGGAATTACTAGTTATTTCTTGTGTGAATTTTGAATTTGCAAATGGGGTTTGCAGTACACATTGCAAGTTGCTAAAATATGAGTGTGTTTATATATTTCATTTTTCATGAAATGTTGAGCATGAAAAGGTTATAAACACAAAAGAGCAGAACTCACATACTCGCATACATAAACATGCACAAGCACACACATAATTAAATGCATTGTTTTAATGATTCTAGGTTATTATGCATGATGCTATGTTTGGTTTTTCTTGTTTAGGACTTTAAATACCAAGGGTGTTACACGAGCCCCCTTCAGTAACATAGAATACTAGTTGGAAACTAGTAATCTGATCGTTACTGGAAGTATGGGAGTGAGGCCTCTTCACTAAACTTGCACGTAGTTCCAGTTGTGAACCAGTAGAACTGAGTAGTACTGGAAGTGTTGATCTCGAGTCACCTACTAAAGACGATTCCTTGGGCGGGCCATGAGAAGTCACATGTTGCCATGCAAAAACATCACGGTTGGCCCGAAGGAAGTGACGATGAGGTCCTTCACGTGGGGTTGATCAATTCCTTGGGCAGGCCAAGATAAGTCGTATGTTGCCATGTGAAGATGTCTCGGTTGACCCAAAGGAAGTGACGACGAGGTCCTTCACTTGATCTTGATCAGTTCCTTGGCGGGCCAAGACAAGTCGTATGTTGCCATGTGAAGATGTCTCGGTTAGCCCGAAGGAAGGGACGACGCAATCCTTCACTTGATTTTGATCAGTTCCTTGGATGGGCCAAGACAAGTTGTATGTTGCCATGCAAAGATTTCTCGGTTGGCCCAAAGGAAGTGATGACGCAATCCTTCACATGCGTTGTTACGAAAGTGGTTGTCGTGCGAAGATGACTTGGATAGCCCAAAGGAATTCCTTGGGCGGGCCAAGACGGTGCTGAAATGTGGATGAGCAGACAAAAGCCCTATTTTGGGTAAATTCATTGATTCCCTGACCAGGTGGTTGAACGAATTCTTTGGGAAAAAACCCCCTTGTTTCAAGATAAAACTCAAGACAATGGTTAAATAAGTTCCCTAAAGATCTCCGTAAAACCTCCATGAATCGCGTCTCAGTCTTCACGTGGGCAGCCGCCATGTTGCGCCCAGCCCCCGAGCGTAGATAGTTGTCGATCTTGATTCGTAGGTGATTGCCGATGAAGCCGTATCGCTCGTCGATAAAGCCGCGATGGTTTATTGATGAGACCCGACTAGTCGGTATTAATTCCAACTAGTCACTGATGGAGTGAGTTCTGCTTCCGACTAGTTGTGTAGTCGAAGTAGTCGTCGGCGGGTCGCCGAGTGCCCTCGCGAGGGCGAAGTAGTCGTCGAGTTGGACGCGATCCGATGCGTCCGCCTCCATGAATGGGATTTCTATAATGAAAACCATAAAGACCTTGCGATCCGGCGAGGAGCTTTTGGTGATCATCCCTCTTCTTTGTCGGAGGAATCGAGGGTCCTGCCTTCCTGGAACGGTTCTAGGCCCGACAGGTTGTCGGGGTTGATGGTGCAGAAAAGTGGGCTAAGGTCGGGTAGCTTGAAGGACTCAGTGCCCTTACGATGCCCGAGCCTGCCCGACCAAGTTGAAAGCGCAGAAAGGTGGGCTGAGTCAGGTAGCTTGGAAGACTCCGTGCCCTTCCGATGCCCAGGCCTGCCCGACCAAGTTGGAAGCGCAGAAAGGTGGGCTGAGCCGGGTAGCTTGGAGGACTCCGTGCCATTCTGATGCTCGGGCCCGCCCGACCAAGTTGGAGGCCCCCTCAAGCCCTAGTGGCCGTTTGATAAGGGCGATGCGTCGTCGATGAAGTCTGAGTAGTCAGTGGAGATGGGAACCCTTCGATGGACGGTGGCTAGTCCTCCTCCGACTTGTGGTAGACGATCCAAATCCTCCTCCGACTTGTGGTAGACGATCCAAATCCTCCTCCAACTTGTTGTAGACGATCCAAATCCTCCTTCGAGTCAGAGAAAGACTTGTGGAACAGGACCTCGGACTGAGGCAGACTTGGTTCAAGGGGTTCCAGGTTGTCGATCAAGTCGTCAATTGCACAGTTGACATCCATGGCGGGTGGTACGAGTGCTTCAGGCTGCTTCTGGTTGGAAAACTAATTTCCGCCGAGACCGTTGGCGAGGTCGTACGGGAGCAAGGCCCCTTCAGTAAACTACATGTAATACTAGTCGAAAACTAGTAAACGGAGTGTTACTGGAAGTTTGGGAGCAAGGCCCCTTGAGTAACATAAAAAACTTGTCGGGAACTAGTAATCTGAGCGTTATTGGAAGTATTTGATAGATAATCACGTAGGTGCTTTATTTGGCTAATTAACGGTTTGCACTAGTCATTGCCAAACAAGGCGACCACTTTTGGCAGTCGCATGGCTCGGCTGTGACAGGGTTCCTTGAGTTTAGGCTTGAAGAAATTGAATCATTTTCTTCTTTCCCGAGCCCATCCCCACTGGCTCTATCCTTATCCCCCGAGCGTTGGTAAAAAAGGCTCATGACATGAGGAATAGGTGACAAGAGATCGGCTAGAAAACTGTTGCACTAATTAGGTTGGATGTTCATTGGGCACGTCTCAGAGTAGTATAGCGAAGAAGTCATGATTAACCCAAATAATAAACATAAATGGCGAACCTGACTAAGTGGTAAAAAAGGGTGCTTTTAGGTGTACGGAACTCCTTGTTCCGAGATATAGTCCCAAAATGATGGTTTAAACAAACGAAACACCTAAAAGACCCTTAGAAATCCTCCTTGAATTGGGTACGTAATTTATGAAAATCATTATTCAGGTAGTCCCATCACCTTTCTTCGTCGAGTGGATCAAGGAGGTAGTCGTCGTAGTCATCTAGCTAGACCCGCTCTACGCCTTCTCGATTGGGGGCGAAGCGTTTGGCACTCGGCACCCTGGCCCTCGTCTTCGTCATCGGAAGGAAGGAGGGGTCTGCCTTCTTGAAAAGGGAGTTTGCCGGATGTTGTAATGGATCGTGGTGGACTTGATTTGAGGAACCTAGAGGGTTTCATGCCCTTCCGATGCTCAAACCTGCCCGACCAATCTGATCCCCTTACCAGACCCCGGGGGTTACTTATTATAGATGTCATATGAGCAGTCGGATCTGAATAGTTGTTGGAAACAGTAGCCCCCTGATGCGCGGTGGCTTCTCCTTCGAGTGGTAGTAGATGATCCAAATCCTCTTCCAATACAGAGAGGGTCTTTGATTCGTGGAAGATTTGTCGACGAAGCCGGCTAGTCGGAGCTGATTCCGACTAGTTCTTGACCGTGCGGAGCTAGCGTCCGAGTAGTTTAAGGCTCGTCTCCGACTAGTTTCTAGTCAAGATGAGTAGTTGAAGTAGTCATGGCATATCGGCGGGAGCTGCGGTTGGAGTCCGAGTAGTCGAGATCATCGGTGGCGCATATATCGACATAAGTTGTGGTGGCCTTATCAGATGACATAAGCGGCGCTCGATCAGAGGGCGATCCGCGCGTGTACTTCTCCGGCCTCTTCATGCATGCGTGCGTACAACAATGGAAATTGCATGCATCTTATCCGTCTTGCATGCACAAGTAGAAGAAAAATCAATTAGAATAATTCTTGCCAAGAATAAAAAATACGACTGATCAGATCGGATCTGATATAGAAGATAAATGGGAGAAAAAATCTTCCCTGCATGCTTGCACAATTGATGTCATAAACGGATGCCGTCTCGATCTCCCTGACGTGATCGGGGAGCAGCAACTCATCGAGATTGTCGACAAACTTGTCGAGGTCGCTGCATCGAGTTGGTGTAGGCCTTCGGCTTTCTGGAGTCGGCTAGGTGGCTGTTGAAGCCACCCAATCCGTTGGCGATGTAGATCCAGGAGCCGAAAATAAATGTTGTGCCCTTATCGAGCACGGTGCTGGTGAAACTGAAAGATGCCATCGAGTTCTCCGGTGGATGCTCGATGAACACCCCTACCTGGCGCGCCAGCTGTCGGTGTTTTACCTCCACGCCCACCGAGGGATACCCTCGAGGTGGTGAGTTTGTAGGTAGGGTGTCGCCGAGATCAGAAACTCGAAGTTGTAAGGAACACAAAGTTTAGACAGGTTCGGGCCACCGAGAGCGTAATACCCTACGTCTTGTGTGGTTTGTATTGCCTTAGGTGTTGATCGGGGTGATCTGATGCATGAGGTACGAGTTGTCCCTCATGCTCCTGTTTGGAGGACGGTCCCTACCCGCCCTTATATAGTCTGGGGGGACAGGGTTACATGGAAGTCCTAGTCAGATACGAGCTCAGGAGTTCTACCCGAGTAGTATTCGGGTAGTTTCCTTTTGTTTCGACTAGTTTTACTACTGTATGAGTAGTTCTACTAAACTACGATTAGTTACAACTGGTGTAGGGCGTGGGCCATGCCACACCCCTTATCCTGTAAGATGTAGGCCATGTGCGCAGTACCGTGAGCTCAGGTCTCACACCCTCTCCATACCTGTTTAACTTCAGGTCCAGTCATCCATACCTGGAGAGGAGGTCGAGGATGATGATGTCTTTTTTACCCGCCACACCTTCTTCTTCTTCTTCTTTGATTTTGGTGGCGCGGGTGCTGGGTCGTCACATTGGAGCCATGGCTCCGCCCACAACCCGTTTCCTTCATGGTCTTGATGAATCAAGTATGTTTGCCCTTCCTTGGTCTGGAACCTGAACATCACCTTCTTGCCCATGATTCGGAGATGGATCTTCCCTGCCCCAATATCGATCTTAGCCTTGGCGTCTCTTAGGAAAGCTCGCCCAAGAATGAGTGATATTCCTAAGTCGCCCTCCATGTCGAGTACTACAAAGTCGGCGAGGATGAAGGAATCCTTGACTCGCACTAGAAGATTCTTTACTATCCCCTTGGGGTATCGAACCGTCGAGTCGGCAAGCTGCATGCACATACATGTTGGGGAAAGAGCAGGATAGCATAGGTTCTCGAATGTCACCTTGGGTATGATGTTGACACATGCTCCAAGATCGCAAAGGGCCTGCTCGTAGATTGAGTAGATGATCACTGGATATCCCGGATCTTCCATCCTTGGTACTGCCAATCTACCCTGCCGATCTTGTCTTGGGTGTGCGAGCTTCTCTACATAAGTAGTGAAATATGTATCCTATGATAACTTACCCCATTTGGTGGTTACAGCATTGACACTTTCAAGGGATGCTTCAGGTTGCCATAGAATTCTTCTTGTTTCAGCAGATGGAACAGCAGCAGCCAACTGAGCTAGTTGAGTTTCAAGCATCTTGTTGAAGCTCAACTGACTCTTGATAGAGGAGGAAATGCCATCTATCTTCCGTTGAATGGTCTCCAATGTCTTATCATTGGCGGCCATCTTCTTTTGCAGTGATTCATTGACTTTTGCTTGTCCTAGGACAAGATCCCTCAAGGAAGGTTGGTTAGGATTAAAATAGTTTGAATTGTTATTACCTCCTTGGTAGTAGGGGCACGATTGATTCCACCCCTAACCTCCTTACGGATGAAACCCGTTGTTGTTGTTGTTATTGTTGTTATTGTTGTTGTTCATGTACATCACTTATTCCTAGGATTCGCGGCAGTCATTCCCCGAACGTCCGGTGTTCCCACAGACCTCGCACGTCATGCAAGCATCCAAGGCTTGAAGTGCTTGCATTGGAACCTTGTCTTGGGGACGTTCCTCGATCTTCTCGAGGAGAAGCTCAAGATTAGCGGCTAACATGTCCGTCTCCTTGACGGTGTACATGCCCTGCTGGCAAGGTTGGAGTCGTTCTTCTTTCCAACCTTGGTTGGGCACCATCTTCTTGATCAAGGTTTTGGCCATGTCAACGGTTAGCGAAAAGAACGCACCACCTGCAGCAGCGTCGATGTGGTCGCGGGCTGTTGGAGTCAACCCATTGTAGAAGTTCTAAAGAATGAACCAATTGTCCATCCTGTGGTGAGGACACGCTAGGATGTACTCCTAAAGCCTCTCCCATGCTTCAGATTGGCTCACTTCACGCCTGCTGAAAATCGGAGATTCTCCCTCGAAGAGCACTGGTTTTGCCCATCGGGAAGAACATGGTGAGGAATGCCTTGGCACAGTTATCCCAAGTGTCCACTGCACTTCTGTTGGCATAAAACCACTGCTTCGCCTTCCCTAGAAGAGAGAATGGAAACAGTCGGAGCTGGATTGCATCTTGAGTGAGTCCCTTAATGACAAAAGTACTATAGAGCTCCAAGAATTGTTGGAGACGTGCACTGGCATCCTCGTTCGCCTTACCACAGAATGGTCTAGCCTGCACCATCGTGATGAGATCCGTCTTGATCTCGAAATTTTCAACTCCTGTAGGAACAGATGGCCCAACCGGGACATTGTCAGCTGAGGGAGCAGAGAAATCCTGAAGTGTCTTCTCGGCCATGGTCCTTGAAGTTGATGTAGCAATATTGACTGATTCGGCTGTCGTGAGTGAGATCTGAGGAGGTACGACACGGGTCGAACTCTTCTCAAAAGTGACTCTACATCCTGAGTGAAATTATGCGGAAGATCAAAACCAGTCATACACTACCCTATTTTCACATCAAAGAGAGAAAACAAAGCCAAGTTAGCATGTTTAAACTATGAATACCAACTTAATGTTTGTTGGCGTTTGTTAGCGTCATCACTAGGATCATTAATCCCTAGCAATGGTGCCTGAAACGCCGTGAGGTATTTCTTACATCACAGAAGCGCATGGAATACCGTTGTAGTATTTTACCCATGAGTAATCTCAGGTGACGTATTTATATTTCTGCAGGTGTTGGCGCTAAAATCGGTTGGATAGGAATCGGCCGACGGTCTTCAGCGTCGGACACACGACCCGGGAGAATCTGCTTAGCTCCTGTTCGGGTTATCGCCCTGGTGCGATTCGCGCGGCGTGCCAGTCAATCTGACCTGTTGATTGACAAGGAAATAGAGTATTAAATTCCAGGCGCGTCGATCGGTTGGGATTCCGATCTGTCCTGAGGAGCGCGTCGGCGGCAAATCGGCCGATTTGCTGTAGAGACGATCGGCTATGGATCAGCCGATAATCGTGTAGTAATTGTAAAGGAAACTGCTGGAGCGATCTAAACAATTACTACAGAAGCAACACTTGAAATAGATCTAATCGGCGGTGTGATGATAAGTTGAAGAAGAACGATGACGAAGCCGATTACTCTGATTTCAAACTGGATAACTGGTGATAATACTAGAATAACAGGTAAAACTTGCAATTCTAGTAAATATCGATAACTTGTGAATAAATCCAAACGAAACCACAGCGATGCGCCCGTAGTTAAAGCTCGGATATTACTCGATAAGCGGAACCTACCAATTGGCCGGAGATCAGGTTGATGCAGCCCTGCCAATCCGTACGAACTCGTGAAAGAAGAAAAATGTTGGCGAAGTCGCCGACTTGAAAGTAAATTGCTAGAAAAGTAGAAGTATTATTGTTGATTGATGTGTTGATGTTTCTGCAAGACCCGGACGACTCCTATTTATACCCTAAAACTAGGACTCCTGGTCGATCATGACTTGTTACAACCTTATTTAAACAACAGGAAAACTACTATATCTATAAGAACTTTAAAAGGAAACGGACTCCCGCAGAATCTTCCGCCGCCGTTCCCTAATCCAGTCAGGATTCCCTTCAATTGCTCCTTGACCGACTTGGCGTGCCCTGTTGACCAACTTTTGACCAGGACCCCCCGAAATAGTCCCATCCTGTTGGCGCAGGCTGTATCACCAATCGGCCGATTTCCAACTATTACCTCAATCGGCTGATTCCTTACTGTAGCCTTCAGTTCTGTCGCATCGGCCAATCTTCTCCTCCTGACGCCGATTCAACACGTGTCAGTTTCCCTGTGGTACCCGCCCCTTTCCTTTGCGGGCGACCGCAGCAATTCCGTCGCGTCAATCCCAGCCGCCGCATGAGCCGCCGCCTTCCTTTCCCCGGCCGCTCCGCCTCCTCTCCTCCCCTATAAAACTAGCACCTGAACCCCTGCCCCTCCTCTTCCATGCCTGCACCGCACGCCCGACTGCCCCGCCGCTTTGCGCCGCTATTTTTCCCAAGCTCGAGCTCGCCGACGCCGCCATCGACCCGCCTTCACGCCGCCTCTTCGTCAATGCTGACCTTCGCCGGAGCTCCTCCTGGGGCCCCGCACTGTCACCGGCCTCGTCTTCCCCTTTGTGCCGTCACTCCACGCCGGCATTTCCTCGCCAGAGCGAACATCACCGCCCGTGCCACACCTCGTCGTCGACTCCGCCGTCTTCAACCCCCACAAGACTCTTGCAAGGAAGTAAGTACCACGCCGCTCCCATTTCCCCCCTTCCTCTTGCTCTCTTGCCCCGGCAATTGCTCGCTGGAGCTCTATCTCCGCCCGCCGCTGTGGTGAGCATGCTACCGGCTGCCACACAGCCGTTCCGAGCCCCTAGGAGAGTTCCCCGTCGCCCACTCTCGCTCCTCAGCTCTTTCCCGTGCCAATCCGTGCCCCGGAGCACCGATTCCGGTGTACACCGGCGAGGCATCGCCGCGCCTGCTCGCCGCCGGCGACTGCTGCCGCCCAGCGCACACCGATTCGCCCGACCCCTTACTTTGCCGAGTCATCTCGACCCGAGCCGACCCTCGTCCTGCCGCCCGATCTAGATCTAACGGACCAGAATCGCCCGACCCTTTACTCTGCAAGCCGCGTTCGCCTTCGCCCGACTCTTACCCTGCCGTCACATCGTGATCCAACGGATCAGATCCACCCGACTGAGCCAAACCTAGCCGACCCTGGAACCTTTGCAGAAAAGCCCCTAGACTTTCCAGAAATCAACCCGCAGTCCAGATCAGTAGAAAAATAATTAGAGTTGAACCCTTTCTTTTTCTGTCCCGACCCCTGACCTTTCCAGAATTAGTACCCGCCGTCCAGGACCTATAGTTTTGCACCTCGACCCTCTGTTTAAGGTTTAATGATGTTTTAGCCCCTGATTTCTTCAGATTTAGCCACTGGAAGTTCAGTTTCTTCGCAGATAAGTCCCTGGAGCCTTGTTTTAGCCCTACCTTCTTCGTTTTAGCTCCATTTCGACTCGTCCTTGTTGCGTTAAGTCTTCTAAATCCCTAAGCTACCGTTTAGTCGTGTCGTTGTGCCTTAGTTCCTGTCTTTTAATTAAAAATAGATTTAATTTGATTAAAGTTCTCTGACCTAGTTTTTCTAATTAAAATCTACCTAGGTTTTTACCTCCGGTTTTTCATAACTAATGTTAATTTAATTAATACCAACTCAAATGTGTTCTAAATATAATTTGTTTAGTTGAACACCAAATATAAAGTTATGTGTTTAGATACTCTCACAAGTTTTATTTTTTAATTAATTGTTAATTAGTGTAATTTGTACATAGACAATCATAAATAAAATATGACATATTCTACTCCATTTTATAAATAAAAATATAATATAAGTTAATTATAATCAAGGATATTTTGTTTTGAATATCTTTTACATTTGTTTTCCAATCAAAATAAATAAAGCTCATAGTTCTTTTGTTTCTTTCATAATACCAATATTCCGATAGCTGTGTCTTTTCAACCCTAGCTTCGTTTTCCGTGTCTCTTGTGCTCTTGTAACCGTAGCAGCGAGCCTTATCCGTTAGCATGCTCTTTTAAAAGCTTTTGTTTTGTGATTGGTGTATTGTTCTTAGCTGTACTTGTTTGTTGTTTTGTATGTTTGTGCTCGATGTTTGCTTCGAGTAGAATGATCGCTGTTGAAGCTTGAAGATCAAGGTTTCCAAGTAAGCAAGAGCTGAAGAGCAGTAAAAGTAGCTTTTCGTTGGAAAAAGGCAAGTGACCCTAACCATCCTTCTATCTATGCTTATTTACAAGAATACCATGTATTAAATAGAACGTGGAGAACCACCCAGGAAAATAGTACAACCACGAGGACTATATGGCTCTGGTCTTGGCTAAATAATTAGAGACTCTAGTTTGAAGCAGTCTTACCGAAAGGGCAAGGAGGGGGTCGGTGATAGGGGTCATAGCCCGATCCTCTTGGGGTAGCTGCCTTCGCTAAGGAGCTGACCATTAGGGAGGTTTATGGACCACACTGCTACCGAAACTCTAGCGGACTACTTCTAATTAGGGAATCTTTGTAAAGGCCTCGTAGCGTCGCTATGCAATCACACCTCGGAAGTGTGGTATTGTGCCTAGCTAGCACAGCATGGTTGGGTCCAAAGTTCTTTTGAACTTTTACGCGACTTGTGGTGAAAGTGTACAACCTCTGCAGAGTGTCTAAAACTGATATATCAGTCGTGCTCACGGTCAAGAGCGGCCTGGACCCTCACATGATTAATAAACTTAAAGATGGATTTAAATCGTTACTCTGGTTATTTCTTGTGGCCTTGCTGAGTACCAACCATAAGTGTACTCACCCTTGCTAACTGCTGCTCAGAAGAAAAAGGTGTGAAGTCTACTGAAGATGATGAAGAGTTCTAGGCGTACGCAACCCCCAGTTGTTTGCCTGTGAAGTTTGGAGCCTTCGTTTCCATGTTAAGCGCATATCTCTGATAGTATTGTAAGTCCTTATTTATGTTTCTTTACGTGATACTGTTGCTGTTATTCACTGATGATGTCACTATATGTATGGAACTTGATCCTGGCATACATATAGTTATGCATTCGGTTTTGTCCTTAAACCGGGTGTGACAAACAATAGCTACCAAGAAAGTTTGAAAATGGCACCGTTTGAGGCCTTGTATGGTCGAAAGTGTCGAACTCCTTTGAGTTGGTCCCAAACCGGAGAACGTAAAATATTTAGACCAGACTTGGTAATTGAGGCAGAGGAAAAAGTAAGAGTAATACAGGAGAATCTAAGAGTTGCATAGTCTAGGCAAAAGAGCTATTTTGATGAAAGGAGAAAGCCTTTGCAATTTGAAGTTGGTGACCATGTCTACCTTCGGGTTTCACCAACCAAGGGTGTGCAAAGGTTTGGAGTGAGAGGGAAGTTAGCTCCCCGATATGTTGGTCCTTATGAAATCACCGAAATTTGCGGAACCATGGCCTATAGAGTGCGACTACCCCCATAGCTTGCAGCCATCCATGATATCTTTCATGTCTCCCAACTCAAGAAGTGTATTCAAGTTCCAATAGAAATTGTTGAACAAAAGGAAATATTGGTAGAACCGGACCTCTCTTATGTTGAATATCCTATCAAAGTTCTTGATCAAAAGGGAAGGGTCACTAGAAGGAAAGTGGTTAAAATGTACAAAATCCAATGGAGTCATCATACTTGGGAAACTGAAAGCTATCTAAATCAAAATTTTCGCAGTTTTCTAAATTCACTCAAAGGTACACGCACTATCCACACTAGACATACTTATCCGAATCTCAGGACGAGATTCTTTTTATGGGGGGAAGGCTGTAACATCCTAAGTATTTAAAGTCCTAAACAAGAAAAACCAAACATAGAATCATGCATAATAACCTAGAATCATTAAAACAATGCATTTAATTATGTGTGTGCTTGTGCATGTGTATGTATGCGTGTATGTGAGTTCTGTTCTTTTGTATTTATAACCTTTTCATGCTCCACATTTCATGACAAATGAAATATATAAACACACTCATATTTTAGTAACTTGCAACGTGTATTGCAAACCCCATTTGAAAATTCAAAATTCACACAAGAAATGACTAGTAATTCCCATCCTAGTAGTCCTGAATTTTAAATAACTTGTAAACTATGGCTCAATTGAGCTTTGGACTAAAATAGAAGTTGTAAATTTAAAATTCCCTACAACTTTTGTGTTCAGAGTTTTTCAAGTTTCTATTTGAAATTTTGAGAAAATTTAATTTGAATCCCGACCCTTTTCTCTCTCTCTCCCTCTCTCTTCTCTCCCCTCCCCTGTTGTGTCACATCGAGGGGCAGCGGCCGCCGGCCACCTAGCCGATGATGCCTGCCCCGGCAAGACGCGCCAAGGCGCGACCCCCAACGGGCCCCGACCAGCGGCCGACCATGTCTGCTGCCGGCGATTTGCCCCATCCCGTATCTCGCCCCTGCCAGCTCGCGCGCGCCACGCGGCCGTTGATTCCCAACGGTCGAGCCACGACTCGCCAGCGATGCTGCGCCCTTGCCGCAACCTTTTCCCGGCTGCGTCTCCCCCCGTTGTGTCGCGCCCAGCTCCTCCTCCCCTCCCCTGTGCGCCTATAAAAGGGCAGCACTGAGCCCCTTCTCACACACACCCGAGAACCACCACCACCCCGCCATTAACGCCGCCACACGACCTTGTCGTCGAGCCCCACTTTCCGCTTCTCCTCCGCCCAAACCGAGGCTCTAAACGGGTCGCCCTCGACCTGCTGGTTCTCCCCGGCTTCCCCATGCCACCCTCCCTCACCGGACCACCGCCGCCCATCGCCCGCATCTCGCCGGAGCTCCTGCTCACAAGCCGGCAGCCCAACCCGAGCCCCAACCAAGCATACCAACAGGTTCCCCTCGACCTCCTCGTGCTCCCCCACCCCTTTCCCCTTGTCGCCGACTAGTTTCCTCGCCGGATTTTGGCCGGGAATAGCCCAGCCCCGCCCAGGGACTACATTGCAATCGCCAAGTTCTTGTTAGGGTCCTTTCTGCTAGATCCAGGGACCTATCTGCGAGATCCTGGGCTAAGATGAATCTTGTTTTGAATGGCCAATAAATGTATCTCTTGATCTAGAACTGTATTGTGGATGATTTCTTAATGGTAAACTAGTCTATGCTTGTTACAACTTGTGTAAAAATTTCAAGGCTAGAACATGTCTCTACGAGTAGTTTTTGTGGTATCTTATTTGATGTGCTATTTTGCTAGAGTTGTTTGTTCATGCTGTTTTACATATATTTTAGGGTTAAAAATTCTACAGTTGAGTAACCTTGATGCATAAAAGCTATAGGCAAAGTTTGGAACCTTTTACTTCTGTCAAACTTGCTCATATGTTTTTAGTTAAGAAAAACTACATTAAATCAAAGTATCTAGTTCTGGTGCTTAGAAAAATATGAAAATTTAACCAGAGACTACCTTTGAGTAGTTTATCATGTTGGAAAAGTTTGAGACACAGAAACCTTGTGGAACTACCTATAGAAACAAATCTTATTAATGTAGATGCATTTTGACTTATTTTCTATGCCTTGTATCTTACACAATAAAACTTGAAAAATTTTTAGTAGACTCACCATAAGTTTAGGAGTACTCAGTAAAATGTTGAGCACTAGTTCTTGCATGGTTTGTTCTGTATAAATAAATATTGATCCTAGCAGTAGTTGTTTACTGTATTTTTCATGATTAATCCGCTGAATGAAAATGGCTAACAATTTTACAGTGGGTTTGTACTTAAGTAATGTGCTCTGCATAAATATCTCAACCCCAAAAGCTGTCTCTGTGAGTAGTTTTGTTAATCCATGCTTGCTTTTGAAAATGGCCGTTGATGAAAGGACAAAACCACTCACTTACTTAATGAAGTTAGTTAATCCAGATAAGTACTCGATAAATAACTGCCCAAGGAAAAGAAAATGAATTGCTTGATAACTTAACTTGAGTTGTGTTGAATGACTACATTATAGTGAAATAGTTCTTTATCTTGTACCATTAAAACCACTCATACATGTGCATTCATATACAATCGACGACTCTCGCCGACGGAACCTACGAGCTGGTGCCAGAGTCCGAGAGTGAGCAACACGAAGCTCAAGTCAATCTAACTGAAGTTGCTAAAGACCCGAACCAAAGTTCGGAGGTACTCCCGACTAGTTTTTCTCAAGAAGGCGAGCCCCGGAGCATAACCCCTACTTTTAAACTTATGCAACTTTATTTATATATATGGTATTGTGCATTAAGTTTTTGAGAGTTGATTGAAATTCTAGTTGCATGATCCTAGTACCTATGTTATGAACACTAGTTTGTGTCGATCGCTAGATTGCCATGCTAATAGGACTCTGGTAAAAGCCGAGTGGTTTCCTGCCACTCGCGAGATGTAGGAGTTGCTTGTTTTACTTATGTTGGAATCATAAGGACGACAGACGGGGCTATGTTACGATATTCCTGTTGATGTTTGAGGCCCCATCTGTTTAGCAAAAATGCTAAGGTCGTGGCGTGTGGTAGTGGTGGTTAAATTTTTGAACGTACTAACCACATGCCGAGAATCTGGTAATCGGTAAGCTTAAGTACCTGATTTAACCGGTGCATGGACATACCTCCCACCGTCTTGTCGCTGTTCCCATGGGCACATGGTGAGTGCAAGAGCAGCCACGGCCCGGTGCCGTACCATGGTTCGTGGACCTCTGTACTCAAGGACGGTGGCCCTGATCCATGAAACGGGAATAAAGTGGAAAAGTTGCACGTGTGACTCTGGAAGTAACCACGTGACATGTGTTTAGGTTTCCCTTGCAAGGTTAAGAAATTTGATTCGAATCGTCCGTTTCTCGCTGCTATTGAGACTACTTAACCCTTTTACCACATAGAGTAAGAAGAGGAGCAATGATGATGACTAATCTGGTTGGATGCTCAGTTAATTTCTCCACCATGTGTGATTTAGATAGTTGCTTACCTAGAATGGTTAATCGACTAGAACTTGATGCTAAAACTTGAAAGCAAGAACTCATTCTTAGATGCTTTTTGGCAAAAACTACCCTCAGCCAAAAGCCTTGCATGTTTAGGAGTCGGCTAAGTATATACCACTAGTCGGGTAAGCCTTGCTAAGTATTAGTATACTCAGCCTTGCTTGTGGCTTTGTTTTCAGGTGAAACCTTTGAGGACATGATTGCTAGTTTGACTTGGCCGTGTACTCTTCCTCCTGGTTGGTTGATGGAATGGGATCCGTCCCCGGCCAATGATGATAATGTTGAGTGATGTCATGTACGGGCTTCATCATGATATCTTGTATCGTCGATTAGAATTATCGTTTATTTTTCGCTACACTATTAAACTCTGAAAGTACTTGCTTATGCATGAATTCGAACTTTGTTTGTAATAATAATTCATGTTGAACTCTGTGTTGTAAAATTGTGGACTGTTGTAATCTCTGGGCTCACCTTCGTGTGAGTTATATGTATACATTGTTTCGATCGAAATTCCAGTGGTTGCATCGAGATGTTACCCGACAGATTGTCCTTTTACTCTATTTTAAGTGCATGTTAGCCTGGATTTCCTCTATGGTGATGGTTAGTACGCTTAAGTCGGATTAATTTGGGCGGTTCTGCCACAGCTCACTCCCATACTTCCAGTAACGCTCAGATTACTAGTTTCCGATTAGTATTCTATGTTACTGAAGGGGCCTCGCTCCCATAATTCCAATAACCAGACTACTAGTTTCTGACTAGTATTCTATGTTACTGACGGGGCCTCGCTCCCATACTTCCAGTAACACTCAGATTACTAGTTTCCAACTAGTATTCTATGTTACCAAACGGGCCACGCTTCCATATTTCAAGTAACGCTTAGATTACTAGTTTCCGACTAGTCTTAAGGGGCCTCGCTCCCATACTTCCAGTAACGCTCAGACTACTTGTTTCCGACTAGTATTCTATGTTACTAAAGGGGCCTCGCTCTCATACTCCCAGTACTACTCCGTTTTACTGGATCACGACTGGTACTACGTGTAGTCTACTGCATGGGCCTCGCTCCCATACTTCCAGTACTACTCCGTTTTACTGGTTCACAACTGGTACTACGTGCAAGTTTACTGAAGGGGCCTCACTCCCACACTTCCAGTACTACTCCGTTTTACTGGTTCACGACTGGTATTACGTGTAGTCTACTGCATGGGCCTCGCTCCCATACTTCCAGTAACGGTTAGACTACTAGTTTCCGACTAGTACTCTATGTTACTGAAGGGGTTTCGCTCCCATACTTTCAGTACTACTCCGTTTACTGGTTCACAACTGGTGTTACATGCAAGTTTACTGAAGTGGCCTCGCTCCCATGCTTCCAGTAACGCTCAAATTATTAGTTCTCCACTAGTACTCTATATTACTGAGGGGGCATCGCTCCCATGCTTCCAGTAACGCTCAGATTACTAGTTCTCGACTAGTACTCTATGGGCTTCTCTCCCATGACACTGTGTTTACTAGTTCCCGACAAGTTTTACGCATTGTCTGCCACTTCGACTACTCGACAAGTTGAAAGGATGAATAATTGCTATGCTCTTGCTTGTCTATCTTGCTTAGTCTAAAGCATAGTGTTTTCCTGAGTTTGAGTTGTTTGATGTTTAAGCCTTTGTCATGAAGCTTAAAATCTCGTGGGTTGCACATGCTACATCCAAATCTAGGTTGTTGTGAGCATAGATATGAAAGATAGAGCTTTACAATCTCCTTCTAAGTAAGACATGATATCTAGAGTCTTTGTTTTCAAAAAATAATAAGAAAACAAGTTCCTCAATGATGCTACTAGTCCCACCAGAGCCATATGCTACGCACATTGAAATCCCTACACATATGCTGCTTGCTATTTCATTGAGCTTTGCCAAATTGTTGTGACCCTAGTGAGATGCTTCTCATATCCTCTTGATCAAGATCACGCACACTCCACATCCATTGCGAAATTCCTACACCAGGAATTAGCATGCTCCATCAATCCACCAAATAAATACTCCATGTGTTATGTGGTCTCTCTCCAAGCATCCCTGAAAAAAAGAGAGAAGATATGGTTATCCCAAAGAAAGAGAAAGGCATGCCAAGAAGCATGACCCAAAAAAAAAGAAGAAGAAAAGGGGTAGCCATGTACAAAAGAAAAATAAAAATGAGGGAGAGAGGGATTACATAAAGAGGAGTAATCATACCATCATCCATCCACACACATGCACATCTTGATCTTGGGTTATGACTTGTTTCTCCATGGATCCTTTCTTTGTCTTTGCAACATACAGGTACGCCTCATCCTTGCCATACCTTGAGCTCCACAAAAGCTTTAGATATGAGGAGGGAAGAAATGTCCTGGTAAGGATTTATGCACATTGAGCGATTTGGAAGATTCATTTGAGGAACTAAGTCTTAATTTGCAAAATTCAAAAGAAAACCTCCAGATGGATTATTGAACGAAGAAGAGGTAAGTAGCGCCCCACCAACTGTTCTAAGTCTCAACAGCTCAAGACAAGGAGAAGCTAGAAGTTCCATAGATGATTAAGGTAACAAGGGCAGAGTACTCATGCCAATCTACTCAGCTCACGGAGATCATCTAAGCTGCAAGACATACCACGGCGACAGATAATGAGTACTAACAATTTTCTGATCAACAACCTGAATGTCTTGCTTTGCTCGAGACGAGCAAAGGACAGCTTGGGGGATCTTGTTGACGCTCGTTATGGCTCAATTTTGACCGTCAATTTGATCAGGAAATTGGGAGAACTAGCATTTCTTGCACGCATATTTATATAGAATAATGTCATTTCCACATGTCCCTTGGAAAATAGAGCTATGCAGGGAATTGAGCAGAAATGGAGGGAAAACACAGCCTTGAATCCAAGGCAAAAGCTATCGATCAATCAGAATGCAACGTTCAGCCTCACATGGATCAAAAGGCCCACCAGAGAAGGCAACCGCCTTAGGACAACACCAAGCCGTGCACCAAGACCCTAGGGCCCACCTGCCAACCACTCAGCATAGGCTGAGGCCGTTTGGGGCCAAGCATGGTTTAGCTGAACCAGGTGGGTCGGCCGAACCATGGCCGGCTCTACTGACTTCAAGCTTCAATGTGGCAACCCCCATTGGCTCCCAACATCGGTACCAAGTGATTCCCCTCGATTGCCGGCCGAGAGACCCTTGTGCCATACCTATAAATATGAGGGGAGGGGGTAGAAATGAAGACACACTTCAAGTTGCTCTCTCTCAAATTTGAGGGGAGGGTATGGGTTTATCTCTTCCTCTCGTTTGTAATTCTCCGATATCTTTAATAGAGTTATCTTCTAGATTTATATATTCACATAGTTTATATTCTGTGGTGTCAGACATGTATGCTATGATTAATTTATACTTGTATCTTATACCTTGCATGATTAGAGTAGTAAATCTAGTGCTACGGCAATGGTTCCGGTATTCGTATGTTTGCTTTAGTGTGATGTCTGTCCATCCAGAGGGTGGGGGCTCCGCGTAGGATGCTAGAGTGTGGCAGAACCGCCCGAATTAATCCGGCTCAAGTGCACTAACCATCATCCATAAAGGCAAAACGGCTATCATGCACTTCAAACGGAGTAATCCGACAGTCTGTCGGGTAATTCCCGATGCGACCACTGAATATTCCGATCGAAACAAAGCGTACACTTAACTTACACGAAGGAAAGTCAAGAGATTACAACATTCCATAGCTTTTGCCTGACAAGTTTGACAATTATTTATTACAAGTCGAGTTCATAAAACCAGTACTTCTGAGTTCAAACATAAAAACTTTATTCAGAGTTTAAAAATAGCGGAAAGAAAAAACGATCATCTATCGCCGATTCGGATACCACGATGAAGCCCGTACGTGGCATCACTCAGCAGAGTTATTGTTGGCCAGGGATGGATCCCACTCCACGGACCAACCAGGATGCAAGGTACAAGGCCAAGTCAAACCAGCTATCATTTCTTCAAAAGACGCACCTGAAAACAATGCCACAAGCAAGGCTGAGTATACTAATACTCAGCAAGGCTTACCCGACTATTGGTATGTAAATAACCGACTCCTAAGCATGCATGGCTCTAAGGCTCTAGGTTTTCTTTTTGCTAGAAAGCAACAAAGAGTATGTCCTTAATTTCATATTTTAGCTTTCAATATTCTAGCTCACTTAACCATTCTAAATGAGCATCTATCTCTAACCAACATGGTGGAACAACAATTAATCATCCAACAAGTTTAATCATAGCCATGGTTCCTCTTGTTACTCTATGTGGTAGAAGTATTAAGCAGTCTTAATTACCGCGAGAAACGGACGATTCGAATCGAATTTCTTAACCTTGCAAGGTAAACCTAACACACACGCTTGGAGCACCGAAGGGTCGCCCCAAGCAACTTTTTCCCTTTCTTTCCGGGTTGTGGATCAGGGTCATCCTCCCCAACTATAGAGCCACGCTCTGCACTCGCATGTGTATACGCATCTGAACTTCGTTCAAGTAGGGTGAAAGTAAAGTCAACTTGCAAGGCCAATCAGGTACTTAAGCTTATCGAGTACCATATTTTCGACATGTGATTAGTACGTTCAAACGCTTAACCACTACTACCACACACTGCGGCCTTAGCATTTCTCTCTACTCAGATGGGGCCTCAACCATGAGTATCGTACCACAGCCCCGCCTGTCGACCTTATAGTTGCAGTATGTGGTAAATCATTCAACTCCTATAATTCTCGCGAGTGACAGAAAATCACTCAACTTTTACCGAACCTATTAGCAGAGCATCTACTCGAACTCCTAGTTCTAGTATTCATTACATAGGTGCCTAGGATCATACAGCTAGGGTTCCAATCAACTCCTATGACCCTAAATGCATAGGTAAAAAGGAACAGTAGTTGAATAAATGGAAACACTGGGATCATGCACCGGGGCTTGCCTTCTTGGGCAAAACTATTCAGGGGTTCTTCCGAACTTTGGTTTGGGTCTTCAGCAACTTCACTTAGATTAACTTGAGCTTCGCGCTGCTCACTCTCTGACTTTGGCACCAACCCGTAAGTTCCGTCGCGAGAGTAGTCGATTCTATATAAATGCACATGTATGAGTGGTTTTAAAGGTACAAGATAATTAATTATTTCACTATAAAGTAGTCATTCGACAAAACTCAAGTTAAGCACTTTATTTTCCTTTCCATGGGCAGTATATTATCGAGTACTTATCTGGATTAACTAACTTTATTAAGTAAGTGAGTGGTTTTGTCATTTCGTAAACGGCCATTTTCAACAGTAAGCATGGGTTAACCAAAACTACTCGTAGAGGTAGTTTATGGGGTTGAGATTTTTATGCAGAGTACGTTACCTAAGTGCAAACTCACTGTAAAAATTTTAGCCATTTTCATTTAGCAGGTTAATTATGAGAAATACATTAAACAGCTATTACTAGGATCAAGATCTATTTGTGCAGAACAAACCATGCATGCTCAACTTTTTACTAAATAAACTTACTTGCATGAGTATGCTACTGTAAATTTTTTAGATTTTTCCTATGCAAGGATTAGAGGCTAAAATTCTAGTTTAACTGGATCTATCGTATAACAACAGTACTCGAAACATCTAGTTGTGATTGGATTTAGTGCATGAAATTTTTATGAAAGACAATACTCTTAGTACAGAAGCTACCATCAAAATCTCATGAGCAGTTCTTTCATGAAACTCTTGGAACAATTAAAATACATTTAAACTTGATTTAAATCTATAGCTAAAATTATGTGGAAAACAGTCCAAGATCCTTTTACAAAGTTGTAGATCTTAACTTAAGGAGTCCAGAACATTTTAGTTTGTATTTTTATGATTTTTCTGTTAATTGTTTTGCATTATAAAAGTTCATAGATTGGTTCTCAAAGTTCTAGTTTCATTTTTACAAATATGTCCCTGAGATTTTACGGAAAGCTCAATAGAAATATTGAAACCGAAGCAACTGGGTCCATTGTGTAGGGGAACGGCGACGGGCGGCCAAATTCCGGCGAGTAGGGTCGCCGGTGGCGAGGAGCGAGGGTGGGAGAGGCAAGAGGGGACCAAACTGTACCTGTTTGTGGCCTTGGGTGGGGAAGTGGTGGACCGAGGCGGCTCGCCGGCGGTGGCACAGAGCCGGCGACGGTTGCGGGTGGTGGTGGTGGCGTTCCGATGAGGGAGAGGGCACGGGAACCGGCCGTGTAGACTCAGTGTGAGGCGGAGAAGGTGATGGGAGGGGTGGTTTGGACAATATGGGGGCGAAGCGGCGTGTCCACGCGCGGGTAGTGGCTCGCCGGAGTTGGGTTGGGGGCGGCGAGCTCTGGGGCCTCGGGTGGGCTTTTATAGGCGCGAGAGGGAGGATGGCAGCCTGGGCACGAGCTACTGGGGAAGGTGCGATCTGGGGTTCCAAAACCGGGAGCGCGGCTGCCTCGCTGTCGCTGGCGAGGCTCGCTGTGGCGCCAGCAGCACCTGCGGCAGGAAAATGCCACCACGTGGAGGCTTCCTGAGGCAGAGAGCGGGATTTTGTGGACCAGCGGGGGATCTTCAGGGTGCTGGCAGGTCTACATGGCCGGGCAGTCTCGATTGCGCTGGGGTGTGCCGACCAGCTGGTCTGCCGGCGATGGGATAGGACAGAGGGAGGAGAGAGCAGGGAGAAGTTGATGGGACTTAAGCGCAAGAAGCAAAAATAACCTTGGTATGGGTGAAAAGGGAGCTAAAACTCATTCTTTCCAAGGTCAATTCAAAAACATTTGAATACCATTTTGGTTCAACTTTTCAAGATATATATTTTCTCTTTTTTGACTATGTTCATTTCAGCAATGTATAAAAAGTTATTTTGAATTTCCAAAAACTAGTATTTAAATGACATGTCATTTCATGTGAATTTTTGCATTCTTAGCCCTTGAGTTCAACTAGACTTTTGTTGCTCTTGTTATGACAGATGTGCCATTAGATATTTAGGGTCATTTGTGATCAACTTTGAAAGTTACAAGGGTTTGTTTGCAAGAGTTCACATGTATATGCATATATACATATACACATATTCATTTGCTTGAAAGGTAGATTTTGATAGGTTGTTTTATTCTTTTCTTGCTCTTTATGCCTGATTTCATTTTATGGATCTTTGTTTAGCCCTTTTAGACACCCAGGGTGTCACAGCCAACCCCCCTTAAAAAGAATCTCGTCCTGAGATTCGGATAAATAACTAAGTGCGGGAAGTGTGTACCTTGGATGGAATTAAGAAAACCAGGAAAATTTTTATTGAGATAACTTTCAGTTTCCCATGCGGTTTCTTCTTCAGTGTGATGGTTCCACTGAATTTTATACATTTTAATCACCGCCCTTCGGGTACTTCTTTCTTTCTGGTCAAGGATTTTGATGGGTTGGTCAACATAAGAGAGATCTAGTTCCACCATGATTTTTTTTTTGCTTAACAATTTCGGCAGGAACTCTGACACATTTCTTTAGTTGAGAGACATGGAAAACGTCATGAATGGCTGCAAGTTGGGAAGAAAGTCGCACTCTAGGCCATGGGTCCACATTCTTCAACGATTTCATATGGACCAACATAACGAGGGGCTAACTTTCCTTTCACCCCAAATCATTGTACACCCTTGGTTGGTGAAACCCGAAGGTAGACATGATCACCAACGTCGAATTTCAAGGGTTTTCTCCTCTTGCCAAAATAGCTATTTTGTCTAGATTAGGCTGCTTTAAGATTTTCTTGGATAACTTTCACATTTTCTTCTGCCTCGACTACCAAGTCTGGTCGAAAGGTTTTGCGCTCTCCAGTTTGTGACCAGCTCAATGGAGTTCGACACCTTCGACCATACAATGCCTCGAAGGGTGCCATTTTTAGGCTTGCTTGATAACTGTTGTTATATGAGAACTGTGCTAAAGATAAGCATTGGTCCCAATTCTTGTCATAATGAATGACACAAGCTCTAAGCATGTCTTCGAGAATTTAATTTACTCTTTCGGTTTGGCCGTCGGTCTGAGGATGATAAGCTGAGCTTCGGCTGAGTTTGGTACCAAGAGATTCTTGCAATTGTTCCCAAAAGCGTGCTACAAATTGAGTGTCGCGATCAGAAATAATTGTCTTTGGTACACCGTGTAGACAAACAATACGAGCAAGATATAACTCATCGTATCTCTTGGCATTGTAAGTGGTGTGTACGGGAATAAAATGAGCGGTCTTGGTAAGTCTATCAACAATAACCCATATAGAATCGTGTTTCTGAGATGTATTGGGCAAACCAACAATGAAGTACATACTGATGTCTTCCCATTTTCAGGATGGTATTGCAGAGGTTGAAGTGTACCAGCTACTTTTAAGTGGCTAGCTTTTACTCGCTGACAAGTGTCACACTTTGCAACATATTGGGCCATTTCCCTCTTCATCCTGGTCCACCAGAAATTTTGTTTGAGGTCCTGATACATTTTGCTACTGCCTGGATGAATAGAGAATTTAGAAAGATGTGCTTCATCAAGAATCTGCTTTCGGAGTTCGTGATTTTTCAGAACGATAGTGCGACTTTGAAACCATAAAACTCCCTTCCTAACGAAAACATTTGTACTTCTCCTCTCCTTGAGACAGTTTCTATTTATTGATCTTAACACCCTCATCATGTAATTGTGCCATGATGATACAGTCATGAAGAGTGGATTCAATAGAGATGTGATTCAAAAGTTCCCTAAGGAATCATTTCCAACCTAAGTTTCCGTATTTCAGAGCATAACGTCTCATTGTATGATGAGGCAGATAGGCAATTGCAATGAGCTTTGCGGCTGAGTGCATCCGGTACTACATTAGCTTTTCCTGGATGATAGTGCACCTCAAGATGATAATCTTTGATTAATTCCAACCATCATCTTTGTCTCATATTCAGGTCGGCTTGTGTGAATATATACTTGAGACTCTTCTGATCAGTATAGATATTGCAATGGGTGCCCATAAGGTAGTGCCTCCAAATCTTGAAAGCATGAATGACAGCTGCTAACTCAAGATCATGTGTTGGGTAATTCTTTTCATGGGGCCGAAGTGCTCGTGAAGCATAGGCAATAACCCGATTGTCTTTCATAAGTACACAACCCAAACCAGTACCAGAAGCGTCACAGTAAACGTCAAATGGCTTGGTATTGTCAGGTGGAGCTAAGACTAGGGTTGTAGTTAGATGTGCTCTAAGGGTGTGGAAATCTTTTTCACAGTCTTCATCCCACACAAATTTTACTCCTTTCTTCAACAGTTCAATCATAGGTTTAGCAATTCTGGAGAAATCCGGAATGAAGCGGCGATAATAACCGGCTAAACCAAGAAAACTACGAATCTGATGAACGGAAGTGGGAGGTTTCCAATCCATCACCTCTTGAACTTTATTGGGGTCAACTGAGATAACATTACTGGAGATAGTATGGCCCAAGAATTTCACAATATCCAACCAGAATTCACATTTGGAGAACTTAGCATATAACTGATGGTCTCTGAGGCGTTGGAGAACAATGTGCAAATGTTTAGCATGGTCCTCCTTGTCCTTGGAATAAATAAGAATGTCGTCGATGAAAACCACGACAAACTTCTCAAGCTCGGGCATAAAAACCAGATTCATGAGATACATGATGTAGGCAGGGGCATTTGTGAGACCAAAAGACATAACTAAGTATTCATATAGTCCATATCGAGTGGAGAAAGCGGTCTTTGAAATATCACATGGTCGAATCTTGATTTGATGATAGCCAGAGCGAAGATCAATCTTGGAAAACATTTTTGCTCCAGACAACTGATCGAAAAGAACATCAATGTGAGGAAGTGGATATTTGTTTTTGATTGTCACCGCATTGAGAGGCCGGTAGTCTACACATAACCTCAAACTATGATCTTTCTTCTTCACAAATAGGGCCGGGCAACCCCAAGATGAAGTGCTTGGACGAATATAGCCTTTGTCTAGAAGTTCTTGCAATTGTATTTTTAATTCTTCTAATTCCTTGGGTGGCATTCGATAGGGTCGTTTAGAGATAGGTGTAGTGTCTGGCTGCAATTCAATGTCAAACTCTATATCTCGATCTGGTGACATGCTTGGTAAGTCATCCGGGAAAACATCGGCATACTCGCGTACCACTGGAATTTCTTCTATTTCGGAGCGGACCTCAATGAGAGCACATGAATCTGTGCATTCTCGGAAAGGCAAATATAAAGTAGTAGCTCCTTGGGTCGGGGATATGATTTCAACGGCTCAGGAGGAAAGATCTAAGGTTACTCCATGCCAAGTCATCCAATCTACTCCCAAAATGATATCGATGCCTTCAAGTGCCAAGAGAATCAAGTCGGTTTTGATGATTCTGCTACCCAATTTAATTGGCACGTTTCTTATGAGTTGATTTGAAGCAATTTTACCACCCGGTGTAGCAATCATATACGACCCTCTTGTGTGATAGAACTCCAAACTCACTTTTGCATCGAATTTTGCACTAATGAAACTATGTGATGCACCAGAGTCAAATAATATAATAGCGGGCTTGCGGTGGATTGAAAATGTACCCGTCATTACTGGTGCGCCATCAGGAAGCTCTGCAAGGGTGGTGAAATTGATCCGCCCTCGCTTAACCTAAATAGTCTGTTTCTTGCTCTGGTTTCTGTTGTTGGTATTGGAGCCTTGACCCTGAGCTTGCTATCTGGACTGAGGACATTCTCGAGTAAAGTGAGTAGAACTCCCACAAGTGAAATATCGGTTTGTGTTACTCATGCGGGGTGGCTGCTGTATATTCGGCCTTGGGCCATTTGGCTGTGGAGTAGGGGGTCTTGCCACACCTTGTTGCTGCGGGGGCCTGAAAATCCAATGCTCTGGCTGAGGGGCATTCGAAAGAGATTTAGGTGCTGCATTCTGCACTAAGCGATACCTCGGTTGCTGAGCACTCGAGGGTCCAGCTGGAGCCTTCCTCTTCTTTTCCGCACAATGGGCCAAAATGCAATCCTCTTGGGTGATTGCCAAATTAACCAGCTCATTGTAAGTGTCCATTTTGATGGGATTTAGATGTTCCTTGAGCTTGGTATTAAGACCTCTACGGAAACTATCACGTTTCTTCACATCCGTGTCAGCATGATAACCCGCGTACTAAGAAAGGTTGTTGAACGCCTGAGCGTATTGAAGTACAGTGCGCGTACCCTGAGTAAGGGCCAGAATCGAGCTTTCTTTCCATCAATCCTTCTAGAATATGGTGTGCCTTAAATGCATTTTTAAACTCATCCTAGGTGACAATGTGGTCAGCCAAAAGCATTGCAAAATATTTGTCCCACCATATACGTGCAGTACCACGAAGCTGCTGCGTGGCAAATCAAGCTTTGTTGGCTTCAGAACATGGTAGTGTCAATAATGCAAACTTGGATTCAATGGTATGAATCCAAGCGTCCGCATTTAATGGCTCCTCCATCTTGTTAAACACAGGGGGCTGCGTTCAAAAGAATTCCGGGTAACCAGCAACTTGAGGGTGGGGTGCATTGTGCACACCCCGCTGTTGATGATGGGGTTGTTGCCCCTGAACAATCTGGCGGAGCAACTCGGTTTGAGCGGCCATCACTTCCACCAGACAAGGTAGCGGTGGCGGTGGTAACGTCTGTTGCGACCTGCTGCCGCTAGCTCCGAACCCATCAGGATTGCCACGTGTTTCCCCAACCATTTGAAACATGGAGGTTTATCATCAGCAAAGGCTTCATAATTCCCTCATAATTCAAAAAGATAGTACAGGAAGATGTAGAACTTGAAAGGCTGATACAATCGGGTGTGCGATCTGCGGCTGGTTATGATAAATTTCATAACTCATGTTCTGTTTATCTGAACCCTTACAAATGTTGGTGGTGATTAGGAAATTTAGTGGCCTAAAACTGTGGCATTCAATACACCTTCGACTACTACATCTCCGACTACATTTCTAACTACCACGACTACTAATCCGACTACTATGGCTGCATCATCAACTACTTCGTCTACATTTCCATATACCAGGACCACATCTCCGACTGCTACGGCTCCCTCATCGACTACATCGACTACATCTCCGACTGCATCGACTACCAAACGGCTTCTTTGACTACATCACCGACTGCTTCATTACATCTACAACTCCTTCGACTACATCTTCGACTGCTTGAACTGTACTATCATCTGCTACAACTACAGTTCAACCACACTGTATCTTCGACTACCTCGACTGCACATCCGACTGCTTCCACCTATCTCCGGCTACTACAACTATACTTCCGGCTGCTTCAACTATACCTCCAACTACTACAGCTTAAATTTTGACTGTACTGCAATTTTTTACTACGTCAACTGCTCTTCGACTGCATCAACTTTATCTCCGACTATTACGACTACATCTCCAACTGCTTCAGTTACACCTCTATCTAGTACGACTACAGCTTCGACTACACTACATCTATGACTGCCTCGACTGCATCTCCGACTGCCTCAGTTACACTTCCATTTACTACGACTAAATCCTGGCCTACTTTTACTATATCTCTGACTAGTATGACTACTTTTGCGACACAACGACTACATTTCCGACTGCTTGAGCGACACTTCCGACTACTATGACTACATTTTCGACCACGTCGACTACATCTTCCACTCCTTCTCTGTTTTGTCCTTTTCCAGATGAACTACTGCATCATTGATTTCCAACTGCCTACAAATATTCACATACATCCATCAAGTCCTTCACTAAAGCCTACATACTTTCGAGTGTTCGAGCTTCTAGGCTACACTCCTTGTATCAGGTAGTACTCAACTCTAAGCTAGCCTATTACCACCTGCCCAAAAGTTAGGCTACACTAAGAGGAGTATATGCAAAAGTACTCTGAAGTCGTCGCCTAGTAGTTGGCAAGGTTGTTGATAGACGACTCGCTGCGCGCGGAGGAGTAAGCTCACATCTGTGCGGGCTGTGGGGCTACAATCTCGTAGTCAAGGTCGGAGACAGCCTCTATCTCCTCGGGCTCTTCATCATTGTCAACGTCCATCACGTCCGGTGGGGCGTGAAGGGCTGCCTGCTATGCATGGTGCATGTTGATATGCCCATTGGCGTCCTCCAACTCGATGTTGAGGTCATGGATCTGCTCCTCCAAAAACTCAATCATCGACTCATGCTCACCCACGGTGGTCTCAAGTGTCTGAACTTGGCCTTCAAGCTGGCCAATCCTAGCATCTCGATCACCAATCTCCTCACCCAAGTCTTGCATATGCTCGTCCCTCAAGCTGACTGTCCACTGGAAGGACTGAGCAAGGTCTATCACCTGTGCCATCCCCTTACTCTGAAGGGCCTGCGGCGGTAAAGTGCATTCATGCACTCGACTGAAAAGACTATGGTCTCGAAAGGAATCTAATCTACCAAGTGGCCTAGATGTGCCAACCTGTCAAGCCACAGAGGGTCGCTCTCGCTAACTGCCGGAAACAGCCCAGCTGGAGCCAATATCACCTCCAATGGGTGCTGCTCACAAAATGTGGTGAGCGCCTTCACTGCTGTTGCTTCCCATGAGTCAATGAGGCGGTGTCCAACAACCTCGGTCTCGATGGCAAGCCACAAGGGGTTGAGTGGGTGCTGGGGAATGGTCATGTGCACACGGCACCGACGGACACCCGTCTCCATGAACTCCTGCCCCACATAAAGAGGCAGATTCGGGTACCCAGCGGCGCTCAACACGCCCCACAAGATGGAGGGAAAGCCCTCCCAGTGCAGGCACGCTGAGTGCGCATGTCCTTCCTCGTCCACCATCATGAGAACCGGATCAACCATCTGATTCAACAGATTAAAGGCTGAGATAACAAAAGCTGATGCTCAATCTGATAAACAGATTCTGGACAGTGAACTAAACTGAGCATAACTTCTGCAGGTGATGTGCAAAAATTCTCAAATTTTTACCAGAGCATACTTAAGGTAGTTATGCACAACTTTGCTGGTCAACCCCAAAGCTAGATCAGACTCTAAGATAACTATATCCTTACATTTCTAACTTACTGCATAGTCTGAAATTCCAGAAAATAGACACCTAATAATTTGTAAATCTGGGAAAAATCTATCTGGCCAAAAATTACCAAATTTTAACAGTAGCTTATTTACTCAATTTACAACAACTTTCGTGTTGAACTCCTATAGATAAGGTTATTTGTTATGGTTAATAAATTGATTTCCCTAGATTGAATAGAAAACAACAGGAACCTTGATGAATAGTGATTTAGCTATTTCGGGGGTGAATTTTGTTCAGTTCATCCATAACTCAATTTTTGTTTGAATTTAAAGATATGCAGTATGCACGACCTTTCCGTCCTCACAACTTTACAGTTGCCATTAACTTGGCCTTACGGAGTAAATTTGGTGGCTTAATTTAGTACGTCTCTCCCTATAGTAGCTAGCCGAGCTCTCTTCGTTCCTAACCCATCCTGCTCGCGGTTAGTGTACCTACAGAAAAGTCACATAGATATATAATTTCTAATTTATTTTGCCACCTGGTTATATTCCCATAGGGCTTTACGAGCTAGATATAATCCATAACGAGTCCAACGCATTTTTCAAATATGAGTTTTGTGGTCAAGTTTTAAAAAACTTATTTTTAAGGTTTGTTGCATACTCTTGTATACACTTTTCGCTCTGATACTAGCTGTGGCAGAACCGTCCGAATTAATCCGGCTCATGCACTAACCATCATCAATAAAGGCAAAATGGCTACCATGCACATCAAACAGAGTAATCGGAAACTCTGTCGGGTAATTCCCGATGCGACCACTGAATATTCCGATCGAAACAAAGCGTACACTTAACTTACACGAAGGCAAGTCCAGAGATTACAACATTCCATAACTTTTGCCTCACAGGTCTGACAATTATTTATTACAAGTCGAGTTCATAAAACCAGTACTTCAGAGTTCAAACATAAAAACTTTATTTAGAGTTTAAAAACAGCGGAAAGAAAATACGATCATCTATCGCCGATTCGGATACCACGATGAAGCCCGTTCGTGGCATCACTCGGCAGAGTTATTATTGGCCGGGGACGGATCCCACTCCACAGAACAACCAGGAGGCAAGGTACAAGGCCAAGTCAAACCATCTATCATTTCTTCAAAAGACGCACCTGAAAACAATGCCACAAGCAAGGCTAATACTCAACAAGGCTTACCCGACTATTGGTATGTAAATAACCGACTACTAAGCATGCATGGCTCTAAGGCTCTAGGTTATATTTTTACTGAAAAGCAACAAAGAGTAAGTCCTTAATTTCATATTTTAGCTTTCAATATTCTAGTTCATTTAACCATTCTAAGTGAGCATCTATCTCTAACCAACATGGTGGAACAACAATTAATCAGTTTAATCATAGCCATGGTTCCTCTTGATAATGATGAGGACATTACCATGCTGGACATGCACGAGCCGGCCTCAACAATGAGCTACAAGTCGTCGCCAACTTGGACTGCGAGTTCGGTTCGGATTCAACCGACAGCCCTGCACCGAAACAGCAACATCTCCTTCATATGGCGTCCAAATGAGGTGATCTTGGATGCGTTGGAAAGCTGACGACAAGACGCTTCTTTTGGTTCAGGTCCCAGTCCCAGAAGGTTCGTGGATCATTCTATGTGACCACGACAAGGTGTTGCATCACCTGTTTTGGGCCTTTTCAGGCTTTGTATCGTGTCGGTCCTTAAGCCCATGTTTTGGGCGCCCCTCCCTGGTCGCCCCAAACCCTAGGACGCCCACTTTGCTATCATAAACTTAGTAGCCACCGCAAAATAGGGTTCAAGCTTTGTTTAGTCTAGTTTTTCATTGAGAAACAGATCTTGTTCATTGTAATTGTGATGTTGAGTCCTTTTGCTATGAATTCAGGGCCCCCTGTTCTTGTTCTTCACCACTGTGGCAATTAGTCCTTTTGTGATTCAAACTCGAACCCCATCTCGTGATTTGCTTCATGCACATCTACAATTTCAGATTGCGTGTTTACCCTCTCTTGCTTGTGTTCTTCGATTCGCTTGCAGGATAGCCTTCTCGGCGAGGTCAATCAAGTTGTGCTTGGTTGATAACCAAGGAGCAGCGGTGTAACGGGTGCAGGACTTCGAATCATTTCTGATTAGAAGCCCGGATCGCCAACGTCGAGTCTCCACCAATCGAATCTACCAATACCTATCGGAAGATCCGGCCAGTGCTACATCAAGTGGTATCAGGATTCAGGTTTACTGTGAGGTATAACTTCGTGTTCCCTTTTAGATTCATCTCGTGTCTTTAGCTACAGTCCACAAAAAGCCAAAAAAAATTACAGTTTCCACTGTCCTATCACCCCTTTAGCCTTGCAATTTCATTTCAGTTTCGCTTTGTTCAGTTTGTGTCCGTGGTCGAGTCTTGTTGCTGGTTTAGGTCATGTTCGTCGTCGTAGTATCAACCGCCTGTCGCTCTTTGTTTATTTCCGCCACTATCCCATCCACTTTAGCCATACAACAAGTCAAGCCACCACATTACTTGACCTGCCCCGCGAGCCGCCTTGTGTGAGCTCTCGCCGCGCCAACCCTAGATAGGTTGCGAGCCGCTTTGATCGCCTTTGCAGAGCATACCTGATCCTTGTTTCATCTGGCAAATACCTATTGCTTGCTATATACCAAGGAAGATTGTGCCCTTGGTTTCGTTGCTGAGAGGCCTTGCTCAGCCGTGTTTGGGTAGGGAAGGTTTGCCCTAACCACCGCCGTAGTTTCTGCCGAGTTGTGCCTTCTCAAAACCATAACTTGAGGTACCTTCAGTAAAACAGGCATAACTTTTCGCTCGGTGCTCCGTTTTGGCTAAATTTTTTACAACAGATTCGTGACTCCATTTGGGCCGTACCCAAACCCTACAAAGTACAGTTTGGATTCTCAAAATATTCAAAAAAAATCAGGAATATAAAGAAAAAAATCATTTAAGTTGAGTTCAGGTTTTCAAAGAACGTGTTTGTTTTTCTGTAGACCACATCTGACCTCTATTTAAGGTCCCAATTTTTGTGGTTCCATCTCTTGTGATCCTTGTTCAAAGAAAAATATAAAAAATACTGCAGAAAAAAAAATCTTGATTCCTACTTGTTGTGCTACGTCTAGGACATGTCTTAGCCAGAAACTGTGACTAGTACTTTGGATACTTATTGAACTTTGCTAATCTGTTGCGATTATTGCTAATCCCTTGCTACCATAATGTGCCTGTCCAAGCTCCACATATACTTCTGATCAGCATAGGTTCATCTTGCAACTGTTACACTCAAGCTTACAATAGATTGTACCCCTGCTAGGCTTTGGTAAGAACACTTGCAAGACGGTGGTATGCCGTTTGAGATTTTGCACTCCACTTTCACCACAACCAAATAGCAGTTAGTGATAGGGATAATACCTTTGTGTTATCTTTTTCTGTTTTCTAACCATGACAGGATCAGGGAAAGAAGCGGAGTCCCCTTCGGACTTCAATGAGTGTGTGTCCAAGGATAAGCTTACAAGGCATCTTGATGACCAGCGCATCTACATCACCGAGAAGTTTGATGACATGATGAAGACTATTAACACTTTGGTCACCCGGATTGAACATGTTGAACAACGATTGTCTTCAATTGAGAAAGATGAAGACGATGATGTTGATGCTGATGCTGATCATCTTCGGCGCAATCGTCGAGGTATGGGAGGTAATCATAATCGTGGTAATAATAATGATCCTTTTGCTAAAGCTAAGTTTACCATGATTTCTTTTGCTGGTACTGCTGATCCAGAGGCTTATTTAGACTGGGAACTTGCTGTTGAACAAAAGTTTAATTCTTATTTAGTTCCTACTGAGCATAGAGTTAGACTTGCTACTAGTGAGTTAACTAGTTTTGCTCTGTTTTGGTGGAATGATCTTTGTACTAACAATGCCAATGCTCTACCTCAAACTTGGAATGCTTTAAAACAACGTATGAAATCTCATTTTATTCCTCCTTATTATCAACGTGATTTGCGTTTAAAGTTGCAAACTTTAAAACAGGGAGATAAGGGGGTAGAGGAATATTATCAAGAGCTACTCATTAGTTTAGCACATTCTAACATACATGAGGATGATCACAATCTTTGTGCTAGATTTTTTGGTGGTTTGCATCGTGACATATAGGATATACTTGATTATAAAGATTGGACCAGGTTCAGCCAATTGTATCATCTTGGTCTAAAGGCTGAACAAGAAGTATAGGGTCGACAACATCAACAGGCTTTCAGATCCACCACTAGAAGATCCTTTCTGCCACGCTTGAATGTCGACAAGCCCAAGTCGCCTGTTGCTACGCCACCTGCTGCTGCTGCTGCTACTCCACCTACTTCCGAGGTGAGTAATGTGTCTTCTGTGCAGCCCCACCAACAGAAGAAGGTTGTTTCCACTAGTTTTACATCGAGCCGCTCCACCAACATTGTGTGCCACCACTGCAAGGCCATGGGACACGTCATGAAGGATTGCCCAAGTCGTCGTGCATTCATTACTACTAATGAATGAGGGTATGTAAGTGCTAGTGATGTTGAGGATGATTTGGCTCCTGTTGCTGACCATAGTGCAGATTTGGAGAGCGAAGAAGAAGAGGCCATTGATCCTATGACTGCTGCTGCGGGTTACAAGTCTATTCTTGTGCAGCGTGTGTTGAGTACACAAATTGAGCACGAGCCGGAGAAGCTACAAAGCCACAACTTATTCAATATGTTTCTCATTGTCAAGGATTGTCGTGTTCGTACAATAATTGATAGTGGGAGTTGCAACAATTTGGTAAGTTCAGATTTGGTCAAGAAGCTTGGTTTGCCTACATGTGCTCATGCGCAACCTTATCGTCTTGAATGGCTCAACAATAGTGGTAAGGCAAAGGTAACTCGATCAGCAAAAATACACTTTTTCATTGGGTCATATCACGATTATGCTGATTTTGATGTTGTACCTATGCAAGCATGCTCGCTTTTATTAGGTCATCCATGGGAATATGATATTGATGCTTTACACCATGGTAGAACTAATACATATGCTCTGATGCATAAGGGAAAGAAAATTGTTTTGCTTCCTTTAACACCTGCTGAAATTATTAAACATGACAAAGAGCTTGCTGAAATTTGTAAGAATGGTGATACTTTAGACACTCCTAGCGATCCATCCAAAAAAATTAAGTTGAAGGGAGGTGCTTTACTTGCTCACCATATCGTACTATGCTTTGCAAACATACTTTGATCTCACATGATGGTAATACTATGTCTAGCAATTTGCGTCCTGCTGTTCCTAACCTTGCAGGAGTTTGATGATGGGATGGAGTCGAGGACGACTCCAATTCAAGAAGGGGAGGATGATGAGGACATCACAACACTGGACATGCATGAGCCGGCCTCATCAACGAGCTACAAGTCGTCGCCAACTTGGACTGCAAGTTCGGTTCGGATTTAGCCGACAGCCCTGCACCGAAACAGTGATATCTCCCTCATACGGGGTCCAAATGAGCTGATCTTGGATGTGTTGTAAATCTGATGATGAGACACTTCTTTTGGTTTTGGTCCCATCTCCAGAAGGTTCGTGGATCATTCTATGTGACCACAACAAGGTGTTGCGTCACCTGTTTTGGGCCTTTTCAGGCTTTATATCGTGTCGGGCCTTAAGCCCATGACCCCAACCCTAGGACGCCCCCTTTGCTTTCATAAAATCAGTAGCCACCACAGAATAGGGTTTGGGTTTTGTTTAGTCTAGTTTTCCGTTGAGAAATAGATCTTGTTCATTGTAACTGTGACGTCGAGTGCTTTTGCTGTGAATTCAGGGCCCCCTGTTCTTGTTCTTCACCACTGTGGCAATTAGTCCTTTTGTGATTCGAACTCGAAGCCCATCTCGGGATTTGCTTCATACACATCTGCAATTTCAGATTGCGTGTTTACCCTCTCTTGCTTGTGTTCTTCGATTCGCTTGCAGGATTGCCTTCTCGGCGAGGTCAATCAAGTTGTGCTTGGTTGATAACCAAGGAGCAGCTGTGTAACGGTTGCAGGACTTCGAATCGTGTCTGATTAGAAGCCCGGATCGCCAACATCGAGTCTCCACCAATCAAATCTACCAATACCTATCGGAAGATCGGGTTGCAGGACTTCGAATAGTGTCTGATTAGAAGACCAGATCGCCAACGTCGAGTCTCCACCAATCGAATCTACCAATACCTATCGGAAGATCGGGCCAGTACTACATCAGTTACTCTATGTGGCAGAAGTATTAAGCAGTCTCAATTACCGCGAGAAACGGACGATTCGAATCAAATTTCTTAAACTTGCAAGGTAAACCTAACACACACGCCTCCAGCACCGAAGGGTCGCCCCAAGCAACTTTTCCCCTTTCTTTCCGGGTTGTGGATCAGGGTCACCCTCCCCGACCACAGAGCCACGCTCTACACTCGGATGTGTATACGCATCTGAACTTCGTTCAAGTAGGGTGAAAGTAAAGTCCACTTGCCGGGCCAATCAGGTACTTAAGCTGATCGAGTACAATATTTTCGACATGTGGTTCGTACGTTCAAACGCTTAACCACCACTACCACACACTGCGGCCTTACCATTTTTCTCTACTCAGACGGGGCCTCAACCATGAGTATCGTACCACAGTCCCGCCTATCGACCTTATAGTTGCAGTATGTGGTAAATCATTCAACTCCTATAATTCTCGCGAGTGACAGGAAATCACTCGACTTTTACCAAACCTATTAGCAGAGCATCTACTCGAACTCCTAGTTCTAGTATTCATTATATAGGTGCCTAGGATCATGCAGCTAGGGTTCCAATCAACTCCTATGATCTTAAATGCACAGGTAAAAAGGAACAGTAGTTGCATAAATTGAAACACTGGGATCATGCACCAGGGCTTGCCTTCTTGGGCAAAACTAGTCGGTGGTTCTTCCGAACTTTGGTTTGGATCTTCAGCAACTTCAGTTAGATTAACTTGAGCTTTGCGCTGCTCACTCTTGGACTTGGGCACCAACTCGTATGCTCTGTCGGCGAGAGTAGTCGATTCTATATGAATGCACATGTATGAGTGGTTTTAAAGGCACAAGATAATTAACTATTTCACTATAAAGTAGTCATTCGACAAAACTCAAGTTAAGCACTTTATTTTCCTTTCCTTGGGCAGTCATTTATCGAGTACATATCTAGATTAACTAACTTCATTAAGTAAGTGAGGGGTTTTGTCATTTCGTAAACGACCATTTTCAACAGTAAGCATGAGTTAACCAAAACTACTCGTAGAGGTAGTTTCTGGGATTGAGATTTTTATGCTGTGTATGTTACCTAAGTGCAAAATCACTGTAAAATTTTTAGCCATTTTCATGCAGCAGGTTAATTATGAAAAATACATTAAATAGCTACTGCTAGGATCAAGATCTATTTGTGCAGAACAAACCATACAAGAACTGGTGCTCAACTTTTTACTGAACAAACTTACTTATATCAGTATGCTACTATAAATTTTGTAGATTTTTCCTATGCAAGGATCAAAGGCTAAAATTCTAGTTTAACTGGATCTAGCATATAACAAAAGTACTCGAAACATCTAGTTTTGATTGGATTTAGTGCATGAATTTTTTATGAAAGACTATACTCTTAGTACAGAAGCTACCATCCAAATCTCATGAGCGGTTCTTTCCTGAAACTCTTGGAACAATCAAAAGACATTTAAACTTGATTTAAATCTACAGCTAAAATTATGTGGAAAACAGTCCAAGATCCTTTTACAAAGTTGTAGATCTTAACTTAAGAAGTCCAGAACATTTTAGTTTGTATTTTTAGAATTTTTCTATGAATTGTTTTGTTTGGTCATTTGCCTTGAAAATGTTCCCATCATTGTCCTAGAGGGTTATAGCGCCATGATCGAAAGCATCAATTACTAAGTAAGGCCCTTCCCACTTACTTCTAAGCTTACCATGACCAAACAAATGATTGCTAGAGTTAAAGAGTAGTACCTTATCTCCCATTTTGAAGTGTTTGATCTTGATCTGCTTCTCGTGCCATCGCTTCGTTGGCTCCTTGTAGAGCTTGGAGCTGTGGTAGGCCTTCTTCCTCCATTCATCCAACTCAGCCAATTGGATTTGTCTTTTCACTCTGGCTGATTGGAGATCCATATTCCACCTCTTGATCGCCTAGTGGGATTTAAACTCAAGTTCAACCGGTAGATGACAAGTATTGCTATAAACCAGCTGGTACGGTGTCATTCCTATTGGCATCTTGAAAGTTGTTCAATAAGCCTAGAGTGCCTCGGGTAACTTGCTCTTCCATCCCTTCCCCATGGCATTCACTGTTTTCTGCAGAATATTCTTGATTTTCTTGTTTGATGTTTCTGCTTGGCCACTCGTCTGTAAATGGTATGGAGTTGCAATCCGATGGTCTACTCCCAACTTGCTGAGACACTTCCTGAATGTTCTATCCATGAAGTGTGAGCCTCCATCACTGATCATGACTCTGGGAACTCCGAAGCAAGGAAATATGATTTCCTGGAACATTTTCTTTGAGTTCTTTGAGTCGGCTGCAACATAGGGAAGTGATTCAACCCATTTGGACACGTAGTCCATTGCCACCAAGATATACTCACACTGCTCTGAAATAGGGAAAGGACCCATGAAGTCTATCCCCCATACGTCGAAGATTTGCACTTGAAGGTTGCTCTTTAGTGGCATAGCATCTCGGGAATTGATGTTCCCGTGTTTCTGACATCTTGGGGCATCGCCGCACAAACTCCTTGGCATCTCCATACATGTTTGGCTAGGAGAATCCACTCTGCCAAACCTTAGCATGGGTCCGGAATGCACCGTAGTGCCCTCCATATTGCGAGGAGTGACAACACTCTAGAATCTTGCGGGTCTCACATAGCGGGGTGCAACGGCGGAGTAAACCATCAGCATAGACTTTGAATAGATAGGGGTCATCCCAAAGGTGATATCTACTGAGGTGGATCAACTTCTTCTTGTCTCTCCTGGAGGTATATATCCGGTCATCCTGAAATTCACTAAGTTTGCATACCATGGACTGGATGTAGTGACCTTCAGGAGAGTACATCTCTCTAGTAACCATCAATTGGTAGGTTCGATCCTTTAACTTGCATTCTTGAGAGATGATCAGCCACACAGTTATCTGCTCCTTTCTTATCTCTGATTTCCAGATCAAATTCTTGTAGGAGTACAATCCAACAGATGAGTCGTGGCTTGGCATCTTGGTCAATAGGTACTTTAGCGCAGCATGATCCGTGTATACTATCACCTTAGCACTAACCAGGTAGGATCTGAACTTGTCAATGGCGAATACCGCTGCTAGAAGTTGCTTCTCCGTTGTCGCGTAGTTCAACTGGGGCCCTGTCAATGTCTTACTGGCATATGATATGGCATAATGCTGCTTATCTCTGCATTGACCCAGCACTTCGCCGATGGCGTAGTCACTTGCATCGCACATGATCTCGAATGGAAGATTCCAATCCGGTGGCTGTATGATGGGTGCAGACACAAGTGCCTTCTTGAGGGTGTAGAAGGCTATGAGGCAATCTTCATCGAAGTTGAATGGGGTTTCTTTGGCAAGAAGACTTGTCAAAGGCCTGGCTATGTGGGAGAAATCCTTGATGAATCTCCTATAAAAGCCAGCATGCCCCAGAAAACTTTGAACCCCCTTAACATTTGTCGGGGGTGGCAACTGTTCAATCACCTTGATCTTTGCCCGATCCACTTCTATCCTTTTTCTGACACTTTATGTCCAAGGACAATCCCTTCTCTGACCATGAAGTGGCACTTCTCCCATTTTAGGACTAAGTGCGTTTCTTGGCATCTCTTGAGAACTTTGTCTAAATTCTCAAGGCACTCTTCAAAGCTCTTGCCATAGACTGAGAAGTCATCCATGAATACTTCCATGATATTCTTGATCAGGTCGGAGAAGATCGCCATCATACACCTTTGAAATGATGTAGGTGCATTGCAGAGACCAAACGACATTCCCCGTAGGCGAACGTGTCATAAGGACAAGTGAAGGTAGTCTTACTCTAATCATCCGGATGAACAGGGATTTGATGATAAACAGAGTATCCGTCAAGGTAGCAGAACAATGAGTGCTTTGCCAACCGTTCAAGTATCTCATCGATGAAGGGGAGAGGAAAGTGATCTTTCCAGGTAGCCTTGTTGAGCATCTGGTAATCAATACACATCCGCCATCCAGTAACTATTCTCTAAGGTATGAGCTCATTTCTCTCATTCTAGACTACTGTCATGCCTCCCTTCTTCGGAACTACTTGAACTGGGCTGACCCACTCACTGTCTTGCATGGGGTAGATGATGCCCGTGTGTAGTAGCTTCAAGACCTCTTTCTTTACTACCTCCCTAATCGCATCATTACGCCGTCGCTGATGCTCTCTTGACGGCTTAGGGTCCGGTTCCATTGGAATGCGATGGGTGCATAAGTTGGGGCTGATCCCCTTCAAGTCTTGCAGAGAATACCCAATGACGGATCGGTACTTCTCCAGGACTGCAATGAGCCGCCGAGTTTCACTCTCTGTCAGTTTATCACTGATGACAACAGGCGTACTTCTGTTGTTGTGGAGGAATGCATACTTCAAACCAGGAGGCAGCGGCTTCAACTCCGGAAGAGGAGGTTGTAGTTTCTCTTGTTCCTTAAGCTTACTCCTGCCGTCCGTATCTGTTTCCTGGGTGAAGTGAATGGCATCTTCTTCAATATTGGGCTGAGTTGACCCTTTTTGAACAATGTTCATTGCTTCTTCCACTAGGTCTTGCTCCGGTCTAGCTTCTGCAATGGTGTTGCACGAACGTACCAAGCTGACCGGGATCTTCTCTTTGTCAACTTTAACCTCGAGGATTTCTCGGTCTCTGTTGGGGTTGACAAGTGGCTCTATTGGTTGTCTGATCAAGACGAATTCTTCATTTTCAGGGATATCAAAGATGTGAAAGTCCAAGAATACTTTGTTACGTCCTATATTCAAGGACGTAACGCGGAGGATTCCTCGACTTTTCACTATCTGGTCGTCGATCCACTTTAGGAGCTTACGAGAGAAAGTCAGGGGTTCTTCTGGTGCAATGTGATTTGCCAATGTTTTGGACATCACATTCACCCTGACCTTCGGGTCATAAAATACTTCTTGCGGTTCAGCATCCCCAATAGTGCAGAGGAGTATTCTGAAATCGCGGTAGATCTGTATGATGCTACTACTGGATGCCGCTTCCTCTGTCCATTCCTTGCTCATAATCGCAGTAAGACCCTCAATGCGATGTGGCTTCTGGAAAGAACGCCTCAGATTTTAAGCATACGCACCTGTGCTTCTTCGATGTGGTTGAAACATTGCCGAGTTCCATATACTCTACTTCTGTGAAGAGATCAGGGATGAACATTGGCATATCTTCTATGAGTGGCTCATGATCTGAGGTCCTTTATGGTTCGATGATTTCCTCTATGTGTGGTGGAGGTGGAGAGGGTGCAGCTGATAGGGTGTGAACTTGCTGCTTCTCTTCGGGCTGATCAGTTGGCTCCGGTGGATCCTCAAAGACTCTCGTATACTGAGTGCTGTCAAGAACCTTCTCCAGTATGATCCTTACTTCAGCAACTATCTTGTACAAGATGGATCCCTCAGCGGCGACACTCAAAAAATGCGCGCTCTCTGGATTGAGACCACCAACAAAGTGCTGCATTAGCATCTCTTCCGGAATACCATGAGGTGGCCCGGAATCTGCCATCAGCATGAATCTTGCCCACGCTGCTCCAAATGATTCTTTGCCTTATGTGAATGTAAGAAGTTGAATACGAAGCAGGATCACTTTATTTATCAACAGGAAAGAAAAATAAGCAGAACTCATCCTTCTGTTTGATCCAATCTCCTCCAACTCTCCCTGCCTTCCGGTTGTACCAAACTTTCGCTTCCCCCGTTAGAGAGAACGGGAAAAGCTTCCACCGTAGGGTATTTTGATGCATACCGAGTATGGTCAATAATGAGCAGTTTTCCTCAAATTCCTGCAGGTGAGCATAGGGACTTTCATCCTTTGAACAAGAAAAAGAATGCACGCGAACCATGGCTATGAGACTGGGATGGATCTCATAACCATCAGATAGTATGGGGTGGCAAGATGGAGGTGGTTCCAAATACTCGCGAGATGGAACCGCCGGATAACTAGGAGAAAACTCCATGTGGATGTGTGGAATGGTGAGGAAAATGTACAGCTAAAAAGCTCTAAAACTAGTATTGCTACTGTCGGGGGCAAATATCACAGATCCCCAAAGAACATTCTTTAGGAAGCTGATCATGGATAAGCTCCCTCAAAATACACGGCTTGGGCCAGATGGGCCGTCAAATGGCTGCAGAACGGCCCACTAGGAGAAAGGGCAACAACAGCCCAATGCATTGCATTGGAGAAGGACACGGCCACCTTGCCCGACCACAAGGGTAAGGGATTGGGCGCGTCCACCTCGCCCGACCCCAATGATGAGGGGTCGGGCGCGTCCGCCTCGCCCAACCCTAAGGGTGAGGGGTCGAGCACGACCGCCCCAAAGGCGTGGGGCCCCCAGGGACCTCACGAAGTGACGAGCCACGCCGGAGGACGAGCCTCTGGAGTAAAGGTAGGTAAGGATGTGTAGTGACATGACCTCCAGAAAGGACAGGCTACTATGGCAAGCCCCGGCCGTCCACCGCACCGGGGATCAAGCTGTAAAATGCGCCGGGGGGCCCGCCACCCGTCTCGGCAGGGCGCACATTGCCCGTCCTGCGGACTGGCAGACCCGTGTTGCCCGTTCCGTTGTGACGCATGCCGCACGTCGCACCAGGGCGCGGCATGGGAGCGCCTCCGTCATCATCTACAGGGCTAGCAGGGCCCATGCAAAGAAGAGGAGAGACGGCACGATCCCGGGGAACTCTCTCTCTCTCTCTCTCTCTCTCTCTCTCTCTCTCTGTATCCACTCCCTTCCCTTTGACTTATGAAAGGGGAAGGGAGACCCCCCGCCAAGGGGACAGAACGTTTAGATTCACATCCTCACACGCACACTCCATCAGAGACTTGGGAGCCCCTTCCCTCTCTCGCCCGTTTGTAACCCCTACTGCAAACCTAGTGCCAGAGCACAAGTGGCTCGACCTAGACGTAGGGACATTCTGCCTGAACCAATATAAACCCTCGTGTCTTTCTTGCTCAACATCCGGTCCAGACGCGCAATCACGAAATTTACTAGTCGGCGGTTCAAAACACCGATAGTTGGCACGCCAGGTAGGGGTGTTTGCGCGTCTCGTCGAGCTCTCCAGGCTGCGGATGGCCAACCATGCCGGAGGATGGGCCTCGGGCGCGCTCAATGCTTGAAAACATGCAAATGAATTCTCTCAAGGGTCACAATATTGACAAAGCTCAATGCAAAGACAAGCAGCATATGTGTATAAGCTTTCCAAGATGTCTCATATATTGCTTTGGTAGGAATTTGGCATATCAAAAAGGAGCTTTGCAAAGGGTTTTCCAAATTTTCAAAAGTTCCCAAACACTTAAACAGTAAGAACGAAGATCATATCATTCAAACCATATCTCTAACATCAACTACTTAGACAAGCATGCTTTCTTAAATATTTTTGTTCACAAGCATCAAGATGATAAGCATGGAATAAAACATATGCAAGCCAACCATAGTAGACATGTAGAGCAGATGGAGCATGCTGATTCATCTTATTTTTGAGTTAGATTTTAGTGAGTCAGATTTGAAATTCATTCAAACTCATGAATCAAGGAGAGTAGAGAGGTAGAGGGTGCACATACCATCGCTCTTGAAGAAGATGGGGATCGAGGTGGACCAGTGGTGATTCAACCAAACCACGGGGGTGGCCGACTCACTCTGGTGCCCGCGCCTTGTCCCTTGTCATGTTGGCGCAGTTGGTGTTGTGCGATACCTTTATGGGAGATCTCGAGTGTGTATGGCGATGATGAACTTGAGAGATTTCTCCCACACTTGTGCTTGTACCTGGTGCTTTATTCAAACAAAAGATGGAAATAAAAGGGACACTACTGGTTCAAGAACTAACACCATCTCCAAACCAAGATAAGATTTGGCACAAAGGGAACTTACTTGGGATACTTACATACCTCCCCCACACTTGGAGTTTGCATTGCTAAGCAACACAACTCAAGTGTGTGGAGTTCGAGCTTACCAAGAATTACCATGGTGTTGTAGTTGGTGTAGCTCTCATGTCCTTAGGCGTCACCTGTCGTTCGTTCTTTTTAGTCTCCACCTAAAATAGTTAGTGACCAAAAATACCCGAAGGAGAGTTTATCCTAACAACATGATCATGCTTTTATTCGAAAGTGAAATGATAATCTGGGCTATCTCCCGGTAGTTCTTTGTTTAGGGTCACAAGCTTGACCATGGGAACTTCCTCTTGCAGCTATCATTGGCGATGTCGTTCCACACTCACCACCAATTGTTGATGTGTCATAAAGCTTTAGCTGCAAGGTTTACAAGCATCCACAAAATTTGCAATGATTGTGATAAACATATGCATCTACATCTAGCCTTCTAAAGGTCTTGCAAGAGAGGACCTTAAGGTGGTTGCAGTCCTTGTGCGCGCTCGAGGCACAAAGCATGCCTGACTCTAGAGAGGCATTGAACGGGCATGGTTCTTGTGGTGTTTCAAGAATGAAGCTACCATGCTCATCTATGGAATCCTTTCCTTCGGATTACAAAGTCGGCACCTCGCAAAATTCCATGGCCCATGGATTCTCCATCTTTAGAGATTCATCGTGATAGATATTGGTTGGATCTCGACCGTGGTCGAGAACAACGTCCTTCAGGCCAGCGGGAAGAAGCTCACACTCGATTGAGGGTGATGATGATCGTTCATCTTGACAAAGGTAAAGGATCTCTTCTGAGTCGTACTCTTCAAGAGTGGCAGATTCTGTAACCTCAAAGAGAACTTGCTCGGATGATACGAATGGAGATACATGCATCATCTTCTCGAGCGAGTTTTTCTTGGGAAGAGGCTTTGCCATAGGATTTTCTAAACAAGAGGTAGTGGTGGCAGAAGCGGTTTCCCTAAGCATTTCATCTTGGCTCCCTTGAGATGCATCGAGAAGTTTTTCAAGCAGGTAGCGTAGGAGGAGATCAAAATTGAGGATATCAAAGACGTGGAAGTCTAAGGTGACCTCAATTTTGTCTATTGTGAGCGGCACGGCACTTGTGATCCCCCGACATTCAATGTAGTTTCCAAAGGGACAACTTTTGAGGAGCTTGTCGGATGGTCTTAGCGGAATATTGCCTAAAAGAGTGTACGCTATGTGCCATGGCATGATATTGACCTCCATGATGGGGTTAAGATAGGCTTCTAAGGTAATTTCCCTTATAGAGCAAGGAATGATCATAGAGGGTGAACTGATCCAAATCCCTTTGGATAAGCATTTCACTCCATCCGACCATTCTTCCTTTATGGCCTCCTTGAGAATTGCTTCGTTGGGAGGATCAGGAGGTAAAGGAGGTACCGTAGGCCTTAGGGAAGGTTCTGTCAAGGAATTTCTATATTGATCGGTGTGGACAGATGAAGGTTCCTCCCCCAACTGGGCATCAAAGAAATTCGAGGTGTTTCTATGGTTTCTAGATGGATCATCCTCGAATTGAGAAGGAAACTTCCGAGGTCAAATTTCTTCTCCCTCAAATGTTCCTAGATCGGGTGAGGGTTCTATGGCTCAATGTAAGGATGTGGATGGTGAAGGATCAGATTTGGCCGCTAGAAGATCCTCATGGCTCAACTCACACTCTTCTCAGAGAGGTTTAGACTCGACCACGAAGGAGGTGTTCTTGGAGATATGATCTAAGATTTTACTACCTTCAGCCGGAATCTTATGGAGAGATACCCCTCTGGTGATGAAGTCAAGACAATTGGCGGAATCCTTATCGAGACTCTTATAAAATGTGTGAAGCAACAAAGGATTGAGTGTTGATAGGACAGGGTTGGATTTCACTAAGAGCGAAAATCTAGCCCAAGCTGCGCCTATAGATTCCTTCTCATTCTACTTAAAGAAAGCGATAGAGAATCTCTTTCTAAGGTTGTCCCAACTTCCATTCACGACGCCTGCAGCAAAACTGTACCATCACTCAGCCTTCCCTTTAAGAGAGAAGGGGAACAACTTCCACTAGAGGACATCTTGTGTCATGCGCAAAAGCAGAGCGCAAACATAGCTACATGAACTTATGCAGATGGTGGTCTGGGTTTTCGCTTCTTAACCCAGAGAAGGAAAGCTCCCGAACCAAAGCGATAAGGTTGGGACAGAGTTCATAGCCAGATGTAGAAGACGATGGCGGCTCATAAAACTCGCCCCTTGGGGTATAGAGGCTGTGAAAGGATGGCTTCTCCATGGGTAGTGGGGGTAAAGGTGCAAGGAAAGAAAAGCAAAAGATACAAGGATGACAAGGTATGAAGAAAGATACAGAAATCGTTCCCCGGCAACGACGCCAGAAAGCTTGTTGGGTATTTTAGCTATGCGCAAATAAATCCGCAAGCGCACGGATACCATTGTAGCTTTCACCTTAGAGTATTCCAAGGGTTATCGAATCTGAGGGAACGTGTGTGCACCAACTTCTATTCTAGTCGGTCCAAGTACACACCAAGATAGATGGCAAGGGTAGAGAGGATTCCTAAGATAGTACTATAGGTGAGTTAAAAGGTCGATCTCTCGGGCAAAATACTCACTTTGGGCACCGGCTTACTCCTAGTCTGCCAGCCGACTCTGGCTAGCTCTACACCATATCCGAACGTGGAGGATTACAACGGACCAATAGGGTTGTCACCACCTATGGCCTACCTCTAGCAATCCGTGGGATATAGGGCAAATGAAGGATAACTCTCGGCTTAGACACCACATCTACGCTACTGATTACTACTGCAGTCTAACTACATCTGAGCTCTCGTAGCAAACTATAGCACTCGGTATAAATACGGAGCGACTAACCCGCGAGTAAGAGAACTGATCTCACTCAGATATAAGCACTACTAGTGTATACTATATCAAGGTTTATTGCCATACACAAGACCATACAAGCCTATACTATGATAAAGAGAATCATGTATAACACTATAGGAAAGAATCACGAATACAAACTCACTTAACTCCGAAGGAAGCCAGCATCCATGGAGGTACAAGCTGGGAAGAGAGTGCCGACACCCCGGCATGCCTCCCTCACTCTCTCCCTATTCTAAGCACTACCAAGGCAGCACTAAGCCTCCAAGGAGCCTTGAGCTGAAATGCGAGAGTGTAAGCACAAGAGAGGAGTGTGTGAAGTGTGTCTCATTTAGGAGCCCCTCACCTAGTATTTATAGGCTTTGTAAGGCGGTGCTCGGCCAGCTTTAGCATGGGACTCATGCAAAACCAACTTTAGGCAAATGGTGCTTAAGTCAGTTCAGCCGAACCAATGCGATCCACCACTAACTCCTTTTCCACCGTTCTTTGGCTGGGTGACTGCTAGGTAGGTCCTTATGATGGTTGTCCAGAGCTTGCGCTGAATTAAGGCGGTTTGGTCATTTTATGGACCTATGGATCCTTATGCTTGCGCCTGATTCGTCGAAAGGGTGTTGTTACCTTGGATTGAGAGTGTGTTTCCTTCTTTAATTGACCTACGTACAAATATTTACAAACAATTGTGGAATTTGTTAGTAATAACCTCTATCACTAATATTGATGCTTATCTTTTGTGTTTGTGCAGGAGTTGACGGCCAAAATTTGCGCTTACAAGCCGCCAACAACACCCTCCTCTCCCTCACCGACGGTGACCAGCCATGGCAGCCCACACGCCGGCGAGGCACTGGCCACGGTGTTGTGCTGAACAATGGCAAGGCCAACCTCGCCAACCACCCTACGAGTATCACCGTTTCCTAGGAACAATCCTATACCATCGCACGTTGCCAAGCCCCACCGGAGAGAGGCTCCCCACGGCGGTGACCATGGCGCGGTTGCGCACGCGGCGGCAAGGAGGTGTTCTAGCCTCTCCAGACACGCCCCTGGCCAATCAACGGTGGCACGAGCACCACACACACACAATCTCGATCACGACTCAACTCGCTTAGAAAATGGTCCTAGCACTACGCTCACCGGTGACCCGAGGCGGCGGTGCTTGGAACCAAGAAGAACAGCCGAATTCTGGCTAGCTTAACGCTGCAATGGCTTGGAAAGGTGGAGGAATGGATCACTGGAACTCTTGTGTTGTTCTGGGTGTGAGGAATCCTAAGAGGGCTTGACGACGACGGCAGCTCAGCAATGGCTCAAAAATGGCCGGTGGAAGGGAAATGGCGGGAGGAGGATGGATGTATGTGCTGGGGGAGGGGGGGTTATCCAGTTTCTTGCGGCCTTTGCGGTCTCCATGTCCTGCCTGCTTGCTCTGCAATGGCTGCAGGGCTCGCCGGCGCGTGGCACGCTTGAATTTTGCTGCGCAATCATCGGCGGTGAGACGGCGGCGATGAGCTCGGTTCGAGTTTATCTGTTCTGCCAAGCTCTGCCTTCTTTCTCTCTGAACCTGAGTTTTGATCCTTATTTTTCTCAAACATTTACATGTAAACTTTGAAATTTTTCAAAAGCCAAGTTATAGAGGATACTTCCCTTTACATTTTTTATGTTGAACACGTTTTCTGATTAGGTCACTAATGTGTTTGAAAGTGGCTCTGAACATCAAGGTTTCACCTATTTTCAGCCTAAATTCAGAGTTTCAGTCTTTCATTCAAACTGACCTTTTTGAATCTAGATATCTCTAGATTTTATTACTGAACTTCAAAATTGACTAAAAGAAATTATAGCCCTGATAATCCTCTACAATTTTTGTTTTAGGCACACCTTCTAATTTTGCATCTACCCATCTAAAAATTGACACCGAACATTGAGGTTTTTGCTGAATTCAGTTGAAATTCAATGTTTTTCAGTTGAGTTGCCCAATCCGGCTAACATTGGATCCAAATATCTCCAAAAATTACTACTGAACTGGAAAATCTCTAAACAGAAAAGTTGTAGCCCTAAGTGTTGTATATAACTTTTCTTTCAAGCACCTCTTCAAATTCTGCCTCTAACTTATTTAAAAATAACTCCGAATATGCTAGATTCAATCAAATCTCAGTTTTATAGCTTTTTTATTCTAACCCTCCGACTCTGAATTCAAATTTAAAAATCTTGCTGAAAGTTTTCATGAAAACAAAAGGCACATGATGTAGTTCCAACATCCAGCTTTTCAATGACATACTCCCTCCGTCCCACAAAAACTGTTCATTTAGAAAATTTTAGACATATTACTAGTAGTCGAAAATGACCATGTTACCCCTAATTAACTATAGCAGTTGTGATTGAAGACCGCGCTATTTATTTGGTTCCCTAGATCCTCAATAAATGCAAATGTATTGGAACCTGAAAAGTAATATCTACTTAAGCATTTGATTGGTTTCATAACCTTCTCTATGCAATTATTTCTTGGTATTTGATATTGCTTTAATTAGATGGGCTTTACTACAATCTAAAATAACACTCTTTGTGGATAAAATTTGAAGGCGTAACGAACGATCTTTGTGGGACGGAGGGAGTACGTACTTGTCAAGTCTTGAGCTAAAACTGTGTTTCTTTCAGACTTTGAAGTCCTTCAAATATGTCCAGGACATTCTCCAATTGATCCAACCTTGGTTCCATTCCAAAGTACATACTTTGCTCTATCTCTTCCATGTTGACCAAAAGTTGACTTGGTCAACAAAATTTCATACCAACAACTGTTGATCATGGCTAGTCATCCAGCTCCCATCATTTCATGTGGCCCTTTGAATTCAAACTCTCTCTCTCTTTGTATTTGAATTTCAAACTGCAGATTTGAATTTCTGTAGTCTAAATCTGTTGTTTGACACTCTTCAGAGAATTGACGTTCACACCTTTTGAACTTTTCAAATTTGGATTAAATTTGACCAAATTTGTCTTTCTTCTTTTCCTCTTCTTCTCTTCCTTTCTTCTTTCCATAGTTCACCTTAGTCCATTACTAAGGTGGGTTGTCACACAACCTTAAACCTCGGCTGCATGTTCTGAGCTGAGTCGGCTGTGGATCTTGCCGGCGACGAGATCTGCAGCCACCAGACCTGCCTAGCTAGCTTCCCCACTCGCTTGTGCACCTCCTGGTACCCTTGGTTTCTCAGCTCTTCAGGTCTCGCAGACGATGAACACCGGCCATGGCGGTTGGTCGGAGCTCAGGCTACAACGGCGGCCCCCCAGGTGCCGAACTACGACAAACATTCGCTTCACTTTTCTATGCTCGTAGATGTGACACCCCATGAATTTGAAAATGGATTAAGCCCAAATGACCATGGTAAAGGTTTAAGCATTATTAGGTCAAAAGATGTACATGTGATGATAAGGTCAAAAGCGAACGGGTCTCTAGCTGAATTGGTTAGGTGGCTCTAGTAGCACTCCTCAGGTCATTGGTTCGATTCCCAGTGGGAGCAAATTTTGGGCTGGGGTTACAAAAAAATCCCCTCATCTGTCCCACACCAAAGCATGAGGTCTAAGGCCTGGCCTTTGCCGTTGGTCGTCTCACACGGGCTACGGTTCCGCTGTGTAAGAGTGGAGCAGGGGTTCAGAGGTTTTCTCGACCTGTATGAGAAGATCTTCTTAGCAAAATACCCAGGGCTGTCTTATCCCCCATAGGTCAAGGTATTTTTTATGATAAGGTCAAAATTTGATCAAATTTGAGCAAAATTCATCAAAAATGGTAATTTAATGAGTTTAAAGTGGCAAGTGTATAAAAGAGATTTGGATCAGTGGTAGAGGTCATAAGAAAGGTTAGAGTGAAACAAATTGAAATCTTTAAAGAGTGAAACAAATTCAAATCCTATTCAAAATATTTGAATTTGGATCAATTTGAAATGGTTTGGGTGGTGGTTGATTAGCCATCTTTGGGAGCTTCAAATTTGAATTCTACTTAAATAGTGGCTGGAATAAAAGTTGTAGTATAAACCTTGTACTACAACATGGTAGAAAGTTTGGACCGAAACTTGGAGTATTTGAATTGGAATCCAAATGACAAAAGAGGTAAGACTGCTGATTTTGAAAGAGGACTAATAACAGTGATGAGGGCTGATATTTGGCTGGAGTTAAAGCAAACTTTTGTTAATAAAGTTTGAAAAACAAATATATCAGAGTGTAAAGGGAAGTGTTGACGCAAAAAAATCAACGAACGATCTTCCGCGTGACCCCACACGAGGACCTATGTCACACCCGGTTTTGGAAAGGAACCGAATGCATCTCATATGTGCGCCAGGATCAAGTTCCACACATATGATAGACGATACAAGTGTATACCCGAAATAATGTTATAACGAAAGAGAGTATTATAGTACTTTATTACATGACCGAAAGTCTTGATCTTAAGCGAATAAATAAACGTTAATAACTAGCAGCGGACTTCAACTTCACAGGCAGATGACTGGGAGACATACGCCAAGAGCTCCTCAAAATCTTCACGGAACTCTGATCAATTATCTTGTTCTGAGCAGCATTGGTTTAATAAAGCAAGCGTGAGTACACTTATGGTTGGTACTCAGCAAGTGGAGTAACTTATATGACATGCAAGGCCAAAATCAAGGAAAATCTGATATGGTGTGACTGCGATAAGCATTTTTAGTTATCCAAGTTTTATTTAGCAAGCATTAACTATGTGTAAGTATATACCAGCCCTTAAATAAATAACAGAGATAAATAACATCAAAATAAATACAAAACATCAATTTAGATCATCTTTAAATTCAATTATCATGTGAGGGTTCAAGCCGCTCTTAACCGTGAGGACGGCCGATATATCAGTTTTCACTCTGCAGAGGTTGTACACTTTACCCACAACTCGTGTTTCCCTTGATGACCGGGTTTGGAAGGCCCTTAAACACTTCCGAGGTGAGTGGCAGGGATTCACTACGAGGCCTTTACAAAGATTCCCTAACTTGCAATGATCCGCTAAGGTTTCAGGCCGCAGTGGTCATAACCCTCCCTAATGAGGCAGTACCTTAGCCAAGGACCATAAACAAAGCCTCCAAGAGGACCGGGCTATACCCCGTCAATGCACTCCCCTCTTGCCATTTCGGTAAGACCATTACAAGCTAAAGTTTCTAATTAATTAGCCAAGACCAGAGTCATGTTGTATTGTGGTTGCACTGTTTTCCTGGGTGGTTCTCCATGCTCCAATTAATGCAATGATCTTAAGGTTAATACCGTAAAGGTATTCCAGAACATGAAGTAAAACAAGCGTAGCATAATTTCCAGGTTATCAAACCAAAGTCTAAGTAAAAGCAACTAGTGTAGCTACAACATAAAGTAAACAACCCAAGTTTAATCAAGGAATTTCAAAAGAAACTAGGCATATCCTTAATTTGGGATCCATCATGTTATAGACACATGCATCCGTATAAAGTAAATGTGTGTATTTAGAAGTTATTAGGACCGAAATATGATCAAGGACCACATGCCTTCTTCAAAGTACTGCTGCTGCTCAGGGGCATCTTCAAATCCTTGCTCTTGCGGACCCTCGAACTGCGCACCGTCTATCCCAACACACAAGTACATACAAACAAACAAGTACAATAAATACGAAACAATACACCAAACAACATAAACAGAGCAAAACAACATTATAAATCTACTATACATGTCGCAAGGATCGCATGAGCGCGAGAATCGCTGAAAACGGAGTTAAAACGGAGAAGTTATGGCTAAAATATGATTCCAGGGGCTTATTTGTAGAAGATTTGAAACTAAAGTAGCTCTGGACAAAGAAACCGAGGGCTAAAACATAATTGAACCTTAAATCTAGGGTTTAGATTGAAAAACGGAGAGGCTAGGGATGGCGGGTTCTATTTTAGAAAAAGACAGGGGCTTAAACAGAAGAAAAAGGATCTACTCGTGAATACTTTTGAACTGTCGTGGACTACGGGTTGATTTCTATAAAACTCAGGGTTTCTTTTGCAAAAAGGCCTAGGGTTTGACCGGTACGCTGGTTTGACTCGGGTTAGATTAGATTTAACTCGTCGGATCGGGATCCGACAGCTGCGCGGGGCTGGGGCGGCACGGGCGGCGGCGCCGGCGCCGGCGGCGATGGCTCACGGCGGCGCGCGGCGGTGAACTCGCTTGGAAATCACGCAAACGCGATTCCGGCCACTATTTCGGCTCGGGTTTGACCTGGGAGAAAGAGAACGAGGAGGGGAACTCGTTTAGGGGCTTGGAATGGGGCGCCGGGATCGGGGAAGGCGGACAGCGGCGAGGTGCAGCACGGTGGCGACGGCGAGCAAACGCCACGGCGTGAAGGGGAGAGGAAGGGGGAAACTAGGACGGCGAGGATCCTCACCCCACGGCGGAACTCCGGCGGTGGCTTGCGGCAACGGAGGAGCGGCGAGGCAGCGACGGCGGCGGCGGCCTGCGCGGCTAGGGTTTTGCGATGCGACGGCAGCGGCTGCAGGTTGGGGAAATCAAGGGCGCGGGGCGGCGGTTTTATCGGGGCGGCCGAGGCGCCTTGACGTGCGGGTCTTGGGCACCGCACGGGCGGAGGCGGCGCCGTGCCGCGGCCGGACTTGAACCCGAGTCTGGCCCGAGCTCGGAGAAGGACCCGACGAGCGGGTCCCGCCTAGCAGAGAGGAAGAGCGGGAGAGGAGAGAGGCATCGGGTTGGGCTGGGGGAAGAGGAAGTGACGCGGTTGGGCCGCTGGGCCGCGCAGGGGAGGACGAAAGGAAAAGGCCGGCTGGGCTGGGCCTTGCGGGAGGAAATGAAGGGGAGGAAGGAAAGACTGGGCCGGCTAGGCTGCGGGAAAAAGAAGAGAGAGGAGAGAAGAAAAGAAGGGAATGGGCCGGGCCAAAAGAGAGAGGGGGGGAAAAGAAAACATCTAAATGCATTTGAATTTGAATTTGAAATTTAAATTCAAATGGAAGGCAAGCAATAAAACAATGCAATGCGGCATGAATGCACAAGACCTATATTTCCTTATATTCCTTTTTATAGTTAAGTAAATTATTATTAATTCATGGTAAATGCTCTAAAATCAAAAGAACTTGAATAAAAACCTTATGGACCCGGAAGATAATCTAGCAAAATTTATTTAGGTTCCTAATTTGAAAGTTAGGGTGTGACAACCTAGGAGATTTGCTTTACTCGGACGCAGGCTCCAAATAGCTTCGCGTAGGTGCTAGGCGTTCCAGTCAATTTGTCCTACAGTTGACAAAGAATAAGGCAACATCAAATACCAGAACGTATCGGCTCGTGTTCTGAATCGTTCCACAGAGAGTATCGGCCACGGCGTCCATACGAATCAAAAAGCAATCGGCTAGGATCAGCCGATTTCACAATGCAAGCAGTATTAATGTTACTAGTGCTTGCGAGCAACACTTAGATCTAGATCCAATCGGCTAGACTTAATCTAATAGATTAAAAAAGTAAAATCGCAGTAAAAGCCGATATGTAACTTGAATCTAAGCAAGATTAAACAAGTCAATCTAATAGAGGCTAGCAGATATCAATAACCGGTGAGTAAACAGATCGAGAACGAAGCGATGCGCCGTCAATCAAAGATCTAATTTGCTCGATAAACACGAAACTTACCAGCAAGCTGGAGATCGAAGCGATGCAGCCCAGTGAACCGGAAGAACTCGTTGAAGGAAAAGAGAAAAGCTATGAACTAGGGTTCGGCGAAGTCACCGACAAGTAAAAGAAAGGGTTTGTTGTATTGAGTGTGCGATTTTTTTATTACAAGCCTGTAGGCCAATATTTATAGCCTAAGCTAATAAACCCTAGTCGATTACGACACAATATTACTTGACTAAAATGAAAACAGACCTTCTATAACTAGCCAACTAGCACACGACTCGAACTCCACATGATAACTTGCTGACGTAAACCATCAGCGCCAACTCCGCTCCATCGGCTGCGACGCCACGTCGGCCAATTGGCCAACTCCGTTTCAACATTGTCCAGCTTCCATCAGCTACCTTCTTAACCCTAGCATCGGCCAGACACGTGTCAAAAAATGGTGGCAACACATGCCCCCCAATTTCGGAATAAAATATTTTGTTACGAAATTATCTCTAGTCATGATTGCCTTTCTGCCCCCATGCGTGCGCGCACAGTGTTCAAACCTTCAATCGTGCTCCGTGTGAGCGGCACTTCAAATGTCATCTTTGCACCTGACTCTTCCACTTCCAGACCAATCGCAACAGCGAGACTCTTCGAATTCCAAACAGTAATCTGTACCCCTTCTCATATCTATAAATAAGGTTCCTGGGTAAGGTGAAAATCACCAAACCGTATCAGCCGCCGCATCATCTTCCCCAACTCTTCCGAACCAATCTTAGATCGAGATCATGGCCAGCAACAAGTGACCAGCAGAGAGACCCTCCGGAGCCCAGCCACTCCGCGCTCGTCTTCGCCGCCAAGGGTAAGAAGATCTTCATCCCGTATACCTTCATGTTCATGCCGCTAATCTTTTCAATTGTTCAGGGCAATCTCAATGGCCGGTGAACCTTCCAGCGCTGCTCGTGGTGCACCGGCCACAGCCCCAGCAAGCTCCTCTACCAGCTCCATCGACTCCCACAACGGAGATGACGCCCGGCGCTTCCTTCGACGGCGGAATGAGGCTCGCGACCTCTAATCTGAGGCGACTCGCGAGGCCGAACACCTGGAGTCCTGCCTGGAAGCCACTCAAAGCAACTCTTTTAGCCGTGGAGGGTCCAACTTCAGCCGTTCACGCAATGCTAGCCGATGCCGACGCCAGAGTGGTAGGTATGATTCATTCGACCAGAATATCTTCTTCTTTGACAATCCTCATGTCTTGATCCTTTTTCCCCTCTTCTATTCGCAAGCTTTAGAAACCCAACTTCAGGCCCTTCACCAGGCGATGAACCATGCCACCACTACGGTGAATGCAGAGGCGCCCTGCTCGTCGATCGCCTACAGAACATCCCCAATCGTGCCAGAGAAATCGCTGGCCATGGAATCCGCCAGGGTGCTGCGACCGCTCTGGCCATAGTGCAGACTCAACTTGGGCATGAGCTCCGAAATCTGCAGCCCGTCTTCCCTGAGGGAGAAGACCGAGCAGACTTTGAAGAGCTCGTTGACGAGCTTGATGAAGCCACTCGGGCCATGAGCGCTGAAGTCGACGTCGAGGGCGTTGTTAATAGGGTCGATGAAAAAGTTGTATCTAAAAAGCAATGGATGTATAATCTTTTGCTCATGTTAATATACTCATTTTCCAGATCTCTTACGCAAAGATGTTCTGCACCTACTTTTTGCTCCCTTCTAATCGTATCGGTTATCAGAACGATTAACATTCTTCTATCCATGTCTTCCTGTAGCCGATACTCAAAGTGATGTTTGAAACAGACTGGATGGCATAATTTTTTGCCCTTAAGGTGACACGTATCATGTCGGCTATTTCTCAGTCGATGCCTTTTGGCTGATCATCGGCTTTCACGAATTAACTCCCAACCGATCTCTTTCGACCAATCAGCTCGTATTTTATGCATCTACCCATATGTTGGGATAATATCTCTTCAGATATTTGCCATTCAAAGCTTGGGGAAATCTTCACCCTTCAAGTGTTTCCAAAATGTAAGCGTTGCCAGGAACACACTGATTTATCCGATAAGGCCCTTCCCATGTTGGAGACCATTTGCCATACTCCTGATCTTTAGACCCTATCTGCAGAATCAATTTCCAGACCAAATCCCCTTGGGAAAATTCTTTAATTTTAACCTTCTTGCCGTACCATGTGGCCACTCTTGCCTTGTTTGCCTCAACGTTTACCAAAGCTCTTAGCTGATGACAAGCCAAGTCCTCTAACCCATCTTTCATCAGGCTTGTATACTCATCGGTTGTTAGCTAACTTCGCAGAGAGACAAGTCTCGAACCAGTTTTCAGTTCCCAAGGAAGAACAGCCTCATGCCCATAGACCAATTGGTAAGGAGACACCTTTGTAGCCCCGTGACATGCCATCCGATATGCCCATAATGCTTCGTTCAGAGTAGTATGCCATCGCCTCGGTTGCTCATCAATTTTCCTCTTAATCAATTTGATAATTACTTTATTAGATGCCTCTGCTTGCCCATTGGCATGAGCCAAATAGGGAGACGAATTCAACAATTTAATTCCCATACTGGCAGCAAACTCCTCGAATTCCCCTGAAGTGAACATAGTACCATCATTGGTTGTAATGGTCTAAGGAATACCAAACCGATAGATTATATGCTCCTTCACAAAATCAATCATATTTTTAGATGTCACAGTATTCAAGAGAATTGCTTCGACCCACTTGGTGAAATAATCAGTTCCACCAATATAAACTTATGATTTTTACTGGATAACAGATAAATCTGGCCGATCAGATCAATGCCCCATCCTCTAAAAGGCCACGGCTTTATGATAGGATTCATAGCCGATGCCGGAGCCCTCTGAATACTACCAAATCTTTGGCAATCCTAGCACCCTTTGTAGTATTCAAAACAATCCACCAGAATTGTTGGCTAAAAATACCCATTTCTTCTTATCATCCACTTCATCTTGTAAGCTGATTGATGTGCTCCACACACACCTTCATGTATTTCACCCATTAGATTCTTGGACTCCTCGGTACCGATGCACTTGAGAAAAACACCATCAATCGTCCAATAATATAGATCGTCTTCAAGCAAAACAAACTTAGTAGCTTTAAATTTTAACTGTCTGGAGACTTCTGCGAAGGGTTCTTCAAATAATCAATGATTTCTTTCCTCCAATCATCAGCCAATGGTTCCACAACCGTGATATCACATATCGGCTGATAACCAGAAGCATTCTGCGCTAGCTTATTAGTGTTGATGGCGCTTAAGTACCACATTTAGGCCGTCAATTCCTACATAAACACTGGAAAGACAAGCATCAACATTAGTGGTAGGGGTTATTACTAAGAAATTACACAAGTGTTGGTGAATATTTGTATGCAGGTCAATTAGAGGAGAAAACACACCTCAAGAGCAAGGAAACACACCCCTCTGTCCAAGGCAAAAGGCGTCAACCAATCAGAGCACACCGTTCAGCCTCACACGGATCAAAGGGCCCACCGGAGCAGGAAACCGACCCAAGACAGTGCCAAATCACCCACAAGGGACAAGAGGGCCCACCTGCCAGCCTCCTGCCCGAAGACAAAGTCGGTTGGCTGCCTGGCTAGGTCGGCCGAACCACTGGTTCGGCCGAACCAGCCTTGGCACCACCGACTTACTCCTTGCACGTAGCACCTCTCCATTGGTTTCCAATGTGGTTCAAGGGAGCCCCTGCAGATTTCCGGGCCGTAGCACCCTACTGTCACACCTATAAATATGAGGGGAGGGGGGGTAGAATTAAGACACACCACCAACACCATCCAAGAGAGCCTTGAGCCTCATACCAAAGGCAAAGCCTTGCCTAGCTTGTGTTTAGAGTAGAGAGAGAGTGAGGGGGTAGTTTGGAGGGGCGCCGGGCCTGTTGGCGCTCTTCTCCAACTTGTACCTCTGCGGATGCTGCTACATTCTTCAGAGTTAAGTAAGTGTACGTTATTCCTTCTTATAGTGTTATACTTGGTTGCATGAATAGCCTTATTCCTTTGCTATCATAGTATAGGCTTGAGTGCTCTCATGTATGTCTGTAGTATACGCTATTAGTTCTTGTAGTTGAGTGAGATCAGTTCTCTTACTTGCGGGTTCGTCGCTCCGTATTTATACAGAATGATGTAGTTTGTTGCGGGACGTTAGACGTTAGTTAGACTGTAGTAGTAATCAATAGTGTAGACGTGGTGTCTAGGCTAGGGGTTATCCTTTGTTTGCCTTATATCCCACGGATAGCTAGAGGTAGGCCATAGGTGGTGACAGCCTTATCGGTCCTTTGTAATCCTCCATTTTTGGATATAGCATAGAGCTGTTGGCCGGAGTCGCCTGGCAGATCGGGTGTAAGCCGGTGCCCGAAGAAAGTATTTTGCCCGAGAGATCGACCTTTAAGTCACCTATAGTGCTATCTTAGGAGTCCTCTCTACCCTCATCACCTATCTTTGTGTGTCATTGGACCGACTAGAATAGAAGTTAATGCACACATGTTCCCTTGGATTCGATAACCCTTGGAATACTCTGAGGTGAAAGCTACAACGGTATCTGTGCGCTTGCAGATTTATTTGCACATCGCTAAAATACCCAACAAGCATTCTGGCACCGTTGCCGGGGAACAGTTGTTGTATCTTTCTCCATACCTAGTCACCCTTGTATCTTTTGCTTTCCTTTCCTTCTACCTTTACCCCGCTACCCATGGAGAAGCCATCCTTTAAAAGCCTCTCTATCCTATGTGATTTATTCACTATCCTTTTTAATTTTCTTTCTGTTGTCTTTACCCCCGCTACCAAGGAGCAACCTTCTTTCCAAAGCCTCTCTGCTCCTAAGGGCAAGTTCTACGAGACACCACCATCCAAACACCAAATTCTTAAATCCAGCTATGAACTCCATCTTGAACTTATCGCTCTAGTTCGGGAGCTTTCCTTCTCTGGATTAAGTAGCGAAAACCCAGACCACCATCTGCACATCTGCATGAGTTCAAGCAGCTGTGTTCGCACTTTGCCTTTTCAAGCATGACACAAGATGTCCTTAGGTGGAAGTTGTTCCCCTTCTCTCTTAAGGGGAAGGCTGAGCAATGGTACACGTGTGCCACGGGCATCGTGAAAAGCAGCTGGGACAACCTCAGAAGGAGATTCTCTATCACCTTCTTTCAGCACAATGAGAAGGAATCTTTAGGCGCAGCTTGGGCTAGATTTTTGCTCTTAGTGAAATCTGACCCGGTCCTATCGATACTCAATCCTTTGGTGCTTCACAAGTTTTATAAGAGTCTCAATAAGGATTCCGCTGATTATCTCGACTTCATCACTGGAGGGGCACCTTTCCATAAGATTGCAGCTGAAGGTATGAAAATCCTAGACAATATCATCAAGTACACCACCTTCGCAGTCAAGCCAAAACCCCTTCGAGAAGAGCGTAAGTCGAGCCACAAGGATCTTCTGGCGGCCGAATCCGATCCTTCACCTTCCACATCCTCAGATTCAGCCATAGAACCCTCACCCAAACTAGGAACATCAGAGGGAGAAGAAATTTGATCCCCAAAGTTCCCTTCTCAATTTGAGGATGATCCATCTAGAAACCATACAAACACCTCGAATTTCTTTGATGCCCAATTAGAGGAGGAACCTTCTTCTGTCCACACCGATCAATCTAGAAATCCCTTGACAGAACCTTCCCTCAGGCCTACGGTACCACTTTCTCCTTCTAATCCTCCCAACGAAGCAATTTTCAAGGAGGCCATAGAGGAGGAATGGTCGGATGGAGTGAGAAGATTTTCCGAGGCAATTTGGATTAGTTCACCCTCTATGATCATTCCTTGCTCTATAAGGGGAAATACCATAGAAGCCCATCTTAACCCCATCATGGAGGTTAATGTTATCCTATGGCACTTAGTGTACACTCTTTTAGGCAATGTACGGCTAAGACCATCCAACAAGCTCCTCAGAAGTTGTCCGTCTGGACACATCCATGAATGTCGGGAGGTCGCAAGTGTCGTGCCACTCACAATAGACAGAATCGAGGTCAACCTAGACTTCCACATCTTCAATATCCTCGATTTTGATCTTCTCCTAGGCTCCCCGCTTGGAAAACTTCTCCATGCTTCTCAAGGAGCCTAATGAAAAGCTTAGGGAAACCGCTTCCGCCACTGCTACTTCTTTTTTAGAAAATCCTCTCGCGAAGCCTCTTTCCAAGAAAAACTCGCTCGAGAAGATGATGCATATATATCCATTTGTATCATCCGAGCCTATTCTCTTTGAGGTTGCAAAATCTGCCACTCTCGAAGAGTACGACTCGGAAGAAATCCTTCACCTTCATGAAGACGAATGATCATCATCACCCTCAATCGAGTTTGAGCCTCTTCCCTCTGGCCCAGATTACGTTGTTCTCGACCATGATAGAGATCCAACCATGATCTTTCACAATGAATCTCTTGAGATGGAGAATCCATGGGCCATGGAATTTGTGAGGCACCGATTCTGGAGTCCGAATGAAAGGATTCCAAAGATGAGCATGGGAGCTTCATTCTTGAAATACCACAAGAACAATGCTCATTCAATGCCTCTCCAGAGTCAGGCACGCTTTGTGCCCCGAGCATGCACGAGGACTGCAACCACCTTAAGGTCCTCTCTTGCAAAATCTTTAGAAGGTTGGTTGAAGATGCATTTTTTTATCATAAACATTGCAAATTTCGTGGATGCATTGTGGAACTAACATTGAAGCTAAGGCTTCAACAATTGGTGGTGAGAGGGGAACGACATTGCCAATGATAGCTGCAAGAGGTAGTTCCCATGGTCGAGCTTGTGACCATAAACAAAGCACTACCGGGAGATAGCCTGAATTATCATTTCCCTTTCAAATAAAAGCAAGTTCATGTCTTTAGGATAAACTCTCCTTCGGGTATTTTTGGTCGCCAACCATTTCAGATGGAGATTAAAAAGAACGACGGACAGGTGACTCCTAATAACATGAGAGCTACACCGACTACAACACCATGGTAATTCTTGGAGAGGGAACGATTATGAAGGAAAGCTTGAACTCCACACACTTGAGTTGTATTGCTTAGCAAAGCAAACTCTAAGTGTGGGGGAGGTATGTAAGTATCCCAAGTAAGTTTCTTTTATGCCAAATCTTATCTTGGTTTGGATATGGTGTTAGTTCTTGCATCTTGCCCCATTAAAATAAAAAACAACAAAAATATTTGAGTTCGAATAAAATAAGACTTCCTAGTTCCCGAACTAGCAAAGTCTCCCTTTTGTTTCCACCTTTTTGTTCTGAATACCCAGCACCAAGTATAAGCACAAGTGTGGGGGAAATATCTCAAGTTCATCATCGACATACACACTTGAGATCTCCCACAAAGGTATCACACAACATCGACTATGCCAGTATGACAAGGGACAAGGCGAGGGCACAAGAGTAAGTCAGCCACCCCCGTGGTTTAGACGAATCACCACTGGTTTGCCTTGATCCCTATCTTCTTCATAAGCAATGGTATGTGCACTCTACCTCTCTATTCCCTTGTTCATGAGTTTAAATGAATCTCATCTCTGACCATTAAAGAAATTAAACTCATAATTAAAATGAACCTTGGCTCAAAACATGATCTTAATGGTTGGCATACATGTGCTATATTCCTGGCTTGCTCCTGTTTGCTTGTGAACCTATATATTTAGGAAAGCATGCTACCTAGGTTGTTGATGTTTGAGATATGGCATGATAAAATGAACCTTGCTCTTTTCTATCCAAAGTACTTGGGAAATTTATCTTGAAAAAAAACAATGACCTAGCTAGCTCCTCAATGATATGCCTCTGTCCCACCAAAGCCATATGTTAATCTTATTGAAAAATCAATACACATATGCTGCTTGCTATCATGTTGAGCTTTGCCAAATTGTTGTGACTCTTGTGGAATACTCTTCATACTTCCATGATCAAGATCACGTACACTCCACTCCCACATACTAGACTTCTACACTAGAAGCTAGTAATATCCCATCCATCCATCCACCAAATAGAACTCCACAAGTGTTGCGACCTCTCTCTCTCCAAAAATATCCTTGCAAAAGAGACATGAGCTATGCCAAAAATAAATAAGAAATAAAGCCATGCTCAAAGCATACTGAAAAAAAAGACAAAAAAAGAAGGCCCATGTCCCAAAGGAAGAGAAAAGGGAGAGAGATGGAATCATACAAAAGGAGTCCATACACCTTTCCACCATATTCCATCCACACACTTGCACATCTTGATTAGATTGTATGACTTGTATTCTAATTGGATCCATTCTTTGGCTTTGCAACATATGTGATGCAGATATGCCTCATCTTCATCCCTACCTTGAGCTCCACATAAGCCTTATTAGAAGTAGGGTGAAGAAAGGCAAGTTAATGCCTTGGTGAGGATTATACACATTCATTGATTTGAGAGAATCATTTGAGGAGCTAGGTAAGGTTGTGCTTTTTAAAAAAATATATTGCCAAAAACCCAAGTTACTTAAACAGAAGGAGTGGAGGGGATTTGGAACAAGACCATTCCAACCATCAACCAACCAAGGTAACATGATAGACACTTCAAAAGTTCACAAGCTCAGGTATGGCTTTGAATATCTTACATGTCGATCCTTACCATAAGAAGTCATGCTCCACGTTAGTTCTTTCTCCTTCACTTGAGGACGAGCAAAGGCTAAGTGTGGGGGTGTTGCTGACGGTGCTTAAGTACCACATTTAGGCCGCCAATTCCTGCAAAAACATCAAAAAGACAAGCATCAACATTAGTGGTACGGGTTATTACTATGAGATTCCACAAGTGTTGGTCAATTAGAGGAGAAAACACACCTCAAGAGCAAGGAAACACACCCCTCAATCTAAGGAAAAAGGCGCATGCCGTTCAGCCTCACACGGATCAAAGGACCCACCAGAGCAGGAAACCGGCCCAAGACAGTGCCAAATCACCCACAAGGGACCAGAAGGCTCACCAGCCAACCTCCTGCCCGAAGATGAAGTCGGTTGGCAGCTTGGCAAGGTCGGCCGAACCAGTGGTTCGGCCGAACCAGCCTTGGCACCACCGACTTACTCCTTGCACGTGGCGCGTCTCCATAGGTTCCCAATGTCGGTTCAAGGGAGCCCCTGTTGTTTTCCTGACCATAGCACCGTGGTGCCACACCTATAAGTATGAGGGGAGGAGGGTAGAATTAAGACACACCACCAACACCATCCAAGAGAGCCTTGAGCCTCATTCCAAAAGTAAAGCCTTGCCTATCTTTTGTTTAGAGTAGGGAGAGAGTGAGGGGGTAGTTCGGAGGGGCGCCGGGCCTGTCAGCTCTCTTCTCCAACTTGTACCTCTGCGAATGCTGCTACATTTTTATAAGTTAAGTAAGCGTTCGTGATTCCTTTTTATAGTGTTATACTTGGTTGCATGAATAGCCTTATTTCTTTGCTATCATAGTATAGGCTTGAGTGCTCTCATGTATGTCTGTAGTATACGCTATTAGTTCTTGTAGTTGAGTGAGATCAGTAAATATTCTTGTAGTATACGTATTTATATAGAGTGTTGTAGTTTTCTGCGGGACGTCATTCATAGTTAGACTGTAGTAGTAATCAATAGTGTAGATGTGGTGTCTAAGCTAGGGGTTATCCTTCATTTGCCTTATATCCCACAGATAGCTAGAGGTAGGTGTTGACACCGTTTTTTTTGGCACGTGTCAAGAGCAGCGTCGGAAAGAAGTAGGAGGGCCTTCTGTGGAGTGAAGAAAGAAAATTGGCTGATTCAGATGAGTGAGAGGAGATAAATGAGGACCGACCGATGGGGTTGCTGATCGGAGGTTTGGCCGATTTTGCACAAGGGGTTCAGCCAATTGCCGATTGAACATTATTGCCGATTGGGCTGAATTGGGCCAGTGGCGTTTTGTGGTCAATTAGGATTTTCTGTCAAGTCCAACTCTTGCATGGGTCGATAAGAGCGTTTAGGAAATTTATTTCTTTAGCGTCAAGTTTTTTGTTTGTCGTGATCGACAAGGAGTCTATATCCTGGGATATAAATAGCGACCCTGCGTGGTCTAAAGAGTTTTGTACAGACCAACATAAACAAAACCCTAATTTCTTCGCAATCAACTTTTCGCACTCGGCGACTTCGTCAAACTTTTTCTTTTTCCCACGAGTTCTTTCGAGCTAGCAGAGCTGCATCGCTTCGATCTCCGGCTTGCTGGTAAGTTCCGCGTTTACCGAATATTTTCTAGGATTTAACTTCAGGCGCATCGCCATCGTTCCGTATAGATTTATTCACAATCTATCGATATATGCTAGATCTGCAAGTTTTAGTTTAAATCTTGTAGTTTTAGTTTTTATCACCAATTTATCCAGCTTGAAATAGCTTATATCGGCTAGATCGGACATATCAAAATATACTGTTTCACAGCCAATTTAGATCTGTTTCGAGTGTTGTTTATCGAGCTCTTTTAGGTTATGTTTTAGTAGCTTTTTACATTGCTTACATCATCACAATCGGCTTTCCTAGCTGTTTGTCTTTATCTATATCGGCAGCTTTGCCGTTATAACCTACCGGAGAGATTCGGTGCACTAGCCGTTTCGCTCCTGAATTTAACCTCTCGATTCCTTGTCAATCAGCAGGTCAGATTGACTGGCACGCCTTTGGTTCAGGTTCAGTGTGCTAGTACGTGAAGATCGCCGTATGATTTTTACGTCAACACACTTTTGGATTGATCAGGGAATTATGTTCACCTCAGGAGATTTCGATGATTTTGCTGCTAGTATGGGGATTAAAATGTTGATTTTGCTGCTCAAGCAAATGGTCAAGCCGAAGCAGCCAACAAAGGGGTTATCAAGTTAATAAAAAGGAAAATTGAGGAACAACCAAGACGTTGGCATACTACTCTGAATGAAGCATTGTGGGGCTATCGTATGGCTTGTTATGGGTCTATAAAGTTGTCTCCTTATCAGTTGGTGCATGGGCATGAAGCCGTATTGCCTTGGGAATTAAAAACAGGGTCTAGGCTTATGACGTTTCAAGATCAACTCACGGCCGATGATTATTCGGCTTTGATGAAAAATGAAGTAGAAGATTTGGCGAGATATCGGCTGAGAGCCTTGATCAGTATTGAGGAAAACAAGAAAAGGGTAGCTAGATGGTACAATAAGAAAGTTAAAGTTAAAGTTAAAGAGTTTTCTCAAGGAGATCTAGTCTGGAAACTCATATTGCCGATTGGATCCAAACACCCTAAATTCGGCAAATGGTCACCAACGTGGGAAGGACCGTATCGCATAAATCGGTGTGCTCCGGGCAACGCGTATATTTTGGCGACGCTTGAAGGAGAAGAGTTTTCCATGGCTTTAAATGAGAAGTATTTAAAGAGATACTACCCCAGTATATGGGTAGACGCTTAACTGATTTGTATGGAAGTATCGGATGAGCTACAGCCGATTTGCTAAAATCGCCTTTGGTACTAAAAAAAATAACAAGGTAAAAATTGTTGAGGATTTATTGGCTGATTGGATTCGGTTCTCATCGATTGAATACATGGCCGACACGATATGTGTCACCCTCAAGGCAAAAAATTATATCAACAAACTTTAGATCTATGGAATTACAAAAGAAAGATTACATCTGATCTTGGATTGCTAGAAGAATAAAATGGCCGATAAACAAGTATATATTGGAAAAGTCATCGGCTCATACATAATTGACACAGATCGCATAGGATCACAATCAGGATTTCAGAATCCCTATTGTTACCTCAAGCCTAGAAAATCTTTGATTGATTTTACCGCTTGTAGATGGATTTGACGCTCTTCTTCAGAGATTTCTTTGCCTAATTGCGTGTTGGTGATGTCAATTTTGCTCGAGGTCTTTTCCAGCTCTTGCAGGACACTTTCCCTTTTGTTCTCTAGGGTTCTTAGCTTATCTTGAAGGATAGAGATAATAGCCCAAGATCTTGAATCTGACTATTGTTCTGATGCCTTGGGCCGGTAGAATTAATTGAAGACAGGATTGAAGTCAAATCTGGTGGGATGTAGTCTCTAACTTGTTCAATGTTAGTTTAGATCAGGTCTTTGTTAGCCTGAGAAAGCCTCTCGCGGGATTGGAGGATTTGAAGTGTTGCTTCAAGATTATTAGTTGTTGAGTTTGGAGGATATAGAAGAAAAGGAAAAATGTAAAATAATGATGAAATCGGTGAGGTAAAGATAGGCTGATAACCCTCACCTGATTGACTGAGGAGGAGGATGACGCCATGGCTTGATTTGGTGTTCTTCAGGATTCATTTGCCAAAGAGAAAATGGACAGGTTGTTGTGTTCTATGTTCGCCATTTGGAGGAGAATGGATGCACGTATTTATAGAAGAGGTTGGAGGGATGAGTAACGTTCAGTCAAACATGACTGTTCCGAATGCTAACATTCGGTCAAAAGCACTATAAACAGAAAGAGTAGGTAGTCGTTCAAAGAGTCGGCCAAATGTAGGCAGTGTCAGAGTATTTACAACCATGTGATTCTGCCTCAATGAGCACGGCACAAGAGAGTTTTTAAAACTCCAAGTTTAAGTGGCCACGGATTGTATCTATCGCACGCAAACGAATCTGATTGGCATCCTCTATCTTCTTGAGATCGGCGTCGGCAGATCCAGCAATCGGTTGGATATTATTGGCTTGCTGAGCATACCGCAATTTCTCTTGTTCAAGTCCATCAATGGCATTCAGGAGCTCGGCAAGTTTTGTTTCTTCTGCAGTAATGGCATCTCCGATTAATCTGAGCTCCTTTATTAGTTCCGCTTTTCTAGCTTTGAGCTGATCAATTTCTCCTACGATGGTAGGATGAGAGCGGCGTAATGTGTCCATTCTTCTGCGGAGATCTTCAACATGAGCTACATGAGACTCTTTGTCCTTGGCCATTTGCCCTTGACTAAATCGATCGTCTAGTCGTTGCTTGGCCTTCAAAACCTCGAATTGTTGACTCTCGATATAGGCTGCAGGGACAAGGGTTTCTATGGCTGTTTCTGGGAGACGACCCCTGATTTTGAGGAACAAGTCCCGAATCGGCCTGGCATCTTGCACCAGTTGTTCGATGTTTTGATCAAGAAGGGTGAGCATAGTCTGGAGCTTTGCCTTGGCATCCTCGGGATGTTCACTAAGTGCAAGAAGAGTTGACTGAGCATCGTCTTCTTCAGGTGGCTCTCTGATTTTGAACGAGAAGAGGCTATTGTCTGGGGTATCCTGAGCCAACATATACATTAATTAGTTGATGAACCGAGGAAAAGGGATCGATTGTGAGAAAAAATTGGCTAGCACTGAGTCCCACCATTTTCAGTCCGATTTCATCAAAGGGTGTGGGCGTCACATTACCCGTCAGAGGAGGTTCTTGATGATTTGTTTCTGCTTCAGGAGGCGCTTCAGGGTTTGTGTCGATCAGAGGAGCTGGGACGTTGGGCTCTTGGATTGCAGCCGATTGGATACTGGAAGAAGTATCCTGGAAAAGAATTCATCATCAGAGAGCAGAATAAGGGGTCGGAAAATCGGAAGTACTAATGTAATGTCATACCTGGAGAGCTGACATGTTCGTTGGATCGGAGGTGGTTGCCGATGAATCCGATATGATGATTTGGGTGTTTTGCGTTGGGTCGATTACTGGTTCAGTGTCTGAAGTCCTTTCAACTGATGCTCTAGGGATGGGGTCATTTGACTTAGGAATTTGGCCTTGAACCGTTTCAGCCGATTCTGGTTGACTTGGCACGTTTTCGGATAAGTCTAGTTGGGGGCAGAGAGCTACCGGTGGAAGTATTCCTATCTCTGCCGATGGTTCAATAGGCTGATCTTGTGCCATTTTGATCGGAGGAGTTGGATTCTCCCCCAATAAGACCTACAGAAACAAAGAGTTAGTTTGAATGATGCGAATTTGAACATATGTTCGAAAAAGGATAATCGGCACCTGGAATGCATTTTCAGCAAATGATGTCGCTTTTAAAACCTTTTCTCTTTCATGCTCGTCTGACGCGTCTGACGGATCAAGAGTGCATTTTTTGTGAGATATTCTCTTGATGACGGTCTTCTGTTGGACTTTGCCTATAGCGACATCCTTAAGGGAATGCGCGTTGAAGCCGATTGATGAAATAGCTGATGGTGGTGCATAAGAAATCAGTTTGTTGCTCCGACTCGCACTCGGAGGGGTGATGATAGTTCCCTTGAGAGAAAAAAAGGGGAAAGACATTAGCGAAAAATATTAAAGAAGGAATAATAGTAATTGGAGGACAGAATCTTTACCTGATCGGAAACGTTGTGTGTGGGGTCAAGTTTTTGACAGTATACAGTTGCCGGTTCACAGAAGAGGTGTTGACGATATTCTGACCACCATTGTTTAAATGGCCTAGTTGTGAAAGATACAAGACCCCATGAATCCAGGTCAACGTTGGTGGCAACTGGAGCTAGACTCATAACTCGACTGCATTCCATGCCAGTAGACAATACTTCTCTTGGCTTTATAACATCAGCGAAAGATAGTGTAATTGGTACTTGACCAAAAGCCAATTGACGAGCAGCTATAGATGGGTAGTAGAACTCATATGATGTTGGATGTGTTTTTCCTCCAAAGAAACCAGCCGGGAGAATTCCAGGTGTGATGGATGCAATAAGAATCTTCTTGCTGTCTTCATCAGTGGTAGCCGAGTTGAAGTTGAAATTGAAGGGGAGTTCAAAGAGATTTTCATCATCAAGATAAGCAAACCAAATGATTGCATTCTTGGTGAGACCATTATAGAAGGCCCTGAAGAAATCGACTGTATTGCTTGGAGTATATTGAGTGCTTGGGACAATTGGCATGGCTTCACCAAAAGACATGCATCGGCGAGTCTCAGGTTCTGCATCTTCTGGTTGCTCTTTTGGAAATCGGAGTTTCTTAATATCATATTTTCAAGATGGCCTTAAGGTGCAGGTTGAGCCACAAATTGATGAACCACCAAGGGCCACCCAGATTGTCGATAGGTTCTCCAGCCAATAATTTAATTGATACTTGATGGAGTAGCTGGTACACTGATCTGAGGAGATTCTTCCCTAGAGGAACCGCATTCCCTGATGCTAGGGTTTCAGCTAAGGCAAGAGGATTTGGGGTGGGTCCTGCTGATATCCCGTAGAAAACATGTTTCTCGAGCCACATGTTTAAAAAAGCGGTGTGCTCTTTGGTGTCAATGCTGCCTGTCTTGGCATATTTTAAAATGTAACATTTCCAGCCGCCAATACTTTTGCAATCTATTCTAAAGGAAGGCTTGTTGAGCGTCAAATCGGCAGTGGTGATATCCAAGCCAGTTAGCATCACTACATCGACTAGAGTTGGTGTCATCGGCCCGTGGCCGAAAAGGAAGGCATTCAATACATCAGACCAGGAATATCAAGCTGCTATGAGCATCGGCTTGTTCCTATCCATATTTGACAATGAAAGGGTAATGCATTGGCCGATGTCGTACTGATCCCAATCGGCTCTTTTGGAAGCGGCCATCCTATGGTACCAGTTCTTCCATCTGACGGTAATGTTAGGCCAGGATCTAAAAGTTTGGTTCTAGTCATCTAGGTTCATGGGGCTAGATTTGGAGGGGATCCTGTTGGTTTCTAAGTTGATTAAATATGAAGGATCTGGATCACCCATGGGACCCAAACAGACGAATCCAAGTTTGTCACTTATGGGGATAGTGAGATTGTGCCTAAGATTCTGAAAATGAAAGAAATCGATCTGAGAATAAAGAATGAGAAAGGAGGAAGAAGAAACAGGACTGTGGAGATGGGGAGCATACATCGGGGATCGAATCAAGAGTAGCCATGGAAGGAATGCGGATCAGATCTGTAGAATCGTCGAAAAGAAGCATCGTTCAAGCTTGACAATGAGGGGTCGTTGCTTGTGAAATCGCCGCAGGAAAGAATAGATCTATGGAGTTTGGCTTGAAGAGGAACTGGCGAGAGGAAGGAGATGATGGTCGATATTTATAGTCCTGCTTTGGAGAGGGCATATATGGTATTTCAAAACCGCCATTTGCGAAAAGCGCGGATTCGAAGTATACTCGGTTTCGGAAAGCAATCATGGATTAAGAAAGAGTTTCAAAATAAAAAGGTATTTTACTCTGAAACTGGGGGCATGTGTTGACACTGGTTTTTTGGCACGTGTCAAGATCAGCGTCGGAAAGAAGTAGGAGGGTCTTCTGTGGAGTGAAGAAAGAAAATCGGCTGATTCAGATGAGTGAGAGGAGATAAATAGGGACCGATTGATGGGGTTGCCGATCGGAGGTTTGGCCGATTTTGCACAAGGGGTTCAGCCAATTGCCGATTGAATATTATTGCCGATTGGGCCAGTGGCGTTTTGTGGTCAATTAGGATTTTCTGTCAAGTCCAACTCTTGCATGGGTCGATAAGAGCGTTTAGGAAATTTATTTCTTTAGCATCAAGTTTTGTGTTTGTCGTGATCGACAAGGAGTCTGTATCCTGGGATATAAATAGCGACCCTGCGTGGTCTAAAGAGTTTTGTACAGACCAACATAAACAAAACCCTAATTTCTTCGCAATCAACTTTTCGCACTCGGCGACTTCGTCAAACTTTTTCTTTTTCCCATGAGTTCTTTCGAGCTAGCAAAGCTGCATCGCTTCGATCTCCGGCTTGCTGGTAAGTTTCGCGTTTACCGAATATTTTCTAGGATTTAACTTTAGGCGCATCGCTGTCGTTCCATCTAAATTTATTCACAATCTATCGATATCTGCTAGATCTGCAAGTTTTAGTTTAAATCTTGCAGTTTTAGTTTTTATCACTAATTTATCCAGCTTGAAATAGCTTATATCAGCTAGATCGGACCTATCAAAATATACTATTTCACAGCCAATTTAGATCTATTTTGAGTGTTGTTTAGAGCTCTGTTTAGGTTACGTTTTAGTAGCTTTTTACATTGCTTACATCATCACAATCGGCTTCCCTAGCTGTTTGTCTTTATCTATATCGGCAGCTTTGTCGTTATAACCTATCGGAGAGATTCGGTACACCAACCGTTTCGCTCCTGAATTTAACCTCTTGTTTCCTTGTCAATCAGCAAGTCAGATTGACTGGCACGCCTTTGGTTCAGGTTTAGTGTGCTTGTACGTGAAGATCGCCGTACGATTTTTGCATCAATAGTAGGTCGTAGTCCTTTGTAATCCTCCATGTTCGGATATAGCGTAGAGCTGTTGGCCGTAGTCGCCTGGCAGACCAGGTGTAAGCCGGTGCCCGAATCAAGTATTTTGCCCGAGAGATCGACCTTTAACTCACCTATAGGGCTACCTTAGGAATCCTCTCTACCCTCGCCACCTATCTTGGTGTGTCCTTGGACCGACTAGAATAAAAGTTAGTGCACACATGTTCCCTTACATTCGATAACCCTCATTATACTCTGAGGTGAAAGCTACAACGGTATCCGTGCGCTTGTGGATTTATTCGCACATCGCTAAAATACCCAACAATTAGCTTCTTCATTAAGCATCTTAGGAATGTGCTCGATAGAAACCATCTTAAATCCTCTCAGCAACTCGAGGCACTCTCCATGATAAATCCTCATAATATCATTGTTGCAATCGTACTCTCCGATCAACTGATTGACAACAAGCATGGAATCTCTAAATATCTCCACAGCATCAGCTCTGATTTCCCTTAGTAATTTTATTCCTTTGAGCATAGCCTCATATTCTGCCTAATTATTCGTCGAGGTGGCAGGAATTGGCAATGAGAACTCAAAGCTTGCCCCCCGAGGCGATATAAAAACAATGTCGATACCACAGCCTTTACCACAAGATGATCCATCGAAGAACCAAGTCCATAGAGCAGCTTCCACAATAGAAAAGTCTGGACCGCAATGATGAGTAACAAAATCAGCCATAACTTGTCCCTTAATAGCTTTAGCCGATTCGTACCGCAGATCAAACTCCGACAAGGCCAAAATCCATTTTCCAATTCTCCCATTTAAAATCGGCAATGATCCATCGAAGAACCCAAGTCCATAGAGCAGCTTCCACAATAGAAACGTCTGGACCGCAATGATGGGTAACAAAATCAGCCATAACTTGTCCCTTAATAGCTTTAGCCGATTCGTACCGCAGATCAAACTCCGACAAGGCCAAAATCCATTTTCCAATTCTCCCATTTAAAATCGGCAATGATAACATGTACTTAACAACATCGTCTTTACACACAACGATGCACTCAGCCGATAGATAATGTCTAAGCTTAGTACATGAAAAATATAAGCATAGACATAGCCTTTCGACTGGAAAATATCCGGTTTTTGCATCCAAGAGTCTTCTACTGATGTAATAAATCACATGCTCTTTCCCTTCAAACTCTTGAATAAGGGCCGATCCGATGGCACGTTCATCAGTAGATAAATATAACTAGAACGGCTTATGCTTCTAGGGTGGAACTAATACTGGTGGAGCCACTAAATATTGTTTTATATCATCAAGAGCTCTCGGCTGCTCTTCTCCCCGAATGAACTCCTGATCGGCCTTCAACTTCAACAATGGACTGAACGACTATATTCTCCCAGACAAATTTGATATGAATCTCCGGATAAAATTGATCTTGTCGATCAACGACTGAAGTTGTTTCTTGTCTTCTGGAGCAACTAGCTTATGGATCGCGCCAATAATCTTTTGTCCGATTTTCATTCCTCGCTCAGAGGCACACTTGTGTGGGTTCATCTTCAGCCCATGCTTCCTAGTGTATTCAAGGGTCTTGCGCAAATCGGCTAAATGCTCTTGAAATTCTTTTGACTTTACAACAACATCATCGATATATATTTCCACAATCTTGCCAATAAGATCATGAAATATGTAATTCATCGCCCTCTGATACGTGGCACCAGCATTCTTCAAGCCAAAAGTCATGTCCAGCGTGCCTAAATGCAGTCTTCGGAATGTCCTCTTCTGCTATGAAGATCAGATTATATCCTGCATTTCCATCCATGAAGCTAATAATCTTATGTCCCGCAGCAACATCCACTAACATCGGCCACCAGACCATCCATTGGTGTGGCCTTGTTCAGGTTCTTGAAGTCAATGCAAACTTGCAGTTTACCGTTCTTCTTATATATAGGAACCACATTGGAAATCCACTCAGCGTATGGGCACTGTCGAATAAACTTTGCCTGAATTAATCTAGTAATTTCAGCTTTGATGTCATGCAATATTTTTGGTTTACATCGCCTAGCACCCTGTTGGTAAGGCCAATACCCTGGCTTAATTGGCAACCGATGTTCAACAATAGATCGGTCTAATCCCGGCATTTTATAATACTCCCAAGCAAAACAATCCCTGAATTCCTTCAATAGATCAACCAATTGTTGTTTACACTCAGGATCTAACCTGGCACTGATATACGTCGTCCTAAGCTTGCTACCATCTCCAATGTCAACTTGTTCTAACTCATCGGCTGATGTAAATCCGTGCCCCAGCTTCCCTTCATCATCTAGCACGAAATCATCCATTAGGACGATTCTTCAAAGCCGACTGCTTGGATCGGCTTCAGTCCAAAATCGGACATCTTCAGGAAATCTCCTTTCCAGACCTTACCTGAGATGCACTCTACTCCATCATATCCCCAGACTTGAGGATCGGCTGTTGCAATGCTGAGCAACGAGTCTGCATGCACTACCTCAAAAGTATCCTCCAACCATTGGATAAGACATTGATGCATTGTTGACAGAATGCAGCATTTGGCATGGATCCAATCCCGTCCCAGGAGCAGATTATACGAACCCTTGCCATTAATGATGAAGAAAGTAGTGGGGAGAGTCTTACTTCCAATTGTCAGTTCAACGTTGATTGCCCCCCGAGCTGGCGAGGCTACACCTTCGAAGTCCTTGAGCATCATATCGGTCTTGATCAGGTCCTCTTCGCCTTTCATAAGCTTCCGATATGTGGCATATGGCATCACATTGACAGCAGCCCCACCATCAACCAGCATCTTGGCCATCGGCCGGCCATCAACGTGTCCTTTGAGGTACAAAGGCCTTAGGTGTCTTCATTCCTTCTCTTCTGGCTTGTCAAACACAGCTTGCATAGGTTCCAGAGCCAGCTAAGCCATTGCCGGTTCCTCTGCTTCTTCCTCATCAGTCGGAGCCTTAAACTCCATTGGTAGAACGAAGACCATGTTGACCAATGCTAACGGTGCAGTCTCATCAGTCTTTTGCTTGACGCGCCACAACTGGGATTTCATTTGTTTCTCTCCTTGAGCACGTTCCTCTTTCCTGCTCCCGGTGGCGCAGCCTCTGAACCCTTCTTCTCTGAGACTTGGTCAACCCTCCGGGGCACCACTAGGGATAAGTCTCTGGATCATAGCAATAGTTGCGCTGATGTTCAATCTCGCGATTGAAGGGCTCTTCATCTGGTACCCTATCATTGGCCTCATCTTCCAGCTGATCTTGGGTACTGACTCTTCCTCCTAGCCGATCATGAATAGAAACACGCCTCTTCTCGGGTCTATTCCTGTTGATCGGCCGATGATCATGGTCATCGTGGCACTGCCTCTTAAATAAGCGGTGATCTTCTCGCGGTCCGCTGCACTCAGGACAGTTGTCAGCCGACGGCAGTCTCAACCCTTCGTCCAGCAGAAAACGAAGAAGAGCCATTGCCAATGGTCTTCATCACGTCAGCACCTTTCCTCCTGGAGGTGCCTCTCCCTATCTTGCTGACGCCGGTATTTGGCCAGCAACATCTGGGACATAACAGCTCTTCGTGGACCACTTGAACTTTGGCCTTGTTCGTGTCAGCTCCAATCCTTCAACTCATCAGCCAACACTTGCACCTCAGGGTCTATAGCTCCTGACCGCCTGGCCTTCTTAGAAGTCAACACCTTAGACTTTCCTTTGGCGTCTTGATCATTTACCTCCAGCATGTTTGTAGGAAAAGGGTGTCCATCAATTTTCATCGGCTTTGCAGGATTTTCAAATTTAATCCTCCCTTGCTTAATAGCCGATTGAATCTGCTAGCGGAACGCTTTGCACTCATTAGTGTTGTGGGACACAGCATTGTGCCACTTGCAGTACTTGCGATTCTTCAGTTCCTCGATCGTCGGGATCGTATGATTAGGAAACAATTTGATTTGCCCCTCCTGCAATAGCAAGTCGAAGATCTTGTCAGTCTTGTTGACATCGAACTCGTACTTCTCGGCATCCTTTTTGGCGAACGGGCATGAAACTGGCTCTTTATTTTTGGTCCATTCTGCCAAGCCGATTTCGGCCTCTCCTTTAGAATCAGAAGAATATTCAACATTATTAACTTTCTTCTGGATGGTGTTCCCTTTGGGGTTATGTACGCAAACCTCAACATTCAACAGCCTCTAAGCAAGATGCCTCAAGCTATCAAATTCTTGCGAGGAGAACCTCTCCTTGATGTGAGGTAACAACCCTTGAAAAGCCAATTCAGCCAACTGGCTATCACTGAGAGACAAACTATAGCATCGGCTCCTGATGTCTCTGAATCTCTGGATGAAATCGTTAACCGGCTCATCATTTCTCTATTTCACAGCCGTCAGGTCTGTGAGCTTCATCTCTTGAACCCCAACGAAGAAGTATTTGTGGAACTGCTTTTCTAGATCGGCCCACGTAATGATGGAGTTAGCTGGCAGCGAAGAAAACCACACAAAAGCCGATCCAAATAGAGAGAGTGGAAACAGATGAATCTTTAATGCATCGTTGCCGGATGCTTCCCCACACTAGACTAGGAACTTACTGATATGCTCGATTGTTGTTACATTATCCCGTCCAGAGAATTTGGTGAAGTCCGGCACTCTATACCGGCGAGGTATAGCGATCTGATCGCAAGCTTCAGGGTAGGGCCGCCGGTACATGTACGTTGGCTCCTTAGGCTTCAAACCGAATTGATTTTCATCATATCGGCTATCTTGCTAGCCCAATCAATGTTCTGGAGGCCAGTATCCTATTGCTCGATCACTGGTTGCGGCTACTGCACAAGGCTGAAGTTGATGAACCAGATGTGGTTGGATGGGTGCTTGCGGTTGGTAGCCTCCTTCTTGACCCGCTTGATTTGCCATCGGCTGAGGAGCCGATGAGCCTTGCTGATAGCCATTTGCCTATGGCTGGTACAGAACCATCGGCTGTGAGGCCGATGCCGGCGAGTGGGGTCCACCGGTCTATAGCGGGGAGACAGGCAATTGGGTGGAAGGTGCCTGTGGTTGTGTACCCTGGACCAAACCACCCGTACACTGGGCCTGCTGAGTCTGAACAGATGCCTCTGTGTTAGTCGGGATCATGTATTCAGGAGGCATCCCTAGAGACGGGTCGAGGATGAAACCAGAGGGAACGCTGAACGAGCCACCATGAGCTGATGCTGCCACCATCGGCGAAGAAGGCGTAAACACCGGATTTGACCGGACTGTAGATGCCATCGGCTAGTATGCATGCGTCTGGAACATGTATGGCGGCACTGGGTAGCTTCCGACGCTCGGTATCATCATGTTGAGTGGCGTTGGTTGGGTACCCAAGCCTGCCGTGGCAGCGCTTCCAGCTCTAGCTGCTGCTACGGCCCATGACTCTGGCTGAGAGTAACATGGCCCTTTGTAACCCATCTGCAAGCTACCGGCCATAGTTTCCCTGACAACATTCTGAATCGAATTCATGAGGACGTTCGACTGGTTGATCATTGTGTGATGCATAGCTTGATCAAACATCTCTTGGAACTTGGCCGAGTCTTCAGTGACTGTGATTTCTCGCGGCTTTGGGAAGGCAGCTTTCTGTATGGCCTCTCCTCTTTTGATGATACTCAAAGCTCCGAGGCAGGCCTACTTGTAATCTTCTATTGCCTTCTCCAACTCCTGCTCCTGGGTGACGTTGAGATCTTCCTCGGTGACCTTGAGGATGTTGGTGCTATTTACCTCGTCTGGTATCTCGATAGTCTTGGCGAGGTTGTTGATAGTCTTGGCGAGGTTGTTGTCTTATCCCACTGGGCGTGCCAAAAGTGTGTTGATGCAAAAAACCGACGAACTATCTTTCGCGTGACCCCACACGAGGACCTGTGAGATTTGCTTTACTCCGGCGCAGGCTCCAAATAGCTTCGCGTAGATGATAGGCGTGCCAGTCAATTTGACTTGCAATTGACAAGGAATAAGGCAACGTCAAATACCAGAACGTATCGGTTGGTGTTCCGAATCGTTCCACAGAGAGTATCAGCCAAGGCATCCGATACGAATCAACAAGCAATTGGCTAGGATCAGCCGATTTCACAAGCAAACAGTATTAATGTTTTGCGTGCAACACTTAGATCTAGATCTAATCGGCTAGACTTAATCTAATAGATTAAAACAGTAAAATCGCAGTAAAAGCCGATATGTAACTTGAATCTAAACTGGATAACTGTGATAAAAGCTAAACTAAGCAAGATTAAACAAGTCAATCTAACAGAGGTTAGCAGATATCGATAACTGGTGAGTAAACAGATCGAGAAAGAAGCGATGCGCCGTTAATCAAAGATCTAATTTGCTCGATAAACACGGAACTTACCAGCAAGCCGGAGATCGAAGCGATGCAGCCCTGCGAATCGGAAGAACTCGTTGAAGGTAAAGAGAAAAGCTATGAACTAGGGTTTGGCGAAGTCGCTGACAAGTAAAAGAAAGGGTTTGTTGTATTGAGTGTGCGATTTTTTTATTAAAGCCCGTAGGCCAATATTATAGGCCAAGCTAACAAATCCTAGTCGATTACGACATAATATTACTTGACTAAAAAGAAAACAGACCTTCTATAACTAGCCAACTAGCACACGACTCGAACTCCACATGATAACTTGCTGACGTAAACTCCGCTCCATCGGCTGCGACACCACGTCGGCCAATCGGCCAGCTTCCATCGGCTACCTCCTTTACCCTAGCATCGACCAGATACGTGTCAAAAAATGGTGTCAACAAGAAGTATGGAGAATAGTGTCATACCACATAAGATCTATGAAATTGTTGGAAAAGCTTTTAAATTTGAACTCAAAGATGGATGATTGGAAGAGGTAACTGAAAGTCCGAAGAAGCTCTAAATTCAATGTTTTGGGCTGATATCTAGAAGGAACTCAAGCAAAATCCATGAGGGTTTGGAGGGAAGTTTGAATGCAAGAAATGTAGCCCTATATATGTGCCCTCTAAAACTTTTATTATGACTTATCTGTTATCGGAGCAGAGCCGAGCACCACCGCCGATCTCTGGCAGTAATATTTGAGGGCGCCACAAGCCGGCAAGGGAAGAAACCCACGCTTCACAGAGTATATAGGTTTGTTCTAAATCAAATTTAGATATCTTTGACCAAATCTATAAAAAATATAGCAATAACTATACTTGCGCTGTCAACATATATTTTATTGTGATGTAAATGATATTACTTTTTTTCATAAATTTGATCTAAGTTAGCTAAATTTAATTTAGAACAAATCTAATTCAACATGTAAATAAAAACAGAGAGCAGGAGTATATAATACTAAGTTTTATCAAAGAGACAATCAAAGCTTTGTCACAGAGACATCAACAGGTGAGACGGCATCAAGAGAATGTAAAATCGCAAAAAATGTTACAACCGAGAAATTGAGATGCAAACAAGTGGAATTTTGCGGCGGACATCTAAAACCAGTTATATTCCATAATTAAGTTGGATTGACGGCGACAAGACAACAAACAATTCGCCACAGCAATCACTATTTCACCTTCCTGATCAAACTTTTCTACACATTCTAATTCTTAAAACATTAAAATAATACACTGCAAAAGTTGACACTCCTTTTTTTGCTACAGAGGAAACCTATCCAGCAGCACGTATCTTCACATGGATGGAATATCATTCCTTCCTTTCCTGTACTGAAAGCTGGAAGGAGCCCAGGAGTGTTTTCGATGTATACAAAAACAGAAGAGCTACTTAGAGCTCTGACACCTTTAGTGTCTCATCTTCTGATCTTCAGCCACACCAAAAAGGGCGAAACAGAACACAAAGGCAATGTCAAACGCTACTCTAGGAACACCGATATGTTCAAGCTACCAACATGGACAAAATTGAAATACAGGTATGCAGGAAAGACAGTGAACCACTAGTTGGCAACTGTCCCTCTCAGTCGGTTGGCGATGTGGAGGAGGTGATCGATGTTAGTAGCTGGGTAATGCTGCAGCAACTGGATATTGGCAGTGAAGTCTCCAGCCAACAGCCGCTTCCGGACTAGGATGAGCATGGCACAGCATATCCTCATCAGTGTGTCCTGCATGAGAGCATGCAAAGGATTAGCCCTAAACTCTGCTGGGAAGATGCCTACAATTGTAGTTTGGAGGTGGTAACGTACCGGTGGGCCTTCTGGATCGCCCAAGATAGCATCCCAAATATGTATACATACATTGAATCTGAACTCCATCGTCAACAGCAATGTGATCCATCTAAATGCATAATATTGTGGGTACACCTGTACATTGAACAACAAACAATTATCAATCTTGATCTGCTAAAGCAAATTGATATCAACACCAACAATGCAACTGGAGAAAAACAAGACATGTCAGGTATTATCCTTTGGACGTTTTTTAGTGTGTATAGTTGCCATGTATGCAAGAACCTCTGTACCCACCAGTTGCTAAACACCAGTGTATTTTACAGTTAGCAACACAATTACTATGTACCGTTTGTAATATGGATATTGCACATTTAACCTAAGCAATTATCCAAGGGAAAGATCCACCATCTATAACCAGCAACTACAATAAGATATTCTGTTATGAAGAATATTTAGTCTATCATTTAATTGAAACCCAGAATACCAGGAATCTGTAAGATGTGTTGCACAAATATAAACTTAGTGATTTATGTCAAGACAAACTGGATACCCACTTTATCTCATTCGGTTTCTGCTATTTCTGTTCAGTGGATAAGACCTGACATCATTGATATTGAGAAGTATAATTTCAGCTATGGATGAAAACATAAGAATAGGATAGCAAAGCTGTGTTGATGCAATTACAAATGCGTTTTGTCAGTATGACAGAAGATTAATTACGAAAAAATTGCAGCAGACAATTCTCATCTCCACAAAATCCAGAAATTCATAATTCTTAACAGTTAGCCCCAGAAATCTAGTACTGAAATTTCCTACCTTAGTAGTAACCTCCATGTGACGCCATAGCTCTTCATCATGTCGCTTCAAGAGTTGGGACAGCTTTGACAGTGTAGATCGAATACCCACACTGCTATTGTCAAGATGCTTGCAATAATTGTCTCTAAAGCCACTCAACAATTCAACAAAGCAAAAGTATGTGTCTGCTTCAGCTGAAGCCTACATTTCAGAAAATGCGTAATTCAGTTGATGAATACCATGTGACAACCATAATCAACAGAATAATTCTGAAGTAATACATAAAAATGAACAGATTAATAAATATTATGGTCTCTATCTAGGCAAGGAGGTATAGGGTGGTCTCAAAATCTAGGGACCTAGTGGACAATCATGGAAAAAAAATTAATGGCTGAAGAACTTACTGAGCTGATTGGGTCAGGGTCATTCTTGAATACGTAGAATAGAGGTGCTAAAACTTCATTCATTCCTTGCACGTATCTTATGCTGGGGTTCAATTTTGAAAAGATAATCAGAATACGCCTCAGAGATTCCTGATAGGAGTTCAAATGATCAGTACAAACAATACGTTTCTATTGGTAGAACAGGCAACAGTAAGAACACCATAAACACTAGACACTGAATGCAAACCTGGTTCGACTTGGCAGAGAAAAATGGCATGTCCGGATGTGTTCGCTTTACATCTCGATCTATTTGTTCTAATATCTCTGACTCCTGATATATTTGTTTAGAAGATGAACAATTAATGATGAAAGGAAAACTATTTGTACATCCACTTCATATTCATGCAGCAAAATAGAACTGTTCAGTGGACATCAACTGTACGAGTAAGATAGCCTTGAGCAGAATACAAGTCAGAAGAATCGACTTTTCCATGTTCTTTCCTCTTAGTTTTCATTATACTTCTCGTTCTTGTTAAAACCAAAAGGGAAAAAAAATAAAAGAAGATTGGTTCAGCTGAAGTATACAACTCGAAGCTTGACAACCGAAACAATGTAAGTTGTAGTCATGTCTAATGATACGATCAAAAAGACTGAACAGGTAGAGATAATGAGATATTGATGTACTGGTGTAGTGGTGTTGCACTATGATAGATTATTAGGAGGGTAAATACACATCTCACACACTCCAATTCACATGCAGACAAAGAAAACAATGATAACAGAAATCTCTTGACATCAGTCCTGGGCACATTCCAAGTTTCAAATAGGTAGAAATTCAGCAATAAATCCAAATAAAGGGAGCCAGAAAGCCGAGCTTCATGTGAAAATTGGGAGAAACACAAGCCCATATAGGCGCACAGTGCTCATAGCATAGGAAAATTGCACCATAAATGCAAAGAATTTCTCAGGAGGCAATGCATTTTGGTGTTATTTTTGTAATTCGAGCCAATCCCGTGCCAGAAGGTACCTAGTAGTGTGCTAGGAAACAAGCCAGTTACCACTGGTTTTGCAAACCATGCATGCAAACCTAATTTCTTCAAATAGCATCAGTTGCAAAGCTAATATGAAACAGTACCTGAAAATATTGGTTCCATAAGCTAGATTTACCAGAGCTTAAAGGATGCTCTTCATTAGTAACCTCCAATCTCAGAAGCAAGCCAGTCCTCTCAATATTTAGTTCTTTCTTTCTTGACAGCTTTGATTCCTCGATTCTCCGTAGTTTTTCTGACTGACCACATGAAGTATGCCGTCAGAACTCTCATATAAACATTCAATGATTCATGTGCCCTAAAAAGAACCACTTAGTAGAAAAGGTTCTGGATTATGCTATTATTAAGGTTTTAAAGAATTTTTAACTGAAATCTATGGTGAAAGCTACTCAACTAAGTATCTTTGTTAAAATATTACCAGATGAATTTTCATTCTCTGGGTACATTCTTGATTTTTTTCAGACAAAACAAACATGCTTATTGTCTTACCAAACAACAAGCAGATTTTTCCCAACAGCTCTAGATATTGCCCTAATATAATGTGTACAAAGATAACGAGGGGTGATGGATATTCACTGATTGATACTTAGATTGGCAACTGTAACTTACAGGATTTAGAAGAAACTCTTCTTTGTACGCACTATATTGGCTCCGCTTCTTTTCTAACTCATAGGGCCATAAACCACGATCAGTTGGCAAATACCCTAAGAGAAGCTGCACACTATAAATATAGTAGAATAAATTTCTCGTGTACACAGTTAGATAACAAAAATAATATAAATGTACAAAAGGACTGAACAAAGCTCCTAGAATGCATGCTTAATCATGACCCTTCACAAAACAACAGATGGTACAAACATTGGGGTCAATGTAAACTGCAACACAAGCCATGCTAAATCACAACATGATTCAACTGAAAATATAAAATCCGACTTAGGGCACTACGAACCTTGTCCCTTCTTCATTTACCACACAACCCCGATCTATCACCTTAAAATTAGACACTAGGAAACTCGATTTCCAGGTCCTAAGTCAACCAGTGCAACCGATATTCGGCATATGTCAGCCATGCAGAACTGGGCAAACAGACCACATTTTAGACAGTGAGCCTTTTCCGTTCCTTATGTACCTCATTAGCCCAATTCCTCTTGGAATCATAGACTCTCAACTTCTCAAGTAGTGCATAGAGGATCTCTGGTTCACTTACACATTCTACATCATTAACATTGCTATAACTACCAAAGTCATACTAAATTTTGTAAATAAGCCGGATAAATGTCAACACAAAAGCCCTGCACTACAATTGAGAAATGGAGAACTCCCAACTCTTCTCGGAGCACAGACCACAGCAGAAACCACAGAACCATAAGAGAAGGGATAGAGATTGCGAGTGGGGACCTTCCACACGACCGGTCGCACGCCCGCGCCGCCGTCGGGCACACCGAGGCAGGCCAGCCGCCGCAGTTCCCCCATATTCACCACCTTCTTCGACAGCTGCACGCACGCACCCACAGCAACGGAGTCAGCCAAACATGAAAAACCCCAGCGAGAATCCAAGCCAACACCGAAACCCCTCTCCCCACGACGCACCGTGGCCTTGAAGTCCGCGAGTAGGTGCACCCGCAGAGCCGCCGCCCCGGCGCCGCCCTCCTCGTCGTCGTCCCCTCGCCCGCGCCCCCGAACCGCCCGCTCGTAGGACGGCGGCGGCGGCACGGGCGTGTCCGACGCGGGGGGCGGCGGGGGCTTGGGGGGCGGCGGCGGGGCGAGGTCGGCGCCGTAGGGGTCCGGCGGGGCCGCGGACCAAATCGGGCTGTTGAGCCACTCCGGCACAGCCCTACCCTTCTTCCGCATCCCGCACCCCTGATGATCGGGGAAGCCGCTTCGCCGCAGCTGCGGGGGAGGAGTGGGAGTCGCTGCCGCCGACGGCCGCGTGGGAGGTGGTGGTCAGGTGGGAGGAAGGGTCTGGAAGAAGGGGAAAGAGAGGGGGTGGCGCAGATCTCGAAATTGCAAGTGGCTAGTTGCACCGCTTCCTGCAGTTAATGTGGAGAGCGGCAGAGGAGGGAGGGATGGCGGGGCCCAGTGGTCAGAGACTGTGGTCGCACGGGTGCGTTTGCTTGCCCCTGCTCTGGATTGCTCTCGGTGGTGGTGGCGAGATCGTGTGATCAGTCTCGTGTTAAGCTATCACCAGGGTCACGTGACAAGTTTTGTTGATGATCGTGTGATCAGTCTTGGTGGTGGCGAAATTCAAACACCTCCAAAAAATTAAAATTTTAGGAAGAGAACATGCTCATACATAAATATTTATTGTTTAGAGCTTAGGCAAATACTGTACAGTAGATATTATAAACGAGGATGTCTCGAGCCCATTTGTAAACTGCTGGATTCTAAGAATCCAAAATCCGGAATTCGCACGGCTTCCAAACAGCCAGGATTTTGCTCTGGATTCTAGGAGTAGGGATTTCGGATTCTCAAAATCTCGAAAGCCGGAGGGAGATGGATTCCAGCAGCTACTGGATCGCGAAATTACCATTTTGCCCATCGTCATTCCTGGAAATTACGTGAATCTGCCACCGCCGATACGGTCCATCTCCTTCTCCCGACACTCCCAACTCCCACTCACGATTCCCACTCTCTCCGCTCCGATCTGCCTTCTCCGCCTCCTCCCCGGCTAATCCCCCCTCCTGCGGCCGGCCCAGCACCGCTTCTTCCCACCGCCGACCAGCTAGGCGCTTGCAGATGGCCTTCTCGACCGCGATGAAGAAGGTCCTGGCGGCTGACCACGCGCCGCTCCTCCTCGCCGACGACCACCGAGGCGCTCACGCCAACCCCTCCCAGGACGCAGCGGAGGAGGCGCGCGGGGCCGCCAGCCCCCGCCCCCGTGCCGCTCCTCTACGCCGGCGGCAGCCCAAGCGCCGCTCCTCCACCGCGCGACGGCCTCCCTCCCCTCCCGCGGCCGCCGGCAGGGCCGGCCGTCCTCGCCAACGCTGGCCCGGGCGCCCGTCGCCGGCCGTCCTGTCCCCGCCCATCCACAGCATGTGGAAGGGCCGAAGGGGATATTTTTTGAAATAACGAAGGGGATATCCAAATCTGCTATTGGAATCCACGTCTCCAAACAACACGGTTTAGATTTTGTTCTAAATCTGGATTCTCATAATCCATCCAAAATTTAAATTTCCAAAATCCACAATGGTAGCCAAACGGGGCCTTCGTGATTGACCTATATTCACTAGACTCAATCTAGAAAATAAATTCTACTAGACTCAATCTAGAAAATAAATTCTACAATGCTACGACTCTAATAGTAGTATTGTTGACACGAAATCTGATCAATATACCGAAAGCGCCAGAACGCACGGATCGCAAAAGGATGTGAGTGCGATAACCGGTCAGACTGGATTCAAGGACCGGTTAGGATGGTTCCCTCGGGCTTTGCCAGAATCGGTCATCCGTGGAGGATAACGGCCACACTTACGAGATGGAGAATGGCTAGGTTTATAAGCAAACTAGCAAAGGATAATCAGCGCACTTATGTGATAAAAACGACTAGTTTACGAACAAACTAGAAAATATTGTCGATGCTCTCGTCCAGGAGGCCATAAAGCCTAAGATGCCATCTGTGGTCATGGGGATTAATAGATGAACATCAAGAGAGGTTGGAAGAGAGATTGGAAGAGAGATTTAAGGTTTAGGAGGTAAAAAGTAAATGCATAGTAGATTGTTCGATTGGATGTGTCTCAATCGGCCGTGGTCCTTCATATATATATAGAGATCTTAATTTAATAGGAGTCAAAATTTATACAAATCTTGTATTAAAATAAAATTTCTAACTCGGCTTGGACTGTCAAGACTGGTGTGACTGACCTTCAAACGTGTCATACCGCCCTTTCGAATCGGTCCGACCTAGGGGTAGGTCTTTCTAGAACCATAACTTTCATAACTTTCTCATCTATACTTAAAATTGGATGTTCTCTATATGCCTTTCGATCATCTTGAGGAGATCTCCGCAATGCTACAATTCAATTGACAATTTGACAAAGTTACCAATACCAGTCCGACGGTTTACGCAGATTGTCCGGCAAACTTGATTTGTGCCTTCCAATCCAATTTAAAATCTATTTAACTACTTTGTTACAATTGCATATATGAGAGTAGACCTTTGCAGCTTGACTTGCTATAGCTAGTACTTCTTTTCTCATAATCTAAGTAGCTGAATTTCATATTTATGTGAATTTTATAAAACAACACTATAAAGAACTACTTCAAAATTTAATCCCACAAAATTATATCCTCCGCTCTTAGGCCTTCATATAAACCCCCGGCATCCTGCCCATGGACTCAACATCCAGGTACCTATCTTCATCCTCACAAACATCATAACATAGCCTTTCAAATGAAAGTTTGCGTTCTACACTTCCACTAAGGCTCAGATCACAGCAGCGCTTAGAGCAGCTAAACAAGTTTAGGGTGTCAATTCTACAATGTAAGTGTTCATGGATCTAAGTGACATAACCGGATAATCTAGGGTGTCAATTCTGCAATTTGAGAATACGTGGAGCATCTCTAGCAAAGCCACATTCCCCGATCAAACTTTCATATTGGGAGAGTTTATGTAAGAATAGTGTTCCAGCAAATTCCTTTTTCACCTTTCCTCTTTCATAATAATTGGGATAAACCGATAATCCACCATAACTCTTCGCAAATAGAGGGGGAGTTAGAGCTCTCCCAATATGATAGTTGGCTTTGAGTAAGATTATTGAGGAACTGCAAATTAAGTCCTTCAGTAACCATGAAATAAATTTTTGAGACATTCCAATTAACTGGTTATTGGTGGAATCGCTGGAGTGCTGAAATAGCCATTTGAGGACATGCCATGCATTTACTCTGTTTATGGCTAGCATATACTCTGTTTTTGAGTAGCCATATGGAACAAAACTTAATGTTCGCTATCCTACAATACATGTACATGTTGGAAGCCGCGCGTGGGGCGATGTACCGCTTCATCTCCTAGATTGTTTCACTCAAAAGTCAAATTCGTTCCCGAGTATTTCTGGATGATAGTGTTCGAGAGGCAGAGCTTATCCTGCGGAAAGACTCGCCTATCCACAGAATTCTGCGCTCTCTCTCTCTCTCTCTCTGTGTGTGTGTGTGTGTGTGTGTGTGTGTGTGTGTGTGTGTGTGGCACGCACATTGCCTTGCAACCGGCCGATGATTGCCCGGCTAGCCGGGTTGGGCAACGGCCAGATCGTGGCACGATAGGGTGCCGGAGTGGTCGGCATCGAGCATGTCGAACTCCTCCAGGAACTCAGAGATGTCTTCCTGGCTGATCTTCCCGAGCTCCTTGAGCTTGTACAACGCGAACTCCGCAGCGCTGACCCTATGGTCGCCATTGAGGTCCGCCGCCTCGAGGTCCATGCTGGTGGTCCGCCGCGTGAGCACCCACTGCGCCAGCGCCTTCTGCCGCCGCTCCGCGGCCAGCTCCGCCGCGTACAGGAAGAAGAGCGCCACCACCAGCGTGCTCACCGTGATCCAGGCTGCCGCGAACGCGCGCCCGGCCGCCGACGTGAAGCTCCGGTCGCCGTACCCGAGCGTGGTCACCGTCGCGCACACGCAGTAGAAGGCGTCCACGGGGCGCATCCCTTCCACCTTCACCAGGAACGCCATGCCGGACGCGAGGATCACGGCAAGGAGCGCGGCGGAGGTGTAGAGCTTGTAGAGGACCTTGTTGGCCTCCATGTCGCGCATGGACTTGTTGTCGTCGGCGTGGTAGAGGTGGAACGTGCGGAAGACGAGCGCCTCCTGCTTCTCGACGAGGTAGTCGGCGGCCTTGCTGAGGAAGGCGCCGACGAGGGCGACGCCGGCGAAGGCGAAGGCGCAGGCGAGCAGCTTGGCGGCGTCGCTGGACGGGACGAGGTCGCCGTACCCGACGGTCGTCATGGTGACCACGCAGAAGTAGAGCGCGTCCAGCGCGCGGTTGCCGCTGCGGTCGCCGGACATGTGGTCCATGACGAGGTAGAAGGCGGCGGTCCCCGCGAGGAGGTACGCGAGCAGGAGGACGCCGACGAGCCAGAACCTCGGGCGCATACCACCGGTGAGCAGCCCCTTCGGTGGCACCAACGGCGAGGCGGCGCTGGCGCCCTGCCGGCTCTGGAGAGCAGACCCCTGCTCGACGTTGTGCGACGGCGCCGTCTGGCAGCGCCGGAACCTCCTCGCCCTCCCCGGCGGTATCTTTGGCGGGACGTTAGGATGGTCGTCATCGTGTAACAGGTGTTGCTGAACGCCGTTCTCCACCATTTTCTCCAGACTTTGCTGCTGGGGAAGAAGACGCGAAGAATTTGCCTGAAATTTCAGAGTCGCAGCAATCGATCGACAAAGGTCGATTTCTCTGTATTCCCTTGCTTGCCGGCCGGGTCCCTCTTAACGGCTCAACCTGTTCTTCTACCTGTCATAGTCCGGCCTCACATGTTAATTGTACATGTGTGGACGTGCATTTTCATAGTCTGAATTTTTGGGGGCCAAAAGAAAGATAAAGTTTCCTTGTCTTATGTATCTTGTGACCTCAGAAAGCCCCTAAAGTATATAAGGTGTGTTTGGTACTTTCGGCCAGCACTCACTGTCAATGGAAAATATGATGCGCTACTTTGCATTGCAAGCATACGGTTCCTATTTGTCCCTACTATGGCCAATGTTGCATGTGGTTCAAAGATTTTGGTTTGGATATGCACTGAGATTGTGCTATAGATAGGAGGGCCACAAGGATTTCTTGATAAATTCCGACCATGCATGGATGTCAATAACAAAAAAATCAGCTGAAACAGGCACAAGATCCATTCCAGTTGCTTTATTTTCAGCTTTCCATCAACTAGTGGCGGACGTAGGAAATATTAGTGAACTGAACAATCATGACATATAAAAGATAAAGGTCCATAAAAACAAGGATTAAAAGGTACATCGTACCGTACAAATAGTTTTAAATCTATTATCCACAAAATATTTTGAAACTTTCAACATATAGAAAATTACAAATTAACTCGAGGAAGTGGATTTTGGAAATGGGAGATGATGTTTTCATTAGCAACAAGTAGGAATTTTTTTTTCAATAAATTTAACGACACAATCATTTAAGTATTGATCCCCATGATATTTCTTAGGTTGTTCTTTACAAAATTCAAAGCTGAAAATACCCTTTCATTACTTGTTGTTAGCAAAACTAATTTCAGAAGCTTGTAGACATATGAGAGTATGGCATTTTTATCTATTCCAACAAGTAAAACTGAAAGATCGGCAATATTGTTCACTTCCTAAATCTTTCATCACCACGCATATCAATCTTTGGTGCTGTAGCCACTGAACTTCCTGTGGCCAAAGCTGCTGCTTTGTGCTGCGTCGGTGCAGCCTGCTTATCCTCGGCGACGCCCGCCAGGAGCTCTTCCTCCACATTTGTGCCTACCCTTGCCGACAATATTACCGCGGCTTCCGTGGAATCTGTGCCCGCCATTGCCATGACCAGTTCCGCATCTACCATGGCCGACGGCTGACGAGCCCTCCGTCAGATCAGCTGCAAGCCAGCGCGGGCCCCCTCGTTCCTCCGCTCTTCGCTCCTCTGCCATGTTAGACATAATCTTGTTAGGTGTGCGTGTGTGTCAGTTTAGCATTATTGGGTCCATGTTATTTGTATTCGTATCTGTTGTGCAGCATGGCGTAGTGGCCAGGATTTGCAAGTGCAAGCAGATCGTCGGCAGCCATGATGTTGTGTGTGCACGTGTGTCATTGGAGTTAGGCTTGCAGGTGTGTGTGCGGCCAGGTGCTTGGTCGATCGAGTCGTGGCGGCGCTAGTCCAGGAGCAAGAAGATAAGGTTAGTCTGTTTGCATGGGCGCATGCATGGTCGATGGACTGGATCAGAGCTTGCTGTTGGAAGAGTCGTTAGTGTGTGCTGTTAGTGGTGCTCTACATGCAAGGAGATGTGGCCTGCATGTAGGGAAGTGCTTAGTGGTTAAGCCATGCGGCGTTTGGCCGGGTCGTGCGGCCAAAACATGGCTCCAGATGTGTTTATTTAGGACCTGTAATCCGCGTTTATTTGTGTGGTGAAAAAGAAAGAAAAGAGGAGCACTGGTGTGCCGTGCTGCAAGTGCTCTCGTGTGTGTATCAGTGATCTCTATTAGCCTGTGTTTTTTTTTTTCATCCACGAGTGTAGCTAGCAAGGAGTGCTTGCTTGCATTTGTGCAGAGAGTTCGTGAGGGGAGGCTGATCAGTGTGGTCAGCTCCAACATGCCAGGCGGCAGCGGACGGCCAACGGGCCTAGCAGGGGTGCAGCAGCAGAAGGTAGATGGAGATGAGAGGTCGAGAGAGGAGGGTACTAGGTGTCGGGTGGTTGGGGGCGACGGCGTCGAGGTCACGCCGATTTGCCGAGGGAATTGGTGGCACGAGGCAGGAGGCCAAGCAATCCGGCCCCAGGCCTATTTCTCTTGTCTGGGCTCAAATAGATTCAATCTGACCCAGTTATATGTATACATATATGTATATGCATACTAGCTAAAATATTTTTTGTCAAAATTATTGGGTGTACATCTGTACACCCATACACCTCTACTGGTTCCGCCTGCCATCAACACCGAATTCAAATAAATTGGTGCTAGAAACACAAAGTGATGTACTTTAGACACAATGTATAAATATTAGACAACTCATAAGTGGTGTGTGGGTTCAGCTGGGGAATTTTTTTTATCACTTATGCATTTTCATACTGCTGGAATAGTACTAGACTCCTAGACGATGCAATCTGTAATCTTAATTCATTACTCTTCAATAACAACTTATTTATAAATTTCTATAAAAAGGCAGCCCTCCTGATTTTTTTGGATTTTCTTTAATGGAAGCATTGACAGAGAACCCTGGTCCAATCTTTCGAAAAGTATGATAAATCGGTTGGCGGGGAGACTCAACGTGACAATCCAGCTTCAGATAAACAATGATCCAAAATCTGCGATCGCTACACCAAAACCCAGTTGGTTATCAACCATGCCAAAGCATGACGACTAACCTAATCATGAAGGCTATCCCTGCATTCAAATGGAAGAACACAACCAAGAATATGAAAGAACACAATATAAAATTGCACATAGATATGAAGTATAAAGAGGATAAAGGTTCTAATTCTTGAATTGGATGGCCTCCCTGTCAACAAACGAGGCCTTTGATAAGGTAGAGCATGAATTTATGATGCAAATCATGAAGCATAAGGGCTTTGGCATAAACTGGCTGCATTGGATGCAATTAATTTTCAATTCTGGTACATCTTCAGTACTTTTAAATGGACTGCCAGGAAAGGTGCTTCATTGCAAAAGATGGGTTAGACAGGGGATCCTCTCTCACCACTCCTCTTTGTTTTAGCAGCTGACATTTTGCAAACTTTACTCAATGATGCTAAAGAGAATAATCTCATTAAGCTGCCCATCACCTAGAGAGCTGGTATAGATTTTCCTATAATTCAATATGCTGATTATACTCTGATTCTTATGGAAGAAGGATGCTCTGCACAACTTCAGCACTTGAAATAAATTTCACATGTTTGTTGTTTCTTGAGGCTTGAAATGAACTTCACAAAGCCTGTTATGTTGCCTATAAATGTGCCTGATGAAAAATTGGCCTTCTTGCATCTTACTTTGGTTGCTCTATTGGTACTTTGCCTTTTACCTATCTGGGGATGCCTCTTGGTTTGCAAAAGCATCAGTAAAAGATTTTCTTCCATTACTGAAGAAATCTGAAAACAGAATTCTGGTTACTTCAAATTTGCTCTTACAAGAGGGAAGACTAATCATGGTGAATTCGATCATATCTTCTCTGCTCACTTTCTTAATGGGTACACTTAAGCTGCATGCCACATTCATCAAACAACCAGACAAATACAGAAAACATCTTCTCTACAGAGGATCTGATCTAGGAGACAGGAAGCCACCAAAGGCAGGATGGCAAATGGTGTGTGTTCCAAAAGAAGAAGGAGGTCTGGGTGTTTTGGACTTATCAACTCACAATGATGCTTTACTACTCAAACACTTACGTAAGTTCTTCAATCGTGAAAATCTGCCCTGGGTGACTCTAGTCTAGGAAAACCACTACACAAATGGAAAGTTACCAGGTACTGGCAAAAGAGGCTCCTTTTGGTGGAGAGATATTGTTAAGTTTTTAACTCAATTCAAAGGAATTGCTGCTGTTACACCAGGAGATGGAAAAACAGTACGCTTATGGGATGATTTATGGATTGGGATTGTTCATAGATTAACATATCCAGAATTGTTCTCCTTTGCAAAATCAGTGAATATTTCTCTGGCCAACGCAATATCAACACAGGGGATTCACCTTTAATTTCACCTGCCTCTCTCCACACAAGCTTTCACACAAATGTAGTCTCTACAAAGCAAGTTCAATGTGATTGATATAAGTCAGATGGACAGCTGGATCCATCGACGTACAAGGTGGAATAGTGGCCAACACTCCGGCTCCTCCACATTACTCTCACCTCGCCTAAAATGACAAAGATATGCATTAAACGTGGCTGCAAAGGCTTAAACATGAGAAAAACTAACTAAATATGCTATTGAAAAAAACCAGGGGCTAAAACATAATTATACATAAAACTATAAGGGCTAAATTAAGTTCCCAACTATGATTCAAGATACAAGGCTTGGGAGATGGCTGGGCCCATGGTGAAGCTAATTGGCTATGGTTTGGCGGCCATAAGCGCGCCGGAGAGGTCTTGCGATGGCAGAGGGAGGCTCGGCTTAGCGGAGCTTACTCTAGCGAGCAATTAAGGGAGAAAGTAAGCAAGAGAGGAGGAGAACGGCATGGGGAGTTCCTCACCCTCAGGCACAGCTCCAGAGTAGCTTTTCGATGAGAAAAATGAGGTGGCCAATTAAAGAGATCATGAGTGGTGGTGGCTAGAACGAGGCCATGACACGTGGCTAGGGTTTGGGCAAAGGGATTGCGGTCAAATGTGGCGTGGGTGTGGGTGTAGGGTGTCTCGGAGGGGTTAAAAGGCGCCCGGATCGGCCGGCTTGCATGCCCATGTGGCCTCGGGGTGTGGCCGAACGGTCAGACTGTGTCCGACTTGCGTCCGGCTGGGGAAGATGACCCCGACAGCTAGGGCCCTCCTATTAGCGTGCGGGAGGGGGGCTGGGAAGGCGCGGAGCTGCACCGGAGCAATTAGGTCGCGGCCTAGAAGAAAAGAAGCAACATGCGTCGGAGAAAAAGGAGGGAGGAGCCCGTGGTCACCCCGAGAAGGGAAATTTTGGCACAAGAAAAGAAAAGAAGAAAATGAAAAGTAAGAGAATAAAGAAAAGAAAAGAACAAAAAAATTAGTTGAAGCTATTGTACCCTAAAGCCTTAGATGCTAAAATTTAGACTGTTATAAAAGCTAAAATTTAGGGTGTTGTAGTGTAGAACTTGACTTGAATAATTTTTATATAAGTTGAAGCTATTGCATTTTCCTTTTGGAGCAATTATCTCTTCTAGAAGAAACACTTCACCTTAAACGTGGAATATTTTCTCATTAATATGGAGCATTTGTTCCAGGTTCATAATATATAAGTCCACAGTTAATGTTATTCAGAAAATATTATCAGAACTAGCAAATATGCCCGTGCGTTGCTACGGGACTATTAATTAGCATATAAAATGTATATATTATACATCGTACGTATTTTATAATAACATAATATGTGTCGATCGAGGACTTCAGTTTTTTTTTTACTCGCCAAACACTAATTGTAAACGGTTTCGGACCCTTAACTCAACATATGGTCACCCGGATTCCGATTAGAACTCCGATTGACGGACTAAGGAATTATTGCTTGCTTTAGTAATAGTAGAGATAGCGATATAGTCAAGTATAGTCTTGTTTCCTTATTCTAACAAACGCGAAGGTTGAAATTTAGTTCGGACCCTTGAGTTATGAATTATGTTTTTTTAGTTGTATTCGATTGATGATGTTGTTTGTTTTGTTTGAACTTGCACACAATCAAATTTTCATGTGCGGGGTGAGAGGGGGTGGCCCGGCCTAAAATTGAAGGGTAATATGGGCATAGTCCAACCAAGTCATCGTTAGAGAACTCAAAATAAAACACAGCTTCGTGTAATCAGCCTTGCCGCGATGACATGGCAGGAAGCAAGGTGGCCTCCACATTCACATTACCCTGATAATGTGGCATGATTAAGATCATTGAGATATGAATTAAAGAGAGTGGATTAGTGTAGTTTATGGAAGTGATTAGTACAATTTACTAAACAAGAGTAGTACTATGTGATGATTCAATTCAACTACCACATTTTTTGTATCCACATGCCATCTCGCTCCGTCTCATTCGGCATAAAGATACAACCTGAAATCATCGGGGACTACAATCGAGGTTTTTCTTTGTTCTTGCAGTAAGTTGATAGCACTATATCCTGTTCTGATTAACGGCTGGCCAGTGATTGTAATCTATTATGGATGACATGAACTTGTATGTTGCATAGATAACAGCTTGACTACAAGCCACATGCATGCTTATTACCATCACAATGCTGTTCTCCGTATATTTAACTTTACAATACAGCAAAATAGCAAAATCACTTTGGTACAGACATGCATCGTTCATGCTGGCAAATACATCCAATTAATTCCTGATATGGTAGCTCCAGTACATACCATATGTGTACACTGAATATGTTCTCACTGCACGAACGTCGTGAGCACAACTAGGCATATCATTAGGAAAATGATACTGTATACGCACCACAGTGATGTATATTTTTATATATGTTATATCATTGTGTTTAGAAAAGGGTATTGCTCCAGATTTAAATGTTAACTTTATGTCTTTTGCAAATACATCCAATCTGCAAAAGCACACAGCGTTATATACATGTTAACTGCATGTATATTATTGCATCTTGAAGCTAACCATCAAACATATAGGTTTTGTACGTATATGAGGTTGGGCATAGTTTGTGTAACCATATAGTTCTTAATGCGCTTGATCAACTTACCAGGTCATAACGATGATAACAAGTCAGATCCGCGGCATATCACAGCTCAATAGGGCCACTAGGCATTAATAACTTAGTGATTACTTTTTTGTTTCTAGTGTACCCATCGACATCTATAAATATAGCCATATACTACTCATCCATACACTAGTGTCAGACAATTAGAGAGCAATGGAGGTCTCCAAAGTGTCACTCCTCATCCTCATGGTGTTGGTCATGTTCTTGGCTGCCAATGATGGGGCGAAGGGACAGGAGGCACACGGTGTCTTAGCGACGTACAACCTATACAACCCAGAGCGCATAAATTGGGACATGCGGACGGCGAGCACGTTCTGTGCCACGTGGGATGCTGACAAGCCATTGACGTGGCGGCAGCATTATGGCTGGACAGCATTCTGTGGCCCTGCCGGTGCACACGGCGAGCCATCCTGTGGCCGCTGCCTCCTGGTATATGATCCAGAATGCATGAACTCTCTCTCTCTCTCTCTCTCTCTCTCTCTCTCTCACACACACACACACACACACACACACACACACACACACACACACACACACACAAACACACACACACACACACACACACACACACACACACACACACACACACACACACACATCCCTGGTAACACGATTTTCGTGGCGCAGGTGACCAACAGGGCGACAGGGGCAAAAGCGGTGGCAAGGGTCGTGGATCAGTGCGACAACGGTGGTCTGGACTTGGACATCTCCGTGTTCAGGCAAATTGACACTGATGGAGGTGGCATGGCCAACGGCCACCTTTCTGTTGACTATGAATTTGTTGGATGCCAAGACTAGAAAACAACATATTCTTGGTGGGCACAAATCGCTTCTGAATGTAATCGACCTTCTGAATAAAATCTGGTCGGTGAAGCAAACCATGTAACATTAAAACTATAAAATTATATGGAATGCAAGCGAACGTCACATATATTCTGGCCAAGTGCAATAATTTGGTATTTCTCGAGAACGGTCGGAAGAGGCCCAAACCGTTTTCGTTTTCATTTCCGCAAAAAAATACCAATTTTGTTTCCGTACTATTGGTAACCGGTTTCATTTCCATCACTACTGGAAAACATGCTCTTAGTACCAGTTGAAAACCAGCATAGGTCCCGATTCTTCAACCGGTACTAGAGAATCGAGACTCAAAGTCTCGGCTTTGTACACCAGGTATTTTACCCGGTGCCTAAGGCACCCTTAGATACCAGTTGGAAAGACCAACCGATACCTACAGCTGGTGGCCCCTGAGGTACCGGTTGGTCTTTCCAACCGGTACCTAAGGGTTTTCTTCCCTTTTTCACAAATCCTATTTTATTTGAATTATTTATTACTGTTTATGTTTGTAGAATTGCTACGCGTACCCGAGCTATACACTACTATACGTCCATTAGTCGCGCTCGTGTGAAAATAATGTATGAAAATAACTAAATGTCGTTGAAAATCATGTAATTAAGTTATCTAGACATAATAATATTTACAAATATACAAATGCCACGATTACAAGTTCTAAGCCCTCACGACGTCAATGTGGATGCTACTCTATTAATAGGACCGTCGTGGTAGAACTCGCCTTTAGGATCCAAGATCTCCCTCATAATGAATCCTATCAGTTGCTCCGACATGGCATCAATTGTATCCACATGTAAAACTTCATTCTTTATTTGCATCATCATCATTTTCAAAAAAATAAATCTCGATATATTAGTTCATCGCGTCAGAATAATTGTAAACATATTTATGAATGGTTTGTGCGTACTCTTATGTCCTCCGTCGTACACTTTCCAAAATCGGTTAGGGTATGCATGAAATCACATACATAGTACCCACACCAATTATTTTCTGCTTCTTATCTCGAACACTATAGGAGGAATAAATTAGGTATACAATATTTGTGTATGCGTATACATAACACCAGATGAGATATGCAAAATGGTAATGATCCCACATACCGGAAAGTCCATTCTAACAGTCAATTCATCCTTTCATTCACCTTGGCCTCCGTACTTTTTCACAAATTTTCTCCACATCCTGGGCGTAAAATTATGTTCGATGTTTAATTGATCTAAAAATAAAAAGGATTTTATTGTGCAAATTAAACTTACCTGTTCAATGGGTCTATGATGTGTTGGATGTCCGTCTTGGGTCTCCTCTTTGAGTCGAACACTATATGTTTGCTACTCTCCAAAGAAATTACGAGCAAAATCCAATGAAAGCTGCACATATAGATATATAAGCATATATACATGTATTAGACTTAACAAGTATTTAGGAAAAGAAAAGAGTTACGAGTCAATCAAGACTTACTCGAAGTTGTAGGGTAGGAGTATATAGGGTTTGTAATGTTGCTTATCTAGGGCATTGAACATGTTAACACACGTTGCCTGATATCTCAACCGTACATTATCCTCATTGATAACCATGGGATTCATGAAACCCACCCGATGTTGCCATCCTTCATTTCGACATCTTTGAAGCTCCATACTACACAATACAATATAAATTAGATAGTATACAAAGAATATTATGCTGGTTAATAAATTGTATTAATTTGGAGATTAGTTGATACTTACAGGATCCAGATGGTGATGAGAGATATGTCGAGGGCATGTCGACGGTATATTGCATGCACATCTTCGACGTTCACCCAGAAGTAATCCTCCCTGGTGAAGAAATCATGGTCGCGATACTTAACTCCAAACATCTGCTTCGGGTCGTTTTCCTTTGACATTCGCAGGTACCATCTATGGAATCTATGCATCTACGTGCCTAGATTGATCTCCTCATCTTTAGTGACAAAAGGTTTTCCATACTCGTATGGAAGACCTACAACTTGAGCTACTGGGATATCTTCTTGCCCGGCTGCCTAAACATAGGTAAATCCTGTTTCTTGCATAAATTTCGCCGCGTGTATCTCTTTATCCGTCTGCACCCGGAGGGGCTCAAGGATTTTTTATTGTGTGCCAAGCTAAGGAACGTTCTTCCCACATTTCTTCATTTTGTGATGGGCTTTTATCAGCGTGTGATCGAAGTTCGAGGGTAGTTTTACCCGTCTCTTGGTGATGTCGCTCAAGCTATCGTACAACTTTGCTGCCAGCATTGCATCTATTAGCACCCTATTCTCTGGTACTTTAGGTTTGAAATGATCTATCACCTCTTGGCGTGTATGCTCGCCAGTTCCTCGTTGGTCATCTCTTATGCTAAGTTCTTCTTAGGGCCTATTTTCTTCACGACAACCTTCCGCTTCTTGGGGGTTCCACCCGGTGGGAGGGATGAGGTATGTTTTTTTCCTTTGGCCGGTGCAGGAGGAGTCGGAGTGCTCCTGGCCCTCGGCGGAGATGATGGTGAGGGAGCCCGTGGTGGCGAAGATGAAGGACCACAAAAGTCGCTGTCATCATCATTATCTGGGTCTGGCGGTGAAGGAGGATCCACAGGAGCCGCTGTATTCCCAGTAAGTTTGATGTGGGCCTTGCGCCATAGTATGCAACTGTGGAGTGCCTATCCCAACGTCTATTCTCCGTCCCCTCCAACAAAATTGAGCTCGAGCTTTTCATTTTGTCCGCCGGCTTCGATGATCTGCTCCACGGTGACAACAGAGTAGCCAGGCGGTACCTGCCTACCATGAATCGTACCACCAGGAATCACCGGTAAGGCTGACCCGTAGGCTACCAGAGCGGTGATATTTTTTGCTTTCACATGTAGCTCACATGGTGTCTGCATGGTAATATCATCCACTGGGTATCTTTGGTTGTCGACCGCTGGCTCGTTCTCTTGGGGATCATTCCCAGGGGCCACCATGGATGCGCAACTGCTACATCGCTAAGAGGCTGGGCTAATCACAACATCCGGCTGCGCCCCAGTGCCCTGCTGCTGATTTAGAGTAACCGTTGCTGCCTGTTGGACCCTTGTGTCCATCTCACTTTCTAGCTATTGCACTTTTCTGGTCATGTCATCTTTTAAGGCACGAAGGTTGTCCTCCTGTTCTGCCTTACTTTTGCGATGAGTCTTGTACGTGCTATCTCCAGCCCAAGCAACTTTCCATGGGACCACGCCGATGCCGCGGGCTCGTCCAGGGTGTTCTGGGTTCTGTAAGGTCCTGGTTAGCTCATCGTTCTCCCTGTGAGGCTAGAATGTTCCTTCTTTGGCCTCTTGTCTTGGTACGACCAAATTTCGGGCCACTTCTTCCATTACCGGGGCACCACCAAACTATGATACTCTTGGTTAAGTGTGACACTATTAGCAAACAACCACTGCTTCGATCTTTCCGGCCAGTCCCAAGTTACCGGCTGGATACCTCTATCCATGAGGTCCTGCTCCAACTTCTGCCATTTCTGAATTGCCTTCTTATATCCACCCGGCCCGAGGTGGTGATTGTATTTCTTGGCGGCCGCATTGACCTTGTTCTTTTTAGATAACTTCTGAGCTTCCTCGGACAACTTGTATTCCTTTAACTCCTCCCAGTAAGGTTTGACCTGGGGAAAACTGTCCCAGTCCGGTTCCTTTTCCTTCTTGATGTAGTTTCCAAATAATTTCTTCTTAAATGTTGAAAATGCAAGGGCCATCTTTTTCAAGGCACATTTCTTCACAAGTTCTTCATCTACTCCTTCAAGAAGAGTGAACATATTCTTGAGTTCTCTCCATAACATCTCCTTTTGGTTTGGAGGCACGTCATAGCGTTCTTCGTCTGAATTCTTCATTTTCCAGAGTCTTGTGGTGATCGGCACACGTGCCCGAACAACAACCCCACACTGGGTTGTAAACCTTTTATCAGCCTCCTCAGGAGCACATGGGCGGCCCTCTACGTCCACTTGTGTGACGACCTGTCTTCCCTCCATCTTCTTGGTCTGCCGTCGTTTACCTTTGGACTTGCTATTCTTCGATCTGGAGGAGGATTGAAAAAAGATATATTAATAACAAAACTAATATTAATACAAAATATAAATTAAGTTTCTGTAAGCATATATATATATATATATATATATATATATATATATATATATATATATAAGATACGTACCCCGATAGGAATCTTGCTGGGAACGGGCTGCTCATGCCTCGGCACAAAGTCATCATCATCTTCTTCTATGCCATCTCCGGACATATTTAGGAAAGAATCAGCAGTCCGGGCCTCTTCTTCACCATAGTGCTCATAGACGGCCATACTATCATAGTTGATTTGATCTAAAAGGAACCGTTCGGCATCTCCATCGCCATCACCATCCATCTTAACTAAAATCCTAAGACCTGAAAGATAAACAAATTATTAGAAAGTGTGTGTGTGAGTATGTGAGTGTATGTGTGTGTATGAGTGTATGTGTATGTGAGTGTTAATAAGTCTAGAGAATGACACATGTAATTTCATGGAACACTTTACCAAGAAAAATGTGTGTGTGAGTGAGTGTGTGCACATGTCTTAGAGTGTGCGTGTGTGTATGTGCGCACGCAATAATTAATAAGTCTAGAAAATGACACATGTAATTTCCATAAACAATATTATATATATACATCTTTCAAATTTACATATCTTTATAATACATACACATGAAATTTCATAATTAAAGAACTAAAGAAAAACTAAATTTGAATGTAAACTAAAGAAACTAAATATGAACCTAAACTAAACCTAATTTCATAATTAAAGAACATGTACTAATAAATGTAATTTATAATCATCATAAACCTAAATAAAACATATAAAAAAATCTAACTAAACCCTAATAAAAAACAGAAATATAACTGAACCCTAATATAATAATAAAAAAGCCTAATGCGCTATGCCCTTACGTTAGGGTGGCGGGCGGCCGAGCGTTTCGTACATCGTCGGAAGGGGGGGGGGGGGGGGGGCAGCACGCGAGGGCGGGCTGACGGTGGCAGATCGGAGGCTGTGGAGGAGGCGGTGCGGCGTGGAGGCCGAGGCGCGGGCATGGAGGTGGCGTGGGTGAGGCTGGATCTGAGGAGGCGAGCGGGCGGAGGGGCGGAGGCAGAGATGGGGGGCGCGCCGGCCCGAGGCGGCACGGGCGCCGGGTGCCGGTGCAGGAGGTGAGCGACGGCGGCGGGCGTGGTGGCGGCACGGACAAGAAGGTGCACACGGGCGCGTGAGGAGGAGGTCTCCGCGGGCGCGCGCGCAGGTTGGAGGTGCGCAACGGCGAAGAGGGGGCCGACGAGGAGGGCGAGCGCGTCGGTGGTGGCTCGGGTTAGCTCGGCGCGGCGAGGAGACGAGCAGCAACGGAGGATGAGGGAGGTCGGCAGCGGCGGAGGACGAGGGAGGCCGGCAGGGGAGGATGAGCGAGGGCGAGGAGTGTGGCGGCCGGTGTCATCGATCGGGCTTGGCAAAGAAGGAAGAAGGAGGAAGAGAAGGGAGGAAGGGCAGGGGACATTTATACCGTGGCCCTTAGGTACCGGGTGAAAATGTGAACCGGTACCTATAGAAGCCTTAGGTATCGGGTGGAAAGTTCATCTGGTACCCTAGGCCAAGCCTTAGGTACCGGTTGAACTTTCCACCCGGTACCTAAGGGGGCGCCAACGGGCAGGAACGAATTCCCCCCTTTTGGTACCGGTTCTCATTTTCATAGGGAATTCGTTTCCCGCCATTTCATTTTTCTTTCTTTTTTGGTTTTGTTTAGTTTTTGATTTTCTGTAGAAAGTCTTTTATTTCCTAAAAATATATATAGGCGCAAAAGTTCACCAAAAAATTTATAAATATTATATTTTTTATATCTAATTACATAAAGTTCACCCTAAAAAGAGAGAGTGTGTTAGTGAGTGACTGTGTGAGTGTGTGTGTGTGACAGAGAGAGTGAGTGTGCATGTGTTGTGTGTGTGTGTGTGTGAGAGAGAGAGTGAGAGTGTGTATATTTGTGTGAGTGAGTGTGTATTAGTCAAAATATTACATGATGACTAAAAATTATTCAAGAAGCTAAAAATATTACATGACGGCTAAAACTTACTCAAGAGACAATTAATTATCTAAAGGAATATTAACGATAGTTTTATTTACAATCATCCCTTCATTATGATCATGGCGTACGTAGGGAGCATCCTCTTGGGCTAAAAGGATACTTGTGTCAACATCCACTGCGAACGGAGTCATGTCCTCAGCCTTATTGTATTCTTCTTCATCCGTGACATCGTCGACTCCCACAATTTTTCTTTTGCCTGCCAGAACTATGTGGCGCTTTGGCTCATCATCTTCTGACTTATCCTTCGTTGTTTGCTAGATTTGTCCTCTTGGGTTTGCTGGACATGTCCTTCACATAGAAAACTTGAGTAACATCTTTGGCTAGGACGAACGGTTCGTCTCGATAGCCAAGCTCTTTGAGGTCTACGGTTTTCATTCCGTACGCGTCAATATCGATACCTTTTCCAGTCAGTTTCACCCATTGGCAGCGAAATAGAGGAATCTTCAAAGGCCCATAGTCGAGTTCCCAGATATCCTCAATGTAACCAAAATATGAATTGCTTTGGCCATTAGTATCTATGGCTTCTATACGGACACCACTATTTGATTGGTGCTATTTTTGTCCTGGGATCTTGTGTAAAATGTGTATCCATTAATTTTATATCCTTGGTACATCAAGATTGTATTGGATGGACTCCTGGCCAACCAGGCAAGTTGTTCATGAATGTCCTCGTTAGCCATAAGTTCCGTGCGCAACCAGGTGGGAAAAGTTTCGATGTGATTCTTTCTAATCCAGGTTTCAGACTTCCAAGGGTACTTGCTTCGTACGATCTGCTTGTGCTCCTTGATGTATGGAGCCACCAAGGCTGACTGTTGCAGAACCGCGAAATGTGCTTTGCTCAACGAAGCATGATCATTGGCATTTATTGATTTCTCTCCTAGTGTGCCCTTTCCAATCAGCCTCCCCTCATGCCGCGATACTGGAACCCCTATCGGGCAAAGTTCATCCACATAGTCAACACAAAACTCAATGACCTCCTCTATCATATAACCCTTTGCAATGCTTCCTTCTGACGAGCATGGTTATGAACGTATTTCTTTAGGACTGCAAAGAATCATTCAAAAGGAAACATGATGTGGAGGAAGCCAGGCCTGAGAATACCGATCTCTTTGACAAGGTGAACTAGGAGATGCATCATAGTATTGAAAAATGATGGAGGAAATATCATCTCAAGACTAACTATACTTTGGACAACATCTTCCTGTAGTTTCAGTAGACTCGTCAGATCGATTGCCTTCTGTGAAATTGCGTTGAGGAATGCACATAGCTTTATGATTGTTGCTCGAACATTATCTAGCAGAATACCTCTCAATGCAACTGGAAGTAATTGCGTCATGAGCACGTGACAGTCATGGAACTTTACGTGTGCGAATTTCTTCTCTTTCATATTTAGTAGCCTCTTGACATTCCAAGAGTAGCCTGATGGGACCTTGACACTGTTCAAACATTCAAACATAATTTCCTTCTCTTGTTTGCTTAGAGTGTAGTAGGCAGGACCTAAGTAATGGTGTTCTTTATCCCTCTTCTCTGGATGCAGGGCGGCTCTTTGTTTCATACGTTACAGGTCTTTGCGCGCTTCCAGTGTATCTTTCGGCTTACCATACACACCAAGGAAGCCTAGCAGGTTCACACAAAGATTCTTGGTGAGGTGCATCACGTCAATTGCGTTGCAGACCTCTAAGACTTCCCAATAAGGTAAATCCAAAAAATACTCGTTTTCTGCCATATAGGTGCACATCCTTCAACACTGGGCACTGATCTGCTACCAGGTCCCTTTTTGAAGACTACTTTTATATCTTTGACCATTTCAAATACCATTTTCCCACAAATGTGCCTAGGCTTCGTACGATGATCTGCCTTTCCACCATAATAAGCATGCTTCTTTCTTAATGGATGGTTGACAGGAAGAAATCGATGATGGCCCATGTATACAATCTTCATACAGTGCTTCAGATACATGCTGTCGGTTTCATCTAAACAACGAGTGCATGCCTTATAACCCTTATTGGAGTGTCCAAACAGGTTGCTAAGTGCAGGACAATCATTGACGATAACAAAAAGCAATGCACGCAGGTCAAAATGTTCCTCTGCGTGCGCATCCCACACACGAACCCCCTTCTCTTTCCACAACAAAAGAAGATCGTCAACCAGTGGTTTCAGGTACACATCAATATCGTTACCAGGTTGTTTCGGGCTAGGGATAAGCACCAACATCATAATGAACTTACGCTACAAAGCCAAGGAGGAAGATTGTATATACATAGTGTCACAGGCCAAGTACTATGGCCACTGCTCTGCTTACCGAAAGGATTCATGACATCCATACTTAATCGAAACCTTATGTTCCTTGCATCATCTGCAAAAGTTGGGAATGTTCTATCCACTTTCTCCACTGGGATCCATCAGCGGGGTGTCTCAATATATTATCTTGCTTCCTCGTTTCTTTGTGCCATCGCATCAACTTTGCATTGGTTTTGTTCATGAACAGACATTTCAAAAGTGGTATTATAGGAAAATACCACATCACCTTGGCAGGAACTCTCTTCTTGGTGTGCACCCCCTCAACGTCGCCTGGATCTTCTCGCGGGATCTTATACCGACATGCTTTGCATACCGGACAGGCATCCGAATTTTCATACTCCTCACCACGATAGAGGATGAAGTCATTAGAACATGCATGTATCTTTTGTGCTTCCAATATTAGAGGACAAACAACACGTGTTGCCTCATATGTTGTTTCTGGCAATGTGTTACCCTTAGGGAGTAGGTGTTTTATAAGTTACAGCAACTCCTCGAATCCCTTGTCAGACAAACCGTTTGATGCCTTCCATTGCAACAATTCCATTGTGGTACCCAACTTTTTGTGCCCTTATTTGCAATCTGGATACAACAATGTTCTATAGTCCTCCAACATACGCTTCAGACCCTTGGATTTCTTTACAGTTTCGCATACTTCCTCTGCTTCGCGCAACATCTGACCAAGATCATCTTCTGCAACCTGTGCTTCAGCATCTTCTTCAGGCTCACCCATTGTAGTATCTTCAAAGAAGGCACCGTAGTAATCATCCTCAAAGTGAGGAACAAAATCATCTTCTTCTTCATCATTCTCCAGCATAATCCCTCTTTTTCTATGCTCGGTCCAAACATTATAGTTGGGCATGAAACCGTTTCAGAACAAGTGACTGTGAATGGTACTTGTTGACGAGTAATCCTTCTCGTTCTTACAGATTTGGCATGGACATTGGCATGGACATCATAAGAAACCGTCATGCTTGTGTTTCTTGGCCGCATCGAAAAATTCATGCACGCCATTAATAAACTCCATTGAATGCCGGTCGGCGTGGTACATCCATTGCCGACTCATCTGGAAAAATAAAGAGTAAATCTACAAATTACTTATGTTCAAATGTATGCTAGTTCAGTACAATGATCAAATAAATGAACAAAAATGAATAATTCTAATAATTACAATAACATTAATAATTATAAGGTCCAAATATCCATCACACACCATGATTAATTAAAAGGTCTAACCGATAATTACTCATTAACCGATAATTGAATACAAAAGTCAATAGAATTATTTTGACACTCTTTAGTTTTTTTTCAAACTGCATCTCCACAAATAGACTTTCAGAGATGACTGTCTGTTTCTGAAAAAATTTATGTATTTCTTCCAACATAGTCTTCGGGATATTAAAATCTTCCAGGCTAACACTAAAACCCTAGAGAATTAAAGATTCTATCAACACTGGGTGCAGCAGATCCAGAAATTGGAGAGCCTCTCCTTGACCCTTCTTAGACAGAACAAAGGACACCAAATCAATGAAGGAGTCATGAACAAAATCTTTATGAAGATACAACTTTATAACATCATTTATAAAGTTGGATCTTAACAAAAATTGTGTCCATGCCTAGTTCACTGATTTGGTGTCCTCTCTCTTACCGAGAAGGGTCCAGAAGAGGTTCTCAGGTTTCTGGATGTGCTGTAACCATTGTTGACGGAATTTTTAGTTCTCAATTGGTTATAGTGTAAGCATGAAAGATTTTAATGTTCCTAAGGCTATGTTGGAAGAAACACGGAAATTTTTTGAGAAACATACCATATATACATCATTAGAGTGTCAAAATAATTCATTTCTAAAAACGTAATTACAACCTAAAATTAAATACACTAAAACAACCTCATTATAGTGTCTAAATAAATTAATTATAATATGTATAATAATTATTATAACAATAATAAACTAAACCAATTGTAACTACATCTAAATCACATGGTATCTACATCTAAATAGATAGCTAACTACATCTAAATCACTTGCAAATTAAAACTACAAAAATTAATTAGCAAGTGTATAACAATTATAAACTAAATCAAAGGCTAACTGCAATAAAAAAATTAATTGCTAGCTTAAGAAAAACATTTCTAACCTTTTTAGAAAAAAATGCAAAAAATTCCCTCCCCTCCCCTCACCCGACTGCCATAAACAGTGCTGAGTTCATGGCAGCTCGGAGAGGGGAGGGGGTCTGGTAATTAATAGGCGGAGGCATTAGTACGGGTAGTGGCATGACCCGATGCTTATGGTCAATCATTAGCGTTGGGTCGTGCCACGACCCGACACTAATGCCGCTAGGGTTATTAGGCACCAGGTCGTGGCACGAACCGGTGCTCATATCTGCTGCATAGGCACCGGGTCATGCCACGACCCGGTGCTTGAGGCCCCACGAAGCCTTTGGTACCGGGTCGTGGCACGACTCGGTGCCTAAGGCTCTCTCTAGGACAACAGCCGTTGCAGCAGTACTGACACATCAATACTGGCTGCAACAGCAGCGGGTACTTAGGCTTGGATCTTTAGCCCATTTTCTAGCAGTGCATTTATACCAAAATCTCGATAAAATCTTGAAAACGATCACAAAAAAATGGAAAATTTCGCTTTTGTTTTCATCCCTACATGCAAATGCACCATGTTATATGCTTGCTGTTTTGAAACCTTAGAGAAAATGTCTCCTTGATAGTACTATTCCATTTGGACAAAGTGATAGGGTGTTTGGGATGTACTTTTATGTAGTAGCGTTTCCTCAATACATGTTATGTGTTCTTTTGTTGCCTCATCGTCTGCATAGGTATGCCTGGGCTTTGTGTAAGTATTGGATGCACATGGATGCCACAAGCTAGCGACACTACAAATTAACAATATGGCTGCGAATATGATCTAGCACATAATTTAAGTCAGCACCTATCATAATAATATGTGCCCCCCCCCCCCCCCCCCCCCCCCCCCCCATGGTACTCGAGGTCAGTCAAATGTCGTTGTGGTTATTTATTAAATGAAATGAAGTGGTACACCATTTCAGAAGTGCCATGCTATAAATAGAAAGCAAGAATTTATTACGGTAGGTCATGCTTGTGCTCCTTTGATACTTCTGAGGTTTGCAAAATGAAGAGCTTGAAGGCATTTGACTAAGCAAGGCTTCCCTCGGATTGAAAGGCACACTTTACTGTTAGGGTTGGGATGCATCCGAAAATTATGATTACGCATTCGCTGCGACGATCAACCTCTTCAGACACTTGAGAAGTGGCTGCATCTCCATCATTTCACCGGATCATTGCGTCCTCAAAGAAATATAATCAAGTCATTGGATAAGATAAATCATACTCCTACCATATAGTATGAGCTTTGTGTTCTCTCTTGTAATATTTTATTGTGCTCTAAACAATTATTTTATCGTACAGATTTTTATTATCTTTAGTGAATGTGTGATAAAGCAGATCGCTTCTGCTTATAAATACATAGCATTTTATAAATCAGTGGAGTCTCCTGTATACATCTGAGATTGCTCTTTTCTAGTGAAAAGTATTATATTTACTATATTAATATTTTCATGTTAAATCCGGTGGTACTTTCTACATATCTCTAATAGACGAAACTTGACCCTGCCATCGGGCCAAAAACGAGCGCAGAATGAGCCACGTCTACGGTAAAACTCTACCGTTGGTCCGTGCGTTGTTTTGATCGGACGGACGGAATACAGCTAGCGTGCAGGGATTTCTTTTCAGCACATTCCAAGCGTTGCTCGATAAATCTCTGACTCTTCCTGGGTATTCTTTCTCCAGCAAACGCTCAACGCGTCCCATCGTATTGAACATGCACAGAAACTCCCTTCCCCTTACAAAGAGCAACGCACAAGAACAGCCTAGGCGTTCGTGCTGTTCATCGAGCTGACGCCGGCGGCCGCGTGAACCCTGCCGTCACGTTCGCATTCACCACCTGCAGCCACATTGTCGTGCCGACCGGCGTCCGCCGGGCTCTACTGTGCCGCGCAGTTGCTTGGCGCCACCTTCACCTGCTCTGTCTGACCACAAGCGTCCTCCAATTGGCTAAGAATGCTCTGTCATTTCGCTGCACGGAAGGCTACCCCTCGTCGGCATACTAGCGCGGCTACTCTCTCGCTACTCTCGCTGGGCCTACCGCGCGCTGATGGCGATGGCTGCCTTTGACGGTTGACCGAGGTTGGGCTCGGCCGCATCGCGGCGTCTACGCGCGCATCCTCTGCCACACTCTTCACACGCTGGTGGTGTCAAAGTGGTGTAGTCCAAGGGGCGGCCGCGCGGAGACACAACGAGCCCGCACTAATCTGAGGACGCTTGAGGTCGAACATGCTGGGTGCGATGAGAGCATCAGAGCTCAGCGCGCAACCATCCCAAGCCAACGGCTGGCATTGCGGGACGACCGCCGCCGCCAGCGGTTTTGCCAACGTATGAAACAAGTTTCTACCATTTCCAAAGCTTACCATTTCTCGCCAATTCTATAGCGCGATTCTCCATCCCTCGTGGTTACAGTCCGATCGGAGCTGCCGAGTTCACATAGAGGAGGAGAATGTCTGAGATCTGAAGCACACAGCAGTCCCATATTGAAAACGTGAACATGCTATTGCATGTCTGCATCTATGTGTATATAGCTCTGTTCATGAAGAGTCTTTATTATTAATGCATGTTAATGGTTGATTTGATTTAGAAGGCACATCCAAAAAGCAAAACAATATTCTGATGCTTGTTGTTCTCCCACCGTAGAAACACGGGCTAAACACCACCAGAGGGCGCGGCAAAACCGCGCCAGGTTTCTAGTTATCTCTCGAAATTAAATGGAAACCCAATGGATCAAACCCACAACCTGCATTCGACCTCTAGAAAAAGGAAGCCAATGAGTCCTCCATGTTGATAGAGGTCGCCAATCAGATTGTTGGATCAGTTGATTTTCGCGGCTGCCATATTGAGATCGCGTGACGTCTTCTGAAGGAGCTACCACTGAGATATTTGTTGATCTTTGGAGACAGCCATCGAGATTGTCTAGAGCACCATGGAAGCAGCTGCCACTACTAGAAAAAAAGCGATCAGTCCATTCTAAAAATGCCAGTATGAACTAAACTAGGTACTAGGTGGATGGAAATCTATGGAGACCTTTAGTACCGGTTGATAACACCAACCGCTACTAAAAGTCCATATTAAGTACCGGTACGCTTTGGTACTGGTTGGTGACATGACCCAATACTAAAAGTTCTTTTAGTACCGGATCATACAACCTGCACTAATGATCGAGACTAACCGGTTCCTTAGTACTGGTTGTAGAACCGGTACTAAAGGGCCTTTTCACCCGGTAGTGAATGCCCTTTTTCAAGTAGTGCGCTGTTGAAATACATGATGATAATTGCTGGCAAGAGACGAAAAGTACACCACTGGAACTCCCATGAATGAGAACGCCAACTTCCATGGCACCTAGCACCAGTGAAGACTACGACGCCCCGCAGCTCCTACTCATGGAGTGCAAGAATATAATGTGGTCAACATCTATGAGTGCGGGCCAGGGAGATGCTTCTCGTCTTGACGCGCTGTTGATTTATTTTTTAATAAGCTTCTGGTCCTATATTGAAACGATCTAGATTTTCATTTCTGATAATCCGACTCCCTATACCTTAGTGATAGTCCCAGAATCAACGGCTATCATGTACAGAACTCATTTCATCATAATATCATAACCATACAACGATATCAGAGTACAATATTGGTTACTTACATCCGAAACAACTCGGATCACGATAAGTACAAGCCCCTTGGGCTAGACGACAAGTAGAAATCCTGCGAAGCAATAACTAGGGCGTCAGGTCTTCATCTTTGGTCTTCACCACAGGCAGCCTTGAGCGAAGCAAAGCAATCCTTCCGACATAGCATCTTCATGATCGGTCTTGAGCTTCCAGTTTGAACCTGCAACTAATGATTTGCCCCAAGAAATGGGAAATGGGATAGGTCCACGTCACCATCCGTATGCAAGTTTTATGTGGACTATACTAAAGGTATAACCAAAATTCAAGGAGATAAGCTGGGGTATCAACACACACCTTCCAAAACCACCAAGTCAGTGCGAGAACTCCCACTCCTCACACCTCAGCTGCCCCAGGCAGGAGGTCATCACTAGAGAGGGGTAGAAAGCATGAGTAACACTAATTAATAAGAGTAACACTAATTAATAAGAGTAACACTAACTAATAAGAGTAACAGAAGAGTAGGGTTGTCCATGACCGAGGACGCGGCTATACGTATAATTTTCACCTTACAGGGGTTGTACACCTGGACCTACTCGAATCGAAGCCAATCGGGAGCAAATCGACTGACTCTGAGACACCGGTCTACTAAAACGGAAACTAGTGGCCACGGTACCATCCGGCTTTCCCGGGTCTTGGGCGCATCCTCCCGCAAGAGGTTGCCCCGGGACTGTGAAGCCTTCCTTGCATCTCGGGGGACGTGAGGTCAACACCTCCTCCCTCTGACCTGATACTCGATCCTCCTACTGGCTTGGTACCGCACCTGCTAGCCCCGGACCGGACCCACTCGCATAATGGGTAAGTGGTGTGCACGCTTAACATAGTCCAACAAATCATAGTTACCCTCAACCATCCTCATATGCCGGAGCGAGCATCTTTATCACATGTGTATCCACCATAGTGGTCCGCTACTGCACCTATTACGGGTGCCGCCAACTCCTCAACCAAATGTCCACAAAAGATGTACTGTCATAGGCACTCCGTAGAGTGTGCCAAGATACACACTCCAAGCCCTCAATCCGAAGATCGAGTTAAGTTCGCTTGCTCCCTGCTAAAGGCCCTATTCACCAACTCCTGGAAAGTTTATCTCCACTCACGCCAAGACTATCCATCCATTCCCATACATACACATGCAAAGCATAGCAAGGCATCTCGTATTTATCAAGTGTATAGGATTGCAAGCAATTCAGGTAAAGAAAAGGGGCTATGCAGGTTCATCTCATCATAACAGAATGTAAAGCGTAGCATATCTAGCAAGCAATGCCTAATAGGTGTTCAGATCATAGATGGGCGTGAAATTGGAGCAAGGTCCTTCTCTTCGTTTTCTGCTTTTCAGTCGAGGTCGACGAAGTCGTCCGAAGGTCCTAATACATAAATAAAATAAATACCAAGGGTCTAATTGCAGATAAACTTCAAATGAGAAGCAAAGAAGATCTAAATCACACCAAAACCTACTCTAGCTGATAGAGCATGATTTTAGGGAAATTATGAAACTAGTTTCATAATTTTTAGAGGTCTGGTTAATTTATTATCAATTTTCAAAGAAAAAACCTATTTCTGAAATTAATAAATGATTATCGAAAAGGAAAAACACTCAGTAGTGACATGTGGCAACATCAGAGCGTGCCACATGGCATGCTGACATCAGCATGCCATGACCGTCGGGGTCAGATCTGATGACGTCAGCATTGGGTCCTACTGACATCAGCGTTGACCGGTCAACGGTCAACTGGTCAATGGGTCAGGCTGGGTCCACAGGTCAGCCATAGGGCGTCTCTGACAGGTGGGCCCCTCGGGTCACCTAGGGATAAAAGAAAAAGAGAACGGCAAAAGGGGCGGCTTGGGTAACGGGCTGAAAGCAGCTGGGTCGGCACAGTCCAACCCAAAACGCGCGGCTACGCTTTCTGGGCTGGTCGTGGTTGTGGCTCAGAAGGCCGGATTGGGCTTAGTAGGCTAGCTCAGGATCCGGCTCGTCTTGCGGCTTCGTGGGCTGACCTGGTTCCTTGGCTTGGTGGGCTGGCTCGCCGGCCCATCTGGTTCTTCCCTTCCTCTTCCTCCCTCTTCCATTGACGGAGCTGGCCCACGCGTCGGTCTCTTTCCCTCATACAAGCAGGTCCCGTAGGTTAGCAGCTTCTACCTCTCTTCTCTCTCTCTCTGATGCGTGGGGTCCTCGTGTCAGCGGCTCCGAGATCTGGTGCGGATGCTCCGATCCGGTGCGGGTTCACGGATGTGCGTGCGTGCGTGTGTGCGACAACGTGTTTGGGGCGGGGACGCACGCAGAGCGCTCGACGAAATGCCGTAGTGGCGCCAGCGTGCACCACGCCACAATGTCGCAGCGGCAGCGAGGTCGGTGGGACGGGATGCGACGGCGGTAGGGTGGTGGCGAGGCTGGCACGGCTCGGCTTGGCGCGGGCAAGGCCAAAGGTGGGGCCTTTCGGCCGGGTCGTGGTGTGCGCATGAGCGCTCGCAGCGCTCTGGTATTCTAGAGCCGCGATGCAGCGGTGGCGGGGCAACAATGGCTGGAGCGATGGCGAAGTGGCTACGGACTGAATAAGACAGGGCAAGGTGAAGGTGCGTTCTCGTGGGCACCTGGGATCCCAGGGCCGCGGCACCGCCGAAAGGTGCTCACGGGGCGCCAGTATTCCTGGCCCACGACAACGGCACGACGGCGAGGGGTGCGCGGTGGTGGTTGGAAGGCAACAACGGCGGTGCGGTGAGGCCTCTGCAGATGAACAAGAAGGACGGGATCCTACGGCTTGGACACGGAGGGGTCATCAACGGCGCAAGGCACGTCGACAGTAAGGGAAGGTCGGGACAGGGGCGATGACCTACCGGGCGGCTTGAGGAAGAAGAGGCGGAGCTGCAGGGTGTCGATGCCGTGGTGAGGCGGGGCCGTGCAGGTAGAGCAGCGATGTTGGTAGAGTCGATCGGTGGCGCCGGCGTGGTGATGGTGCTCCTTCGGCGGCGGCGGTGGCGTCTTTTTATCTCGTGCTCCCCCTCGTTGGCTTCTTCTCTTCTCCTCCTCTGCCTTCTCCCCTTCCTCCCCTTCTCTCTCTCGGTGGTGGCGGCGGAACAGAGGGAACCCTAATTGGGGTACTAGGGCTGTGCTAGCGGCCGAAGCAGGGGTTTTATAAGGGTGCTCTAGGGTTTGGGCGGCACAGACGCTGAGGAACGGCTGGGGGGCTCGGCAAGCGCGCGGGGCTATGTGGCGGCATCGCACGACGCGAAAGCTAGGGCTTGGCGATGGGGTGGTCAAGGGCGAGGGCGCGGGTCACGTGGGGGCTGCGGTGGTGCGGGGCGCGGCCGTTGGACGGTCTTGTCGCAGAGCGGGGGCGGCGAGCATTGGCGCGGGTGCGGTGCTGGTGGAGGAGGCGGTGTGAGGAGGAAGGGAACACTGACTGGTGGGGGCAGCTGGTCAAGGACTAAGGGATGTGGGTGATGGGGTGTGGGTGGCGGCGCTGGGCTGGCTGGCTCGCAGGTGTTTGCAGGCTAGGGTGGGCCGTGCGTGAGGGGGCAAGGCAGGGCGGCTCGAGCTGGGCTTGCTTGGGCCACAAGTGGGGTCGGCAGGGCAGGATCAGGTTTGGGCTTGGTAGCGGGTAGGTTTGTTAGCGGGTCGGGCTAGGTTAGGTCCATGTTATTAACATGGCTGGGTAGTTAGCGTTAGGGTTTTGAAACTAAATTTGATTGGCTCAAATCAAATTTAATTTCCACTCAAGTTTAAACACAAGCAATTTTAAATCCAACCAAAATAAATTCAAATAAAACCCAAATCAATTCACACTATCATATATTACTCCTTAGTTTTCAAACTTAAGTTTTAAATTACTAGGAATTTAGGGAGGATTCGAGAAGACAACCTTAGATTGTTCTATCTAGTTGGCACTTGCACACAAAAATGTTTGAAAATCACATTTTTTTCACAAAGCTTAACATTCTAGAAAAATCTGGGATGTTACATATATAGTCCTAGTCATCCAGCTAGCATCTGGGTATCTCTAATAATTAGTTTCTTCCTCTTCTCGCAGTTCCACGTGTGCTTTCTTTTCATCACCTTAAATATGTAGATGTAATCAAATACATTTCCATTTTATGTGTAATGGAAATGGGAGTCACTGTTTCCAAAAAAAAATGGAAATGAAAGTCACCATTTTAAAAAGAAAGAGGAAGTCTAATTTGCAATTGTTCTTATGCACGGTAACATACTAGATCGAAATTGACATGCATATCATAATATAGTCCAACCAAGTAACTCTTGGAGAAAGAAAACAGATCATTAATATATTGGCTTAGATCATCTTCCCACAAGATCAGGTTAATCTTTTCTGAAGATCAGTTTAATAATCCTTTCTGAAGATCAGGTTTATCCACTTTACCCAACATCATATATTTGTTAATATGCCCTTGGATGAAATCGATGTGGCTAATGAATAGATGACTGAGTAGTGTTTTTTTGACCTTGCCCTTTTATATGTGATTATGTTCATACAGTTATGGAACTGACTTGTATAATTAACCAAACAAGAAAGTCTATGTGACGTCACTTTGAACTATCACATTTTTTACCCCTGCCATCTATCTTCAGCTCATCCAGCATAAATTAAGATACAATCTGAAATCCTTGGAGACTACAACCGAGGTTTTGCTTTGTTCTTATAACGATAAACGTTATTGAATGCAAGAGAATTTCATATTATGATGATGTGTCGTAATGGAAGTTAGTGCACCATTATATGCATGTTGTTTTCAAACAGCAGTGTTTTGCTACACTATAATGATGTATGTGGAAGAGGTGTATTCTGTCCTCTGACGTACAATAATGGAATGAGAGGGAGAGGGAAGGAGAGATATTATTAGCAGTGGGTTGGAAGCTACATCCGGCCCATTAACATGTGCTACTCTACTTGCTCAGTCTATTAAGGGGGTGTTTGGTTACTTGAGGCTTAAGCCCTACCCAATAAGCCCCAAATAAGTCCATTCCATCCGAACATCTAGGCTTAAAGGTGAGTGTCGGTGGGTGAGTACCGCAAGCAGGGACTCGTGGGAACCGCCGTTTAAAGATTTGGCTAGGGGTGTAACACGCAGTAGGATTCCGACCGTATGACGATCAGGAAACAAAAGGGGTTTAGACAGGTTCGGGCCGCGGTGAGCGTAATACGCTACGTCCTATGTGGAGCTGGTGGTAGTATTCAGCTAAGTCTGAGTTTGGGTTCTTTTGGATTGGATCCCTTTACACATTGCCCGTCTATTCTATCTATAGCCTCCCCCTAGGCTTCGGGAAGAGGCTTACCGCCTTAAGTGTGAATGCGGCGCCTGAAGAGGGGCACTGGCCTGCAAGTGGCGCTCGCCCGCCAGGCAGGGTCCTGCGCCGTGGGCAAGGACTGTTGTCACCAGGGATCCTCCTCGAGGGACTCCGGGATGCCCCGGGGTCTATCCCGGGCTCTTTGCATCGCCTGGGGTCTTTCCTGTGCGTTGCCCGGGACAGCAGGCGCTCCTCCCCATGTCTATCCGACATGACAAGAGGTGCGAGTGGCCGGGGCAACCCCACTGCCTATCACCAGACGACGTGACGTGCCCTGGGCGGGGAGGCTCCATCTGTTCCGGTCGCCGCGCCCTCTGAGAGCATGCCTCCCCTGTAATCATGTGGTTTTACGGGGAAGGCGCGCCGCCCACAGGCCTCGTCCGGCTGCAGTAGGGTAGGCGCATTAAATGCGCCGTCAGGCAATCCCTTCCTCATGAAGGAACGGCCCCCTCCCGGGGAGGTGCTTGGCCTCCCACGGTTTTGGGTCCTCTGTAAGGCGTCTCAGTTTGTCCCATTACCGCTAATGGGCCAAGAGGGCCTTTTAGCCCACCTATCCTTGATTTGTCTAGGGATGGGGGGACCCCCGTTCCCATGGCGCTGACAGTAGGCCTCGGGCCTATGCTCGAATCCGAGGCAGTGAGTCGGGCGTGGGGCCAAGAGTTCCTCTCTGCTCCACATGCCCGCGCCGCGCGGCGGCTACGGCCGTTCCTTCCACTTCGGGGATCGTGCCGGTCCTTCCGAGGGGGCCGGTGTTGTGGTCCGCGGGATTCTCGCGTAGTTGGAGCATCGTGTCCCTTCCCCTTCCATTAGGTATATATTGTCAGAGGGGAGGGCACCGTTGGCCACCTCGTCCACTTGTCTTCTCGCCAACGACTCCTTCCACCTTCCTCTCGCCCCCGTCACCCAAGCTTTCGCCATGGCGCGCCGTGGCGGGCAAGATGGTGGCCGCCGCGTCCTCAACTTCGGGCCCTGGTTGGTCACCGCGGCCGCGGTGGACCGGGCGAGAGGGCTTGTGTCCCTAAGCACTCCCATCCGCGCTGGGATGGCCTATCCCAGCCCACGGTGCTTCAGGGAGGTCGTCATCTTCCTCCCATTCCCGATGGCAGGGCTGGTGCTGCCATTCTCGCCCTTCTTTGTGGAGGTGCTGGAGGTGTACACCATCCACATGGTGCACCTCGTCCCCAACGCCGTTGTCACCCTGGCGCTCTTCGCACACGCATGCGAGATGTTCATCGGTGTGCAGCCATCGGTGGAGCTCTTCTGCCACTTCTTCAGCCTCTGCTAGTCGCCCTCGGTGTCGCTGAGCCCAGGCGCTGCCCCCCAAGCCCTCATGGTGGGCGGGTGCTACTTCCGGATCCGTCAAAGGCGGCATCAGGAGTTTATCGTGCTTTCGGTGCGGAACAAGTGGGAGAGCTGGGAGCAGCAGTGGCGGTATGTGGAGGTTGCCAACAATTCGCCTCGCCTCCTCCTCCCCTCCGGCCCACCGTCGAACACCCCCGCCTGTACGTATGCGCTGATTCTGGGGGCCGGATGGGACCCGGTCCTAGCCCAATTCGCCCAGCTGCGCCAGAGCGGGTTGTCAGCGGCGATGGTGGGGATTGATTTCTTCCATCGCCGCCTTGCTCCGCTCCAGGCTTGCCTCCGCCCAGTGTGGTTCTACACCGACGACAACGATGAGTGCCGCCTCGCGCGTGGCACCGAGTTCAACCACTCCGAGGAAGTTGTGGCATCCTGGATGGATCAAGCCATGGAGGTGAAGGACGTGGTAGTGGCCTTGCTCCCTGAGGAGATCCAAGCCCTATGCGAGGACCCAGAGCGCCACGCCGTCCTGGACGGCCTACCAGCGATCGACCCGCGGGGGCTGGTCCCTGCCCGCGCGCCGCAAGGTGGCGGGAGGTCCTCCAGCCATGGCGGAGGGACGTAGGCGACATCGGCGGGTGGTGTTGTCATCCGTGAGAGCGGCTTCGATCCTACCGCTCGCGCCATGTTCTCTGCCGCCAATGAGGGCCGGACTCCCGGTGCCCTGGAGGGTGCGTCGGACCCGCTGGGGAAGTCAAAGTGCAAGCGCTCACCCTCCCCGGTGCAGGTAGACTCCTCATCTTCTTCGCCCCCGTCGTCTCCGCCGTCGCGCCCAGGGGACACTTCCCAGGGACATTCGGTCGCGGCAGAAACCGGGGTGACCTCAGGGCGTCCTTCTTCCCCCAAGCGGCCCCGGATCCAGCGCCCGGTGTGACTGTTTGCTGGTCTAGGATCCAGGTTAGGGTTTGCAAACTGTGCTCCATGTCTCTGCTGCATGCTTGTCTTCCTTCTAGCTCTAACCTTTAGCCGCTTTTGATTGACAGGAGCACGTCGAGCTGCGGTACCTCATCAAGGGGGAAGGATTCTCCATCGGCGAGGCCGGATTCGTTGCTTCCCCCGGCGGTCGAGGCGCGCCAAGTTGCGGGAGACGTCGTAGGATCAGATGGCGTTGTCATGATCACAGCGCTGGGAGCCGCCCTAGACGCAGCCCCCAGCCAGCATGTCACTTTTAGGCAAGACTGCTCTCTCATGACGCAAACTAGACGTCCCTAGCAAGTAACTTACACTCAAAGGAAACTTTAGAAATTGCATAAGAAGACTGCAATATACTTAATGCTGGAAGGAAAAGATGAGGTAGGTGTACATAAGTGGGAGCCCCCGGTCAAGTATCCCGGGGAGGCTGTCTGCGGGGTACTTGGCCTTCATGCTGGGACACTGGGACCCCCCTCTATCTAAGGGTAAAACTTACGGAGATGGTCGATGTTCCAGATGTTGGGCACAAGCACTCCATCCTCGTTAGAGAGCCGGAATGCTCCGGGCCGGCGTTCTTCCGTTGACACGGAAGGGTCCCTCCCACATGGGTGAGAGTTTGTTTTTCCCTTCGCGTGATTGGAACCGGTGAAGGACTAGGTCCCTGACTTGGAGGGTTCGTGGTCGTATGTGGCGCTAGTGGTAGTGTTGGAGGGCTTGCTGGTAGCGAGCCGCCCTAACCGCCGCTCTGCACTGTATTTTCTCAAGGTAGAGGACGTCATGCTGCTGCAGCTGATCTTGATCTTCCTTGTTGTAGGCCCGCACCCGCGGGCTTCCCAACGTTACTTTGGCTGGTAGCACGACTTCAGCTCCATAGACGAGAAAGAATGGTGTCTCACCTGTCGCATGGCTAGGGGTGGTTCGGTTCGCCCATACCACCGCCAGTAGCTCATCTATCCAGCCTGTGCCATGCTTCTTGACCTCGTTATAGGTCCTGGTCTTCAACCTTTTGAGGATTTCTGCGTTGGCTCGCTCGGCTTGCCCTTTGCTGCGTGGATGTGCGACGGAAGCGAAGCATAGTTTGATGCTCATGTCCTCGTAATAATCCCCAAAGAGGTTGCTCGTGAACTGGGTCCCATTGTCGGTGATGATCCGATTTGGAACCCTGAATCGGGCCACCAGGTCCTTGATGAACTTGAGCGCAGAACCCTTGTTGGCCTTGATGACCGGGGTTACCTCCGGCCACTTTGTGAACTTGTCGATCGCCACGTACAACCATTCGTATCCACCGACTGCCTTGGGAAAAGGTCCCAAGATGTTGACCCCCTAGACCGTGAATGGCCATGACAGGGGGATGGTGTCGAGTGCCTGTGCTGGCTGGTGAATCTGCTTTGCATGGAGTTGACACACCCTGCAGCGTCGAGCCAGTTCGGCTGCGTCCTCGAGGGCTGTTGGCCAGTAAAAGCCTTGCCGGTAGGCCTTCCCGACCATCGTGCGGGAGAATGAGTGACTCTTGCACTCGCCTTCATGGATGTTGGCTAGCAGCCCGCCACCTTCCTCCTGAGAGATGCACCGGAGGACCCCGTCGTGCCGTGCCGATATAGATCCCCATCTACCATGGCGTAGCGCTTAGACTATCGTGCGATCCGTTCCGCGGCCGCATCATCCTCGGGAAGGATATTTTCTTTCAGGAAGCCGCGGATGTCGTCCATCCATGAGGGTTCCTGAGGACTGACCGGGAGCACAGTGTTCCTGGTGGGTGGCATGGCCTCGTTTCCCCCATTCGGAGGCAGGGTTCCCCCTTTGACACGGTCGGCGGCTGTGACGTTAGGTTGGCAGAGCTTTTCTTCAAACACCCTTGGGGGTAATGGAGCATGTGAGGACGCAAGCCAGGACAGCTCGTCAGCCTCAGTGTTCTCCTTGCGGGGAACGTGTCGCAGCTCCAGTCCATCGAAATGCCGCTCCATACGCCATACTTCGGCCATGTAGGCAGCCATTTGCAGATCGGCGCATTGGTATTCCTTGGAGACCTGGTTGATCCCGAGCTGGGAGTCCCCCTTCACCAGGAGGTGGCAAACGCCCAGCCCGGCTGCAGCTCGTAGCCCAGCCAGGAGGCCCTCGTATTCCGCCTTGTTGTTTGTGGCCCGGAAGTCGAGCTGAACGGCGTATTTGAGGATTTGTCCATCCAGGGAGGTTAGCACAACCCCAGCTCTGGCCCCCTGGAGGGTGACCGACCTGTCAAAGTGCATACACCAGTACTCCAAGGTCCATGGCTTGTCGTCATCAACCGCCGGGTACGCGGTTTTTTCCGGTCGCTCAATGTCGGGGACCGGGGTCCATTTAGCAATGAAGTCGGCGAGGGCTTGACTCTTGATCGCATGCCGGGGCACGAACTGCAGACCAAACTCGGCCAGTTCGATTGCCCACTTCACCATGCGCCGGTCCTCTCCTGGTTCCTGAGGATGTGGCCGAGGGGGTATGAGGTAACCACAGTGGCCTGATGCGCTTGGAAATAATGCCGCAGCTTTTGGGACGCCATGAGGACGGTGTACAACATCTTCTATGCCTGCGGGTAGCGCTCCTTCGCATCTCCGAGTACCTTGCTTACAAAGTACACCGGATGCTGCACGCATCGAGGTCATCTTAAGGGCCTGTCCGGGATGATCCCTAGGTCCGGGGTTGGCGACCTTTCCACGGCCTCTTGTGGCTCCTTCCTCCCGGGATTCGGGCTTCTGTCCCCGGAATCTTCCTCTTCCCTCTCGACAACCAGCACCTCACTTACGACTTGCGGGGTGGCTGAGTTGTAAAGGAGTAGTTCCTCCTTATCGCGGGGTGCCACATGCACCGGGGGGGAGGAAAGACATTCTTTTAGACCCTAGAATGCTAGATCCGCTTCCATGGTCCACTCGAACCAGCCGGTCTCCTTGAGAATCTTTAAGAGAGGAAGGCCTCTCTCTCCGAGCTTAGAAATGAACCGCCCGAGAGCCGCCATGCACCCCGTGAGGTGCTGAGCCTCCTTCAAACGAGTCGGGGGCTGCATGCGATTAATTGCTTCTACCTTCTGTGGGTTCACTTTGATGCCGCGACTCGACACGAGGAAGCCCAGGAGCTTCCCCGCCGGTACCACGAACACGCACTTCTCGAGGTTGAGCTTGAGCCTGGTGGTTCACAGGCTATCGAAGGATTCCGATAGGTCCCGTAGGAGGGTCTCCTGCTGTCGGGTCTTCACCACAATGTCGTCGACGTACGCTTCGATGTTGTGGCCCTAGAAGTCCTTCAAGGTAATACGCATGGTCCTGTTGAGCGTCGGGCCAGCGTCCTTGAGTCTGAAGGGCATGTGGACGTAGCAGTATGTCCTCACCAGAGTGGTGAACGAAGTTGTCTCCTCGTCCTCCGTTGCCATGCTTATCTGGTGGTACCTAGAGTATGCGTCCAAAAAACATAGGAGGTCGCACCTCGTCGTGGAATCGACAACTTGGTTGATGCGGGGTAGTGGAAAAGGATCTTTGGGGCAGGCTTTATTGAGGTCGGTGTAGTCCATGCACATGAGGAGCTTGCCGTTGGCCTTCAGGACAATGACCGGGTTAGCCAGCCACTCAAGATGAAATACCTCCCGGATGAAGCCCGCTTCCAACATCTTCCAGACTTGCTTGCGGATGAAGTCTTGCCTCTCCGTTGCCTGACGCCGGACTTTCTGCTGGACGGGCCGTGCGTCGGGGTGCACGGCCAGGCGGTGCTCGATCACCTCCTTGGGGACTCTGGGCATATCCGACGGTTTCCACGTGAACACGTCAGCGTTAGCCCGGAGGAATAAGACAAGTGTGCTTTCCTATTTTTCACCCAAGCGCTCCAATCGTCACCGTCTTCTCGGGATCATCCTCGAGACGGATTACCTTGGTGAGGGCCGCATCATCTGGGGCGATCCGCGGCCTTGCCGGGGAGGTGTGCCGATGGCTCCGAGCGTTCGCCGTCGTCCGGGGAGACGGCCGCCATGGCCTCGTAGAGCCTCTCGGTGCAATGCACCGACCCCTTGACGTCCGCCTTAATGGAGATGACCCCGGAAGGCCCCGGGATCTTCAGGGTACCGTATGCATAGTGCACAGCTGCCATAATCTTGGCAAGCACCGGGCGCCCAAGGATGGCGTTGTAGGGGAGGTCAAAGTGCGCCACGTCGAATGCAACATTCTCGATGCATAAGTTGTTCCATTCCCCGAACGTGACAGGCAACTCAACCTGCCCTAGGGGAATCGTCTTCACATCAGTGACAACATAGAAAGGCATCGATGGGAGCAGCTTGCGTTCCTCGATCTGCATCTTGTGGAACACCTCCGGGGAGAGGAGGTTTGGACCCGCTCCCCCGTCAACGAGGAATCTTCCCACCACGAGGTTGCAGATCGTGGGAGTCACAACCACGGGGAGGATGCCAACCCTCGCCGTGTTGTCCGGGTGGTCATTTCGGTCAAAGGTAATCAATGTACCCGACAATTTTAGGAGTTGGGAGCTCGCCGGCGCAGGGGAGGTATCGCAGACCTCCCTCTAGAGGAGCTTAGCTCTCCTCCAGGATGGAGGAGCGCTTGCTCCACCCAAGGCGGTAGCCACAATATGTTGTGCCTCCTGGAAGCCTAGGCCCGCGCCGCCCGGGGCATCTACGTCGCCGTCACCACGGCGGCGATGCTCCTTTTGATGGTTCTCCGCGAGGCCCTTTACCAGCCGGCACTCGGTGAGGTCGTGCCGGTCGGTCCTGTGGATCTCGCACCACTTATTGGCTCCCTGCTTTGCTGAGGCCAGCTTTTGGGAGCCCCCCGTGGGTCTTCTCCATGTAGGTGGCTTGTTGCGGTCTTCTGTCGCTAGGGCGACGACAACCTTCCGCTTATTCTTCTTGTTGCCGGACCTGCTGCAGTCCGAGGAGGCAGGCTCCTCGGGTGTGTCGCGCCGTTCGGTGCGGCTCTGAGCCTCTGCTTCTCGGGCGCATTTGTCCGCCAGGGCAAATAGCTCGGCAATGGTCTCAACGTTGTGCGTTTCGAGCTTCCCCACCAAATGCTTGTTGGTGACCCCTTCGCAAAATGCCATGATGACGGCGGATGGCGAGATGCGGGGAATGGTGTTGCGCACCTGGCTGAAATGCTGGATGTACTATCGTAGTGTTTCGCCTTTGCGTTATCTGACCGCGAGGAGATCTCCCTGGGCCCAGGGTTGGTTGAACGACCCGAAAAAGTTGGCGACGAACTGTTGGCATAGTTCGCCCCACGAGTTGACAGATCCCGGTGGGAGGTTCATCAGCCAGGACCTCACGGTACCCCTGAGGGCCACGTGGAAGTAGTTGGCTATGACCTGAGGCCCCCCACCCGCCGCCTGGATGGCCGTGGTGTAGATCTGGAGGAACTCCTCAGGGTCGATGGTACAATCGTACTTCTCCAAGATATCCATCTGGAACTTGGTGGGCTAGTCGACCCGCCACAATTCCGCAGTGAAGGCACGGCACCCAACCCCGTAGGGTCAAATGTCGTCGTCACTGGCAGAGCCGCGCTGCCCTTGGTTTCCCTGTGCGGGGGAGCCAGAGAAGGAGTGGTCCACCTCGGCCTCTCGGCGCCATTCACATATGCACTCGAGGGTAGTCCGGGTGTCTTCGCCGGCTCTCTTCTCGTCGAGGCAGGAGCGCATGTCGCGTGACCCGCCGGTGCGCGATCGGCTCGGAGTGGGCTGCCGCGATGGCGGCCGAGAATCCCCGCAGGAGGGATCTTCGGCGATAGCGCAGGAACCCTGAGCCCCTGGCCTCGGGCACGCCTTCCCAATGAGACTGACTAGCTCATCGAGCCACTTCCCCTCGGGCGTACCGGGTGCTGCCCTCACCGGGGGATGGCGCAGGAGCGCATGAGCTGCCACCAGTGCTTCCCCAGGGGGGACGCTGCCGAGGTCGAGGCGCCCCTGTGCTCGGGACGCCTGCAGGGCTGCCCGCTTCCGGGCCTCAACCCGGAACTGGGCGAACCTAACATTGGCGGAGGTGGTGCCTCCAGAGGCAGACTTGGGAGCGTCAAGTTGGGGTGGCACCGTGATGATTGATGCCAGCAGACACCCACCTGGTGCGAGGGGATGCGGTTCCACTGCTCCCGCGCTGGGTGGTGCATTGTGTGGAAGAACCGTCTGAATTAATCTGGCCTAAATGCGCTAACCATCACCATAGAGGCAATCCGGGCTAACACGCACTTAAAACGGAGTAAAACGACAGTCTGTCGGGTAATATCCCAATGCAACCACTGGAATTTCGATCGAAACAATGCATACATACAACCCACATGAAGGTGAGCCCAGAGATTACAACAATCCACAAATTTTGCATCACAGAGTTCAACATGAATTATTATTACAAATCAAGTTCAAAAATTATTCATAGGCAAGTACTTTCAGAGTTTAATAGTGCCGCGGAAAATAAATGATATTTCTAACAACGATACAAGATATCATGATGAAGCCCGTACATGACATCATTCAGCGTTATTATCGTTGGCCGGGGACGCATCCCATTCCACCGTCCAACCAAAAGGAAGAGTACATGACCAAGTCAAACTAGCAACCATATCCTCAAAGGTCTCACCTGAAAACAAAGCCACAAGCAAGGCTGAGTATACTAATACTCAGCAAGGCTTACCCAACTAGTGGTATATACTTAGCCGACTTCTAGACATACAAGGCTTTTGGCTGAGGGTAGTTTTTGACAAAAAAACATCTAAGAGTGAGTCCTTGCTTTCAAGTTTTAGCATCAAGTTCTAGTTGATTAACCATTCTAGTTAAGTAACTCTCCAAATCGCACATGGTGGAAAATAATTAACTGAGCATCCAACCAGATTAATCATCATCTTTGTTCCTCTTCTTACTCTATGTGGTAAAAGGGTTAAGCAGTCTCAATGGCTACGAGAAACAGACGATTCAAATCGAATTTCTTAACCTTGCAAGGGGAAACCTAAACACATGTCATGTGGTTACTCATAGAGTCACACGTGCAACTTTTCCCCTTTCTTTCCGGGTTGTGGATCAGGGCCACCCTCCTCGAGTATAGAGGTCCACGAACCTCGGAACGAAGCCGGACCGTAGCTGCTCTTGCACTCACCATGTGCCCATGGGAACGAAGTCAAGAGGGTGAGGATAAAGTCCACTCACCGGATCAATCAAGTACTTAAGCTTACCGATTACCATATTTTCGGCATGTGGTTAGTACGTTCAATAACTTAACCACCACTACCACACACCGCGACCTTAGCATTTTCGCTAAACAGTCGGGGCCTCAATCATCAACAGGAATATCGTAACATAGCCTCGTCCATCGACCTTATGATTCCAACATAAGTAAAACAAGCAACTCCTATATCTCGCGAGTGACAGGAAATCACTCAACTTTTACCGGAGTCCTATTAGCATGGCAATCTAGCGACCGACACAAACTAGTGTTCATATCATAGGTACTAGGATCATGCAACTAGGGTTTCAATCAACTCCTACAAACTTAATGCACAATACCATATATAAATAAAAGTGGCATAAGTTTAAAAGTAGGGGTTATGCTCCGAGGCTTGCCTTCCTGAGCAAAGCTAGCCGTGGGCTCTTCCGAACTTTGGTTCGGGTCTTCAGCAACTTCAGTTAGATTAACTTGAGCTTCGCGCTGCTCACTCTCGGACTCTGGCACCAACTCGTAGGTTCCATCGGCGAGACTTGTCGATTCTATATGAATGCATATGTATGAGTGGTTTTAATGGTATAAGATAAATAACTTATTTCTCTATAAAGTTGTAATTCAACAAAACTCAAGTTAAGTTGCAAAGCACTTCATTTTCTTTTCCTTGGCAGTCATTTATTGAGTAGTATCTGGATTAACTAACTTCATTAAGTAAGTGAGTGGTTTTGTCATTTCATAAACGGCCATTTTTCAAAAGTAAGCATGGATTGAAACAAAACAACTCGTAGAGATAGTTTCTGGTGTTGAGATTTTTATGCAGAGCACATTATTTAAGTACAAACTCACTGTAAAATTCCAGCCATTTTTATTCAGCGGATTAATCATGAAAATACATTAAACAGCTACTGCTAGGATCAAGATCCATTTATACATACAAACCATGCAAAAACTGGTGCTTAACATTTTACTCAGTACTCCTAAACTTATGGTGAGTCTACTTTAAATTTTTCAGGTTTTAGTGTGCAAGATACATCTACACTAATCAAGATTTGTTTCTATAGGTAGTTCCACAAAGTTTCTGTGTCTAAAAATTTTCCAACATGATAATCTACTCAAAGGTAGTCTCTGGTTAAAATTTCTTATTTTTCTAAGCACCAGAACTAGTTACTTTGATTGAATATAGTTTTTCTTAACTAAAAACATACGAGCAAGTTAGACAGAAGTAAAAAGTTCCAAACTTTATCCATAGCATTTATGCATCAAGGTTACTCTTCTGTAGAAGTTTCAACCCTAACATATCAGTAGAATAGCATGAACAAATAACTCTAGCAAAATAGCATATCAAACAAGGTCCGACAAAAACTACTCGTAGAGACTTGTTCTGGCCCTGAGATTTTTACGTAAGTCTTAACAAGCAGAGACTAGCTTACAGCCCAAAAATCATTCACAATAATGTCCTAGATCAAGAGATACATTTATGGGCTATTTAAAATAAGATTAATTTTAGATCAAGTTATAGTTTGTAACTAGTCATCCTTCTGTGCAAAATTTGTAGGATTCATCAAGAGGACCACAATAAATTTTAGTTTGCATTTTTATGCTTTTTCTATGATTTTAGATTGATTTTACAAGTGATAGCCTCTTGAAAACAAAAGTACTCGAGTTCTCGCAGATAGGTCCCTGGATCTAGCAGAAAGGACCCTAAAAAGAACTCGGCGATTGCAATGTAGTCCCTAGGCGGAGCTGGGCTGTTTTTCGGCCAAAATCCTGCGAGGAAGCTAGTCGGCGGTGAGGGAAAAGGGGTGGGGGAGCACAAGGAGGTCGAGGGAAACCTGTTGGTGTGCTCGGTTGGGGCTTGGGTGGTCGGAGTTGGCCTGCTGGTTGTGAGCAGGAGATCCGGTGAGGAGCGGGCAGTGGGCGGCGGCGGTTCGGCGAGGGAGGACGGCGTGGGGAAGTCAGGGAGTACCAGCAGGCGAGGGCGACCCGTTTAGAGCCTCGGTTTGGGCGGAGGAGGAGCGGAAAGTAGGGCTCGACGGCGAGGTCGAGTGGCAGCGCTAATGGCGCGGTGGTGGTGGTACTCGGACGTGTGTGAGCAAGGACTCGGTGCAGCCCTTTTATAGGCGCACAGGGAAGGAGAGGTGGAGCTAAGCACGAGCGGACCGGGGGAGGCGCGGCCGGGACGAGGCCGCGGCAAGGGTGCGGCGTCGCCAGCACGTCGTGGCTCGGCCGTCGGGAATTGACGACCACGTGATGCGTGCGAGTTGGGCAGGCGGGATATAGTGCGTGGCAAATCACCGGCAGCAGGCCCGGTTTGTGGCCGGCCGCGGCCCTTGGGGCTTGCGCCTTGGTGCGGCTTGCCGGTGCAGGGATGCCCTGCCGCGTGGCGGTGCTTTTCTGCCGGCCAGGGCAGAGTAGGGGGGGGAGAGAAGAGAGAGGGAGGGAGAGAGAAAAGGGTCGAGATTCAAATTAAATTTTCTCATAATTTTGAACAGAAACTTGAAAAACTTTGAACATGAAAGTTGTAGGGAATTTGAAAATCTACGACTTTTGTTTTAGCCAAAAGTTCATTTGAGCCACGGTTTAAAAGTTATTTTAAATTCAAGACTACTAGGATTTGAATTACTAGCCATTTCTTGTGTTAAATTTTGAATTTGCAAAAGGTGTTTGAAGTACACTTTGTAAGGTACTAAAATATGAGTGTGCTTTTATACTACATTTGTCATAAAATTTGGAGCATGAAAAGGTTATAAACACAAAAAGGAAAAAGTCTCACATACACACATACATACACATGCACATTCATATTCATACACATGCATATGCACACACATAATTAAATGCATTATTTCAATGATTCTAGGTTATTATGCATGATGCTATGTTTAGATTTTCTTGCTTAGGGTTCTAAACACCTAGGGTGTTACACATTGGATGGCCCCTTTCGGGGGGCGTGATCACCGTTGCTCTCATCGTCGGAACCGTCAGAGCGGTTCGCCATGTTTTCTATTGAAGGTTTTTCGTCGGGGACGGAGATCCTACGCGCCAACACCCCCTACCTGGCGCACCAGCTGTTGGTGGGTGAGTACCGCAAGCAGGTATTCGTGGGAACCACGTTTAGAGATTCGGCTAGGGTTGTAACACACAGTAGAATTCCGGCCGTATGACGATCAGGAAACTAAAAGGGATTTAGACAGGTTTGGGCCGCTGTGAGCGTAATACCCTACGTCCTGTGTGGAGCTGGTAGTAGTATTCAGCTGAGTCTGAGTTCGGGTTCTTTTGGATCAGATCCCTTTACACATTGCCCGCCTATTCTATTTATAGCCTTCCCCCTGGGCTTCGGGAAGAGGCTTACCGCCTTTAGTGTGAATGCGGCGCCTGATGAGGGGCGCCGGCCTTCAAGTGGCACCCACCCGCCAGGCAGGGTCCTGCGCCGTGGGCTAGGACTATCATCACCCGGGGTCCTCCTCAAGGGACCCCGGGATGCTTGGGGGTCTCTCCTGGGCTCTATGCATTGCCCGGGGTCTTTCCTGTGTGTTGCCCGGGACCGCAGGCGCTCCTCCCCATGTCTATCCGACATGACGGGAGATGCGAGTGGCGGGGGCCACCCCACCGCCTATCGCCAAACGACGCGACATGACCCGGGCGGGGAGGCTCCCTCTGTCCCGGTCGCTGTGCCGTCTGAGAGCACGCCTCCCCTGTAATCATGTGGTTTTACGGGGAAGGTGCGCCGCCCACAGGCCTCATCCGGCTGTAGTAGGGCGGGCGCATTAAATGCGTTGTCAGGCGATCCCTTCCGCACAAAGGAACCGCCCCCTCCGGGGGAGGCGCTTGGCCTCCTGCGGTCTTGGGTCCTCTAGAAGGCGCCTCAGTTTGGCCCATTACCGCTAATGGGCCAAGAGGGCCTTTTAGCCCATCTATCCTTGATTTATCCAGGGCTAGGGGGACCCCGTTACTGTGGCACTGACAGTGAGACTTATTATAAGACTCTCCATAAGCTCATAAGCCCTTTTAAGGGGTGCTTATGAGGCTTATTTCCTATGGGCCCCATCAGGAAAACAGCACTTTCCAACTCCTACCCCTCCAAAACCCTATCCATTCAGCCTCTTTAATGACATTAATGAGGGGCAAAGCTTACTATAGGCCAATACAACCAAACACCTATTTGGGCTTATTATAAGCCTCAAGTAACCAAACAGAGCCTAATGCGACGGCAGCCCCAGCCAGAATGGCAAAGGACCATGACTTCGAATGGCATCCCTTCTCGGCCCAGCGGAGGTTCACGAGGACATGGCCAAGCCGCGCCGAGTCATCCTTCTGCTGCCATTGCATCATGCCAATTCTGACCACCTCGTCTGGCTGGAGGACAAAGCACTACGACCGTCGCAACTCGTAGTGTTGCCGATGCCACATTCGTTGGTGGCCTCCACAACCCTACTGCTACATTCACCTGGTGCCAGAACCCCTACGATGAAGATGCCGATGATGTTCAGGAGAACAAAGAAATGGTGAGACTCGTGGACTGCTCAAAAATCTGCTCGTTTTGCTCTTGATCTTGGAAAAAGTCTACATAACCTCCCCAACTATTTATGGTGGACTACTTCACCCCTAAACTATAAAATCGGATATTCTACCCCTAAACTTTCCCAAACCGGTCAAATAACCCCCGAAGCGGTTTTGGATGGTGGTTTTGCTACATTGGCGGGGTTTTATCTTTTTCTTTTTTATTTATTTTCGTTGAACCTTTGAAAAATCATAGTAAATTACTGAAAAATCATAAAATAGAAAATCCAATTTTTTTGTACTCCACATGAGTAGATCTACACAGTGAACATATATTACGGTATTCATTAGTACAAAGTATTTGCTGTAGCTTTAGATCTATGCTTTCTGTAATTAATTGGAATAATTCATAACTATAGATTCTATGGTACAATTATGGTGAAATTTTTTGGTGAGAAACTTATTGTATGCTTGAACTATAGTAAAAATTTCATACTCATTAGATCATGTATAACTTAGTTATAGATTTATTTAGGTTTATGCTTGTTAAATCTATGCTCCAAATCTATGCTTTATCTATAACTAAGTTATACATGGTCCAATGAGTATGAAATTTTTACTACAGTTCAAGCATACAATAATTTGGCAACTATAAAAATTTCACCACAATTGGACCATAGAAGCTGCAGCTATGAATTATTTTAGTTAATTATAAACAAACATAGATCTAAAGCTACAACAAAAACTTTGTACTAAAACATACCATATTATATTTTCACTGTTTAGATCTACTCATGTGGAGTCCAAGAAAATTAGATTTTCCATTTTATGATTTTTCTGTGATTTATTATAATTTTTCAAAGATTCAGCGGAAATTAATAAAAAAGAAAAAGATTAAACTACGCCACTGTAGCAAAACAACCGTCCAAACTACTTGGGGTTGAAGTAGTCCACCATGAATAGTTGGAGGGTTATGTAGACTTTTTCCCTTGATCTTATATACTTTGAGACTTAGGTATGATTGATTACTCCGAGAAACAGTCCATAGGAAGTTTAGTGGTCACTAATTAGGTAGCTATTGCGAAGGGCATGCCATCAGCACAGAAATGCTTATCTGAAACTTTCTAGTAATGTGAAACTTTTTTTCTGAACTGAATTGTTTAATTAGTTTGGAACCTACTAATTAGTAATTAAGATGAGTTCTTGTACAGAGTTTACCTAAAAAAAAGTTTACTGGGACGGTGCTCCTTTCTTTCTGCAGACTACTTTTTACTTCATTTTTAGTCAAACTGCTGCTTGGGTCATCTGGCTGCTATTTTTTAATTCATTGATAATTTGAGTATTCCGACAAGTGTGGAACTGAGAAATTGGTTCCTCTGGCTACTATTTTCTAATTCATTGGTCAACCTACTTGCTGCTTGGTTCATCTGGCTGCTTGGTCCACCAACGTGTTTGCTATCTTCAGAACAGAAAGTATATGTTTCAACTTAGTATGCTATGATTATTACTTACTTTGAGCAAGTTATATTAGGCAAATGTATATCCAGTATAAGTTGCTGTTACATATGTTGTTGCATAGTGTTATTTTTTTCAGTTGTATCATCTTTCTTTTTTTGTACATGAGATAGACGATCTATTTGACAAGGTTGATTGGGCCAATATCGCCAATAATGCTTCATTTTGTGAGCTTTGTCTTGAGAAATTAGAGTTGGCAACACAAACAATGGACACATGACTAATAGGGGTAGACAAACAAAGCGGCTAAATTTGAAGACAGGACAGGGCTACGATCACTCCAAACAACAGTTCAAGAACAGATGGGACGTCCTTAGGGGCTTGTATGTCTTCTGGTTGTGGATGAACAAAGAAACCGGACTTGGAGAGGGTAGGGGCATGGTAGTGGCAGATGATGCTTGGTGGAAAAAGCACACAAAGTTACTTGGTTCCCATCACCTAGCTATTTAAGTTTGAATATATTTGTGATACCTGAGTTTTTAGGCATTAATATCTATTTTGTTTTACAAAATCACGGTGAATGGAGGAAGCTGCGAAATGGGCCTCCAGAAAATCTACCTGAGCTTGAAATTATCTTTCCAGAATATTGCTGTGGATGGGTCATCTTCTTGCTACCTGGGGAAGAGATGAGTGAGGGCTATGCAGGTGATGAAGGTGATGTTGGTGATGGGAGTCCTATGAGTATCCGCAGTTTTAAGCGGACTAATAGTACTAGCACTACTGCAACCAGCCCGAAAAAGAGGACAAAGAGTCCTAGGTGAAGGTCATGCAGGGAATATGGGAAACTATGCAGGCAAATAGTACCGTTGCACAAAAGGCATTGTAGGGGGGGCTTTGCTTTTGAATCAGTGCAGCATTGTATGTGTATGGCGGTGGAGAGTGAGGCAGTTGAAGGAACTGATGAGCATTTTGTGGTATGTAAATTGTTTGTCAAGGCAGCATGTCACACCCGGTTTAAGGACAAAACCGAATGCATATCTATATGTATGCCAGGATCAAGTTTCATACATATAGTGACATCATCAGTGAATAACAGCAACAGTATCACATAAAGAAATATAAATAAGAATTTACAAGACTATCAGAGATATACGCTTAACATGGAAACGAAGGCTCCAAACTTCACAGGCAAACGACTGGGGGTTGCGTACGCCTAGAACTCTTCATCATCTTCAATAGCCTTCTTCTTCTGAGCAGCGGTTAGCAAGGGTGAGTACACTTATGGTTGGTACTCAGCAAGGCCACAAGAAATAACCAGAGTAACGATTTAAATCCATCTTTAAGTTTATTAATCATGTGAGGGTCCAAGCCGCTCTTAACCGTGAGCACGGCTGTTATAACAGTTTTACACTCTACAGAGGTTGTACACTTTCCCCACAAGTCGCGTAAAAGTTCAGAAGAACTTTGGACCCAACCATTATGTGCTAGCTAGGCACAATACCACACTTCCGAGGTGTGGTTGCATAGGGACGCTACGAGGCCTTTACAAAGATTCCCTAACTTGTGACAATCCACTAAGATTTCAGGCCGCAGTGGTCATAACCCTCCCTAATGGTCAGTACCTTAGCAAAGAGGACAAGAGGACCGAGCTATACCCCATCTTACGTACTCCCCTCTTGCCCTTTCGGTAAGATCATCACAAGCCAGAGTTTCTAGTTATTTAGCCAAGACCAGAGCCATATAGTATTGTGGTTGCACTGTTTTCTTGGGTGGTTCTCCATGTTCCAATTAATTCATAGTATTCTTGTAATAAAGCATAGGTAGAAGGATGGTTAGGGTCACTTGTCTTTTTCCAACGAAAAGCTACTCTCACTGCTCTTCAGCTCTTGCTTACTTGGAAACCTTGATCTTCAAGCTTCAACAACGATCATTCTACTCGAAGCAAACATCGAGCACAAACATACAAAATAACAAACAAGTACAGCTAAGAACAATACACCAATAACAAAACAAAAGCTTTTAAAAGAGCGTGCTAAAGGATAAGGCTCGCTGCTACGGTTACAAGAGCACAAGAAACATGGAAAACGGAGCTAGGCTTGAAAAGACACAACTATCGGAAAATTGGTATTATAAAAGAAACAAAAGAACTATGAGTTTTATTTATTTTAATTGGAAACAAATGTAAAAGATATTCAAAACAAAATATCCTTGATTATAATTAACTTATATTATATTTTTATTTATAAAAGCGGAGTAGAACTTAGTCATATTTTGTTTATGATTGTCTATGTATAAATTACACTAATTAACAATTAATTAGAAAGAAACTTGTGAGAGCATCTAAATGCATAACTTTATATTTGGTGTTCAACTAAAAAAATTATATTTAGAACATATTTGAGTTGGTATTAATTAAATTAGCATTAGTTATGAAAAACCGAAGGTAAAGACTTAGGTGGATTTTAATTAGAAAAACTAGGTGAGAGAACTTTAATCAAATTAAATCTATACTAAAAATAGGAACTAAGGCACAACGACACGACTAAACGATAGCTTAGGGTTTTAGAAGACTAACGCAACAAGAACGAGTTGAAACGGATCTAAAACGACGAAGATAGGGCTAAAACAAGGTTCCAGGGATTTGTCTGCGAAGAAACTGAACTTCCAGGGGCTAAATCTGAAGAAATTAGGGGCTAAAACACAATTAAACCCTAAACAGAGGGCCCTAGGTGCAAAACTGGAGGTCCTGGACGGCGGGTACTAATTCTACTGATCTGGACTGCGGGTTGATTTCTAGAAAGCCTATGGGCTTTTCTGCAAAGGTTCCGGGGACGGCTAGGGTTTGGCTCAGTCGGGCGGATCTGTTCCGTTGGATCAGGATCGGGCGGCAGGGTGTGGGTCGGGTGGCTCGGATCTGATATGACAGGGTAAGGGTCGGGCTAATCGGGTGCGGCTCGGCAGAGTAAGGGTCGGGCGAATCGGACGCGGCTCAGCAGAGTAAGGGTCGGGCGATTAGGACGCGGCTCGGTAGAGTAAGGGTCGGGCGACTCGGACGCGGCTCGGCGGAGTAAGGGTCCGGCGATTAGGATGCAGCTCGGCGGAGTAAGGGTCGGGCGTGGCTTGGCGGCTCATGCGTGGCTCAGATCTGTTCTGGCTGTTAGATCTAGATCGGGCGGCAGGGGTAATTGGGGAGGCTCGGGTCGACTCGGTAGGCGGCGTTGGGCGCCGGCGGCGAGCAAGGGCGGTGGAGGATCGCCGGAGCTCACCGAATCCGGTGCTCTGGGGTTCGGTTCAGGCCGGGATTAGGCCGGGGAGGAAGAGGGAGGCACGGAGAAGGTAGTGGGGGTCATGGGATGGCCGTGCGGCGGCCGTAGACCGGCGGACCACGGTGGCGGGCGGAGACAGAGCTCCGGCAAGCAATTGCCGGGGCAAGAGAGCGAGAGGGAGGGGGAAACGGGAGCGGCGTGGTGCTTACTTCCTCGCGAGAGTCTTGCGAGGGTTGAAGACGACGGAGTCGAGGCGAAACGGTGGGTCGACGACAAGGTGCGGCACGGGCGGAGATGTTCGCTCCGGCGAGGAAATGCCGGCGTGGAGCGACGGCACGGAGGGGAAGGAGTGGACGACGATGGCGCTGGGTCCAAGGCGGGGCTCCGGCGACGGTCGCAGTCGACGGAGAGGCGGCGATACGGCGGCTCGACGACGCGGCGGCGACGACGGGCTCGGGCTCAGGAAAATGGCGGCACAGAGCAGCGGGGTAGTCTGGCGTGCGGTGAAGCACGCGTGGAAGGAGAGGAGCCGGGGTTCGGGTGCGGGTTTTAAAGGGGAGGAGAGAAGGCGGAGCGGCCGGGGAAAGGAAGGCGGCGCCTCACACGGCGGCCGGGATTGACGCGGGCGGAATTGCAGCGGTCGCCCGCGAAGGAAAGGGGCAGGTCGCCCGGGGCGCGTACCGCGGCCATTATGGCAGGCGGCATCGCGGAAAGGAAGGGGGGCGGAGACGCGGGCAACGGGCGACGGCGACGACGATGGGCGCGGGCGGGTCTGGTGTCACGACAGGAAAGGAAAGAGAGGAGCGGGAGGAAGAAGAAAGGAAGGTGGGGGGGGGAGAGACTGACAAGTGGGACCCAGCTGGCGGTGAGAGAGGGAGAGCACTGCGGGCTGGGCCGGCGGTGCGGTTTTGGGCTGCGGGGAGAGAAAAAGGAAAAGGAGAAGAGAGAGAGGTTTAGGCCGGGCTGGAAAAGAAAACGAGGAGGGGGTTCTGGGCTGGGCTGAAAGGGAATAGGAGAAGAGAGAGAGAGAGAGAGAGAGAGATGGGACGGGCCAAAAGAGATAGGGAAGAGAAAAAAAAAGATTTTAGGGTGGTTTTTGGGTATTTTTATTTTGCAAACTCAAACACGCTAACAAACAAAAAACCAATGCAACGACATGAATGCAACATACATAAAACCATTTTCTTTAATTCAGAAAGATAATTATTTATTTTTCCTATACTAAATTCTCTGTAAAGAAAATAAATGTTGAAATTTTTTTTATAATTATGAGAAAATCATTGCTTTATTTATTATTATTTTTTTTTTCTAATCACATCCTGAAATCCAACAATTTCAGGGTGTGACACAGCACACCGTGCTATGTTCTTCAGTTTGACCACCAAAGAGCAAGGTTGAATTGGTTGAAGAGGTGGTGCCAGGAGAAGGGCTAGTAGAATCTCTAGGACCTCTTTTGTGGAGAAGAAGGGAAAGTAGAATATTTATGATGTCTTTTGTGGAGAAGAAGGGAAACTAGAAACTCTGGGATCTCTTTTTATGATGTGTCATGTTATGTGTCATGTATAATTATGGTGTCATGTTCTTACTATGTGGTTGTGAACCTATGATCTGGTGACTTATAGTAATATTTGGTTGTGACCTCTATGGCAGCCTTGTGTTACTTTGGTTGTTTAATCAACAGTTTTGATTTGATATCAATGGTTGACATACATTTGTTCTATGTAGGTGATCTCTTCATCATGTGGTGAGGATGACGAGTCAGTGGAGATATCTTCTTCAAGCGATGATGGTGAAATAAATACGGGTGTGCTGAGTCAATTGGATCTTATGCAACAATTTGGAGCTATGCCACGCATGATTGGTATGTACTAGGAAACTACTTCCATGAACCAAACCAAGAAGGTGAAAACTGATCTCTCTGGATATGAGTGTGTCATTAGAACACTTAACAATCCACACGGCATGCTACCACATGTTTAGAATGAGCAGGGAACTTTTTATAGGCTACATGATGTGTTAATGTCATCATATGGATTGAAGTCAACAAATAAGATGAGATCTGTTGGTTCTTTACCTTATTTCAATGGATCATTGGAGCACCACAATCAATTAGACAGACGGAAATTTGTTTTCAGAGGTCAATCGAGGCGATCGGTAGAAATTTTAACAAGTCTTGGATAGTGTATTCAGGCTCTCTAGCTATGTGAAACCAAGATATCCTCAATTTAGAATAGTGCATCCTAAACTGCAGAGTCCTCGCTTCTCACCGCACTTTGATAATTGCATTGAGGCAATAGATGGGACATATATTGCTGGTGTTTTACCGCCAAGCCCACCGAGGGATACCCCCGAGGTGGTAGGTTGTAGTTAGGGTATCACTGAGATCAGGAACTTGAAGGTGCAAGCAACACAAGGTTTAGGCAGGTTTGGGCAGCAATGTGCGTAATACCCTACGTCCTGTATGGTGGTTTGTATTGCCTTAGATTGGTTATGCTTTGGAGGGGGTCCCTGCGTGTTCTTATATACTCTGGGAGGATAGGGTTACATGGAATCCTAGTTCGATACTAGCTTAGGAGTCCTACCCGAGTACTACTCAGGTAGTTTCCTTTTGTACCTACTAGTCCGACTCGCATCAGAGTACATTACAACAGATATAAGATATGTGACATATCACATCCCTTATTCTAGAATATTCCACGCCATGTGAGTAGTCCTGTGGCCCCGGGTCTAACAAGCCCTCGAGCTTTTCTAAAACTCCATCTTCAGGGTATCTTCCGAGTACTTCCACATCTACTTTGAGGTTGCGAGGTGCTCATACCCCGAGTAGTCTTTAAATCTTCATAAATAATCTTCTATATGGGGTGCGATGAAAAAATCGCACTCCATATGTAGTAGCCCCCGAGCCTTAGGTTGAATCGAAGAATCAGGCTGAGGGTCAAATTGATCTTGAATCTTCTTTCTTTATCTTGAACAAAATTGTTTGAGAAACATGCCATTAATGACACATGTCCCGCAGCCCCCGATCCTTGAATCCAAATCCTAGAGATTTGGAAAAAGATCCAAATGAACGTGGCATGCATTATAGAATAGTTTGTGAATTTGAATTGATAGTTAAAATAGGAAAATTGGTTTGAAATTCGAAAACCCTTTCTTCCGGATAGAATCTCTTTAAAATGGTTAATCAAATAACTTCCCCAATATAATTCTAAATTACCGCTCAAAATAAATCTTATACTGAAGAATCATTAGGCCGCTGTTGGTCATTTAACCACGCACTATTCTAGGGTTACCTTTACGCCTTCAGTCTTCACATAAGTTGTCTACCGAGTAATTTTGCGGCGTCCAGCCCCGAGCTTATGAGCCAGGTGAGCCGTGGCAGCCACATCGAGTATTTTATTGGCGTCAAGCCTCTAAGCCTGGGAGCTAATGGAGCCACGTCGAGTAGTTATTATTACCTAGCCCCCGAGCCTAGGAGCTGACAGAGTGTGATGGCACGCTGTGCGGCCTAAAGAGTTGTCGCCGAAGCCCGATCTGAAAAAAGACAATGTATACATTATGTAGCATAATGCGAAGATACCAAAATTTATTCGGTAATAATATGAAAATACCAAAATTTATTTAGTATAAAAATAAAGTTGCCGTGTTGAGCTCTTGTTTTAGGCCATTTAAATCCCGCGAGTAGCCCACCTCTACGTTTAATCACCTGGTCCCCGTTCTAGCCTTCGCTCATACCGTGTATGAGTCGCTTAGGTCAAGACTGAAGACTCGATGCTTCACAGATTAAGGCGGAATACTACCTGAGCAAATTTGCGACCAAAAAGAGAGGACAACGAGCAGAAAAAAGTAGTCAGCATACGACACAGAGAATGCGCGTTGTGCAAAAAGTAGGCGGCGAAGTGTAGCCTTGGAGGGTTTCATGCCCATCGAGAGACGTACACAGATAAGTAACCGATCTTGTAGAGAACAAGTCGTGACTTAGTTTGATTCATGTACGATTGCCGACGAAGCCCACTAGTCGGAGTTGATTCCGTCTAGTTGTTGATGGTGTGAAGTTTACCCCGACTAGTTTCTAGTCAAGACGAGTAGTCAAGGTCTGCGGAGGTAGCGCGGTGGTTTCGCGGCACTAGCTGGAGCGGAGCCACGTAACCAGGCTAGAGTTGAGTCCAGGTTGTCGGCGGAGCTCGTGGACTTGTCGATGAAGTGGTGCGTGTGCAAATCTTGAGGTATATGCAGCCCGCGTACACCTTCGTGTACAATTACCTAGCAACTTGGAGTCTTCATGGTAGCCTTTCGTTTGTATCTAACGAATTTCTACTGAAGTGCTTTTTTACGGAGAAAAGGTTCTTGCATCTCGTTTCGTACGTGGCTGTAATTTGTTTTCCGCCTCGGACTTGATGCCCCTGAACGGTTGACTCTGCAGCACTGCATCTAGAGCCGCCGCTCGTCTCTCCTTCGACTCCAACTCGGTGATTACGCACAGCCCGCAAAATTGGACTGGAACAAAGAATCCAATCTGCTTTGGACTTGATGTCGCATGTTCTGGGCTGCCGCAGTGGTTGCGCCTGTCTCCTACGCGCGACGCATGTAGCATCCGGCGGCGCTTGATCGGAGGGATCCAGTCGTGCGGATCGGACAGAGAGAAGAAAAGCAAAATTTATGATTCGCCACAGAAAAATTAGATTGATCTAGTATACTTGTAGCGACTTATCCGGTTGATGATTACTGCCATCAAGCTCGCCAGGGGATCTTAGTTGATCTCCTCTACCTGTCGTTGTTTTACCGCTAAGCCTATCAAGGGATATTCCCGAAGTGGTAGGTCATAGGTAGTATGTTGTCAAGATCAGGAACTCGAAGGTGCAAGCATCACAAGATTTAGACAGGTTCGGGCCGCAATATATGTAATACCCTACATCCTGTATGGTGGTTTGTATTGCCCTGGTTATGCCCGCCCATATATACTCTGTAGGGATAGGGTCACATGGAATTCTAGACCGATACTAACTTAGAAGTCCTATCTGAGTACGACTCGAGTAGTTTCCTTATGCACCGACTAGTCCTACTCATCTCCGAGTACATTACAACATATATAAGAAGGTATGAGACATATCTCATCCCTTATTTTAGAATATATATATGAGCAGTATCGTAGCCCCGGGTCTGACACATATACTGGTTTTTGTTCCATTATCAAAAATGCTTCAGCGTGTGGGTCGACATGGTTACATGACTCAGAAAGTTTTGGGTATTGGTGACTTCGATACGATGTTCACCTTTGTAGTTGCTGAATAGCCTAGTTCTATACATGATATGCTAGTTTTCAATGATGCCATAAATAAATATGGTGACAAATTCCATCATCCACTGCAAGGTAAATAGATATGTTGCATACAAATGGCCAAAAGATTCGTTATGTGCGCTAAAGTTCTAATTGTACAATGTTTGTAATAGGAAAATTTTATCTAATACATTCAGGGTACGCTAATCATCCTGGTTATCTTGCACCTTACAAGGGAACAAAGTACCATTTGCCAAAATTTCAACAAGGTCCATGACCAAGAGGGAAAAAAGGTACTCCATTGCTTACATTCATCCCTTCGCAATGTTATTGCGATCATTTGGAGTAATGAAGATGAAGTGGCAGATTTTCTTAGACTTGCCAAGTTATAAGATGAACAAACAAAGCAAAATAATACTTGCTTGCATGGCCCTACGTAATTTTAGTCGAGAAAGTGCAATGAGGGATCAAGATTTTGATATGTATGACCAAGATGAGGACTACGTGCCAATGCTGCCATCCTCTTTGTCTAGACAAAGTGATGGTAGTAGTCAATTAGGTGACGAGGATGTTGACATGAATGCCTTTCGGGATTTTATTGCAAATGCTTTGCTTCTTACTCTCTCTATTTTTTTTTACATGTCGTATTAAGTTCGTCCTAAGTCAAATTTGATCAATTTTGACCAAATTTATAGAAAAAAATAATAACATTTACAAAATTAAATTTATTTCATTGAATCAACTATGAAGTATACGTTGATAGTGCCTACGTTGAATAGTATAGTTATTGCTATAATTTTCTATAGATTTGATCAAAGTTAGCTAACTTTCACTTAGAACAAACCTAATACGACATGTAAATAAAAACGGCGGGAGTAGTGATGAGTACTGTTTGTGGGAAGATGTTTGTATGGACTTATATTGCTTTTATATGAATCTGGATGTGACTGTGCTCACGCACTTGTGGATCTTTGTGTCTTGATCCGTAATGTTGAGCAGTAGTACGGTTAGGTTCAAGTTCATGTGCATTGGTGGGAAGTAGTGCTGCATTTGCGGCAAAAGGAATGTATGAACAAAAATATGTAAAATCAGCTAGTAAAATCCAAGGATCCAAATAGCGTTATTCAGATTTTGCAAAGCCATTCAAATTCCTAGATTCCAAAATCCAACATAAAATCCTAATGGTGCCTTACTCTACAGTGAGTCCTTTATGAGTTGAAAGTTAAATCAGTATTTTCATGTTTGAAGAATTGATTTAAGTTCCAAGGTGATTTGAAACTAATTGGTCGATTTTGAAATATTTTAGACATGAAGTTCTCAATTTTTATACTGAGAGTGGTCTTTTGTCCATGGAAGAACCAAAACGGCTAAACAAGAACTCCCAATAAGAAAAGAATTTACACAAAACTATTTTGGATTTGGATCTGTTCTAATCGGGGAGTTACAATCGGAATTGTCAACGTCATGATCTTCGATCGAAACCATCAAAGATCCGATTATGCTCTTTTTGGAGACCCTAGCATACAAGAACATTCTCGTTTCTAGCCTTTCGCTCCAATCATTGAAACCACGCGTACTCCAAACGGAGACAACTCAAGTATAAACACTGCTATACAAAGGAAAGCGACCGTCAATTTTGTGGTGCAGGACATTGACAGGTAGCGGAACAGGTGGAGCCGCCTCCAGAGTGACCCGAGCACACAAGCCATTCCACACTTCACACTCATCAGTAGGATCCTCAGTACCAGGAAAATTCTTCACCTCATCTCCTCACGAGCCTCTCCCCTCCACTGAGCTCGCTGTTGTTCTCCTTTCCACCGGTGAAATCTGGGGAAGAAATGGCGGAGAACGGAGCAAAGCAGCCCCTGTTACAGGACGGCGACCCTCCTAACGCCGGCGAAACGAGGCCGACTCAGGGAGCTGGAGCGAAGAGGTTTCGGCGCTGCAGGACGGCGCCCTCCGCCGATGCGGCGCAAGATTCTCCACCAGGAAACAAGAACCCGAGCCATCAGGAGCGCGGCAGCGCCGGCTCGCAGCCGTTCAGGCCGCCCAAGGAGCTGCTGCGTGGCGCGCGCCCGAGCTTCCGGCTCGTCAGCGTCCTCCTGCTGGTCTACCTCCTCGCCGGGACCATAGCGTTCTACCTCACCATGGACCACATGTCCGGCGGCCGCACCAGGAGCCGCGTGGTGGACGCGCTCTACTTCTGTGTGGTCACCATGACCACCGTCGGGTACGGTGACCTCGTCCCGGCCAGCGACGCCGCCAAGCTGCTGGCTTGCGCCTTCGTCTTCGCCGGCGTGGCACTCGTCGGCACCTTCCTGAGCAAGGCCGCCGACTACCTCGTCGAGAAGCAGGAGGCGCTCCTCTTCCGCGCGCTCCACCTCCGCCGCGCCGGCGACCGCAGGGCGCTGCGGGACATGGAGGCCAACAAGGTCCGGTACAAGCTCTACACCTCGGCCGCACTTCTGGCTGCGGCGCTCGCCTCCGGGACGGCGTTCCTGGTGGAGGTGGAGGGGATGCGCCCCGTGGACGCCTTCTACTGCGTGTGCGCGACGGTGACGACACTCGGGTACGGCGACCGGAGCTTCTCGTCCGTGCCGGGGCGCGCGTTCGCGGCGGCGTGGATCACGGTGAGCACGGTGGTGGTGGCGCTCTTCTTCCTGTACGCGGCGGAGCTGGGCGCGGAACGGCGCCAGCGGGAGCTGGCGCGGTGGGTGCTCAGGCGGCGGACCACCTCCACGGACCTCGAGGCGGCGGACATGGACGGCGACCACCGGGTCGGGGCCGCTGACTTCGTGCTGTACAAGCTCAAGGAGCTGGAGAAGATCAGCCAGGAGGAGATCGCCGAGTTCCTGGAGGAGTTCGACCAGCTTGACGCCGATAACTCCGGTACCCTCTCGCCGCACGACCTCATCGTGGCGCAGCGCGGTTAGCTCGGCAATCCCCGGCAGCCAGCAAAGCCGGTGGAGTCGGCGTCGAGAGCATTCTCGAAAAAGCAGAGAAGAGCAACGTGCCACACGCCTAGAATTCTTTCTGTTTTAATGCCATGTGTGCTCTTTTCCAGTTGTACCTTCTGTTTGCCTCTGTGTAGGTACCCATTTAGTATAGGTTCATTTTTCAACTGTAATGTATAAGAGTAAAATATGTGAGATTTACATAAGCATGAACGGGAATGAACATGATTGAATACTGATCTACAACTAAAATACATAGATTAATGAACAACGAGCAGATGTTTACCGGGTACATAGTTCGCCAAGCTTGAGAATGACATAACGCGCCGAGCTTAAAAATGACATAACGGCGGCGACGTCGGTGTTGTGGCGGCGATGGTGCTGCAGTAGTGGTACAGCCCTTTCCATCACCGTCAACGCACAGTGCATTGGATCTTGACAAATGTAGGACTAAGTGGATTTTCAATGTTGAATGTTGGTCTACAAAGGTCCCGCACTCAGTCCATTTATGTGCACTGCATAACGGGCCGAACCAATGGTCGGTTGTCCTGATTTGTCCATTTATGTGCGCTATACGACGGGGCTGAACCAATCGTCGGTTAAGCACCCCTCATCATTATCCAACATTTTCCCCACGGCCCCTTAAGACTCGAACCTGTAGTTATCCTGAGATCATTATCCAACATTTTCCCCTTTAATGGTGAGGCTAATCATCGTAATCTCTTTCGCCCTTTTCTCGTAACTTCACTCTAGGACAATGTGTCACGGTGGTCATCAATCAAATACTATGGGCCTCATTACCCATAGAGTTGCATCCTAAATTGATTGGATATTCTTATAATAATTTATGGGAGTTGATTCCCCTCTTTTTTTCACATCAAAGGCCTTAAGGCCTTATCGTAAACCCATGCCGGCTACATTATTACAAAAATTACTTGATGGTAGGTCTTTTGTAAGTGAATTCGTAAGCATAAATTCTATACCAATAAGCTCAATCTTAATTGTTTGATCCTAGACTCTATCTTTCACAACGTAATATTCAATGTTGATATGTTTGACAGAAACACTCGACTTGTTGTTACTCGAGTAGAACACTGTGGGTTGATTGTCGCAGTACAAAAGCGGTGGTTCTGAAATGTTGTCAAGCACTCTTTATCATGGAATAAAATTCTTTATCCATACAGGCTACTTGGTAGCTTCAAAATATACCATATACTCAGCCTGCATTGTCAACAATGTAATGACTTATTATTTGGAGCTTTTCCACAATAAAGCTTCTTCTACGAAGGTGAAGATGTAACCTAACGTGAATTTCTTATCAAGGCACCCTGCAAAATCAGCATCAAAATACCCGACAACTACAAGATTATTAGACTTTCTATAACTATATAAGTAAGCATGTAGTTTTTAGTACCTTGCAAATAGCGCAGTACTTTCCTAACAGCCTTCCAATGGTCCCATCCTAGTCCTGGATTTTCTTGATATCCGCCTAAAAGATGGAGCATGAGGGATCTAATCACCATGCGTGTCCAAGAGGAGGAGAGAATTAAAGCTGATTGACAGGAAGGGAACAATGAGAGGCATGAAGAGGAACAATGCTTATGCTCCATACAAGAAGCCTCAGCAAAGTTCCCGTCTCGCTCAGCACGCCCATTATCATCTTCCTTATCACTTTCATGGTGCCTTAGGTTCTTCATCTACTGGTGATAAAAAGAGAAAATTCTCTATATACCATCCAAATTTATATCTATCCCTTACGTGCCACTAAAAATTTAGTCATCCCTTCGTTGCCATCAAATTAAACTTTGCATCCTTTCAAAGCCATTCTGTTAAAATTCACCATTAATAGCGACGGGCACTGCGGTGGACCCCGTGCATCAGTTAGAGGGAGGGCTAAGGCTTTTTCGTTTTCGCTTCCCTTCCCTTCCGATGAACTCCATCCTTAGCCAACTCTGCTCGAGCGCCAAGGCAAGCAGGAGTGCCTCCCGACCCTGGCCCTCGCTCCTCGGCGCTGCTCCATGCACGGCATGCAGCCACGGCAGCCCGACGGGCAGGACGTCGTTGCTCCACACGCGGCTCGCCCCCGCGGCATCCTGGTGAGTGGGACGGCGCTGCCCCACGCGCGCGCGGGGAATATTTTTTATTTTTAAACTATTTTCAAATTTAATTTTAAAAATAACTCATCTGAATAAATATTTGCCCATCTAATCTGTTTGGTCACGCTGATCCGCATAGCGTGACAAAAATAGGTTGTCGCGCCACATGCATTAGCGTGACAAGGTATGCATGTTGGAGCGCGCGGGAGGGGTCTGCCAGCGCATATTCCACGTGTCAAGCTTAAGAGTAGACCAAATAAGTGAAGCAAGTTCAAGTATTGTTCAAAAAGATTTGAATTTGGGCAAATGTTTGAAGAAGGAAAATATGACCATAGTCATTTTGGAAATTTTTAAGTTTGAAATTTATTTAAATATTGAAGTTGTAGCCAATATAAAAGTTATAGTATAAATCATGTACTACAACATGGAAGAAAGTTTGAATAAAAACTTGAAATATTTGAGTTGGTACAAATACACAAAACAGGATAATATTGCCGATTTCAGGATGAAGATGAAATAACCTAAGTATTGGATACAGTGAAAAATGTGGAAGTTTCAAGTAAAAGTTTGAACAAAAATGCATATCTCAGTAAAAGTAGAAAGTATGAAATTTATCCGTTGATCAATCCTTGAACAAACTGATCACACGTTGGTATATGAAAATAGTAAACCAAGGTAAACCATTATTGTTCTGCTCTATTCGCAAAGAGCTCATAATCAAGTTTTATGATAAAACATTGAAAATTTAAGTGTCTACTCTTAGTGAACTTTTACAGCAATACTTTCTTTATATTGATTAGTTAGGTAAATCTTGCTTAGTACATCCATACTTAGTATAATATTAATCCTATTATAACAAAGCTCTCCGAAGAAAATGAAAAGCAACCGTATTTTACCATCATAGCTATACTCTAAGGTCTTAATCCTTCATCAAGTTACTTGATGTAGCTTATCGCTAATATACAAAGTGTTAAATTATATTTTATACTTGACAATTATATAGTTTAAATTTTCATTGTATTAGTTCTTATCATATTATTATTAGTTATTCTATGCTATTCCATATATCAAATGTGATATAGAATCTTCTTGGTGGAATCATGATAAACATGTCAAGTTCGAGACGAACTAATACAGGCATTGTCTAATATTTAAACAAATTATTTAAGCATCTTAGTGACCTCGAATAAAAGAACTCCAAACTATAAAGTTGTAGATCTCGTCAAAAGCTACATTTTTTATATAAGAATCATCTTGTCGCACTGGCGGGAGCAGCATGACAAGGCTGTGCTCTCACGCCGGTGGGAGTGGCTTGACAAGCTCAACAGCGCTGGCAGACCCCTCCTGCGCATGCTTCAACGTGGTGCACCTTGTCACGCCAATGCATATAGCGTGACAGACTTTTTTTATCACGCCACGCGGACCGGCGCGACCAAAAGAGTTAGGTCTCCAAATATTTGTTCGGCGGATTATTTTTAAAATTAAATTTGAAAATAGGTTAAAAATAAGAAATTCGCGAGCGGGACGCATCCCTACGAAGTAGGCAGCCCGCGACAATGCGACACGCGGGGGGAGGGGGTGCGGCCCCATGACGGAGGTGGCTGCGGGTAGTGCGGCGAGCGGCCCGTGGCAGTATAGCACGTGGGCCACGGTAGGGCGACGTGCAGGCGGTGCACGGCAGGTCTCCATAGATGGGGCAGCTTGCAGCCAAGGTGCATAGCGGCTCTCCATGGCCAGGAAGTTGGCGACCTGAGGCGGAGGATCGCCGGCAGCCATGGCTACTGTCGCTCCCCATCCCCGCCCGCCGTGCTGCCGCGTCCGTGAGCGCACCAGGGAGTTGGTCGGCCTGTGGCCGGGGTGATATAGGGACTTTAAATTTTATCCTAGATAATTTAAGGGTGGGGCTCTAATTTTATTCAATTTTAAGCTAAAATTAAAATATATAAGAATCAAATTGAATTTTAAAGAGAGCACTAGTGTTATAATCCGTTACCAACCTTACCTATGGGTGTGAGATCTCCTTCCTCAGCCAGCTCATACGAACTTGCATAACATGTTCCTCCATTCCCCTCTTGCCATACTTCTTCAAGCCCATCAAGAACAGTCTGCGACAAGCTAATTAACTCGATTGATCAAGGAAATTTCACCAATTCAGAGCGCAAGATCAATTGAATGGTTTGATAGCTCCATGTGTTTTGTAGGAGTGAGAGCGATTGCTTACTTGCACTCCTCTGGTCACGAGACGCCTGTTTGCGTTCTTGGTCTGGCAGCGCTCGCGCTTGCTTACGAGCATGTGGGGCCCAGCCCGAGCACAACGACGCGGACGCGAGGGGCAAGCCCGGCAGTGCGCCCATGAACGGCATCGCTGCCGCCGTAGCAAGATTGGCCGCAGGCGGGTTCGACGTGCTGTGATGCTGACGGCGCTGAGGTTTTTACTGGGAAGACGGAGATAGTAAGGTGCATTCTAACGGAATGGCATGTAACGGATGAAGAATTAACATCCGATGGCAACGAAGGATGGCTAAATATTTGATGGCATACAAAAGATAACTATAAATTTTAATGATACTTAAGGAATTTACTCATACAAAAAAGATAAAGAGTGCCACTGCTGCAGGAAGCAAGGACACCAGCAGGATGAGTGCTCTGGTTGGCTGAAACGGTGGCCAAGCAAGTTAATGATATAATTATTTTTATTGATCGTACGAACATACGGTGTATTGACTCAGATGCCACTGTGTATGTTACGAACTCATTGCAGGGATACGTACCGCCAAACCCACCGATGTGGTATATTGTAGGTAGGGTGTTGCCGAGATCAGGAACTCGAAGGTGCAAGAAACACAAAGACTTAGACATGTTCGGGCCGCGATGTGCGTAATACCCTACGTCCTGTGTGGTGGTTTGTATTGCCTAAGGTTGGTTATCCTTTGGAGAGGATCCCTGCCCGCCCTTATATACTCTGGGGAACAGAGTTACATATATCCTAACCGAATACAAGCTAAGGAGTCCTACCCCAAGTACTCTTAGGTAATTTCTTCTGTTCGGACTAGTCCTACTCGTATCCAAGTTCTTTACAACAGATATAAGGTATGGGACATGGCCCATCCCTTATTTTAGAATTATTGCCATGTGCGTAGTCCCGTGGCCCCGAGTCTGACAAGCCCCCGAGCTCTTCGTAGCCGAGTACCGCAGGCTTCGAATACTTCTAAACTCATCTTCAAGTTCTTCATAAGTCCATCTTGAATGTGTCTTCTGAGTATTTCTTTGGCTGCTTCGAGGCTGTGAGGTGCTCATGCCCCGAGTAGTTTAAATCTTCAGAAAAAATCTTCTGTATGGGTTGCGATGAAAATCACACTCCATATGGAGTAGCCCTCGAGCCTTAGGTTGAATCAAAGAATTAGGCTGAGGGTCTTAAATGTATTGGAGTAGTCTTCTTCTTTTATATGGGGTGCGATGAAAATCGCAATCCATATGTTATAGCACCTGAGCCTTAGGTTGAATCGAAAAATCAGGCAGAGGGTCAAACTAGTCTTGAATCTTCTTTATTTTCCACATAAATTTAAAAAACAAGTCGTTGATGACACGTCTTCTGCAGTTCCGAGCCTTGAATCCAAAACCAAAATTTGGAAAAAGAATCCAAAAGAATGTGGCATGCATTGTAGAATATTCTTAAGAAATTGAATTGACGGTAAAAATAGGATATTCAGTTTGAAATTCGGAAAACCCCTTTTTTCCATAAAATCCCTGAAAAAATGTTAAACAAATAACTTCATGAAATAAACCCTAAATCACCGCACAAAATAATCCTTGATTTAATAGCTAGATAAGACCTCTAGGTTGAAAATTTGAAAAACCCCTTATTTCGGAATAAAAATAATGGTTAAACCGTTATCTTCCGGAGATAAATCTTAAAAACCTCTTAAATCGGGTTCTTTTGCAATTGGATATGTGCCCAACTTCGGAGCCTGGGAGCTAGTGTAGCTATTGGAGATGTGCCTAGTAGTAAATAGCGCCCAGCCCCCAAGCCTAGGAGTTGCGCGCGTCAAGCGGCCTGGCGAGTTGTTGCCGAAGATCGATCTTGATTCGTGGACAATTATCAATGAAGCTGTGGCGGTTGTTGATGAAGCGGACTAGTCGCTATCCGAGGATCAACACGCGATATCGGTGCTCGATCGTGAAAGCTCCCGAGCATCAGCTATAGGACTAGTTGCTTTAGTTTGAAATAATGGTTTTGTAATTGAACTTAAGAATATCCTTTATGTTATCTCTATCAAACGAAATTTAGTTTATGATGGTTATTCTTATAATTTTGGTGATTTGGTGATGGGAAATGTTTAATTTTATTTATTGATAATATTGTGGGTCATGCCTTCCGATATGACAAGCTTTATGCATTATCCCTTAATAAATTATCTGCATTTACTATTTGTGATATAAGTAAAACTCACAAGAGTATTAATCAGACGTCCTCAAAATTGGGCCATATTTGGGTGTGGGGGGGGGGGGGGGGGGATTGAACGTCTAATTAAAGAACAACTGCTAGACTTTAGTGATGCAGATGAATATTATCTAGATTGTATTAAAGGAAAATACGTCAAGCATACAAAGAAAGGTCCTAATCGAAGCACAAGTCCATTATAAATAATTCACACCGACATATGCGGTACTTTTCCATAACATCTATTGATGGCTTTGATTTATTCATTACAATAACCGATGATTATTCACGCTACGGATATATTTATCCTATTAAACAGCAGTGTGAAGCGCTAGAAAAATTTAAAATATTGACGGCCAATCAGCACGACTTAAAAATTAAAATAGAGCACTCAAATCAAGGCAGAAAATACTACGACAGATATACTACTTATGAGCACGCTCCTAGCCCTCTTGCCAGGTTCCTCCAAAGAAAATGGAATACTACGGCTGGCATACTATGTAGTTCATTATATTCAGAACATGTTTTCAGAATGAAAAAGAACCGGATTGCAATTTTACTGAGCCTTCAAATCCAGCACCGGATTGCCTCTCGCATCCATGGCCGGCACGAGCACCTGCACCCGTGCCAGGACGGCATGTGGGGCCGCGCTCGCTGGCACCTGGCTGGCGTATGGGTCTGCGCCGAGCGCGGCAGCTGGCTGGCGCGTGGGTCTGCGCCCGCCCGCGGCAGTTGGCCTCGCGCGGACATCCACCTAGCCGTGCCGCCCACGCCTGGCCCGCCCATGGGGTCGCGCCTGCCGGTAGCGCCTGGCCGGCACCCACCCTACACGCGGTGCCTGGCTGGTACGCGCTGGACATGCGCCCCCGCAGCCGCACCGCCGGAATCGCCGCCGCCCGCTAGGGTTGAAGCCCCATGTCGATGGTTTTGAAGAGGAGGGGAGGGGTCAGAAACTTAGGAAGTCCATGGTGATGGTTGAAGAGATAAGAGGCATCTTCATCTTTTCACCCTATTACAAAGGGTTTTCTCTTTTTTATAATTTTATTATTTCTGGATGTAACTAATAGGGTCAATAATAGGGGCAAACGGATTTTTCAAAGTAAACAAGTAGGGGTAAAATCATAAACGGGACCAAAGCGATGGTAAAATCACATTTAGATTTCAAAGTAGGGGCAAGAACATAATAATCCCTTTAAAGTTTGACATATGAAATTGTGTAATAAATGCAAAGCGGCAACAAGGAGTGAAAAGGTAAATCATGGTGTACATGGAGGTTGTTTGGATCCAAGGACTAATTTTTTATTCGGGTCACATCAGATATTTGGATGCTAATTAAGGGAACTAAACATTAGCTCACTATAAAACTAATTGTATAAATGGAGACTAATTCGATCTGTTAAGCCTAATTAATCCATCATTAGCATATGTTTACTGTAGCACGATATTGCCAAATTATGAACTAATTAGGCTTAATGGATTCATCTCGTGAATTAGCCTCCATTTATGCAATTGGTTTTATAATTAGCCTATATTTAATACTTCTAATTGGTGTCCAAACATCCAATTTGACGGGGACTAAAGTTTAGTCACCCGGATGCAAACGGACCCATAATCTATACCGAGATATGAAAGCGTATATAGCTCTAAGGGATAGCTCTGTTTATATATCGCATGGAGGAAAAGGGAATGCTTCTTATGATATAAAGTGCACAGAAAAGACAGCTCACACTTTGAAGCAATGTTGTAATGGATTTTGATTCAGACACAGAAACTATGAGCCACTTTCAAGATCAAATCCATAAGCTTGCAATCTGGCATCTCCCTATTGTTAAGAAAGCACTTATTATTTAAAGAAACATGGAAAATAATAATTAAGCTATAGGCGGTAAATATGAAAATAATAATCAAGCTTGTTTTTCTTCATATCAACCAAAATTAAAAAGAACTGTTCTAGTACGGCACCAGTAGGTTGATGGAAATTCTCTAAAACGATACAAGGCTTCATTTACCCTAAACGAAAATGTAGGGCAACCTTATAATGATTAGATGAAGAAGTTGATGCCACAACGTCCACTGTCAATTTATTTTTCAAAAGAGGTGTTGAACAGTTTAAAGCATAATATTGTATATTAAAGGATTTGGATGAGGTTGCAGAAGCTCAAGACGTTCTGAGTACACTACCACAAAATATGAAACGTAACAGGGAAGGGAACTCCAACAATATCTTTAGAGCTGGTGGTCGCTTCTAAAATCTTAAAGGCAAATGCCAGGAACTCATAGTTGTTATCCCCTGATTTTTCATGACCAGGTTTTTCTATGCACTGATACATTGGTTCCCTATCATATTGCTATAGAACAATGTAAGGTTCTTAGTGTCATGATAAATACAACTAATTTGCATATAAATAAAATGCATGGTAATACGTACAAGTGGTTGAATTAGGATTAATAATGGCAGCACAGCTTCTCATCAGTACCTAATAAATTGAGCAGAGAGCGGTACTTGATAATTATCTCAACTTTAGGGACCACGGGAAACTCAGTAAAGATACTATATATAATTGGTTTAACATTAGAAAACATCATTGTCAGCAGTAGACCTGCTATGACAAGAGGTTTACCTTGGCTAACCTATGAATAGGACAACATAAGTTCACGATACCTTGAAACTGAATGTCAAAATAGGATTCTAATCCTTTTTTATTGACATTCTTTGCTACTTTTCCTAGATCAGTAATCATATAATTTCTCAAACCAAACGTTGCTACTTTGCTATGTTAGCAAAAGTCGGTAAACATATAATTTCTCAAACCAGACGTTGTATGTTAAAAATTGCAGAAAATTATCATATTGAAAATCTAGGAATTGCATCTGCATATCGGCACTATAGCAACTACTCGCTAAGCGAAAAGTAACCTTCTCAACATAATCATATAAACATAGGGATCCATGGCAAAAGACGTTATTATTGAGTGCATATCCTAATCCAAGACTTATGTCCCGTATATAACCTGTTAAAAATAGGTTGAAGTGCAAATCACTTAAAAGACGTTATTATTGAGTGTAAACTTGAAAGTTTGCATTAAGGTTTATGAAACTCCAAAAGAGATGTGTCAATTTGATAAACCTATCATTATTTAGGACCGGACCAAGACACCGGTCGGTACTAAATGTCACTATTTAGTACCGGGCGGTGTCTTGGTCCGGTACTAAAATGGCTCCAGGGGCTTTCAAATTTGGACCCGGTACTAAAATGGTTATGTCGCAACTTTAATACCGGACTAAAAGTTTTCTAGAAGTGACATGTATTCACTAACCTTTTCTAAATGAACTTAGAATTTTTATATATGGTCATTTACTTATTAAAATAACTCATGGAAAGTTTTAGCTTTATTGGAGCAAATACAAGATTTATTATTATTATTTTGAATGGACTCGTAAATACAAACTTGATTTATTTTAACATTAATTTCTTTATACAAATCACTTTTGTGTATGCTAACTATATTGTAACTAGGCAACTGAAATATGAATTTTCTAGAAATTTATTACTAAAGTATGAGACACATGTAGTTGTAATATGTATTTCAATCAATTATCCGGAAAATTAATTAAATCTTAATAAAATATCATATGAATGTGGAAAATTATGAATCCTTCCTTATAACATATATATGTATTGATGTACTTTATAAAATGATTTTAGTCATAAAGCACTACGTAATCTGCAAACTTCATGTAATAAACTAGTATTTTTACAAAAATAAAGGCTTGAAAAATATTTACATTGGCTGTCTCCTTAAGTGGCCCTCCAGCAAAAATACTACCATTTCTTCTGGCGGTTGCTTATGTCGCCCGCCAGCAGAAATACCACCATATAATAGCGGGAGGGGAAGAAATTTTCCAAGTCCTAGCGCGCAACCGAACCGACGCCGCCAGGCTGCCCAATCTTTCTCCTTCGCGCCCCCACCCCATCCCCACCGCTCCCCGCGCCACCACCCCTCTTCCTCCATGCCGCCGCTCCTATTGGTGTTTTACCGCCACGCCCACTTAGGGATATCCCCGAGGTGGTGAGTTTGTAGGTAGGGTGTCGCCGAGTATCAGGAACTCGAAGGTGCAAAGGAACATAATGTTTAGACAGGTTCGGGCCGCCGAGAGCGTAATACCCTACGTCCTGTGTGGTTTGTATTGCCTTTGATGATGATGGTCCCCGAGGGGGAACCTGTCCGCCCTTATATAGTCCGGGGGGGTAGGTTTACATGGAAGTCCTAGTCGGATACAAGCCCAGGAGTCGTACCCGTGTACTTCTCGGGTAGTTTCCTACCGTGTTCGACTAGTTTCACTACTCTACGTGTAATTCTACTGCATTACGAGTAGTTACAACAGATGTAGGACGTTGGGCCTTGTCCCATCCCGTATCCTAGAAAAAAGTGTGCCACATGTACAGTCCCGTGTACCCGGGTCTGACAAGCCCCCGAGTTCTTCGTAGCCGAGTACTACAGGCGTCCGAGTACTTCTGAAGGCGTCTTCGAGTTCTTCGCGAACTTCATCTTGAAGGTGTCCTCCGAGTACTTCCATGGCTGCGTCGAGGCTATGAGGTGCTCATGCCCCGAGTAGTTGTCCAGTCTTCTTTATATGGGGTGCGATTAAACTCGCACTCCATTTGGAGTAGCCCCCGAGCCTTAGGTTAACTCATAGAATCAGGCTGAGGGTCAATTTAATCTTGAGTCTTTTGTACTTATCTTCCAGCAAATTTGAATAATAAGTCGCTGATGACACGTGTTCCCCAGCCCCCGAGCCTTGAATCCAAATCCCCAAGTTTTGGAATTTAGGATCCAAAGTGCCGTGGCATGCAATGTGTAACGGTAAAGATTTGATGGTGAACATGGGCAAATTGGTGTAGTAAATTTGAAAATCTCTTTTCTCGGGATGAGTTCCTGACAAAATGGTGAAACAAATAACATCCCCAATAAACACCCAAAATTACCTCTCAAATCAATCTTTGTGCCCTGAGCCAATGACTAAATAAGTCCTTTGGGTAATATTTTGAGCAAACCCCTTATTTCGGAATAAAATCCCTGAAATAATGGTTAACAAACATATACCTAAGAGAAATCTTAAAAAGCCTCTTGGATAGGGTATTGTCGAGTAACTGTACAGCGTCCAGTATGTAAGCCTGAAAGCTGTCCCCTGAGGCACGCTGAGTGCCTTGTCTTATCAAGCCCCTGAGCCAGGAGCCAGATAATAAGCATAAAGTGGTCGTATCCAACCGGTGGCGCTAGCCCCCGAGTCCAGGCATGGAGCAAGTAGCCGCTGGTGCTTGAACAGTCGATGAAGGCATCTAGTCGGAGTCGTCCCCGACTAGGATTGTAGTCAAGACAAGTAGTCGAAGTAGTCGAACATGTGCAGAACTAGTCGTAAACTGATAAACTTCTTGTCATGGGAGCAGGACCCCTTCAATAACATAGTGTACAAATCGAAAACAAGTAATATGTTACTGGAACTAAGGGACGAGGCCCCTTCAGCAAACTTGCATGTAATACCGGTCGTAAACTAGTAAAACGGAGTTGTACTGGAAGTATGAGCACAAAGGCCCTTCAGGAACCCAAGAGACTAGTCGGAGACTAGTAACTAGGTACTTGAAGTATGGGAGCAAGGCCCCTTCAGTAAACTTGCACGTAGTACCAGTCGTAAACCGGTAAAACAGAGTTGTACTTCTAGTATAAATCTCCAGGCACCAATAGAAGATATCCCCAATTGATCAAGGATGAAACTAACGTAGATGTTCAATATTCCAAGAATTTGGTACCTCCTGGCCATCCGGGTACCGTAAGCGATAAGATCTAGGGCCTGTAACCTTGTGCACAATAAAAGGTTCTTCCCATCGTGAGTTAAGCTTGTGTAGTCCAGTATCATCCTGGATTCATCGAAGAACCATATCTCCAACGTTGAAAGAGCGTCGTTGAATGTTCCTGTCGTGGTAACGATGAACTCCTTGTAAGTAGCGGGCCGACTGCAACAATGCATTGCATCGGATTTCCTCAGCTGAGTCAAGCTCGAGATGTCTTGTAGTGTCTGCCTCGCCTTCTTCGAACATCTCCAGTCGTGGAGACTTCCACATCACGTCGGCTGGTAATATAGCTTCAGATCCGTATACGAGAAATAAATGTGACTGTCCTGTGGCTTTGCTTGGTTGTGTGCGAAGTCCCCAGACTAATGATGAGATCTCATCGATCCACTTGCTTTGCTATTCTTGTCGTAGAGTCTTTTCTTCAATCCATCAAAAATCAAACCGTTGGCGCGCTCAACCTGGCCATTGGCCCGCGGGTGAGCCACTGAAACATATTTGACTTCAATGGAACTGCGTTCACAGAAATCCCAAAACTGATGCGAGTGGAAATTGGATCTCAAATCTGTAATGATAGTGTTGGGAAAGACAAAGCGGTGTAAGATGTCACAGATGAATGTAACCACTCGATCCGCCGTGAGCGTTGCGATTGACTTGTACTCAATCCACTTTGTATACTTGTCAATGGCCACAAAAACATGTGTGCAACCTCCTGGCGCAGTTGTTAAGGGCCCTATCATGTCCAGGCCCCAGTTAGGACTGCTGCTTCTGCGATGGCGCCAATCGGCGTACGGTACTCGCGATCCGCGACTGCTGCAAAAGCATTGTTGAGGTCCCTTCGTTCGCGGGCGCGATTCTACGCGTTGCGCCTGCGTTGGGCGCGCTTGGCGTTCTTTACCCGCCAGATCCTTCGGTGCTCCTTGTCTTCATCTTGGGGGGCATCAGCTGTGGGCTCGTCGGCTCAGACGTCCGTGAGTTGTTCGTTGTCATACTGGGGGTCCAACTCGTCGTCTACCGCGTTGCGAAGGGAGGCCATGCAGACTTGACAATCCGGCGAGTGGTTAGCCCTAAGGCTGTACTCAAGTAACTCTGTGCTACTTTCTCCTTCTTCTGCGATGGGAGAGAGAGGTCTACCCTCTTGGAAGGGTAGTTCCTGCGTGAAGGCCACAAGGCGGCACTCGTAATCGAGTAGTTCGGAGGGCTCAAAGTCCTTTTAGTACACGAAGCGTTCTTGCAGTGTTGATGTTATGGTTAAACCCAGATGGCTGCCCGACAAGAATTCGGTGTGGCCGTTGGGTTGCGACTGGTTTTCAAGGGCGGGGGCCGCCCGACAAGCGGTGACTCCCTCGTCTCCGAGTCCTTTTTGGAGCCGACTTGAAGGTGTAGTACCACGCGGGGAGTACTCTTCGTTGGAGTCCGAGTAGGAGTCGAAAACGGGGGCCCCCCGACAAGTGGTGGCGCCCACGTCTTTGATCTTGAGCAGCAGATCCAAATCCTCCTCCAAGTCGGAGAGGGATTTAGATCGTGAGGTCTTTTCAGATCGGTTTGAATCTGACCCGACTAGATCTGGTGCGTCACAAGTGGGAGTCGCATTGAAAACAGACATCTTTTCGATCTGCTGGACCAGATCCGGAAGCAGCATATCGTCGAGTTTGTCAATGAAGTCGTCTAGATCGCTGCTTGGAGTTGTTGAAGAGGTTTCCGACTCCTTGGAGTTGGCTAGGTGGCTGTTGAAGCCATCCGAACCGTTGGCGACGCAGATCCAGGAGCCGAAGATGAAGGTTGTGCCCTCGTCGAGCACAGTGCTGGTGAAGTTGAAGGATGCCATCGAATTCTCCGGTGGATGCTCGATGAACGCCCCTACCTGGCGCGTCAGCTATCGGTGTTTTACCCCCAAGGTGGTGAGTTTGTAGGTAGGGTGTCGCCGAGTATCAGGAACTCAACGGTGCAAAGGAACACAAGGTTTAGACAGGTTCGGGCCGCCGAGAGCGTAATACCTTATGACCTGTGTGGTTTGTATTGCCTTTGATGATGATTTTCCCCGAGGGGCAACCTGTCCGCCCTTATATAGTCCGGGGGACAAGTTTACATGGAAGTTCTAGTCGGATACAAGCCCAGGAGTCCTACCCGAGTACTTCTCGGGTAGTTTCCTACCGTGTCCGACTAGTTTCACTACTCTACGTGTAATCCTACTGCATTACGAGTAGTTACAACAGATGTAGGGCGTTGGGCCATGTCCCATCCCGTATCCTAGGAAAAAGTGTGCCACGTGTATAGTCCCGTGTACCCGGGTCTGACATAACGTACTTGGATAAAAAGATGAGTAGGACTAGTCGGTACAGAAGGAAACTACCCGAGTAGTACTTGGGTAGAACTCCTAAACTAGTATCGGGCTAGGATTACATGTGACACTATCCCTACAGAGTATATAAGGGCGGGCATAATCAGGTCAATACGAACCACCATACAGAATGCGGGCATAACTAGTATCTAAATCTTGTGTTGCTTGCACCTTCGAGTTTCTGATCTCGGCGACACACTACCTACAACCTACCACTTTGGGGATATCCTTTGATAGGTTTGGCGGTAAAACACCGATAGCTGCGCGAGATCAACAAAGATCCTCTGACGAGTTTAATGGCAGTAATCATCAATCGGATGAGTCGCTCCAAGTTTTATTACGAGATCAATCTAGTTTTTATGTTGCGAATCAAAAATTTTGCTTTTCTTCTCTCTTTCCGATCCGCACGACTGGATCCTTCCGAACAAGCGCCGCCGGATGCTACATGCGTCACGCGTAGGAGACAGGCGCAACCACTGCGGCAGCCCAGAACATGCGACATCAAGTCCAAAGCAGATTGGATTCTTTGTTCTAGTACAATTTTGCGGGCTGTGCGTAATCACCGAGTTGGAGTCGAATCAGAGACGAGCGGCGGCTCTAGATGCAGTGCTGCAGAGTCAACCGTTCAGGGGCATCAAGTCCGAGGCGGAAAACAAATTACAGCCACGTACGAAACGAGATGCAAGACAGAGCAGCACATTGCAACCTTTTTCCGTAAAAAAGCACTTCAGTGTAAATTCGTTAGATACACACGACAGGCTCCATGAAGACTCCAAGATGCTAGCTAATTGTACACGAAGGTGTACGCGGGCTGCATATTCCTCAAGATTTGCACATGCACCACTTCATCGATAGGTCCACGAGCTCCGCCGACAACCTGGACTCAACTCTAGCCCGGTTACGTGGCTCCGCTCCAGCTAGCACCGCCAAACCGCCGCGCTGCCTCCGCAGACCTCGACTACTCATCTCGACTAGAAACTAGTCGGGGCAGACTTCACACCATCGACAACTAATAGGAATCAACTTCGACTAGTGGGTTTCGTCGGCAATTTGAATGAAATTTGATAGAATGTGTGAGTATGACTTGATTGCAGATTGTTATATGTATGAAATTTATTAGAATGGGTTATTGTGATTACAATTTGTTTAGAATCTGTTATTTGAATGTAATTTGATAGAATGTGTTATTGTTATTGTGAAATATGCATAACATTTGTATGAAATTGTTCATGAATAAGCATATAGCAAGTCGTGGCTTTGATCGTGGTAGTTTCAGTCATGGCTTTGGTCGTGGTAATGTTGGTCGTGGTAGGGGGGCTAAAGATTTCCCTCTACCTGAGGCTCGCCCTCCAGGCATCACATTCAGCAGAGTCAACAATACTAGATCGACTTGATGTCCTCAAGCAATCATACCAGCTCTAGGAATAGTAAGATCTTTTTTTCTTATTAAGATCATTTTAATCTTTATTAATGTTACATTACCTCTAATGGAGCGGATCGATGTGTTTACATTGCTGGCCGAGGTAGTAAAATGCCTAGGTGGTACACCTCTTCAGGTGGAAACTATGGAACGCCAACGGTTCAAGAAATTAACAATCTCTTTGGAGATACCAACAAGAGAAGATCTAGATACCATGATTCCAATAGTGGTTAGTGGTAAAGAATCACCTATTCAGATGACTTATGAAAGAAGAGCTATGAAAACTTGCCTTTTAGAACTTGAGACACATGGTTGTCTAATTCCCGACTTGTCATGGTTCACAGAGGGCTTCAACAGAATGAAAATGATACTATTAGTCTCTGTGAGAGACTTGCACAAGAAAATCAAAATAATATGGTATGCGAGCTTTTGTTAATTTAAAAATATTATGGTACTTTATTTGATTGTGTGAAGAAGTTCATAATATTTATCTTCCGTCTCTGTTGCAGGATATGCTTGCTAACACCTTCATGGCGATGAGTTTACAAATATTTTATGTTAAGCCTTGGAAAAGTTGGGTTATCATTGGTACGAGTCTGGAACACCCCGTACTAGGGAAGGTCTGTACCAGACTTCTGTTGAAGTTCGATCTACCCCGTCTTCTGCTGCAAAACTAATGTTCACCATCTATGGCAAAGCACTTCCTCGTAGATGTGAAGCAAAGGACAGCGCATTTATCCGTGTTGACGAAAGCATGGGATACAAGACTGGTGATATTAACTATGTTCAGTACCTCTTGTTTGCAAATAATATCAATTAGATGTAATATAGTCATGCAACTGAACATTTGCATCTTGGATGGAACAATTAGAATATAATATGTATCGGCTTTATCGAATATTTCAATGGCATGTATTTTAAATATTTAGATGTTTCCCTTTCAAAATTTTTGAGGCGACGTATATCAATTTATCAAGTATATGATGTTTTGCAGATTGATCAAGTATTTGTGCTAACGTATTTACCCAACCGTCAGTATATCATCTTTGTTGGTGGTCAAGAACCGCCAGCATATATACATTTGTGCTGGCGGTCAAGAAGAGTAAGTGTAATTGGGCATTTGTGCTGGCAGAGAGTTCCTGGCGGAAACTCGTGGCGGAGACTCGAACCGCCAGCGCAACGCCAATCATACAATTAGCGAAACCTTTTATGTACTAGTGGTGACCGCCCGTTCTTCTCAGTGCCAGCAATTAGCTGTCTTGGCCTCTATCTTGTACTCCAGATGCACCCTTCACTTACCACGCCTGCACACATCCTTGCCACTGCCTCGGTGCTCTACAGGACAGGTTGCATGCCTGTGCCATGAAGACAAGAAAAATTGCAGTTAGGGCGCGCAAAGCAATGGTTACAGGTGTCATGGCGACCAAGTGCAGCGTGGCGTGCCGAGTTGCCGACCCACAAGAGGACCAAAGCTTTGCCGCCCTGGTACATACATTCTCAGCCAAACCCACGTCCGCATCATCGTTCTATGCATTTGTAGGACTTGCTTTGGAGCTAGCTAGTATAGTATAACCGAACCAACAGCTCCTTTGCTTTGCCGTTGCGCTCCACTGCTGATCGGCAGCATGAGCCAGCCACAACCCGTCCGCGTTGGCGACGTGTTCACAGCATCCGGAGACCACCACGTGGTGCGCAGCTAGCGGGACAAGGTCGTCGGGCAAGGCTAGAGCAGTGCGGTGACCGCGGTTTGCAGGTAACCGCCGGCGCCGGTGTCTAGGCACGTATGTCATACGCACTACACCATTAGCTATTGGATACTGGTGGTCGATGTTGACGTTTGGTCCTCGGAACGCCACTTTCTCTCCGCAGGTGATGGCTCAGTTCACCATGCCCACGCCGGGCCGGAACATCACGGAGGCCACAAACGCCTTCACCATGGGCGAGATCCTCTAGGCGCCGGCGTAGACATAGGCAGGCCCTGCTGACACGGTGGTACTGCAGGCCGCGGTGATGCGCGCAATGGGGCTGGGCAGAAACATCCCCGGTAGCATTGCAGTCGCAGAGACGAACATGTCCTGGGCTGCGGCGGCGAGGCTACGGCGGAGACGCTCCGCGACATAGTTGGCGACGCCATGATGGAGCTGCTCGCCAACAAGGTGCCCACTAGGGAGGACGCCGAGAAGGTAGCGGTGGTTGTTGACGGTCATTGAAACACGTTATGACCGTCAACTTCTCGATAATAAATAGAGTTTCGCACCATGTTCTATACATATTTTATTTATTTCTAACAAATTCGACAAGTTTTGGATGAATTGTGAATGCAGCAATAAGTGAACCAAAAATGAGGCAAAATAAAAAAAATCCCAGGCCAACCGGCCTGGCACCGAACCCAACTGCCACGTCACTGATCCAGGGGTGAGGAAACACACTTACCTTGCTCCTGAGCCGTGCACTTGACGTCGGTTTGATCTAATGACCCGAAAGGCTTCACCCATGGATTGAAGGGCCCACCTGCATGCAAGACTCGGGTAAATACTTGAGAACCGCCTCCCTGGATGACATGCAAGCGTTAATCATTAAGTCGGTGCAACAGAGGGACGAGACGCGCCAGAGTCTGGCCGACCGGCCTTAACCAGGTCGGTCGGCCTCCAAATCCTCTACTTCAGACAGACGCCACCTCCATCGACACCAGGAGAGCATCAGGAACGTCTAGGAGAAGGGCGGTGCCACGTGGCCACCATCCCAGGCCGGCCGGCCTGGATGAGGTCGGCCGGCTTAGGACTGACACAACTTCCACAACCACTTCACCGACTTCATCCTCAGCCCTCCTACACTATAAATAGGGGTGCACATAAACTTGTAAAACACACCAAGGAGTTCTCTTCTCTCATTTCACTTTCTAGAGTTGGATTTAGTAGTCTGGGAGTTAGAGTCGAGTCGAGCTTGTCTCGAGATTCTAGAGTCGTCATCGGAAGTCTAGTATAAACACTTGTATCTTTCCCTTAGATATTTTATCAATATACTTTATCTTTTCAAGTTAGCTTTACTTTTCATATTTATTTATCTTTCCAAGTTATCCAACTTGTGTGTGGAAGTTCTCTCCTCTAGCTTAGGCTTTGTTATCTTTCTTGTTTATTGGGATCTTACCTTGCGGGTTTTCTCGCCCAGACTAGGGGGCTCAAGTCAGTTCCTAGGTTGAAGGGGATTTCTCTTGAAGGCATCAAGAGAAATCCTAACACCGAGTGCAAACGTTGTGTCTGGCTTAGTGTTAGATGGGAAGTGTATTCCACCCTACGGAACAGTGTGGTAGGCGGCAGGTGGTGACAGCCCTGTCCGTCCCTTGTAGTCCATCACATTCGGGTGTTGTCATAGCAGTAGTTGTTGTTTGCCGTTGGACTCCCCTCTCATCTCTTTCTGCAGCCCTTCTTCTCTCTGGCCGCCGAAGTAAGCTCTAGGTTCCCGATAACTAGTTAGAAGAAAGGTTTAGTCTAGAGCGGCTAGCTCGTTAGTTTAGAAGTATTTTAGGAGTCTTTCTTGCTCATTGTCCTCCTAGCTGCGTACCGCTCTAAGGTTTAGAGTCTCCTGTGTCAGACGGTCATTGCTTAGCCCTTATCTTATCTTATCTTATCATATCTGGCTTACCCCCACTAAGTTAGTTGGTTGATATCTCTGGTAAAGTTTATCATTCGCTTCTTCGATACTCCTTAACCATAGTGCTTCACCGAGAAAATTTACGATAACTTGGAATACTCCAAGGTGAAGTACGGCAGTGGTGATTCTGTACGCTTGCGGAATACATATTCTATTGGGCATAAAAAACACCAATAGTGGCCCTGTAGCTGCACGGGCAGTACCAAAGCGGAGAGGTTGGGGCAGCCCTAGGCCTAGGGTGAAGTAACGGCCGAGAAGCTAGGCCAAAAGCACAAAAGCATAAGAGGGGGTGGGAGACAATGATGCTGGAAGGGATAGCGCCTCCACCACGGGCTCCTTCAACCGGCACGGGCATCCGCACGACCGACGTAGGCACCTATAGTGCGATCGCCGGCTGGATTCCATCTTGACTGCACCCCCATATCCTAACCTCCACAGCCGGCCATGGAGGCGGCGTCGCTGACGCACCCTAATACGCGGCGCAACTACAACTGTGGCCGGAGTGGCCAGCCCAAGAAGGGGCACGTCTCCATCATCCCCTCCTCATCACGGTAGCCGGGGTTGCTCCATCACCGTCGGCTTCCACCTCATTTGGCACCGCTAGCATAAGCGGTGGCAAAGGATGGAAGCAGAGGCTCTTCCGCGCCTAGTCATTCATCCCCGTCTTCACTGGTGTTGAAGCCCAAGGTAGAGACGGACATGGGGATGGACATATCGGGTGGCAAGGGGGAGCAGCGGGAGGAGGACAAAGAGGAGGACGCGATGATGGAGGTAGGTAGGTGCCCGATGCCTAGGAAGATCATGACGGAAGTGTTGTGATGGCTCATGTCTGCAAGGGGTTAGCCAGGGCTAGCTAGGCTGCGCGGGCGGGTCTAGAACGTGTGTCATGAGCTTCGCCTCCACATCCTCGCCACCTCGGGCGCCAACATCCTCAGTGTGCTGTTACCACAGTAGCCGCCACCGCCTTCATCGTCCACTCAAAGGAGGCCGAGCGGAGGAGTATCTTTTTTTTTATCTATCAGATGGTCGGGGCATCGGGAGCACCGATGCTCTTCTAGATGGTTCGCCAGGTGGAGATTTTTTTAGCACAGCAGGGTTGACTAGTGGGGAGATGGGCACCGTAAATCTCGAAAGGGACTATGAAATTTTTTACGATGATGTGGACATCACGGTCGGTAGCAGCGGCGGCATAATTTCTTGGGGAGAAATGAGGGGCAACGGCCAATTGAGGTAACACAATCGAATCAAAGACATGTACCTTTACTTTTTTTTATTTTCAAATCCATCTCTTTTCCAAACCCTAATCAATGTTCGAGAGCGTTTTTCTACTTGCATCTTTACGATATTCGAGGGCGTTTTGAGTGGCCTGCCGACCTCAGCACAACCCTAGTCTTACCAGCCGTGACGGGTCCCTACTAGGCCGGTGGACCTAGGTTTTTGCGGCGCGCTTGCCTAGACCAGTCTAACCAATCTGCATACCAGTCCGACCGGTATGCGCAGGACCTACGTTCTAGCGCATTCAGTGTGTTGATCGGATTTCACGTTAATAATATCAAAGTTTTTAATTGGTGGAACCATCATATTCCATATTAAACAGATATGTTTTATTTGAACTGTTGAAATAGAGCCGTCAAATGATAGGATGATAATGCCCATGCACCTGATGAAATTTGGTGACCACTGTTCATTTACAGCTTTTAACACAGATGTAAAATAGTTTGTCCTTTCAATTTAAAAGAAGGTAAAGATTTCGTGACGGCTGGCTGTATTTTTTGTTTCACGACGGCCGACACTATCTGCCGTCCGTATAGGATAGGGATCATCCTACCGTCAGTTCTGCAACACATACGTTCAGCCTTATCATCAGTTCATCACCACCAACGTTGTCCCCCATCTCTCTCTCACGCTCCTCTCTCTCTCACTCAGATCCGAAAATGGGAGGAGGCCGAGGAGGTGCGCTCCGTCGAGGGATCTTCCGCCGCGGGCGCATGCTGTGCCCCCGGTGAGGGAGCGGTGTGGTGTGCCCTGGTGAGCGGTGGCCCCCTGTGGGGGAGCAGCGGCCCCGGGCGAGGGTGCCCGCTGCGGCGGCCTCCGGCGAGGGCACGCATGGCAGCAACCCCCGGCGAGGGCGCTCGTGGTGGCCCCCCGCAAGGGCGCACGCCGCGCCCCCGGCGAGGAAGCGCCTCGACGGCGGCTCCCATCCAGCACGACTGGCTCAACATGCTCAGGATGGAGGCGAGCCTAGCGTCCTTCGTATGGTTCCTGGGGCGCGGCCGTGCACGGGCCAAGGCGGAGCCGAGGCCGGTGCTCCAGATCCGCAGCCACTGTGCCGGCAAGGTGAGTCCTTCTATGCTCCTCCTCGTCCTCCTCCCCTCCCCCGTCCTCCTCGTCTTCCTATGGTTTCGTATGTTAGATCAGGAGAGTTCTAATGGTTTGTGAGGGAAACAGGTACTGTTTGTTCATCTTTTCCTTCGTGGTAAGGAAGAACATTGCATGATAGATTGGGCACACTCGATGACATGGTGCCAGACCAACAAAGTAGTACTGCAGTCCATTAACGCAAATTAGATGCAAGATGACTCTGTGCATTTCTGCTTCTTGTAGCTGTAGGTGCCATATCAGTTCATCCACTAATTTGTTGCTGAATAAAATGAACCAAGGACTGCAACACAACCCTCATTTATAATTAACCTTGGATAGCAAAACACATGCAATTGTCAGTCACATGTGTTTGTTAATACATTTTAGGTTCATCTTATGCACGATGTGGGATTATTGTGTTCCTTCATGGGGCTCCTACTCAATCATTTTAGCTACTGCGTGGTTATGGCTTAGGTCAGCTTCATTGAACCCGTACATCATTGACTTAAATACAACTTATGAAATGTCCGTTTGTTGGTACTGCACATTATTCAGTGATAAATAGGGTTCTAATTCTGGCAGTTTATGAAATGCCTGTGTGCCTTGTTCCATGTGTTGCTCACATGCACCGTTCCATGTGTTGCTCACATGCACCGTCGCTTGCTCTTATGTTGCATCCAGGAGAAGTTGTATGGCAAGGTGGCCGACTAAGAGATGGCGAAGGAGCATGTTAACCAGGTGTTGCTCGAGTTAAGCAATTTACATATCATGCATAAGTAATCTGTGTCCATTTTAGTTGTGGGCTCACTGTGTTTTTATTTCTAAGGGTCGGTGCAAGTTCAATAAAGATATAGCATCTGGACATGATGTGTTTTGTATGATTCAGGACTGCTAGTCACCAATTTTAGCTATGTGCTGGTTGAATTGACATCTTCCAGATTTTTTCTTTAATTGATAGGTCTGTATTCAGTAAACATGTTAGATCTAGTTCTATTAGGACATGGACGGCTAGAACTAAGTCATTACTGTTTTATTAATGGTGTTTTGACTGCAATTCCAATGCAGTTTCACCTCTAGAAACAGGAAGGTACTTCGGTGTTTGCTAGCATTTTTTTTAGTAATGTGGGCAATAGCATTGTATTAACTGCCTCTGACATGGTGGATCCGTACAAGCCTTTCTTTACTATATACCTTATTAGACACTAATGAGGTTATTAAGAAGGCAATAATATAATTCTGGAAGAGACAAAATGGTATACTGCATTAGGCAGGCAGTAATATTGTTCTGGAAGAGGTCAACTAGCATATTTTTGCTATCAATAATTTTGATTTTACTGATCAACTTGTGGAATTCATTTGTAGGCTAGTTATGCAAAATCGGCAAATTATTCATTTTAGATTAGCATTTTTGATTCAGCACAGGTTTTACAATTGCTAGCAGTACCTAGTTGTATATTGGATAGGTTTTGATTTCACACTTGTTCCTTTTCTCTTTTTTTGGTTCTGCATTCATTCCATTAATGTGTCTTCTTTACTTTTCTTTTGTATCCTCTATCTACTGATCTTGGTAGATTCCATTTTCCTATTGAAGTACCTGGCATAGAAGCAAGTTGTAGATTAGGACGAGATGATCAGCCGTAGGCACCGCACTGTAATAGGACCTGATGAGGTAGCTACAAGCGTAGGAGTAAGATTGTGTTGGTAAAACTATAATTTTTTACAAGCATAGATACATTTGTAATAGGATGCCGAATTCATTTTATTTTAGATCCAGCAACAGTAACAATAGCAGTTCTTTTCATTGTTCATTAGGCAAAATCGTGCTACTAAATTAGGCATCTTATGTTACATCAACAAGCAATTTATCCACTATGGTTCAACACTTTTGTGTTCTGGTTCTAGCAATCTTTTCAAAGTATGGTGAATTTTACTATTTTGGTCTACTGAACAATTTTAAAAAATCATTCTTACTTTAGCATCTCATATTCTAATTATGTGCCCTCTTTGATTCAATTCTTTGTTTTGACGCCATAGCAGGCTCACACAAATGTGATGACGGTGCCAGTCCATGTTTTTTTGGTGCTAGAGAATGAGGCGTGAAGACTTGCTTTGTGTCATTGTATGAATGTTTAGATTGGTGAAAAATACCTTTGTACATGTTCTAATTTTTTTTGAGTTCTTTAACTTTGCTTATGAGGTCCCTGGAAGGACCATGACACCCTAATAGGGGGGGGGGGGGGGGGGTTGAATTAGGTCCTCTAAAAACTAAGGCTCCAAGCACATATGAAAACCTATTCCAAAATCTATCTAGATGTGCACAAGGTTTTTCTATGTGTTGCTTTCTCTACCGTACAAAAGTTTTGCACCCTAGGTTACAATCCTACAAACTACACAAGGCAATTCTTGGAAAGGTAAAATCGGAATGTATGTGCCAAGTAAGTGCGGAAGTAAAGGGGTAGAGAATGCAAACTCCCAGCGTGGCGACACGGCAATTTTTACCGAGGTATCGGAAAGCAATGCTTTCCACTAGTCCTCGTTGTTGGAGCCCCTCTAAAGGGAATACCCGCACAAGGGCATAAACTCCCCGATCGAGTAACTCCATGGATAGCCGACGGGCCTTCTCACGCGCAAGTAGGACTCCGCCTAGCCTCTCCCGGATGCTCCCCGCCGTCTTCACTAGGTAGAGCTTTGGCAAAACGCCAAGGGCCTCTCCTCCCTCTCACAACTACCGGCGGCCACTCCACAAACGCGGTTGGAGGGTCTCACAAGACTTACAAGCCCCAGATTTACAATTCTTGGTGCGCGCAAGCACCGATACAATGAAGGTGTGCAAACCTCGCCTAACTCTAGGCTAATCTCTAAAGCAATGCGCTAAGAGGACTAAACTACCAGTAATCAAGACCTAAGCCTTATGCTAATTGCTCTAATCTTCTCTTAACCACTTTGGTGGATTGAGCACTAAGAAATGTGTAGAACACAAGCCAATACCTTCACTAAGCTCAAGCACCCCTCAAATGGCCAGGACATGGGGTATAAATAGCCCCAACCAAAGAAACTAGCCGGTGTAAACTCATTGCAACATTCTGCGTACCACCGACTGATTCGGTGCTCACAGGAGGGGTACCACCGAATCAATCGGTGGTCTCCAACTCAGCTAGTCGTTGCACTGACACTAGGCTCGGGTCACCGACTGATTCGGTGCCCCATCGTTGACCATCACCGAATGAGTCGGTGGGTCACTGAGCCGTTGCCTTCCTCGCTTCACTCCACAGTCACTGACACACCACCGAATCATCCGGTGGTCATCTTCTTAGTAGCACCGAATCATTCTATGGCCCCCATGGGGTTTCTCGGACCTCTCTGATTGATCGAAGCATACCACCGAATCATTTGGTGCTTGCCTCAGTAGCACCAAATCGTCCTATGGTCAGAATGGGGTTTCTATGGACCTCTCTGGATTGACTGAAGCATTGCACTGAAGCATTTGGTGGTACCACCGAATCATTCGGTGTTCCTATAGCGTGTCAACTTCCATCGGCCATAACTCCCTCATCCCGAGTCCGATTGAGGTCATCCAAATGTCCATTTCGATCATTTCAACGAGGGCTATCCAATGGTGAACTCTAATCTTCAATTTGGCTTCATCCTCCCTATGGTCCAAGGCAATATTTGTCTTCTCTTTGTTTCTTCTCTCTTCAACTCTCCATTGGTCAATCTTGGGTGTCAAAGATTTGGAGGACAATTATTTAGATGGCTTCCATTACATCCTTGGAATCTAACAAACACCTTCAAAGGTATATCTTGACAAATCATTAGTCCCAATGGTTATGTTGTTATTCAATTACCAAAATCACAAGCAATGGCTTAAGGGCCATTTTCCTTACAATCTCCCCATTTTTGGTGATTGATGACAACACAACCAAAGAAAGGGATAATAATACGAAATTAAAGACAACTACTTGCTTGGATGCAATGCAAGAGCAAGAACATATGCTAATTGAAATATGCAAAGATACCAGTTGAAATCATGGAGATGATCATACCTTGCTCTTACCATTTGTAGTACAAATCCCCTTTATGTGGTCATAATGAACATGAGACTCCCTCTCATTCCAATGCCACTTTTCTCCCTTTCTTGGACCAAATTCTTGCAATCTCCCCCAAGATAGAGATATATACTTGCGATATGCACTTGAAGTTCTTGCTTTCTTGCATGCTCCCCCTTAAGGTATACTTGCTTTGATCGCTAAAATTCTCCCCCTTTGGAATAAAACACCAAAAAGGAAGACATCAAATGCACAAGGGAGAGTTCCATAGATCATGATCTTTTGGATGTGGAAGGTAAACAAGATCATGAACATGAAACTCACATAACATGTAGGGCGTGGGCCATGTCCCATCCCGTATCCTAGGAGAAGTGTGCCACGTGGACAGTCCCGTGTGCCCGGGTCTGGCAAGCCCTCGAGCTCTTCGTAGTCGAGTACTGCATGCGTCCGAGTACTTCTGAGGGTGTCTTTGAGTTCTCCCGAACTTCATCTTGAAGGTGCCCTCCGAGTACTTCCTTGGCTGCGTCGAGGCTGTGAGATGCTCATGCCCCGAGTAGTTGTCCAGTCTTCTTTATATGGGGTGCGATTAAACTCGCACTCCATATGGAGTTGCCCCCAAGCCTTAGGTAGACTCATAGAATTAGGCTGAAGGTCAATTTAGTCTTGAGTCTTCTGTCCTTATCTTCCAGCAGATTTGAAAAATAAGTCGATGATGACACGTGTCCCGCAGCCCCCAAGCCTTGAATCCAAATCCCCAAGGTTTTGGAATAAATGATCCAAAGAATCGTGGCATGCAATAAATGACGGCAAATATTTGATGGTGAACATGGGCAAATTGGTGTAGTAAATTTGAAAACCTCTTTTTTCGGGATGGATTCCCTAAGAAAATGGTGAAACAAATAACATCCCCAACAAACACCCAAAATTACCTCTCAAATCAATCTTTGTGCCCTGAGGCAATGACTAAATAAGACCTCTGGGTAATAATTTGAACAAACCCCTTATTTCGGAATAACATCCCTGAAATAATGGTTAGCAACATCTGCCCAAGATAAATCTTAAAAAGCCTCTTGGATCAGGTATTGTCGAGTATTTTTACAGCGTCTAGCATGTAAGCATGAGAGTTGTCCCTTGAGACACGCTGAGTGCCTTGTCCCATCAAGCCCCCAAGCCAGGAACTAGATGATAAGCATAAAGTAGTCGTAGCAGAACGGTGGCGCTAGCCCCCGAGCCCAGGCATTGGGCAAGTAGCCGCTGGTGCTTGAACTGTCAATGAAGCCATCTAGTCGGAGTCGGTCCCGACTAGGATTGTAGTCAAAACAAGTAGTCGAAGTAGTTGAACATGTGCAGAACTAGTCATAAACAAGTAAACTTCTTGTCATGGGAGCGAGGCTCCTTCAATAACATAGTGTACAAGTCGAAAATTAGTAATATGTTACTGGAAATAAGGGAGCAAGGCCCCTTCAGCAAACTTGCGCATAGTACCAGTCGCAAACCAGTAAAACGAAGTTATACTGGAAGTATGAGCACAAAGCCCTTCAGAAACCCAAGAGACTGGTCGAAAACTAGTAATTGGGTACTGGAAATATGGGAGCAAGGCCCCTTCAGCAAACTTGCGCGTAATACCAGTTGCGAACTGGTAAAACGGAGTTGTACTGGAAGTATCCGTCTCCAGGCAGCAATAAAAGATATCCCTATTTGATCAAGGATGAAAACGACGTAGATGCTCAATATTCGAAGAATTTGGTACTCCTGGCCGTCAGAGTACTGTAAGCGATAAGATCCAGGGCCTGTAACCTTGTGCACAATAAAAGGTCCCTCCCATCGTGAGTTAAGATTGTGTAGCCCGGTATCATCTTGGATTCAGCGAAGAACCATATCTCCAACGTTGAAAGAGCGTCGATGAACGTTCTTGTCGTGGTAACGACGAACTCCTTGTAAGTAGCGAGCTGACTAGAACAATACGTTGCATCGGATTTCCTCTGCTGAGCCAAGCTCGAGATGTCTTGCAGTGTCAGCCTCGCCTTCGTCAAACACCTCCAATCGGTGAGACTTCCACATCATGTCAGCTTGTAATATAGCTTTAGACCCGTATACGAGAAAGAAAGGTGACTGTCCTGTGACTTTGCTTGGTTGTGTAACACCCAAAAATATAGGAAATAAAATTTTAAAAATATTTTTATAAAAGTCACAAAATAAAATTGTGCATGCATCTTTATTTCTTTTTCTTCTCCCACTCTTTTCTTTTAGCCCAGCCCAAACTTCTCTCTCTTCTCCTTCTTTCTTTTCTCCTCTTCTCGCGGCCCAGTCCAGTCGGCCCAATCCTTCTTCTCTTTCTTTTCGTTTTCCTTTCTTCCCCGCGGCCCAAACCAGACAACCCAATCTGCCTTACTCACCCTTACCTCTCTCTCACCGCCAGATGGGTCCCACCTGTGGGCGCCTTCTTCCACCTTCCTTTCTTTTTCCGCGCTCCTTCCCCTTCCTTTTTCCTTCCTCACCCCGAGTCTGGATCGACTCCGCGCCATCGCCCGCGTCTCCTCCTTCCTTCCCCGTGATGCAGGCTTGCCTTACTAGCCGCGGTTCCACCCCTTTCCTTCGCAGGCCGCCGCGTGAGCCGCCGCCTTCCCTTTCCCGGCCACTCCTCCCCTATAAAACCCCGCCGGAGCCCCGCTTCGCACCCAGAGCTGTCTTCAACCCTTTCCTCTGCTCCACACCGTCGCACGTCGCTGGAGTTCGCACACCAGAGGAACACCCTCGCCCCGTGTCACCGCCTCTCCATCGATTCACCGTCTCGCTGCTTCTCCACCGCCTTCAACTCTCGCCGGAGTTCCGCGTGGTGGTGAGCATTAAGCCGTCCCCGTTTCCCCTCTCTCTCTCGCTCTGTCGCAGCCGCGATTGCTCGTCGGAACTCTATTTCCGCCCGCCGCCGTGGCCGCCGGTCTACAGTCGCTGCACAACCGTCCTGTGGCCACCAACACCTTCGCCGTGTCGCTCACTCTCTCCCTGGCATAAACCCAGCTTGAACTAAGCCCCGGAACACCAGATTCGGTGAAGCTCCGGCCGTCCGCCGCCGCTCTCGCTCGCCGCCGGCGCCCAGCGCAGCTCCGATTCGCCCGACCCTCTTTACTCCGTCGAGCCGACCCATCCTCTCTCGCTTGATCTAAATCTCACGGCCAGAACAAATCCGAGATGTGCGTTTCGCCCGACCCTTAACCCGCCGCCCGATTTTGATCCAATGGACCAGATTCACCCGACCCTACCAGTTCCTGAAATCTTTGCAGAAAGGCCCTTAGGTTTTCCAGGAATCAACCCGCAGTGCAGATCAATAGAAAAATAATTAGAGTTGAGCCCTTTCTTTTTCTGTTCCGACCCCTGACCTTTCCAGAATTAGTACCCGCCATCCAGAACCTCTAGTTTTGCACCCCGACCCTCTGTTTAAGGTTAAATTATGTTTTAGCCCCTGATTCTTCAGATTTAGCCCCTGGAAGTTCAAAACTCTCGCAGTTAGGTCCCTAGATCACTGTTTTAGCCATATCTTTATCGTTTCAATTTCGATTTCAGCGATTCTTGCGCTCACGCGATCCTTGCATCATGAACTACAACATTAGCATCTTTTTACTCTCTGTTTGTATTGTTCGTTGTACTGTTTTCTTATTTGTTTGTGTATGCTTGTTTGTGTGATCGCGTAGACAATGTGACGTTCGATAAAAATCAAGAGCAAGCTTACGGGGAAGAGAATCAGCAGCTGTTTGAATAAGGCAAGTGGATTTCCTCCCTCTGCATATTCTATTTAACCCAACAATAGCATGATAATTCACTTTACTTTAATGTTGCTTGCATAAACTTGATGGGTTACCTATGCTAAGGACATACCTAGTCTTTTATCCCAAACCTTGAATCACCTAGGTTTACTATTCATGTTTGGTAGACACGCTTAGTTGCAAACTTTGGGATTGGTGTTGGTTTACTCTTTTGGCAATGTTGATCACGTTTCATATTATTGTTATACCGCGTTAATTCAAGATCAACTTTGTTTAATGGGAACATGGAGAACCACCCGAAAAAACAGTGCAACCAAAAAGTCATATGGCTCTGACCTTAGCCAATTAATTAGATGTGTAGTTTGCTGGTGGCCTTATCGAAAGGGCAAGGAGGGGGTCGGTGATAGGGGTCATAGCCCGGTCCTCTTGGGGTAGCTGCCTTTGCTAAGAAGCTGACCATTAGGGAGGTTTATGGACCACACTGCTACTGAAACTTTAGCGGGCTGCCTAGTTCTCGACATGTCTTTGTAAAGGCTTCGTAGTGTACCCTCGCCACTCACCTCGGAAGTGTTTAAGGGCCTTGCAAACCCGGGCGACTCAGGGAAACACGATTTGTGGGTAAAGTGTACAACCTCTGTAGAGTGTAAAACTGTTATAACAGCCGTACTCACGGTTAAGAGTGGCTTGGACCCTCACATGATAATGAAACTTGAAGATTAATTAAAGTGTGGTTCGTGGTTTATGTTTATGTTGCTGGTACCTTTATGTTTTTGCTAAAGTGGGATGGTATAAACTTAATCCTAGTTAATAGGTGCTTGTTAATAAATACTTGACCAACTAAAAGTGACCGCTGCTGCAAACCTTAGCCTATCCTTGATGGCCTTGCATTTTCACCCCACTTGCTGAGTACCAACTATAAGAGTACTCACCCTTGCCCCCTGCTGTTCGGAAGAGGACTTTGAAGAGGAGAACTTCGACAACTATGAGGAGTTCTAGGCTTTGCGTTCACCAGTCATCGCCTGTGGAGGACGGAGTTATTGCAGACTTCGTATAGGGTATAACGGTTTATTGTTTAAAGACCTTTGTGTCTCTTTTATTCGGAGTGTAATATTGTTAAATACTTTATTTAGTTACTTTTTGAGCATTTTGTTTGATATATTACACTTTTCCGTCTATCATGTGTGTGTGAAAATTTTCCTGGCGCACACATGAGATGCATCTGGTTCTTTCTATAATCGGGTGTGATAGAGGTGGTATCAGAGCTATGTTGACTGTAGGATGCTAGCCTAGTTAGAAATGGTCAAAATTAAGGATTTATCTTCTAGCAAGCCATGTCAGCATCAAAAAAATATCTTTGTGTTTATTTTATATTTCCGCATAAAAACCTATGTTTACATAAACCTTCTAATATTTTATTTCTTAAAAAAATATATTTTGAGTTTAACTCCCGCTCTGTCAGATGGCCAGGACTTATCAGACTTCTCGCAAGCGCACCGGAGGTCGCCAGGTTCGCATTGCCCCAGCTGAGCCAGCTGCTCCCACCCCAATTCCAGCCCCGGTTGAAGAGGAGGAAGCTATGGAGGAAGAACCCGCGGAAGCCTACTACTTTGTGGATGGTGATGATGGCCGCATCATAGCGATTGATGAAGAAGGAAATTAGTTCACACCGCCGGTATCACCAGTTGTTGAGGCACCACCACCACCCCCAGCTGTCCCTTCTCCAGTCCCCCAGCTGTCCCTTCTCCAGTTCCCGCTCCAGCACCAGTCGCCGCTGGAGGAAGCCCGGGTAACTCCAAGGGTATTGATGATGGAACAGATGATGACGAGGACAACGACAACAATGAAGACAACGACGATCAGGGTGATGATCCTCCAGGGATGAGGCAACTCTGTTGTGTTCGCACTTCGGACAGAGAGCTCGGTCTCTTATCTCTGGTGCTACAAGGTGTTCTGCAGGAGTTGGGCAACCACGTGAGACCCCACTACCACACGCACCACTACATCGACCCTGCGCTCGGTGACTACTACCTCACTCACGTCCACATCAGGATGGATACGGAGAGTTCCAGAGGCCTGAGGACTCTCGCTGCACACGACTCCGCCACACCCCATGCTACATACGATGCCGCCGTCAGCAGCGCTGCTAGGAGAGCTCTGTGGTCCATCTGCCACACCTACTTCCAGGAGCTTCAGAACACGGAGTACAGCCACCTTCCTCGCTGCCTCAGTGGAACTGAGGAGACTGTGATTACTCTGGGTGGAGATGATGAAGACAGCCTCAACACTCTTGCTCGAGTCACCGCCGCTCTCAACACTGAGCTGGAAAGCGTTGTCACTGAGCTGGACGATACTCAGGACAAGCTACTGGAGGCCCATGACAGGATCCGCATACTGGAGGCCTGACTCGAGGGAAGGGCGCCGCCACCACCACAGCTGGATGAACCCCGCCTCCCCGCCCTGTCACCGCCCCGCAAGAAGCTTCGCCGCGGCGAACTCGGCTCCATAACTCTCCCCGAGGAATAGGCATCTATGCTCTTAGGCTAGTATCTCTTAAAGTTCTCTTTAGAATCATTTTTGCTTGAGAGGACGACGATGTAATAATGTTTGCTTGAGAACAAATGTTTGTTTTGAGTGCTTTAAAGAATTGCTTGATATAGTTTATCTATTATTATAAGTTGGAGTCTTTATAAACTCATATTTTGTTAAGATCCTATCTTCTATCTACCTATATCTAGTACACCTGTATTATCCTGGGTTTATTCCCTAACGGTCAGATGGTAAACACCAAGACAGGTGGAGGACAGAATATCCCTAGCACTAGGCCTGCTCACGTAGTCAACCGACAGAGTCAGTTGCCACCACCACCCAACCCAACAATGGAGCAATTCTTGGCAGCACAAATGCAGGTGTTGCAGAACCTCACTGCCACCATCCAGAACATACAAGCTCTGCAGAATCAACAAGCACCGCAGCAAAACCAGCCACCAAGAGACAAACATAGAGAATTCATGAGCCACCACCCCCTACCTTTTCTCACTCAGTAGATCCCTTGGATGCTGATGACTGGTTGAAGGTCATCACTAAGAAGCTGGACATCACGCAATGCAGTGACCGTGAAAGGGTCCTGTATGCTGCAGGATGTCTAGAAGGTGCAGCCGCTGATTGGTGGGATGCTTTCACTGCTGCCCACACCAATGCCAACACTATCACCTAGGAGGAGTTCAGAACCAACTTCCACAGCCACCATATTCCAGCAGGACTAATGAAGCTCAAGCAGAAGGAATTACTGTCCCTGAAGCAAGGCAGCATGACTGTCAGCGAGTACTGGGACAAATTCACTCAGTTGTCTCGTTACGCACCCCATGAGGTGGATAGTGACGCGAAGAGGCAGGAGCGTTTCTTGGAAGGTCTGATAGGGCCGCTCAACTATCAGCTGCACAGTCACACTTTTCCAAACTTCCAGACTCTGTTAGACAAAGCCATTGGTCTGGAGAGCAAGCGCAAGGAGCTTGGGGAACACAAGCGAAAACTTCAATCTCAGGGATAATCCAGCAGCAACACTCGTCCCCGCTACAGCACACCCCAGGGACTTCAGTCGCGCTTTGGAGGACAAGGCGGAGGATATCCGCAGAGTCAACAGAATCAACGAACTCCACAACAGCCTCAATGCTTCAACCAGCAGACTCAGCGCAACTTCAACCTGCAACCGTACCGTCCAGGCTATGCCACAGGTGCACCAGTGCGGACGAACAATCCAGTCACACCGGTCCAACCCAACGGCTGTTTCAAATGTGGAGAACTAGGGCATTATGCTAACAACTGCCCGAAGCGTAACATGCAGACCCCTCAGAATCAGAGGAATAGTGGGCAGAGGCAGACTCCTCAGCAGCAGCAGTCGCGCAACAGCAACCAGACACCACTGGGCAACAGAGGTCAACAGAACTACATGCGCGGAAGGGTGAATCATGTGGCGGCAGAAACAGCTGAAGAGGCTCCCGATGTTGTGCTCGGTACGTTCCTTGTTAAATCTGAACCTGCATCAGTTTTATTTGACTCTGGAGCATCACATTCATTCATTACTGAGCTATTCGCTGCAAAACATAATTTACCAATGAGCCCTATGAAACAAATTCTTCTAGTAAGTTCCCCGGGCAAAGAATTGAAAGCTAGTCACTCATGCCCGAGGGTCAACCTTAATATTATGGGGGTAGAATTCCTAGCCAACCTAATAGTCCTAAAGACTAGCGGCATTGATGTGATCCTCGGAATGGATTGGTTATCAGGATGTGATGGTGTCATTCAGTGTCGTAAGAGGTCAGTGCTCTTAACCAGCCCTCAAGGAGATAAAGTAGAGTTTGTGGCATCAGTCTCACCCAGTGGAGTTGGGATAGTGAACGAAATTAAGGGAATGCCTCTAGAAGATATCAGAGTTGTTTATGAGTACCCCGACGTCTTCCCGAAAGATTTACCAGGTATGCCACCTGTTCGTGACATTGAGTTCAGTATTGATCTTTTACCTGGTACTGCACCTATCTCTAAAAGCCCCTATAGAATGGATGTTAAGGATCTAGGTAAACTAAAGAAACAAATAGAAGAAATGTTAGCTAAGGGATTTATCTGTCCTAGCTCGTCCCCGTGGGGAGCACCCGTGATCTTTGTTGATAAGAAGGATGGCAGCAGAAGGATGTGTGTAGACTACAGGTCGCTGAATGATGTGACGATCAAGAATAAGTATCCACTGCCCAGAATTGAAGATTTGTTTGATCAGATGAGAGGTGCCAAGGTTTTCTCCAAGATTGATCTGAGATCAGGCTATCATCAGTTAAGGATCCGACCAGAGGATATACCCAAGACAGCCTTCACTACCAGATATGGTCTGTACGAGTTCACTGTGATGTCGTTTGGATTGACCAACACACCAGCGTACTTCATGTACCTGATGAACAAGGTTTTCATGGAATATCTTGACAAGTTTGTGGTTGTGTTCATTGATGACATCTTGGTGTATTCACAGAATGAGGAAGAACATGAAGAGCACTTGAGGATAGTGTTACAGAAACTCCGAGAGAATCAGTTATATGCCAAGCTGAGCAAATGTGATTTTTGGTTGAAAGAAGTTTCTTTCCTTGGACATGTTATCACAGATGGAGGAATTGTAGTAGATCCAAGTAAGTTCAGGATGTTCTAAATTGGAATCCACCGAAGACTGTGCCTGAAATCAGAAGTTTCCTCGGACTCATAGGTTACTACCGCAGATTTATTGAGGGATTCTCAAAGGCTGTGAAACCCATGACTTCTTTGTTGGAAAAAGGGAAAGAATTTACGTGGGATGCTGCATGCCAGAAGTGTTTTGAAGAGCTGAAAACAAGATTGACCACTGCTCCTGTGTTGATAATGCCGGATATCCACAAAGGGTTTGATGTGTATTGTGATGCTTCACAGATGGGTCTTGGATGTGTGTTAATGCAAGAAGGCAAAGTTGTGGCCTATGCTTCAAGACAGTTGAGAAAGCATGAGCAGAACTATCCTACCCATGACTTGGAATTGGCTGCCGTCGTGCACGCATTGAAGATTTGGAGGCACTACATGATCAGAAACAAGTGTCAGATCTTCACTGACCATAAGAGTCTGAAGTACATCTTCACGCAACATGATCTTAACCTAAGACAACGCAGATGGCTAGATTTAATCAAAGACTATGATTTGGATATTCAGTATCATCCTGGCAAGGAAAATGTTGTGGCAGACGCCCTGAGCCGGAAAGGACAAGCTAATAGGATGATTGCCCGATTGATGCCTCAGGAATTATGTTGGGAGATAGCACGTTTGAACCTGGGAATTGTCACACAAGCGGAAGCCATGACTATGGAGATGGAACCTACACTAGAACAAGAGATCAGAAATGGACAGTTGACAGATGCTAAGATCAAAGAGATCAAGATTCAAATTGGTTTAGGCAAGACTACGGATTTCACCGAAGATGAACAAGGAACTGTTTGGTTCAGAAAGAGGATCTGTGTACCTGAAATTGATCACCTTCATGAACTCATTTTGAAGGAGGCACATGATTCCGCTTACTCCATTCATCCTGGAAGTACCAAGATGTATCAAGACTTGAAAGAAAGGTACTGGTGGTATGGTTTGAAAAGAGATGTAGCAACTCACGTGGCTTTGTGTGATGTGTGCTAGAGAGTGAAAGCAGAACACCAGAGACCAGCAGGTTTACTCCAGCCATTGAGGGTACCTGAATGGAAATGGGAAGAGATTGGTATGGATTTCATTGTAGGGTTACCTCGTACTCGTGATGGTTACGACTCGATATGGGTTATTGTGGACAGATTGACAAAAGTCGCACATTTCATCCCGGTCAAAACAACATACACTGGAGCCATGTTAGCAGAACTGTACATGTCACGAATTGTGTGTCTGCATGGTGTTCCAAAGAAGATAGTGTCTGATCGAGGTACTCAGTTCACGTCGTGTTTCTGGTGGAAATTACATGAATCCATGGATATAAAGCTCAATTTCAGTTCCGCATACCATCCACAAATAGATGGTCAGACTGAGCGAACGAATCAGGTATTAGAGGATATGTTGAGAGCATGTGCCCTAAAGCATGGAGGTAGTTGGGATAAAAGCTTGCCATATGCAGAGTTCTCCTAGAATAACAGTTATCAGGCAAGTCTCAAGATGGCCCCATTTGAAGCATTATATGGGAGAAAATGCAGGACACCATTGTATTGGAATCAGACAGGAGAAAGTCAAGTTTTTGGGCCAAAGATTCTTCAAGAAGCTGACAGACAAGTCCAGATAATCCGAGATAATCTCAAGACTGCTCAGTCACGACAGAAAAGTTATGCTGACACACGAAGAAGGGAATTGACATTCGAAGTTGGATATTTTGTGTATTTGAAGGTATCACCCATCAGAGGTTTACGTAGATTCAAAGTGAAAGGAAAGTTGTCACCGCGTTATATTGGTCCTTTTCAGATCCTGGAAAGGAAAGGTGAAGTGGCATATCAATTGGAGTTACCGGCACGATTGTCAGATGTCCATGATGTGTTTCACGTATCACAGCTAAAGAAATGTTTGAAAGTGCCTGACGAGCAGTTACCGCTGGAGGAACTCAATGTACAAGAAGATTTGACTTATGCAGAGCATCCGGTTAGAATCTTGGAAACATCTCAGAGGGTTACTCGGAATAAGGTGATCAAAATGTGCAAAATACAGTGGAGTCACCACTCAGAGGATGAGGCTACTTGGAAGAGAGAAGATGAACTGATTGCAGAATTCCCTCAGTTGTTCCCTAATCCTTCCAAATCTCGAGGACGAGATTCTCTTTAAGGGGGGTAGGTTTTTGTAACACCCAAAACTATAGGAAATAAAATTTTAAAAATATTTTTATAAAAGTCACAAAATAAAATTGTGCATGCATCTTTATTTCTTTTTCTTCTCCTACTCTTTTCTTTCAGCCCAGGCCAAACTTCTCTCTCTTCTCCTTCTTTCTTTTCACCTCTTCTCGCGGCCCAGCCCAGTCGGCCCAATCCTTCTTCTCTTCTTTTTCTTTTTCCTTTCTTCCCCGCGGCCCAAACCAGACAGCCCAATCTGCCTCACTCACCCTTACCTCTCTCTCACCGCCAGATGGGTCCCACCTGTCGGCGCCTTCTTCCACCTTCCTTTCTTTTTCCGCGCTCCTTCCCCTTCCTTTTTCCTTCCTCACCCCTAGTCTGGATCGACTCCGCGCCGTCGCCCGCGTCTCCTCCTTCCTTCCCCGCGATGCAGGCTTGCCTTACTAGCCGCGGTTCCAACCCTTTCCTTCGCAGGCCGCCACGTGAGCCGCCGCCTTCCCTTTTCCCGGCCACTCCGCCCCTATAAAACCTTGCCGGAGCCCCGCTTCGCACCCAGAGCTGTCTTCAACCCTTTCCTCTACTCCACACCGTCGCACGTCGCTGGAGTTCGCACACCGGAGAAACGCCGCCGCCCCGTGTCGCCGCCTCTCCGTCGATTCATCGTCCCGCTGCTTCTCCGCCGCCTTCAACTCTTGCCGGAGTTCCACGTGGTGGTGAGAATTAAGCCGTCCCCGTTTCCCCCCTCTCTCTCTCGCTCTGTCACAGCCGTGATTGCTCGCGGAACTCTGTTTCCACCCGCTGTCGTGGCCGCCAGTCTACAGTCGCCGCACAGCCGTCCCGTGGCCACCAACACCTTCGCCGTGTCGCTCACTCTCTCCCCGGCATAAACCCAGCTTGAACTAAGCCCCGGAACACCGGATTCAGTGAAGCTCCGGCCGTCCAACGCCGCTCTCGCTCGCCGCCGGCACCCAGCGCAGCTCCGATTCGCCCGACCCTCTTTACTCCGTCGAGCCGACCCATCCTCTGCCGCTTGATCTAAATCTCACGGCCAGAACGAATCCGAGATGTCCGTTTCGCCCGACCCTTAACCCGCCGCCTGATTCTGATCCAATGGACCAGATTCACCCGACCCTAGCCGTCCCCGGAATCTTTGCAGAAAGACCCTTAGGTTTTTCAGGAATCAACCCGCAGTCCAGATCAGTAGAAAAATAATTAGAGTTCTGTTCCGACCCCTGACCTTTCCAGAATTAGTACCCGCCATCCAGAACCTCTAGTTTTGCACCCCGACCCTCTGTTTAAGGTTTAATTATGTTTTAGCCCCTAATTTCTTCAGATTTAGCCCCTGGAAGTTCAAAACTCTCGCAGTTAGGTCCCTAGATCACTGTTTTAGCCATATCTTTATCGTTTCAACTCCGATTTCAGCGATTCTTGCGCTCACGCGATCCTTGCATCATAAAATACAACTTTAGCATCATTTTACTCTCTATTTCTACTGTTTGTTGTACTGTTTCTTATTTGTTTGTGTATGCTTGTTTGTGTGATCGCGTAGACAGCGTGACGTTCGAGCAAAACCAAGAGCAAGCTTACGAGGAAGAGAATCAGCAGCTGTTTGAAGAAGGCAAGTGGATTTCCTCCCTCTGCATATTCTATTTTAACCCAACAATAGCATGATAATTCACTTTACTTTAATGTTGCTTGCATAAACTTGATGGGTTACCTATGCTAAGGACATACCTAGTCTTTTATCCCAAACCTTGAATCACCTAGGTTTACTATTCATGTTTGGTAGACACGCTTAGTTGCAAACTTTGGGATTGGTGTTGGTTTACTCTTTTGGCAATGTTGATCACGTTTCATATTATTGTTATACCGCGTTAATTCAAGATCAACTTTGTTTAATGGGAACATGGAGAACCACCCGAAAAAACAGTGCAACCAAAAAGTCATATGGCTCTGACCTTAGCCAATTAATTAGATGTGTAGTTTGCTGGTGGCCTTACCGAAAGGGCAAGGAGGGGGTCGGTGATAGGGGTCATAGCCCGGTCCTCTTGGGGTAGCTGCCTTTGCTAAGAAGCTGACCATTAGGGAGGTTTATGGACCACACTGCTACTGAAACTCTAGCGGGCTGCCTAGCTCTCGACATGTCTTTGTAAAGGCTTCGTAGTGTACCCTCGCCACTCACCTCGGAAGTGTTTAAGGGCCTTGCAAACCCGGGCGACTTAGGGGAACACAATTTGTGGGTAAAGTGTACAACCTCTGCAGAGTGTAAAACTGTTATAACAGCCGTACTCACGGTCAAGAGTGGCTTGGACCCTCACATGATAATGAAACTTGAAGATTAATTAAACTATGGTTCGTGGTTTATGTTTTTGTTGCTGGTACCTTTATGTTTTTGCTAAAGTGGGATGGTATAAAATTAATCCTAGTTAATAGGTGCTTGTTAATAAATACTTGACCAACTAAAAGTGACCGCTGCTGCAAACCTTAGCCTATCCTTGATGGCCTTGCATTTTCACCCCACTTGCTGAGTACCAACCATAAGAGTAGTCACCCTTGCCCCCTGCTGCTCAGAATAGGACTTTGAAGAGGAGAACTTCGACGACTATGAGGAGTTCTAAGCTTTGCGTTCACCAGTCATCCCCTGTGGAAGACGGAGTTGTTGCAGACTTCGTATAGGGTATAATGGTTTATCGTTTAAAGACCTCTGTGTCTCTTTTATTCGGAGTGTAATATTGTTAAATACTTTATTTAGTTACTTTTTGAGCATTGCCTTTGATATATTATACTTTTCTGTCTATCATGTGTGTGTGAACATGATCCTGGCGCACACATGAGATGCATTTGGTTCTTTCTAGAATCGGGTGTGACAGTTGTGTCCGAAGCCCCCAGACTACTGATGAGATCTCATTGATCCACTTGTCACCGTTTGTGCTGTTCACGTCATAGAGTATTTTCTTCAATCCATCAAGAATCAAGCCGTTGGCGCGCTCAACCTGGCCGTTGTCCCGCGGGTCAGCCACCGAAACATATTTTACTTCAATGGAACTACGTTCACAGAAGTCCCAGAACTGATGTGAGTGGAAATTGGATCCCAAATCTGTAATGATGGTGTTGGGGAAACCAAAGCGGTGTAAGATGTCGCAGATGAAAGTAACCACTCGATCTGCTGTGAGCGTTGCAATTGACTTGTACTCAATCCACTTGGTAAACTTGTCAATGGCCACCAACACGTGTGTGAAACCTCCTGGCGCAGTTGTTAAGGGTCCTATCATGTCCAGGCCCCAGCATGCAAACGGCCATGAGGGTGGTATGGTGATAAGGTTATGAGCCGGAACATGAGGCTGTTTGCCAAAGAGTTGGCAGTTGGTGCACCAGCAAATGAGTGCTTCGCCATCTGCCAAAGCAGTCAGGAGTAGAAACAAGATCAAAATGCCTTGCCGACTAGTATGCGAGAAGCTGCGTGGTTCCCGCACACGCCTTCGTGAATCTCTTGGAGTATCTCTTTGCCCTCCTCCATGCTGACACACTTCATGAGTATGCTTGATGCTAATCCACGCTTGTACAGGTTACCCCCGACTAGAACATACCCTTTGCTGCGCCGTAGGATGCGAGTAGCTTTAGCATTTTTTGGATCAATGCCGAGGGGTAGTTTGTGCTCCTGGATGTAGTCGATGAAGGCCACCCTCCAGTCGACCACGATCATCAAGACCTCTCGGTCGGGTTCCTTGGGACCCTGAGCGATGGAACTTGAGTCTGGTGCCCTTATGGAAGGGTGATGCAACTCGTGAACGAAAACTCCCGGTCGGACATTAGCTCGATCAGAACCTAGTTTGGAGAGCACATCCGCGCCCACATTAATGTCGCGAATCAAATGATGAATTTCCAGTCCCGAGAACTTTTTCTCGAGCTTGCGTATTTCCGTAACGTAGGCGTCCATGGTGTCCTTATTGATGTCCCACTCCTTGTTGACTTGGTGAACCACCAGTAAGGAATCACCGTAGATGAGTAGTCACTTGTGTCCAGGGAGACTGCCAGGCGTAACCCGTGTGTTGGCGCTAAAATCGGCCAGACAGGAATCGGCCGATGGTCTTTAGCGTCGGACACACGACCCGGGAGAATCTGCTTAGCTGCTGTTCGGGTTATCGCCCTGGTGCGGTTCGCGCGGCGTGCCAGTCAATCTGACCTTTTGATTGACAAGGAAATAAGAGTATTAAATTCCAGGCACTCCGATCGGCTGGAGCTCCGATCTGTCCTGAAGAGCGCGTCGGCGAATCGGCCGATTTGCTGTAAGAATGATCGGCTATGAATCAGCCGATAATCACGTAATAATTGTAGAGAAGACTGCTGGAGCGATCTAAACAATTATTACGGATGCAACACTTGAAATAGATCTAATCGGCTGTAAGATGATAAATCGAAGAAGAACGATGACGAAGCCGATTACTCTGATCTCAAGCTGGATAACTGGTGATAATACTAGAACAACAGGCAAAACTTGCAATTCTAGTAAATATCGATAACTGGTGAATAAATCCAAACGAAACCACAGCGATGCGCCCGTAGTTAAAGCTCGGATATTACTCGATAAGCGGAACCTACCAATTGGCCTGAGATCAAGTTGATGCAGCCCTGCCAATCCGTACGAACTCGTGAAAGAAGAAAAGTATTGGCGAAGTCGCCGACTTGAAAGTAAATTGCTGGAAAAGTAGAAGTATTGTTGTTGATTGATGTGTTCATGTCTTGCCAAGCCCTGACGACTCCTATTTATACCCTAAAAACTAGGACTCCTGGTCGATTACGACTTGTTACAACCTTATTTAAAAACAGGAAAACTACTATATCTATAATATCTTTTAAAAAGGAAACGGACTCCCGCAGAATCTTCCGCCGCCGTCTCCTAATCCAATCAGGACTTTTTCAATTGCTTCCTGACCGACTTAGCGTAGCTCTGTTGACCAACTTTTGGTCGGGACCCTTCGAAGTAGTCCCATCCTGTTAGCGCAAGCTGCATCACCAATCGGCCGATTTCCAACTGTTACCTCAATCGGCCGATTTCTTACTGTAGCCTTCAGATCTGTCGCATCGGCCAATCTTGTCCTCCTAACGCCGATTCAACACGTGTCAAAATCTGGCGTCAACACATGCCCCCCAGTTTCAGAGTAAAACATAACTTTTTCTTTGAAACTCTTTCTTTAATCCTTTTCTCCGAAACGGGCGCAGTAAAGATCTCCTTCCGTTCCGTGGTCTTCTGCACAATGATTGCAATTTCCTCCGACCGAGCATGCGAAACGACAGCTCCCATGTGTAGACGGCGCGGCAAGAATACCGTCTTTACCCATGCCCTCCCGGTTTTTCCTTAAGTATTGGCATTCTCCGCCTACTCTTCCCCACAAATCTAGCATCTCCTTCCAGCGAACCACTGTTCGTCTTCCTCCGAGCTCCCTCGATCTCCAACTGCCTCCTCCGGCAATCTCACTTGCAACCTGCTCCATCCTCCCAATGGCGTCACCATCGGCGACCGTTCCAACCACGGAGGCTCTATCGGTGACCGCCTCAGCGGCGGCGGCCAATCGGCGGCTCCACTGGCAGCTCCATTGGCAATGATGATCTTCATCCCAAAGGTAAACACTTGAAATTTCCCCCTTTTGTTTTTCTACTGCTCCAGTATTTTCTGGATCCTTTCTCAGTTTTTCCCCTTTTCTTCCTTCTTTAGGAACTTAGGCACCAGATCACCATCCCTCTTTCAGAATCCCCTGATCTTATCTGCCTAGGCCCCATGGGGAACCCCGATCCAACTGACCTGATCAATCTAGAGACTCACAGAGTCCCATTCAAGCAATCACCCATGGACCTAGATCAGTGGGTAGGTACCTTTAGATCCTGGCCAAACGAGACCCTCGGCTGGAGGGAATGGTACTAAAGAATAGCCAGGTCTAGGAGGGTTCAGTGGGATGAACAAAACATCGGCCAATGCATAGACCTCTCTCTGTCCCAGATGGAGAAAAATGAACCTCTGGTCATAGCAGCTTCTTATTTTTGGTCCGACGCACTCAATGCGTTTCTTTTTGGACATGGACCCATGACCCCAACTTTGGCCGATGTCCTGCTGTTGACCGGCCTCGACATCTCCTCCGCCGATGTCCCTTTTAACAATCTGATTAAGCCATCACATCGGCTAGAGACCAATGGAATCGGCGGGTGGAAAGGATACATCAGCAAAAATATGAAGACGGGGACAGTTTCAGAGAGAGAGCATACTGCTTTTCTGATGATGTGGCTGGAAAAGCACTTTTTCTGTGGCAGAGCAGTTGGACCCTCTTCAAACACCCAAGCTTTAGCAGAAGCCTTGTCACAAGGACCGGCCATCCCCCTTGGAAAACATCTACTGGGATCGGCCTACCACCTGATGCATCAAATCGGCACTAAGCTGTCAAAGTGGGAGCCGATTGGGAATCCTGGCGGTCCCTGGTGGTTCATCACCCTCTGACTCAATTTATATACGAGCAAGGTCTCTCAGCAACGGATAGAGACCAAAACTTTCCCCAATATTGAGTCAGAGGAGAATCCAACTGTCCGACGACGCTGCAGATCCTTTGGAGAGGCGGCATCGGCCTTCCCTGGCTGTCAGTTTACAGCTACCCGTACAGCTGAATATTTCAGATGCCTCTATAATGGCCTTAGTGAAGAAACTGTCAGCTGGCGTCCGTATCAGGCAGTGGAGCCGATTTTCGAATTACCCATAAGCTACGACTTCTCCACTCATACCTTCGATAGGGAGCTTATGGATATCTTGATCAAGCCAGGGATTCTGCCAGCCAATTTCTTCTCTGGAAAGGACTCTCCCACATATGAGTTCTACAATCCATCGGCTGCAGCAAGGCAACTGGGCTTTGGCCAACTGCCGATTCGGGTCTACTTCGTCGGTCAAGCAAAATTCAGAGATGGATTGACTACAAGTCTTGACTACAATCGGCTGTGAGACCTAGTGCCAGATTCTAGCACTATTGACCTGAACAACTGGTCAGTGGCCCCTTTTGCCACTCAGCAATTTAAATTATGGTGGGCAGAATGGAAGCAATACCTTTTCTGCAAATCTCCATCAATTTATTGCAACATTCTGGACCCAGAAAACGTCGACCCAAATGCAGCGGTATGTCTTTTCTTCCAGCCGATTTCAATACTATCTCTTTCCATACTTTCATCTTGTCATTAACTCATATTTATCTTCTTAGTCTGAGAGCCAGGTCCCTCTGATGCGGAGCCGAAGCGGCAGGCCGATAGATAGTCATCATCCATATACACCATATCCACTCATCGGTTTCCATGCTCCAACCATCAAGGACATTTCCACTGGCCGATCGAAACGAGCACCGAAGAGGCCAACCTCGAAGATAACAAGCCGTCGAGTGCGAGCCCGCATCGGATCGGCTGACCAAACGGCGGTAGCATCGGCCGAGACTCCGACCCCTTTATATTTGCCAGCTACCGAGATAGCCGATCCTCAAGTCACCGCCGAAGTCGGGGCAGCTGCGGCATCACTGCTAGTAGAAGCTGTTCAGGTAATCTTGCTTATTTCATATATCCTTTAAATGCTTCACTAACACTAACTTTCTCTTTCTGCCAGGCTGCACAAACTGTTCCACCGCAGTCTCCACAGCGATCGGCCACATCCCAAGTGGACGCCGAAACTCCAGCAGCTCCTCCCGTCGAGGTAAATAATCTCTTACCTTAATCTCTTGATATTCAGAGGACTTAACCGATCCTGATGCAGGCCGATTTGGGTATGCTGGCTATAACCCCACAACAAACATTGGCCGGAAGATCAACAGAGGCATGGCAAATTTCTCATACCATCTTATTTCAATTACCCATAGCATACTCACAGGATCTGTTTTCCATGCTTTTTTAGGAAGCTGGTCCGAGCGGAGCATTAATAGTTGTTGAATCTTCTTCCTCTGACAAGCCGATTGTACCAGCCCCTGAAACGAGGGAGGCGCTCCCATCGATGCAAGCAAGAGAGATCCGTTTTAACGAGGTAATAAACTTATCACCGGATCGGCCGATTCCCTTTTACTGCTAGCTAATCCTTTTCTTTATTCTCCCGCAGGAAGAAGACACCCCGAATAATAGCCTCTTTTCCTTCGCAGTTTCTCTGCCTGAAGATGAAGAAGTCACTTCGCGCCAAGTTCCGTTGAGATTAATTTCTGACGATGTCCGTGCCAAACTCGAGAGTATGCGGGTCCTTCTCCAAGATGACATCGGCCGATTGGTAGAAGATGCCTCGCCGATTCGGCAGCTTTTCAGTGACATCAAGGGCCGAATCCCGGAAGCAGCGACAGAAACTCTGCACCCTACTGCGTTCATAGAGTGGATGTAGATTCCGGTGTCCAGGGCCCTACGTCACATGGCCGATCGTGCCCAGTTAGCAAAGACCCGGGAGGAAGCTGATTCTTACAAGCACTGAGCTCAAGAAGTACACCAACGGATCAACTTCCTCGAGAGTGCCCGCCCGGATATCGTCGGCACAATAGATCGCCTCAAACGGAGGAGAGCAGAGCTGGCCAAAGAGATGGAGCAAGTAACCAAGGACATAGCCGCTGAAGAAAAGAAGCTTCAAGAGCTCCCATCCGTCATCGCCGGGCTGAAACAAGAAAGACAGAGCTTGGCCTGTGAAGCGATATGACTTCATCACCGTATGCCGGAAATACCTGGATCGGCCGACGATGACCAGAGAATAGTAGACTCGGCCGATCAGATTAGGCGATGAGCTATTGCTACTATAGATACCCTCCTCGGGTTGTAAAGGATCATGTAAACATTTAACACTCCTTCAATGCTACTGCGCCGATTTGCTTCTTTAATGTTACTGCGCTGACTTGATCTTGAACCGCTTCTTTTGCCAGCTTTGCATTTATGAATGCTTTTACTCTGATAGGACGTGTCTCACCATCTATCTACCTCTCTTTCCTTTATAAGTAGATCCTTCACCGTCTCCAGAAGCATACGCATTACTTATCCTCTCTCTCTCTCCAATACTAGATCTTTATCCTCCCAAACCGAACAGCAAGATGTCTTCTTCGTCCTCTTCATCTTCTTCCTCTGTCGACCAGGTATGAACTTTCTTCTGCCTTTCCCCTAGACATCTCAATCGCTCTGATGTTGGGTAGTTTTTTCATCTCTGTTTAGCCGAAACGTCTCAGCCCTGGTTTGGAACGAGCGATCGAAATCATGCATTCAGACGAACCATTGTCATAGGCAGACAAAGATCTGATAAGAACTCATGCTGAGGAACTCAGAGATCATGTTCCCGCTGTTGTCCAGGAGTATTGGGACCTTATAGATGCTCACTGCTTGGTCCGTAAGCGACCACCTTCTGAAAAGAGTCCTCCATTCCCTCATCAAGTCAAGACCGAAGCTACCATGGAGAACCTGGAGGAGAAGAAGACCCGCCTCCTGATAGAACTTTGCAATCAAGCTGAGACTGGAGCCACCGTAGAGAATCCAAAGGAGAATAGGATCCGTCTTATGATAGAACTGGGTCGCGTCGAGAGAGAAATCCAGAGCAGGCGTAATCAATAGATGCATCAGTATTTTTATTCTAAGGGCGACTTGTACCATGTCGGCCATGTACTCTGTCATTTTCATCCAATAGTGAACTAGTCGAAATGAATCCCAATGTTTCTCTCTTCAGGCGACATCATCTCTGTATCAGATATGCAGATGAAAGCCGACGGAAAATCAGCCATACTGTCTTGATATGTTTTACTGCAAGTTATGCATCTACCCAAATGCTTGGATAGTACCTCCTCAGATATCGTCCGTTTAAAGCTCTTGGGAACTCCTCCCCTTCAATTGTCTCCAGAATATATGCATTTCCAGGGGCGCATCGGCCGATTCTGTACGGCCCTTCCCAAGTGGGTGACCATTTACCGAATTTGGGATCTTTAGATCCTATCGGCAGCATCTATCAAGATATCGGCCGTTGGCATCGGATATCCATCCATTGGCGTGGCCTGATTTAAGTTTCTGAAATCGATGCACACGCGCAACTTTCCATTCTTTTTATACACGGGCACAATATTAGAAATCCATTCGGCGTAGCGGCACTGCCGAATAAATCCTGCTTCAATTAACTTTGTGATCTCGGCCTTTATATCAGATAGAATTTTAGGGTTACACCGTCGTGCAGGTTGCTGATATGGCCGATATCCTGATTTTATAGGTAACCGGTGTTCAACAATGGACCGGTCTAGACCTGGCATCTCATGATATTCCCAAGCAAAGCAATCCTTGAACTCTTTTAATAAACTTATCAGTTTACACTTATACTCAGGATCCAAATTAGCACTAATATACGTCGGCCTTGATTTGCTGTTACCTCCCAAATCTACCATCTCCAATAAATCGGCCGACGTAAATCCACGCCCAAGCTTCCCGTCTTCTCGGACGAGCTGATCCATCTATTCTGAATCTTTCGAGCCGACTGCTTGGATCGGCTGTAGACCGAAATCGGACACCTTCGGGAAGTCAGTGTTCCAAGTCCTGCCAGATATACACTTGACGTGCTCGCTGCTCCACTGTTGCGTGTCGGCCGCTGCGACGCTGTAGGCGGAATCGGCGGTGACTATCTCTGTGCTGTCGCCGACCCATTGCACGAGGCATTGATGCATTATAGATGGGACACAGCAGTTTGCGTGTATCCAGTCACGACCGAGCAGCATGTTGTAGGATCCCTTACCATTAATAACGAAAAAGGTAGTAGGAAGGGTCTTACTGCCGATGGTGAGGTCGACGCAGAGCGCTCCGCGGGCGGGAGACACGTTCCCTTCGAAATCCTTTAGCATCATATTTGTCTTGGTGAGATCCTCATCGCTCTTGCCTAGCTTGCGGAACATGGCATACGGTATGATGTTGACTGCGGCGCCTCCATCTACTAGTAGTCTCGTGACGGGTCGCCCGTCAACGTAGCCTTTGAGAAACAGCGCCTTGAGATGTTGCAATTTTTCTTCTTCTGGTTTCTCAAAAGTACCTGTCATCGGCTCTAACACCAGTTGTGCCATTTGCTCTTCTATTCTTGTCGCTTTGTCTCGATCATCGGGCACCATGAATTCCATCGGTAATATGAACACCGTGTTAATGTCGGCTGCCGATTCTTGATTGTCTGCTTCTTGGCTGTTGTTTTTCTTTGGGCGCCACACCCGAGACTTAACATTTTTTTTCTCCGGGATCTACTTCTGTTCTTCTTCTTGTTGCTCGAACTGGCGCAAGTGTTGGATCCTCCGTTTCTGAGATCTGGAGAGGCCATCGGGACACCACCTGGGGTTTATTGGTTTGGCCGATGATCTGGCGTGTTCCCAATCTGGTTTCCTTCCTAGGGGGTTTTCATCTGACACCCTATCATCAGCCATCTCTTCCAGCCGATCGTGCACGCTAATTCTGCCCCCCAGTCCATCCTGTTGGTTGATCCTGCCTTTTGACCGGTGGTACTGGTCAACTCTGCCCCCCAGCCGATCATGCACTGAAATGCGTTGTCCCTCTTGTTCGTGCCGATTTCTGCTGATCGGCTTTGATCCTCTGTCCCTAGAGCGTGACCTCAGGCGATCGTTGCAACTTAATCCGTTACACTCAGGACAGTTATCGGCTGACGGCAATCTGATGTCATTCTCCCAACAATGGATGAAGAACGGACATTGCCAGTGATCCTCATGCCGGTGTATCATCTCGTCGTGGTATCTTGATTGTTCATGCTGCTGCCGATATTTGCTGAGCAAGAACTGGGAGGTGACGGGTTTGCGTGGTCGTTCTGGCCCCCGTCTGTTCCTTTTGATCTCATCCGCTGTAATCTGCCTCCTGGGATCGACGGCGTTGCCCCTTCTTGCCAATTCTGACGTCAGCACCATGGTTTGACATGAATTTTCTCCTGTGTCAACCATGTTAGCCGGGAAGGGATGCTGAACTATCTTCATCGGCTTTGCCGATTTAGCCGGGATTTCAAATTTGAGCCTCCCCTGCTCGATGGCCGATTGTATCTGCTGCCAGAAGACTTTGCATTCATTTGTATCTTGAGTTGATCGGCCGTGGGGATGGTATGATACTGAGAAAGCTTAATTTGCCCTTCCTGGAGTAATAAGTCGAAAATTTTAGCGGCTTTTGACGTGTCAAAACCGAATGTCTTTGGCTCTTTCTTTCCGAAAGGGCATGATATTGGTTTTTTGCCTTTCACCCACTCTGCCAGGCCAATTTCCTCCTCCCCGTCAGATTCAGATCCTTCTAGGTATGCCACCTTCTTCTGGAAATTTCTCCGTTGCTCAAACGGACGGACCTCCTGTCCTGCCAATCGGTGAACGATCTGGTTTAGGCTTTCAAATTCCTGTGAAGCATATCTTTCCTTGATTTGTGGCAGGAGGCCTTGGAAAGCTATATCGGCCAACTGTGCATCGGTCAGAGCCAGGATGTAACATTTATTCCTGACTTTTCTGAACCTCTATATATACCCAGTTACTGGTTCATCGCTCCTCTACCTGAGGCTGGTCAAATCTGAGAGCTTCATCTCGTGTACTCCAGCGTAGAAGTACTTATGGAACTGCTTCTCCAGATCGGCCCAAGTAACAATAGAATTTGGTGGCAAATTGGTGAACCACTGGAAGGCCAATCCGGACAGAGACGATGAAAATAGACGCACCCTCAGAGCATCCTGCGTGGCAGCCTCCTCGCACTGGATGATGAAACTGTTGATGTGCTCTACGGTGGATGTGTCGTCCGACCCCGAAAAATTGGTGAAATCGGGTACCTTGTAGCGGTGTGGGAACGGCAGCAAGTCATAGGCCGATGGGTATGGCGTCTTGTATGTGTAAGTCTGCACTTTTGGCTTCAACCCAAACTGATCCTGAATCACTTCTGCAATTCTTGCCGTCCAGTCCATCTGTTGCTGATGAACGACCGTTCGCGGTGCCGGCATATGTTGAAGGGCTGGTACGGCTGGGTGATGAATCGAAGCATGCGGCGAATTTTGCTGAGCAGTTGATAGTTGATGGCGAAGTGAATCCGCCGCTCCATAGTATGTCATCATTGGCACCGTGCTTCTGAATGCTTCTACAGCGCTTGCCCCCCTGCCGATTTCTGATGAGATTGGCTGATACTAAGGGACCGTCGGCCGGACGGCCGATTGGTGAGACGCCTAGATTGGATAGCTTCCATGCCCGGTTGATGGATCGGGGAAAGCCGTTGTCGCCGATATCCCCCAGGGTACTGAGCTTGTGGGCAGCGATTGTACAGAAGCAATCTGGACGGGTTGAAGCGGTGTCTGTGATGGGAAACATGGTGCACCGCTGTACCTTGGAGACGCTGGAGGCAACGGAGTGTTGTACCCCTCTTGTTGCGTCAATATCAGCTGAGGAGACGATTGGGACGTGCATGGTAAGCTTCTGGCTGGCAGCGTGATCGGCGGGGCATACGCTGGTCCCTGATAGCCTTGAACTGCTCCGCTGGCTAGAGAGCTGATGACGGTGTTATACACCATGTTGGTCATCACCGAGGATTGGTCGATGAATGCCTGGTAGACGGACTGTTAGATCATATCGGACATCTTGCCCGAGTCCTCAGCAATGGTGATGTGGCGGGGAACTGGAACAGGAGCCTTCTTGACAGCCTCCCCGCTTCTGGTATGACTGAACGACTACAAGTATATCTTCTTGTAATCTTCTAGATGTTTAGCTAATTCTTCCTTCTAGTCGTCCTTGAGATCCGCTTCTGTGACCTCGATGATGTTGCTGTCGGTAATCTCTGCGTTCTTCGACATATCAGGCCTTGAAGTGTCCCACCAGGCGTGCCAAAAGTGTGTTGGCGCTAAAATCGGCCAGACAGGAATCGGCCGATGGTCTTTATCGTCGGACACACGACCCGGGAGAATCTGCTTAGCTCCTGTTCGGGTTATCGCCCTGGTGCGGTTCGCGCGGCGTGCCAGTCAATCTGACCTTTTGATTGACAAGGAAATAAGAGTATTAAATTCCAGGCACTCCGATCGGCTGGAGTTCCGATCTGTCCTGAAGAGCGCGTCGGCGAATCGGCCGATTTGCTGTAAGAATGATCGGCTATTAATCAGCCGATAATCACGTAATAATTGTAGAGAAGACTGCTGGAGCGATCTAAACAATTATTACGGATGCAACACATGAAATAGATCTAATCGGCTGTAAGATGATAAATCGAAGAAGAACGATGACAAAGCCGATTACTCTGATCTCAAGCTGGATAACTGGTGATAATACTAGAACAACAGGCAAAACTTGCAATTCTAGTAAATATCGATAACTGGTGAATAAATCCAAACGAAACCACAGCGATGCGCCCGTAGTTAAAGCTCGGATATTACTCGATAAGCGGAACCTACCAATTGGCCTGAGATCAAGTTGATGCAGCCCTGCCAATCCGGACGAACTCGTGAAAGAAGAAAAGTATTGGCGAGGTCGCCGACTTGAAAGTAAATTGCTAGAAAAGTAGAAGTATTGTTGTTGATTGATGTGTTCATGTCTTGCCAAGCCCTGACGACTCCTATTTATACCCTAAAAATTAGGACTCCTGGTCGATTACGACTTGTTACAACCTTATTGAAAAATAGGAAAACTACTATATCTATAATATCTTTTAAAAAGGAAACGGACTCCCGCAGAATCTTCCGCCGCCGTCTCCTAATCCAATCAGGACTTTTTCAATTGCTTCCTGACCGACTTAGCGTAGCTCTGTTGACCAACTTTTGACCCAGACCCTTCGAAGTAGTCCCATCCTGTTAGCGCAAGCTGCGTCACCAATCGGCCGATTTCCAACTGTTACCTCAATCGGCCGATTTCTTACTGTAGCCTTCAGATCTGCCGCATCGGCCAATCTTCTCCTCCTGACGCCGATTCAACACGTGTCAAAATCTGGCGTCAAAACCGTGCAATAACACCTCGTACTCGGCTTCGTTGTTAGAAACCTTGAATAGTATTTGAAACACATACTTGAGCTGTTCTCCTCTCGGGCTGATGAAAAGTACTCCCGCACCACCGCCACCGAGCTTGAGTGAGCCATCGAAGTACATTACCCAATGCTCCGGCTGGTTGGTTGGGGCTTCCACTTGGTTTTCTCGCCACTCCGCCATGAAATCGACTAGTGCCTGCGACTTGATGGCTGTCCGGGGCTTGAAGTCGAGTGTAAGGGCTCCAAGCTCCAGTGCCCACTTGGAGATGCGCCCGGTAGCGTCCCGATTGTGGAGGATATCCACCAATGGGAAGTAAGAGACCACCAGGATATTGTATGCGTCGAAGTAGTGGCGGAGCTTCCTGGAAGTGATGAGTATACCGTAAAGTATTTTCGGAATCATTGGGTAATGAATCTTAGATTCAGAGAGGACTTCGCTAATGAAGTAGACTGGTCGCTGCACCCCGAAGGCGTGGCCTTCCTCCTGGCGTTCCACCACGATTGCCATGATGACGACATGAGTAGTCGTGGTGATATGGAGTAGCAGATTCTCGCCTGGTTGGGGAGCCATCAGGATGGGTGGCGACTGCAAATGGTGCTTGAGATCTTGCAGCGCCTGGTTTGCCTCCTCAGTCCACCTGACCTTGTCGTGGAGCTTGAGCAATTTGAAGAACGGAAGTCCCCTTTCTCCAAGTCGGGAGATGAATCGATTCAAAGCTTCCATGCAGCCTGTGAGCTTCTGGACGTCCTTGATCGTCTTTGGAGCGTCCTTGGCTGTGATGGCGTTGATCTTCTTCGGGTTTGCTTTAATTTCTCGGTGACTAACAAAGAACCCAAGTAGTTTTCGTTATGGCACGCCAAAGACGCATTTCGTCGGGTTAAGCTTCCATCGAAACCATCGTAAGCTATTGAATGGCTCCTCAAGATCAGTGATGAACTCATCATGGGATCTGGTCTCGATGACCACGTCATCCACGTAAGCTTCAACGTTGCGGTGTAGCTGGTCTGCAAGGCACAGTTGGATAGCCCGCTGGTAGGTGGCTCCTGTGTTCTTCCACCCAAATGACATTGTAGTGTAAGCGTATGCTCCAAAGGGTGTGATGAATGCCGTTTTGATATGATCTTCCTCCTTGAGAGCTATCTGATGGTAGCCCGAGTAGCAGTCGAGGAAGGAGAGCAAGACGCAGCCAGCCGTAGAGTCAATGACTTGGTCGATGCGTGGGAGCGCAAAGGGGTCCTTCGGGCAGTGTTTATTGAGATCAGTATGATCCACACACATCCTCCATTCATTATTATTCTTTTTCAAGACTAGTACAGGGTTAGCTAACCACTCAGGCTGGTACACTTCTTTAATAAAACCAGCCGCGAGTAGTTTTTCTAGCTCTTTCTTGATGGCCTCCCTCTTGTCAAGGGCGAAGCGTCGTAGTCGTTGCTTCTTCAGAGTAGCTTTTGGGTCAACTTTTAGGCAGTGCTCAATCAAATCCTTGGGCACCCCTGGCATGTCCGCTGGTTTCCACGCGAATATGTCCCGGTTAGCCCTAAGGAAGATGATGAGCACACTTTCCTATTTGTCGCTTAAGCCGCCCCCAATCAAAGCATTCTTGGACGGGTCGCCCTCTTGCAGCTGGATGGCCTTGATGCCAACGTCGCTGGGGTTGGGTTTAACCCTCGACTGGCTGGGCTGCTAGTTGGAGATCTCCATCAATGAATTGGTCAGCTTCAGCGCGGCCGCAAGTACTTCTGCAGACGGCTCTGGCACGCGTGATGTCGTGGCGTACTCGATCGCTTCCTGGTCGCAGTCGTACGACTTCTTCAGGTTACCATGGAGTGTGAGTACGCATGTCTTGCCTGGCATTTTGAGTAGCAAGTAGACGTAGTCTGCCAAGGATGGCATGGTATGACGAGTCGAAATCTGCCACCTCGAACTTGATGTACTCGGTGCAGTAGTTGTCTTTCGTCCCGAAGGTGACTAGCAAGACCACTGACCTGAGTGGTGTAGCCGCGTTACCCAGGACGATGCTGTAGAAAGAAGCTTTGCTAGGAGTGAGCATCTTGGAGATGTCCAGTCCCATCTTCTTCACGGTACTCGCGAAAAGAAGGTTCAGGCCGCTCCCACCGTCAATGAGTACTCGGGTTAACTGTGAGCCTGCCACTACAGGGTCTAGGACGAGCGGGAATTTTCTCGGCTTGGAGAAGCTGGTCCATTGATCATCCCTGGAAAACGAGATCGGGACCTCGCTATATCTCAGAGGCCTCGTCGTGGCCGGCTCTACAGAGAGTATTTTGCGCAGGGTTAACTTCTGCGCGCGCTTGGAGGGGAACCCACCATCTCCGCCGAAGATGACGTTGACGACGTTCTTCGGATCCTGGAAGTCTTGAGCCCCCGACTTCTGGTCCTTTCGCTTTCCTCCCTTAGGGAGGGGTGGTGCATTGAGTGACTTGCGGATGGTGACGCACTCGAAGAGCGTGTGTCGCGACTTCGGGTGTATTGGGCACTATTTGTGCATGACTTGCTCGTATTGTGTTTGGTTGTTCCCCGACTTCTTGCCATGCGGATTGCGCTCAACAGCCGTGACTTCATGGTCTGGCTTGCGCTTTCGGGTGTTCCCCGAGTGGTTCCGTTGGCTCTTGTCGAAGTGGTTGTTGCCGTAGCTTTGCTAATCGTGGTTGCGCTTGGGGAAGCGGTCGTTCTCCTCGTGCTCTTGGTCAGCCCACCGTGCCATCATGTCGTGCAACTCTACAACAGTAGTCGGGCGGTTGCGCCCGAAGTCGTGGTACGTGTGCTTCGAGAAGAGCCCGTTCTGGAGGCAACGGATGACGTCCTCATCGGTGATGTTGGCGATGGTGGCGTGCGTCTTGATGAAACGCCGGGTGTAGGACCTCAGGGTCTCGTTCATCTCTTGCTTCACCTAGGATAGATCATGGCGAGTGCCGCCTTGATCATGGATCCTTGGAAGTTGTCGATGAAGGCCCGCTTGAGGTCTTCCCACGAGTCAATGGAGTTTGGCTTGAGGATTTCAAGCCACGTGAGGGGTGCATACTCCAGAGCCACCGGGAAGTAGAAAGCTTTGGTGGAGTTGGATCCCCTGAAACTTCAATAGCAACGTAGTAGCATCGAATCCACTAGCGCGAATCCTGCTTACCGTCGTACTTGGGGATTACGACTAGTTTGAAGTCCTTTGGATAGGACTTGTCCGTGATGCTGGTGGTGAAGGCGGGGAAACGGTCGCTGTCGTCATCGTCGTCGTGGCGCCTACCGGTACGGTCCCTTCTCCTCGCTTCAATAACATGTCGTGCGTCGCGGCCTTCACTGATCTTCTGCCTGAGGTCGATCGTGGGGGCGTCGTGAAGGCTGGCCTCGAGTGGATCTTGGCCTTGATGCCTTGCACCACGCTGGTTGCGAGTGGATTGTTGCACCTCTTGTTCATTGTTGCCACGTGCGGTTGGGTGGCCCTCGTTGCGCTGGCGGTTGTCGTTCCTCCGGCTTCCAGGGCCTCCTCCGGGGGAGTGACTGACCAGCGCGGTTTCGCCATGGAGCTCAGACCTCGAGGGTGGAATCCGAGTGGAAGACACTGGATGTTGCCCATCAAGTTGCACGAGCGCTCGCTGGGTCAGATACTGCAGCCTTTGAATCTGAGGATTGGGTGGGAGTTGTCGAGCTAGGAGTGTTGCTTCTGCGATGGCGCCAATCGGCGTACGGTACTCACAATCCGCTACTGCTGCAAAAGCGTTATTGAGATCCCTTGGTTCGCGAGCGTGATGCTACGCATTGCGCCTGCGTTGGGCGCGCTTGGCGTTCTTTGCCCGCCTGATCCTTCGGTGCTCCTCGTCTTCATCCTGGGTAGCATCAGCTGTGGGCTCGTCGGCTGAGACGTCCGCGAGTTGCTCGTTATCGTACTGGGGGTCCAGCTCATCGTCCTCCACGTTGCGAAGGGAGGCCATGTAGACTTGACGATCCGGCGAGTGGTTAGCCATAAGGCTGTACTCGAGTAGCTCTATGCTACTTTCTCCCTCTTCCGCGCTGGGAGATAGAGGTCTGCCCTCCTGGAAGGGTAGTTTCTGCGTGAAGGCCACAAGGCGGGACTCGTAATCGAGTAGTTCGGAGGGCTCAAAGCCCTTCCAGTACACGAAAAACAGCCTTGCGGCGTTGATGTGATGGTTAAACCCAGATGCCCGCCCGAAAAAGATTTGGTGTAGCCATCAGGTTGCGAGTGGTTTTCAAGAGTGGGGGCTACTCGATGAGCGGTGGCTCCCTCGTCTCCGAGTACTTCTCGGGACTGGCTTGAAGGTGTAGTACTGTGCGGGGAGTACTCTTCGTTGGAGTCCGAGTAGATGTCGAAAATGGGGGGGGCCCGGCAAGCAGTGGCGCCCACGTCCTTGATCTTGAGCAGCAGATCCAAATCCTCCTCCAAGTCAGAGAAGGATTTAGATCGTGTGGTCTTTTCAGATCGGTTTGAATCCGACCCGACTAGATCTGGTGCGTCATAAGTTGAAGTCGTGTTGAAAACGGACATCTTTTCGATCTCCTGGACCACATCGGGAAACAACAGATCGTCGAGATTGTCGATGAACTCATCTAGATCGCTGCTTGGAGTTGATGAAGAGGCCTCCGGCTCCTTGGAGTTGGCTAGGTGGCTGTTGAAGCCACCCAAACCGTTGGCGACGCAGATCCAGGAGCCGAAGATGAAGGTTGTGCCCTCGTCGAGCACAGAGCTGGTGAAGTTGAAAAATGCCATCGAATTCTCTGGTGGATGCTCGATGAAACCCCTACCTGGCGCGCCACCTATCGGTGTTTAACCGTCACGCCCACCGAGGGATACCCCCGAGGTGGTGAGTTTGTAGGTAGGGTGTCACCGAGATCAGGAACTCGAAGATGCAAAGAAACGCAAGGGTTTAGATAGGTTCGGGCCACTGAGAGCGTAATACCCTACGTCCTGTGTGGTTTGTATTACCTTTGATGATGATTGTCCCCAAGGGGGTACCTGTCCGCCCTTATATCGTCTGGGGGGACAGGTTTACATCAAAGTCCTAGTCGGGTACAAGCCCAGGAGTCCTACCCGAGTACTTCTCGGGTAGTTTCCTACCGTGTCTGACTAGTTTCACTACTGTACGAGTAATCCTACTGCATTACGAGTAGGGCGTGGACCATGTCCCATCCCGTATTATAGAAGAAGTGTGTCACGTGGACAGTCCCGTGTGCCCGGGTCTGACAAGACCCGCTGTTATATTGACTGGAGTGATTTACTATATATGGAAGGAAGTATTTGTTGATTCTATTTGCATTTCCTAATAGGGGCGGTCGTACGTTAGCTGTGTTCTTAAAAGAAATGCACAGTTGAAAAAATAATTGAACCTGTTGCATGGAATAAAACTTCAAGAAAATAAAAAGGTTAGAGTAGATACATGTCAAATTGTTCAAAGGGAGAGCTTAATCAACACAACAATCAGGGATAAAAATAGGAACAGAAAATTCGCATACCAACCGGCACAGAATACTGTATATACCAACCGAATACCATATATACCTACCAAATACTGTATTTCTAGAAAATTCGGAAATAGGAAGACATTCGGAAGAATTCGATGAACACGGATCGGAATCCATGGAGCTAATTTCCCATCCGAATTAACGGACCAGGTTTTGGGCCAAGGCGCAAAGCCCACATCCCCAAATACTTTCATCAAAGCCACAACACCTGTTGACACAGGCGCCTGTAGTAACTCGCCGCACCTGTCCCCTTGTTATAGCTCACCTGTGGAGTGCCGCCTCCATCGCTTGGCAAGGTGGGATTAAAGCAAATGTTGTGCTGCTGCTAACATTGCTGGCTTGCTGCCACACAGCCTGAGCCTTTGCATGGCGGGGGGTTAAGGAAGTGGGCCATGATGGCCAAGCAATTCACGGAGGGAGCACCGAGCAAGCAGGTTTACGGTTTGCCCCTGTCACACTCGGTTTAAGGACAAAACCGAATGCATAACCATATGTATGCCAGGATCAAGTTCCATACATATAGTGACATCCTCAGTGAATAACAGCAACAGTATCACGTAAAGAAACATAAATAAGGACTTACAAGACTATCAGGGATATGCGCTTAACATGGAAACGAAGGCTCCACACTTCACAGGCAATCGACTAGGGGTTGCGTACGCCTAAAACTCTTCATCATCTTCAGTAGACTTCACACCTTTTTCTTCTGAGCAGCAGTTAGCAAGGGGTGAGTACACTTATGGTTGGTACTCAGCAAGGCCACAAGAAATAACCAGAGTAACGATTTAAATCCATCTTTAAGTTTATTAATCATGTGAGGGTCCAGGCCGCTCTTGACCATGAGCACGGCTGATATATCAGTTTTAGACACTCTGCAGAGGTTGTACACTTTCACCACAAGTCGCGTAAAAGTTCAAAAGAACTTTGGACCCAACCATGCTGTGCTAGCTAGGCACAATACCACACTTCCAAGGTGTGATTGCATAGGGACGCTACGAGGCCTTTACAAAGATACCCAAATAAGAAGTAGTCCGCTAGAGTTTCGGTAGCGGCGTGGTCCATAAACCTCCCTAATGGTCAGCACCTTAGCAAAGGCTGCTACCCCAAGAGGACCGGGCTATGACCCCTATCACCGACCCCCTCCTTGCCCTTTCGGCAAGACCGCTTCAAACTAGAGTCGCTAATTAATTAGCCAAGACCAGAGCCATATAGTCCTCGTGGTTGCATTGTTTTCCTGGGTGGTTCTCCACGTTCCATTTAATACATGGTATTCTTGTAAATAAGCATAGATAGAAGGATGGTTAGGGTCACTTGCCTTTTTCCAACGAAAAGCTACTCTTACTGCTCTTCAGCTCTTGCTTACTTGAAAACCTTGATCTTCAAGCTTCAATAGCGATCATTCTACTCGAAACAAACATCGAGCACAAACATAAAAAACAACAAACAAGTACAGCTAAGAACAATACACCAATCACAAAACAAAAGCTTTTAAAAGAGCGTGCTAAAGGATAAGGCTCGTTGCTACGGTTACAAGAGCACAAGAAACAGGGAAAATGGAGCTAGGGTTGAAAAGACACAACTATCGGAAGATTGGTATTATAAAAGAAACAAAAGAACTATAAGTTTTATTTATTTTATTTGGAAAACAAATGTAAAAGATATTCAAGACAAAATATCCTTGATTATAATTAACTAATATTATATTTTTATTTATAAAAGCGGAGTAGAACTTAGTCATATTTTATTTATGATTGTCTATGTACAAATTACACTAATTAACAATTAATTAGAAAGAAACTAGTGAGAGCATCTAAACGCATAACTTTATATTTGGTGTTCAACTAAATAAATTTATATTTATGTTGGCGCTAAAATCGGCCAGACAGGAATCGGCCGATGATCTTCAGCGTCGGACACACGACCCGGGAGAATCTACTTAGCTCCTGTTCGGGTTATCGCCCTGGAGCGGTTCGCGCGGCGTGCCAGTCAATCTGACCTGTTGATTGACAAGGAAATAGGGTATTAAATTCCAGGCGCGTCGATCGGCTGGAGTTCCGATCTGTCCTGAGGAGCGCGTCGGCGGCGAATCGGCCGATTTGCTGTAGAGATGATCGGCTATGGATCAGCCGATAATCGTATAGTAATTGTAAAGAAAACTGCTGGAGCGATCTAGACAATTACTACAGAGACAACGCTTGAAATAGATCTAATCGGCCGTAAGATGATAAATCGAAGAAGGATAATGATGAAGCCGATTATTCTGATCTCAAGCTGGATAACTGGTGATAATACTAGAATAACAGGTAAACTTGCAATTCTAGTAAATATCGATAACTGGTGAATAAATCCAAACGAAACCACAGCGATGCGCCCGTAGTTAAAGCTCGGATATTACTCGGTAAGCGGAACCTACCAATTGGCCGGAGATCAGGTTGATGCAGCCCTGCCAATTCGCACGAACTCGTGAAAGAAGAAAAATATTGGCGAAGTCGCGGACTTGAAAGTAAATTGCTGGAAAATTAGAAATATTGTTGTTGATTGATGTGTTGATGTCTTTTGCAAGACCCTAACGACTCCTATTTATACCCTAAAACTAGGACTCCTGGTCGATCACGACTTGTTACAACCTTATTTAAACAACAGGAAAACTACTATATCTATAAGAACTTTAAAAGGAAATGGACTCCCGCAGAATCTTCCGCCGCCGTTCCCTAATCCAATCAGGATTCCCTTCAATTGCTCCGTGACCGACTTAGCGTGCCATGTTGACCAACTTTTGACCAGGACCCTCCGAAATAGTCCCATCCTGTTAGCGCAGGCTGTATCACCAATCGGCCGATTTCCAACTGTTACCTCAATCGGCCGATTCCTTACTGTAGCCTCCAGATCTGCCGCATCGGCCAATCTTCTCCTCCTGACGCCGATTCAACACGTGTCAAAATCTGGCGTCAACACATGCCCCCCAGTTTTGGAGTAAAACATAACTTTTTCTTCGAAACTCTTTCCTTAATCCTTTCCTCTGAAACGGGCGCAGTAAAATCTCCTTCCGTTCCGCGGCACAATGATTGCAATTTCCGTGAACCGAGCGCGCGAAATGACCACTCCTCTGGAACTCGTGTAGACGGCGCGGTAAAAATACCATCTTTGCCCCCGCTCTCCTGATTTTTCTTAAGTACTGGCCTTCTCCGTCTACTCTTCCCCACAAATCTAGCATTCTCTTCCAACGAACCACCGTTCGTCTTCCTCCAAGCTCTCTTGATCTCCAAGCACTTCCCCCTTCCCGGCGATCTCATCCGCGGTCTGCTCCAACCCTCCAATGGCGTCACCATCGGCGACCGCCCCATCCACGGAGGCTCCATCGGCAACTCCTTCGGCGGCGGCGGCCCAATCGGCGGCTTCCCCAGCGGTCTCATCGGCGACGATGGTCTCCATCCCAGAGGTAAATGTTCGAAATTTTCTCCTTTTCGCCTTTCTACTGCTTCAGTATTTTCTGGACCCTCTCTCAGTTTCTTCCCCTTTTCCCTTTTTTAGGCACTTAGGCACCGAATTACCATTCCACTCTCAGAATCCCCTGACCTCATCTGTTTGGGCCCTATGGGGAACCCCGATCCAACGGACCTGATCAGCTTAGAAACCCATAGAATCCCTTTTAAGCAATCATTTATGGATTTAGATCACTGGGTAGGCACTTTCAGATCCTGGCCAAATGAAACACCCGGGTGGAGAGAATGGTACCAGAGGGTAGCCGGATCTTGGAAGGTTCAGTGGGAAGAACTAAAAATCGGCCAGTGCATAGACTTATCTTTGTCTCAGATGGAAAGAAACGAACCTCTGGTCATGGCAGCCTCTTATTTTTGGTCCGATGCACTTAATGCGTTCCTTTTCGGACACGAACCTATGACCCCGACCTTGGCCGATGTTCTGCTGTTGACCGGCCTCGATGTCTCCTCCGCTGATACCCCTTTCAATTATCTGTTCAAGCCATCACATCGGCTGGAGACCAAAGGAATCGGCGGGTGGAAAGGATATATTAGCAAAAACATGAAGACCGAGTCAGTCTCACAGAGGGAGCATACTGCCTTTTTGATGATGTAGCTGGAAACGCATTTCTTCTGTGGCAGAGCAGTTGGCCCCTCTTCAAACACTCAAGCTTTGGCAGAGGCTTTATCACAAGGATCTGCCATCCCCCTTGGAAAACATTTGCTGGGATTGGCGTATTACCTGATGCACCAAATCGGCACCAAGCTGTCGAAGGGGGAGCCGATAGGGAACCCTGGTGGTCCTTGGTGGTTTATCACCCTCTGGCTCAATTTACACATGAGCAAGGTCTCTCAGCAACGGATAGAGACAAAGACCTTTCCCAATATCGAGTCAGAGGAGAATCCATCAGTCCGTCGCCGCTGCAGATCTTTTGGAGAAGCGGTATCGGCCTTCCCCGGCTGTCAGTTTACTGCTACCCACACAGCTGAGTATTTCAGATGCTTTTATAATGGCCTTAGTGAAGACACCATCAGCTGGCACCCATATCAAGCAGCGGAGCCGATTTTTGAATTACCCATAAGCTACGATTTCTCCACCCACACTTTTGACAGAGAGCTTATGGATATCTTGATCAAGCCGGGGATTCTGCCGGCCAATTTCTTCTCAGGAAAGGATTCACCCACCTACGAGTTCTACAATCCATCGGCTGCGGCAAGGCAACTGGGTTTTGGCCAACTGCCGATTCGGGTCTACTTCGCCGGTCAGGGAAAATTCAGAGATGGACTGACCTCAAGTCTTGATTACAGTCGGCTGTGCGATCTAGTACCCGACTCCAGTACCATTGACCTGAATAATTGGTCAGTTGCCTCTTTTGCCACCCAGCAATTCAAATTATGGTGGGCAGAATGGAAGCAACACCTTTTCTGTAAATCTCCATCGTCTTACTGCAACATTCTGGACCCAGAGAACATTGATCCAAATGCAGCGGTATGCCCTTTTTCTCAGCCGATTCCAATGCTATTTCCTTCTACATTGTCATCTTGTTATTAACTCATGTTCATCTCCTCAGTCTGAAACCCATGTCCCTCCGATGCGGAGCCGAAGCGACTGGCCGATAAATAGTCATCACCAATACACTCCGTATCCACTTATCGGCTTCCATGTTCCAACCATCAAGGATATCTCTACTGGCCGATCGAAGCGAGCACCAAAAAGGCCAACATTGAAGATAACCAGCCGTCGAGTGCGAGCTCGCATCGGATCGGCCGATCAGACGGCAATAGCATCGGCTGAGGTTCCCCGTATCGGATCGGCTGACCAGACGGCAGTGGCATCGGCTGAGGCTCCTCGTATCGGATCGGCCGACCAGATGGCAGTGGCATCGGCCGAGACTCCCCGCATTGGATCGGCCGATCAGATGGCGGTGACACCGGCCGAGACTTCGATCCCTTTATCTGTGCCGGTTGTTGAGATGGCCGATCCCCAAGTCACCGCCGAAGTCGGGGCAGCTGCAGCATCACTATTAGTAGAAGCTGTTCAGGTAAGCTTACTTACCTCATATATCCTCCAAATCTTCCACTGACATTAATTCTATTCTTCTGCCAGGATGCACAAGCTATCCCACCGCCATCTCCGCAACAATCGGCCACGTCTCAAGTGGGAACCGAGACTCCAGCAGCTCCTATCATCGAGGTAAACGATCTCTTACCTTAAATTCTTAATTCTCAGAAAACTTAACCAATCTTGATGCAGGCCGATTTGGGTATGCCAACTACAACCCCACAACAGGCATCGGCCGGGAGACTCACAGAGGTATGGCAAATTTCTGTCACCATCTTATTTCAATTTCCCATAGCATATTCACAGGATCTTCTTTTATATCATTTTCAGGAAGCTGGTCCAAGCGGAGCGCTAATAACCATTGAATCTTCCTCTTCCGACGAGCCAAATGCACCAGTCCCTGAGACAAGGGAGACGCTTCCACCGGTGCAGGCAAGAGAAATTCGCTTTAAAGAGGTAACAATCTTACCATTAGAATCGGCCGATTTCCTTTCACTGCTTGCCTACCCTTTACTTTATTTCCTCACAGGAGCAAGATACCCCCAACAATAGCATCTTCTCTTTTGCCGTCTCCTTGGCCGATGACGAAGAAATTGCTTCACACCCAATTCCATCGAGCTCCACCTCCGATGATGTCCGCGCCAAGCTCGAAAGCATGCGCACTCTCCTTCAAGACGACATCGGCCGATTGGTAGAAGATGCATCGCCGATTCGACGACTTTTCAACGAGATCAAAGGTCGAATCCCGGAAGAAGTATCAGAAAATTTAGCGTATGCTGCCAATATAGAGCACATGCAGATTCCGGTTTCCAGGGCGCTGCGCCATATGGCCGATCGTGCTCAGATGGCAAAAACTCAGGAGGAGGTCGATTCATACAAGCACCGGGCTCAGGAAGTACACCACAGGATCAACTTCCTCGAAAACTGCCGTCCGGACATCGTCGGCGCAATAGATCGGCTGAAACGGAGGAGAGCAGAACTGGCCAAGGAAATGGAACAGATAACCAAAGAGATAGCCGCTGAAGAAAAGAGGCTCCAAGAACTCCCATCCATCATCAGCGAGTTGAAGCAAGAAAGACAGCATCTGGCCCGCGAAACAATAAGGCTTCGTCGCCGTGTGTCAGAAGTACCGGGATCGGCCGATGATGATCAGAGAGTACTAGACTCGGCCGATCAAATTAGACGACGAGCTATTGTAGCCATAGACGCTTTCCTTGGGTTGTAAAGAATATGTTAAACATTTATTGCTCCTTCAATGTCACTGCGCCGATTTGGTTCTGAACTGCTCTTTCAGTCTGCTTTGCATTTATGTATGTATTTACTCCAATAGGACGTGTCTCACCATCCATCTACCTCCTCTTCATTTATAAGTAGACTATTCACCATCTCCAGAGGCATACACATCACTTGTCTTCTCTCCCTCTTTTACTGTCCCAAACTGAACGGCAAGATGTCTTCTTCGTCCTCTTCATCTTCTTCCTCTGTCAACCAGGTATGAACTTCTCCTCTGCCTTTCTCCTAAGCATCTCAATCGCTCTGATGTTGGGTAACCCCTTTTATCTCTGTTTAGCCGAAACGTCTCAGCCCTGGTCTAGAACGAGCGATAGAAATCATGCATTCAGAAGAGCCACTATCACGGGCAGACAGAGATCTGATAAGAGCTCATGCTGAGGAACTCAGAGATCATGTCCCCGCTGCTGTCCAGGAATACTCGGACCTTATAGATGCTCACTTTTTGGTCCGCAAGCGACCATCTTCTGAAAAAAGTCCTCCACTTCCTTGTAAAGCTAAAACCGAAGTTGCCATGGAAGATCTGGAGGAGAAGAAGACCCGCCTGCTGAAAGAACTTTGCAACCAAGCTGAAACTGGAGCCACTGCAGAGGACCCGAAAGAGAAAAGGCTCACCCTTATGATAAAACTGGGCCGCATCGAGAGAGAAATCCAGCGTAGGCGTAATCAGTAGACACATCGGTATTTTTATTCTAAGGGCGACTTGTACCATGTCGGCCATGTAATCTGTCATTTCCATCAATAATGAATCCCAATGTTTCCTTCACCAGATGTGTAGACAAAAACTGATGAGAAATCGGCCATGTTATCTTGATATATTTTGCTGCAAGTTATGCATCTACCCAAATGCTTGGATAGTACCTCTTCAGATATCGTCCGTTTAAAGCTCTTGGGAATTCCACCCCATCGACTGTCTCCAGAATATATGCATTCCCAGGGGCACATCGGCCAATTCTATACGGCCCTTCCCAAGTGGGTGACCATTTACTGAATTTGGGATCTTTGGATCCTATCGGCAGCACCAATTTCCATACCAAATCTCCCTGAGAGAACTGTTTAACTTTGACCTTTTTGTCATACCATCTGGCCAACCTTTTCTTATTTTCTTCTATACTAATCAGGGCTCTCAACCGTAAACCTGCCGAATCGTCAAGTTCATCCTTCATGAGAAAGGAATAGTCATCGGCCGTTAACTGATCCTGTAACGATATACGTCTTGACCCTGTCCTTATCTCCCATGGCAAGACCGCCTCATGACCATAAACCAACTGATAAGGGGATATTTTAGTGGCTCCATGACAAGCCATCCTGTATGCCCATAAAGATTCAGCCAAAGACATATGCCACTTCTTGGGTTGCTCTTCTATCTTTCTCTTGATTAGTTTGATTACCCCTTTATTAGACGATTCTGCTTGGCCATTGGCTTGAGCATAGTATGGAGAAGAATTTAATAATTTAATCCCCATATCGGCGGCGAACTCTCCGAATTCTCCAGAAGTAAACATTGTCCCTTGATCAGTTGTGATGGTTTGAGGAATTCCAAATCGATAAATAATATGGCTTTTAACAAATTCAATCATATCGGCCGATGTCACGTTTCTTAAAGGAACTGCCTCCACCCACTTAGTAAAATAATCTGTAGCCACCAATATGAACTTATGCCCTTTGCTTGATGGAGGATAAATCTGTCCGATGAGATCTATTCCCCAACCTCTGAACGGCCACGGCTTAATTATTGGATTCATAGCCGATGCTAGTGCGCGCTGTACATTGCCAAACTTCTGACAGTCTTGGCATCCTTTGTAGTACTTGAAACAATTCTCAACGATGGTCGACCAGTAATACCCATTGTTCCGGATCATCCATTTCATCTTATGAGCCGATTGATGGGCTCCGCACACGCCCTCATGGATTTCTCCCATCAGAATCTTTGCCTCTTCCGTTCCCAAGCATTTGAGAAGAACTCCATCAATCGTCCGATAAAACAAATCATCCTCAAGCAACACATATTTTGTAGCCTGAAAACGTGTTCGCCGATCCATTTTTTGGGATGGATTTCTCAAGTAATCGGCGATTTCCTTTCGCCAGTCATCGGCCGCGAGCTCTAGCGTCATTGCTCCCTGAATCGGCCGATACCCAGAAGCATGTTGGGCCAGTCTGTTGGCCTCTTCATTATAATTCCTAGGGATATGCTCGATTATTGCAGACTTGAACTCTTTTAAAAGCTGAAGGCAATCCTCATAATAAATCCTCAAGATATCATCCTTGCACTCAGATCGCCCCGTCAACTGATCCACAATGAGCATGGAATCTCCAAAAATTTCGACTGCATCAGCTCTGACTTCCCTTAATAATTGGATGCCTTTCAGAATAGCTCGATATTCCGCCTGATTATTAGTTGCGGAGGCTTCTATCGGCAGAGAGAAATTATAACTTGCCCCCCGAGGCGACACAAGAACAATGCCGATTCCTGATCCGACCCCACACGAAGAACCATCAAAATACAGAGTCCATGGGACTGGTTCAACAGTGGCGATTTCTGGTCCATAATGCCGATTCGTACCTTAAGTCGAATTCTGACAAAGCCAGGATCCATTTTCCAATCCGTCCTTTCAAAATCGGCAACGATAGCATATACTTCACCACATCATCCTTGCACATGACTACGCATTCTGCCGATAACAAATAGTGCCTGAGCTTGGTACATGAAAAGTACAAGCACAAGCATAGTCGCTCCACCGAGGAATATCTTGTTTCGGCGTCTAAAAGTCTTCTGCTGATGTAGTATACCACTCGTTCTTTCCCCTCAAACTCCTGTACCAACGCCGACCCAATAGCTTTTTCATCAGCCGATAAATATAACTTGAACGGCTTACCAGGCTGTGGTGGAACCAATACCGGAGGTGAAACCAGATACTGCTTGATATCCTCCAGTGCCTTGCGCTGTCCTTCTCCCCATATGAATTCCTGGTCAGGCTTTAATTTCAACAGAGGGGTAAAAGCCTGAATACGTCCAGACAGGTTGGATATGAATCTTCTGATAAAATTGACCTTGCCGATGAGGGACTGTAGCTCAGTTTTATTTTGTGGGGCCACCACTTTGTTGATGGCGTCTATGGTCTTGCGGTTGACTTCTATCCCGCGCTCATGGACCATGAACCCTAAGAATTGCCCAGCCGATACACCAAATGCACACTTGTTTGGATTCATCTTCAACCCATGTTTCCTTGTGCACTCCAGTACTTCCTGTAAATCGGCCAGATGATCTTGGTGACCTTTTGACTTGACCACGACGTCATCAATATAAATTTCCACCGATGAACCAATGAGCTTGTGGAAGATGTAATTCATGGCCCGTTGATACGTAGCGCCGGCGTTCTTCAACCCGAAAGTCATAACAACCCATTCAAATAAACCAAGATGACTTGGGCACCTAAAAGCCGTTTTTGAGATATCTTCTTCGGCCATTAATATCTGATTCTACCCTGCGTTCCCATCCATGAAACATATGACTTTGTGTCATGCGGCAGCATCTACCAAGATATCGGCCGTTGGCATCGGATATCCATCCATTGGTGTAGCCTGATTTAAGTTCCTGAAATCGATGCACACACGTAACTTTCCATTCTTTTTGTATACGGGCACAATATTAGAAATCCATTCGGCGTAGCGGCACTGCCGAATAAATCCTGCTCCAATCAACTTTGTAATTTCGGCCTTTATATCAGGTAGAATCTTGGGGTTACACCGTCGTGCAGGTTGCTGATATGGCCGATATCCTGATTTATAGGTAACCGGTGTTCAACAATAGACCGGTCTAGTCCTGGCATCTCATGATATTCCCAATCAAAGCAATTCTTGAATTCTTTTAACAAACTTATCAATTTACATTTGTACTCAGGATCCAAATTAGCACTAATGTACGTCGGCCTTGATTTGCTGCTATCTCCCAAATCTACCATCTCCAATAAATCGGCCGACGTAAACCCTTGCCCAAGCTTCCCATCTTCTCGGATGAGCTGATCCATTTATTATGAATCTTCAGAGCCGACTGCTTGGATCGGCTGTAGACCGAAATCGGAAACTTTCAGGAAGTCAGTGTCCCAAGTCCTGCCAGATATACACTTGACGTGCTCGCAGCTCCACTGTTGCGTGTCTACCGCCGCAACGCTGTAGACGGAATCGGCAGTGACTACCTCTGTGCTGTCGCCGACCCATTGCACAAGGCATTGATGCATTGTAGATGGGACACAGCAGTTTGCGTGTATCCAGTCGCGACCAAGCAACATGTTGTAGGACCCCTTGCCATTAATAACGAAAAAAGTGGTAGGGAGGGTCTTACTGCAGATGGTGAGGTTGACGCAGAGCGCTCCGCAGGCAGGAGACACGTTGCCTTCGAAATCCTTCAGCATCATGTCCGTCTTGGTAAGGTCTTCATCGCCCTTGCCTAGCTTGCGGAACATGGCATACGGCATGATGTTAACTGCAGCGCCTCCATCTACTAGTAATCTAGTGATGGGTCTTCCGTTGACATAGCCTTTGAGAAACAGCGCTTTAAGATGCTGTCGATTTTCCTCTTCTGGTTTCTCAAACGTAGCCGTCATCGGCTCCAACACTAGTTGTGCCATTTGTTCTTCTTCTGTTCTTGTTACTTTATCCCGATCGTTGGGCGCCATGAACTCCATCGGCAGTATGAACACCATATCAGTTTTATTTTGTGGGGCCACAACTTTGTTGATGGCGTCTATGGTCATCCGGTTGACTTCTATCCCGCGCTCATGAACCATGAATACTAAGAATTGTCCGGACGATACGCCAAATGCGCATTTGTTCGGGTTCATCTTCAACCCATGCTTTCTTGTGCATTCGAGTACTTCTTGTAAATCGGCCAGATGTTCTTGGTGACCTTTTGACTTGACCACGACATCATCTATATAAATTTCCACCGATGTACCAATAAGCTTGTGGAAGATATAGTTCATGGCCCGCTGATATGTAGCACCGGCGTTCTTTAGCCCAAAAGTCATCACAACCCATTCGAATAAACCAAGATGACCCGGACACCTGAAAGCCGTTTTTGAGATATCTTCTTCAGCCATTAATATCTGATTGTACCCTACATTACCATCCATGAAACTGATGACTTTGTGTCCTGCGGCAGCATCTATCAAGATATCGGCCGTTGGCATCGGATACCCGTCCATAGGTGTCGCCTGATTTAAGTTCCTGAAATCGATACACACACGCAGCTTTCCATTCTTTTTATACACGGGCACAATATTAGAAATCCATTCGGCGTAGCGGCACTGCCGAATAAATCCTGCTTCAATTAACTTTGTGATTTCGGCCTTTATATCAGGTAGAATCTTGGGGTTGCACCGTCGTGCGGGTTGCTGATATGGCCGATATCCTGATTTTATAGGTAGCCGGTGTTCAACAATGGACCGGTCTAGACCTGGCATCTTATGGTATTCCCAAGCAAAGCAATCCTTGAACTCTTTTAATAAACTTATCAGTTTACACTTATACTCAGGATCCAAATTAGCACTAATATATGTCGGCCTTGATTTGCTGCTATCTCCCAAATCTACCATCTCCAATAAATCGGCCGACGTAAATCCATGCCCAAGCTTCTCGTCTTCTCGGACGAGCTGATCCATCTATTCTGAATCTTCACAGCCGACTGCTTGGATCGGCGGTAGACCAAAATCGGACACTTTGAGGAAGTCAGTGTCCCAAGTCCTGCCAGATATACACTTGACGTGCTCGCAGCTCCACTGTTGCGTGTCGGCTGCTGCGACACTGTAAGCGGAATCGGCGGTGACTATCTCTATGCTATCGCCGACCCATTGCACGAGGCATTGATGCATTGTAGATGGGACACAACAGTTTGCGTGTATCCAGTCACGACCAAGCAGCATGTTGTAGGATCCCTTACCATTAATAACGAAAAAGGTGGTAGGAAGGGTCTTACTGCCGATGGTGAGGTCGACGCAGAGCGCTCCACGGGCGGGAGACACGTTGCCTTCGAAATCGTTCAGCATCATGTCCGTCTTGGTGAGATCTTCATCGCCCTTGCCTAGCTTGCGGAACATGGCATACGGCATGATGTTAACTGCGGCACCTCCATCTACTTGTAATCTGGTGACGGGTCATCCGTTAACATAGCCTTTGAGAAACAGCGCTTTAAGATGCTTCCGTTTTTCTTCTTCTGGTTTCTCAAAAGTAGCCGTCATCGGCTCTAACACCAGTTGTGCCATCTGTTCTTCCATTCTTGTTGCTTTGTCTCGATCGTCAGGCGCCATGAATTCCATCGGCAATATGAACACCATGTTGATTTTGGCTGCCGATTCTTGATTGTCTGCTTCTTGACCTTTTTTCTTTGGGCGCCACACCCGAGACTTAACATTTCTTTTCTCTGGCATCTGCCTCTGTTCTTCCTCTTGATGCTCACAATGGCGTAGGCGTTGGATCCTCCGTTTCTGGGATCTGGATAGGCCATCGGGACACCACCTGGGATTTACTGGTTTGGCCGATGATCTGGCGTGTTCCCAATCTGGTTCTCTTCCTAGGGGATTTTCATCTGACACCCTATCATCAGCCATCTCTTCCAGTCGATCGTGCACGCTGATCCTGCCCCCCAATCCATCCTGTTGGTCGATCTTGCTTTTTGACCGGTGGTACTGGTCAACTCTGCCCCCCAGCCGATCATGCACCGAAACGCGGTGTTCCTCTCGTCCGTGCCGATTTTTGCTGATCGGCTCTGATCCTCTGTCCCTAGAGTGTGGCTTCGGGCGATCATTGCAGCTTATTCCGTTATACTCCGGACAGTTATCGGCAGACGGCAATCTGATGTCGTTCTCCCAGCAATAGATGAAGAACAGACATTGTCAGTGATCTTCATGCCGGCGTATCATCTCTTCCTGGTATCTTGCTTGTTCTTGCTGCTGCCGATACTTGCTGAGTAGGAATTGGGAGGTGACGGGCTTGCGTGGTCGTTCTGGCCCCCGCCTGTTCCTTTTGATTTCTTCCGTCGTGATCTGCCTCCTGGATCGACGGCGCCGCCTCTTCTCGCCGATTCTGACGTCAGCACCTTGGTTTGACTTGAATTTCCTCCAGCGTTAACCATGTTGGCCGGGAAGGGATGCTGATCTATCTTCATCGGTTTTGCCGATTTAGTTGGAGTTTCAAATTTAAGCCGCCCCTGCTCGTTGGCCGATTGTATCTGCTGACGGAAGACTTTGCATTCATTTGTATCATGAGAACTAGCATTGTGCCACTTGCAGTATTTCATCTTCTTAAGTTGATCGGCCGTAGGGATGGTGTGATGCTGAGACAGCTTAATCTGTCCTTCCTGAAGCAATAAATCAAAAATTTTATCGGCCTTTGACGTGTCAAAGCCGAATGTCTCTGGCTCCTTCTTCCCAAAAGGGCATGATATCGGTTTTTTCCCTTTGACCCATTCTGCAAGGCCGATTTCCTCTTCCCCATCGGATTCAGATCCTTCCAAGTATGCCACCTTCTTTTGGAAGTTCCTCCGCTGTTCAAACGGTCGGACCTCTTGTCCTGACAATCGGTGGATGATTTGGCTCAGGCTTTCAAACTCTTGGGCAGCATATCTTTCTTTGATTTGTGGCAAGAGGCCTTGGAAAGCGATATCGGCCAACTGCGCATCGGTCAGAACCAGACTGTAGCATTTGTTCCTGACTTCTCTGAACCTCTGTATATATCCCATCACTGGTTCATCGCTCCTCTGCCTGAGGCTGGTCAAATCCGAGAGCTTCATCTCATGTACTCCTGCATAGAAGTACTTGTGGACCTGTTTCTCCAGATCGGCCCATGTAACAATAGAATTTGGCGGCAAGGTGGTGAACCACTGGAAGGCCGATCCGGACAGAGATGATGAAAACAAACGTACCCTCAGAGCATCTTGTGTGGCAGCCTCCCCGCACTGGATGATGAATCGGTTGATATGCTCCACAGTGGACGTATCGTCCGTCCCTGAAAACTTGGTGAAATTAGGAACTTTGTAGCGGTGTGGGAACGGCAGCAAGTCATAGGCCGATGGATATGGTGTCTTGTAGGTGTAAGTTTGCATTTTTGGCTTCAATCCAAACTGATCCTGGATTACTTCTGCTATTCTTGCCGTCCAGTCCACCTGCTGCTGATGAACAGCTGTTCGCGGTGCGGGCATGTGCTGAAGAGCTGGCACGGCTGGGTGATGAATCGGCGAATTTTGCTGAGCAGCCGATAGTTGATGGCGAAGCGAGTCCGCACCCCCATCGTATGTCGTCGTTGGCGCCGCGCCTCTGAATGCTTCCACAGTGCTTGCCCCCCTGCCGATTTCTGATGAGATCGGCTGATACTGGGGAACCGTCGGCCGGGCGGCCGATTGATGTGGCACCTGGATTGAATAACTTCCATACCCGTTCGCTGGCTCGGGAAAATACGTTGTCACTGATGTTCCCCAAGGTGCTCGATCACGACTTGTTACAACCTTATTTAAACAACAAGAAAACTACTATATCTATAAGAACTTTAAAAGGAAATCGACTCCCGCAGAATCTTCCGCCGCCGTTCCCTAATCCAATCAGGATTCCCTTCAATTGCTCCTTGACCGACTTAGCGTGCCCTCTTGACCAACTTTTGACCAGGACCCTCCGAAATAGTCCCATCCTGTTGGCGCAGGCTGTATCACAAATCGGCCGATTTCCAACTGTTACCTCAATCGGCCGATTCCTTACTGTAGCCTCCAGATCTGCCGCATCGGCCAATCTTCTCCTCCTGACGCTGATTCAACACGTGTCAAAATCTGGCGTCAACAATTTAGAACACATTTGAGTTGGTATTAATTAACATTAATTAGAAAAAACTAGGTGAGAGAACTTTAATCAAATTAAATCTATTTTTAATTAAAAGACAGGAACTAAGGCACAACGACACGACTAAACGGTAACTTAGGGTTTTAGAAGACTTAACGCAACTAGAACGAGTCGAAATCTGGACTGCGGGTTGATTTCTGGAAAGTCTAGGGGTCTTTCTGCAAAGATTCCGGGGACGGCTAGGGTCGGGAGAATCTGGTCCGTTGGATCAGAATCGTGCGGCATGGTAAGGGTCGGGCGAAGGCGATGTCTCGCGTGCGGCTCGGATTGGTTCTGGCCGTGAGATCCAGATCGGGCGGTAGGAAAAGGGTCGGCTCGGGTCGAACGCGGCTCGCGGAGTAAAGGGTCGGGCGAACCGGTAAGCGGCGCTGCGCGCCGGCGGCGAGCGAGAGCGGCGGCGGACGGCCGGTGTTCACCAAATCCGGTGTTCCGTGGCTCAGTTCAGGCTGGGATTGTGCCGGGGAGAGAGAGGGCGGCACAACGAAAGTGTTGGTGGCCACGAGACGGTCGTGCAGCAAGCGTGGACCGGCAGCCACGACGGCGGGCGGAAACAGAGCTCCGGCGAGAAATCAGGGCTGCGACAGAGCGAGAGAGAGGGGGGGAAAATGGGTGCGGCTTGGTGCTCACCACTTCGCGGAGAATTGCACGCGGCGGAGAAGCAGCGGGACGGCGAATCGGCAGAGAGGCGGCGACACGGGGCGGCGGCGTTCCTCTGGTGTGCGAACTCCAGCGGCGTGCGACGGTGTGGAGTAGAGTAAGGGATTGAGGATAGCTCTGGGTGCGAAGCGGGACTCTGGCGTGGGTTTTATAGGGGCGGAGAGGAGACGGAGCGGCCGGGAAAAGGGAAGGCGGCGGTTCACGTGGCAGACAGCAAAGGAAAGGGCGGAGCGCGTACCGCGACGAGTATGGCAGCCAGCGTCGCGGGGAAGGAAAGAGGAGATGCGGGCGACGGCGCGGAGTCGATCTAGATTCGGGGTGAGGAAAAAGGAAAGGGGAGGGAGCGCGGATGACGGCGCGGCGGCGCGTCTGGCGTCGCGATGGAGAAAAGGAAACAGGGGAGCGAGAGCGGAAGGAAGAAGAAAGGAAAGGAGAGAAGGGGAAACTAACGAGTGGGGCCAGCGCGTCAGTGGAAGAGGGGTGAGGGAGGGTAAGGCGTTTGGGCTGACGGAGTCGGGCCACGGGGTTGGGCCGCAGAGAGAGAGGAAAAAGAAGAAGAGAAGAAGGATTGGGCCGACTGGACTGGGCCGCGAGGGAAAAGAAAGAGAGGAGAGGTTTTGGGCCGAGCTGGAAGAAAAAGAAAGAGAGAAAAAGATTTTAGGATAGTTTTTAGGTATTTTTATTTCGCAAACTTAAACACGCAAACAAACAAAAAACCAATGCAACGACATGAATGCAACAAACATAAAACCATTTTATTTAGTTTTGAAAGACAATTATTTATTTTTCCTATACTAGATTTTCTGTAAAGAAAAAAAATGTTAAAATTTTTATAATTATGAGAAAATCATTGCTTTATTATATTTTGTTAATCACATCGTAAAATTCATTAATTTTAGGGTGTGACAAATCTACCCCCCTTAAAAGGAATCTCATCCCGAGATTCGCAAAGGCTAGCAAGAGACAAAAGTTTAGGTGAGTGGCATCCAACTTTCTTCCACATCATTCATTCTTACAATAGCTCCTCGATCACACTTGTTAATGCTCCACTACCACATGAGACAGTTCTTGGATACTTAGTCTAATTCCACTTTTAACTATCCATTCCTTCCTCAGCTTCGTTGGCCCATCTTTTGAAGAACCTTCTTCATATATTGATAAAGTGATTTGAATAGAGCTGGATTGATTCCATGATCGCTTTTCCTTGGCTTGACTGTCTTCTTCCAAGATATCCTCAATTCTTCTCAGCCTAACTTTTACTTGCTTTGGTATCTTGGCGACTCGAGGTGGTATGAGAATTGGGCATTGGGGATTGATGGCATTCTTGTCTAGCTGAGGTATCCTGATCATCTATCCTGCTAAGGAGGCAAACTGATGACATCTGACTGAGTGCAGGGCCATTAGGACTTTGGTCCAGGGGTTGATGATCATCCTCTTTTGCACACCAACTGGCAAGATGTCTGTTGACGCCAGATTTTGACACGTGTTAAATCGGCGTCGGGAAGAGAAGGTTGGCCGATGCGGCGGATCTAAAGGCTACAGTAAGGAATCGGCCGATTGAGGTAACAGTTGGAAATCGGCCGATTGGTGATACAGCTTGCGCCAACAGCATGGGACTATTTCGGAGAGTCCTGGTCAAAAGTTGGTCAACAGGGCAACGCTAAGTCGGTCAAGGAACAATTGAAAAGAATCCTGATTGGATTAGGGGACGGCGGTGAAAAATTCTACGGGAGTCCGTTTCCTTTAAAAGTTATTATAGATATAGTAGTTTTCCCATTTTTTTAAATAAGGTTGTAACAAGTCGTGATCGACCAGGAGTCCTAGTCTTAGGGTATAAATAGGAGTCGTCAGGGTCTTGCAAGATATCAACACATCAATCAACAACAATACTTCTACTTTTTCAGCAATTTACTTTCAAGTCGGCGACTTCGCCAATACTTTTCTTCTTTCACGAGTTCGTACGGATTGGCAGGGCTGCATCAACTTGATCTCCGGCCAATTGGTAGGTTCCGCTTATCGAGTAATATCCGAGCTTTAACTACGGGCGCATCGCTGTGGTTCCGTTTGGATTTATTCACCAGTTATCGATATTTACTAGAATTGCAAGTTTTACCTGTTATTCTAGTATTATCACCAGTTATCCAGCTTGAGATCAGAGTAATCGGCTTCGTCATCGTTCTTCTTCGATTTATCATCTCACAGCCGATTAGATCTATTTCAAGTGTTGCATCCATAATAATTGTTTAGATCGCTCCAGCAGTTTTCTTTACAATTATTATGCGATTATCGGCTGATCCATAGCCGATCATCTTTACAGCGAATCGGCCGATCCGCCGACGCGCTCCTCAGGATAGATCGGAACTCCAGCCGATCGGAGCGCCTGGAATTTAATACTCTTATTTCCTTGTCAATCAACAGGTCAAATTGACTGGCACGCCGCGCGAACCGTACCAGGGCGATAACCCGAACAGGAGCTAAGCAGATTCTCCCGGGTCGTGTGTTCGACGCTGAAGACCATCGGCCGATTCCTATCCGGCCGATTTTAGCGCCAACACACTTTTGGCACGCCCAGTGGGACACTTCAAGGTCTGATATGTCGAAGAACGCAGAAATTTCCGATAGCAACATCATTGAGGTCACAGAAGCGGATCTCAAGGACGACCAGAGGGAAGAATTAGCTAAACATCTAGAAGATTATAAGAAGATGTATCTGCAGTCGTTCAGTCGCACCAGAAGCGGGGAGGTTGTCAAGAAGGCTCCTATTCCAGTTCCCTGCCACATCACCATTGCTGAGGACTCAGGCAAGATGTCCGATATGATCCAACAGTCCATTTATCAGGCATTCATTGACCAATCCTCAGTGATGACCAACACGGTGTATAACGCCGTCATCAGTTCTCTGGCCAGCGGAGTAGTCCAAGGCTATCAGGGACCAGCGTATGCCCCGCCAATCACGCTGCCAGCTAGAAGCTTACCATGCACATCCCAATCGGCTTCTCAGCCGATATTGACGCAACACGAGGGGTACAACACTTCGTTGCCTCCAGCGTCTCCAAGGTACAACGGTGCACCATGTTTCCCGTCACAGACACCATTTCAACCCGTCCAGATCGCTTCTGTACAATTGCTGCCTACAAGCTCAGTACCCTGGGGGATATCGGCGACAACGGCTTTCCCCGATCCATCAACCGGGCATGGAAGCTATCCAACCCAGGTGTCTCACCAATCGGCCGTCCGGGCGACGGTCCCTCAGTATCAGCCGATCTCATCAGAAATCGGCAGGGGGGCAAGCGCTGTAGAAGCATTCAGAGGCACGGTGCCAATGACGACATACGATGGAGCGGCAGATTCACTTCATCATCAACTATCAGCTGCTCAGCAAAATTCGCCGCATGCTTCGATTCATCACACAGCCGTGCCAGCTCTTCAACACATGCCCACGCCGCGAACAATCGTTCAACAGCAGCAGGTGGACTGGATGGCAGGAATAGCAGAAGTGATCCAGGACCAGTTTGGATTGAAGCCAAAAGTGCAGACTTATACCTACAAGACGCCATACCCATCGGCCTATGACTTGCTGCCGTTCCCACACCGCTACAAAGTTCCCGATTTCACCAAATTTTCGGGGACGGATGACACATCCACCGTAGAGCACATCAACAGATTCATCATCCAATGCGGGGAGGCTGCCACGCAAGATGCTCTGAGGGTGCGTCTATTTTCATCGTCTCTGTCCGGATCGGCCTTCCAATGGTTCACCACTTTGCCACCAAATTCTATTATTACGTGGGCCGATTTGGAAAAGCAGTTCCACAAGTACTTCTACGCAGGAGTACACGAGATGAAGCTCTCAGATTTGACCAGCCTCAGGCAGAGGAGCGATGAACCAGTAATGGGATATATACAGAGGTTCAGAGAAGTCAGAAACAAATGCTACAGTCTGGCTCTGACCGATGCCCAGTTGGCCGATATCGCTTTCCAAGGCCTCCTGCCACAAATCAAAGAAAGATATGCTGCGCAAGAGTTTGAAAGCCTAAGCCAAATCGTTCACCGATTGTCAGGAATTTCCCGTTTGAACAGCGGAGGAATTTCCAAAAGAAAGTGGCATACCTAGAAGGGTCTGAATCCGATGGGGAGGAGGAAATCGGCCTGGCAGAATGGGTGAAAGGGAAAAAACCGATATCATGCCCTTTCGGAAAGAAAGAGCCAGAGACATTCGGCTTTGACACATCAAAGGCCGATAAATTTTTTGATTTATTGCTCCAGGAAGGACAGATTGAGCTATCTCAGCATCACACCATCCCTTCGGCCGATCAACTCAAGAAGATGAAATACTGCAAGTGGCACAACGCCACGTCTCATGATACGAATGAATGCAAAGTCTTCCGTCAGCAGATACAATCGGCCATCGAACAGGGGAGGCTTAAATTTGAAGTCCCGGCTAAATCGGCAAAACCGATGAAGATAGATCAGCATCCCTTCCCGGCTAACATGGTCGACACCGGAGGAAATTCACGTCAAACCAAGGTGCTGACGTCAGAATCGGCAAGAAGGGGCGGCGCCGTCGATCCCAGGAGGCAGATCACGATGGAAGAAATCAAAAGGAACAGGCGGGGGCCAGAACGATCACGCAAACCCGTCACCTCCCAATTCTTGCTCAGCAAATATCGGCAGCAGCAAGAACAATCAAGATACCACGACGAGATGATACGCCGGCATGAAGATCACTGGCAATGTCCGTCTTCATCCAGTGCTGGGAGAACGACATCAGATTGCCGTCTACCGATAACTGTCCGGAGTGTAATGGGTTGAGTTGCAACGATCGCCCGAGGCCACACTCTAGGGACAGAGGATCAGAGCCGATCAGCAGAAATCAGCGCGGACGAGAGGAACAGCGCGTTTCGGTGCATGATCGGCTGGGGGGCAGAGTTGACCAGTACCACCGGTCAAAAGGCAGGACCGACCAACAGGATGGACTGGGGGGCAGAATCAGCGTGCACGATCGGCTGGAAGAGATGGCTGATGATAGGGTGTTAGATGAAAATCCCCTAGGAAGAGAACCAGATTGGGAACACGCCAGATCATCGGCCAAACCAGTAAATCCCAGGTGGTGTCCCGATGGCCTATCCAGATCCCAGAAACGGAGGATCCAATGCCTACGCCAGTGGGAGCATCAAGAGGAAGAACAGAGGCAGATGCCAGAGAAAAGAAATGTTAAGTCTCGGGTGTGGCGCCCAAAGAAAAACGGTCAAGAAGCAGACAATCAAGAATCGGCAGCCGAAATCAACATGGTGTGCATATTGCCGATGGAATTCATGGCGCCTGACGATCGAGACAAAGCAACAAGAATGGAAGAACAGATGGCACAACTGGTGTTAGAGCCGATGATGGCTACTTTTGAGAAACCAGAAGAAGAAAAATGGCAGCATCTTAAAGCGCTGTTTCTCAAAGGCTATGTTAACGGACGACCCGTCACCAGATTACTAGTAGATGGAGGTGCCGCAGTTAACATCATGCCGTATGCCATGTTCCGCAAGCTAGGCAAGGGTGATGAAGATCTCACCAAGACGGACATGATGCTGAAGGATTTCGAAGGCAACGTGTCTCCCGCCTGTGGAGCGCTCTGCGTCGACCTCACCGTCGGCAGTAAGACCCTTCCTACCACCTTTTTCGTTATTAATGGTAAGGGATCCTACAACATGCTGCTTGGTCGTGACTGGATACACGCAAACTGTTGTGTCCCATCTACAATGCATCAATGCCTCGTGCAATGGGTCGGCGACAGCACAGAGATAGTCACCGCCGATTCCGCTTACAGTGTCGCAGCAGTCGACATGCAACAGTGGAGCTGCGAGCACGTCAAGTGTATATCTGGCAGGACTTGGGACACTGACTTCCTCAAAGTGTCCGATTTCGGTCTACAGCCGATCCAAGCAGTCGGCTGTGAAGATTCAGAATAGATGGATCAGCTCGTCCGAGAAGACGGGAAGCTTGGGCATGGATTTACGTCGGCCGATTTATTGGAGATGGTAGATTTGGGAGATAGCAGCAAATCAAGGCCGACGTATATTAGTGCTAATTTGGATCCTGAGTATAAGTGTAAACTGATAAGTTTATTAAAAGAGTTCAAGGATTGCTTTGCTTGGGAATACCATGAGATGCCAGGTCTAGACCGGTCCATTGTTGAACACCGGCTACCTATAAAATCAGGATATCGGCCATATCAGCAACCCGCACGACGGTGCAACCCCAAGATTCTACCTGATATAAAGGCCGAAATCACAAAGTTAATTGAAGCAGGATTTATTCGGCAGTGCCGCTACGCCGAATGGATTTCTAATATTGTGCCCGTGTATAAAAAGAATGGAAAGCTGCGTGTGTGTATCGATTTCAGGAACTTAAATCAGGCCACACCTATGGACGGGTATCCGATGCCAACGGCCGATATCTTGATAGATGCTGCCGCAGGACACAAAGTCATCAGTTTCATGGATGGTAATGTAGGGTACAATCAGATATTAATGGCCGAAGAAGATATCTCGAAAACGGCTTTCAGGTGTCCGGGTCATCTTGGTTTATTCGAATGGGTTGTGATGACTTTTGGGCTAAAGAACGCCGGTGCTACATATCAGCGGGCCATGAACTATATCTTCCACAAGCTTATTGGTACATCGGTGGAAATTTATATAGATGATGTCGTGGTCAAGTCAAAAGGTCACCAAGAACATCTAGCCGATTTACAAGAAGTACTGGAATGCACAAGAAAGCATGGGTTGAAGATGAACCCGAACAAATGCGCATTTGGCGTATCGTCCGGACAATTCTTAGTATTCATGGTTCATGAGCGTGGGATAGAAGTCAACCGGAAGACCATAGACGCCATCAACAAAGTTGTGGCCCCACAAAATAAAACTGAGCTTAAGTCCCTCATCGGCAAAGTCAATTTTATCAGAAGGTTCAAATCCAACCTGTCGGGGAGAATTCGAGCTTTTACTCCTCTGTTGAAATTAAAGCCCGATCAAGAATTTATATGGGGAGAAGAACAACGCAAAGCATTGGAAGATATTAAGCAATATCTAGTTTCACCTCCGGTGTTGGTCCCACCACAGCCTGGTAAGCCGTTCAAATTATATTTATCGGCTGATGAACAGGCTATTGGATCGGCGTTGGTACAGGACTTCGAAAGAAAAGAACGAGTGGTATATTACGTCAGCAGAAGACTCTTAGATGCCGAAACAAGATATTCCCCGGTGGAGTGGCTATGCTTGTGTTTATACTTCTCGTGTACCAAGCTCAGGCACTATTTGTTATCGGCAGAATGCATAGTCATATGCAAGGATGATGTGGTGAAGTATATGCTATCATTGCCGATTTTGAAAGGACGGATTGGAAAATGGATCCTGGCTCTGTCAGAATTCGACTTAAGGTACGAATCGGCCAAAGCTGTCAAAGGTCAAGTAATGGCCGATTTCGTAGCTCAGCATTGTGGACCAGAGATTGCCGTCGTTGAACCGGTTCCATGGACTCTATATTTTGATGGTTCTTCATGTGGGGTCGGATCAGGAATCGGCATTGTTCTTGTGTCGCCTCGGGGGGCAAGTTATGATTTCTCTCTGCCAATAGAAGCTTCCGCAACTAATAATCAGGCGGAATATCGAGCCGTTCTGAAGGGCATCCAATTATTAAGGGAAGTCAAAGCTGATGCAGTCGAAATTTTTTGAGATTCCATGCTCATTGTGGATCAGTTAACGGGGCGATCTGAGTGTAAGGATGATATCTTGAGGATTTATTATGAAGATTGCCTTCAGCTTTTAAAAGAGTTCAAGTCTGTAATAATTGAGCATATCCCCAGAAATTATAATGAAGAGGCCAACATGCTGGCCCAACATGCCTCCGGGTATCGGCCGATTCAGGGAACGATGATGCTAGAGCTCACGGCCGATGACTGGCGAAAGGAAATCACCGATTACTTGAAAAATCCATCCCGAAAAGTGGATCCACGAATACGTTTTCAAGCTACAAAATATGTATTGCTTGAGGATGATTTATTTTACCGGACGATTGATGGAGTTCATCTCAAATGCCTGGGAACAGAGGAGGCAAAGGTCCTGATGGGAGAAATCCATGAGGGTGTGTGTGGAGCTCATCAATCGGCTCACAAAATGAAATGGATGATCCGGAACAATGGGTATTATTGGCCAACTATTCTTGAGGATTGTTTCAAATATTACAAAGGATGCCAAGACTGTCAGAGGTTTGGCAATGTTCAGCGCGCGCCAACATCGGCTATGAATCCAATAATTAAGCCGTGGCCGTTCAGAGGTTGGGGAATAGATCTCATCGGACAGATTCATCCTCCATCGAGCAAAGGGCATAAATTCATATTGGTAGCTACCGATTATTTTACTAAGTGGGTGGAGGCAGTTCCTTTAAGGAATGTGACATCGGCCGATATGATTGAAGTCATTAAGAATCATATTATCTATCGATTTGGTATTCCTCAAACCATCACAACTGACCAGGGAACAATGTTTACTTCTGGAGAATTTGGGGAGTTTGCTGCCGATATGGGGATTAAATTATTAAATTCTTCTCCATATTATGCTCAAGCCAATGGTCAAGCAGAATCGTCCAATAAGGGGATAATCAAGCTAATCAAGAGAAAGATAGAAGAACAACCTAAAAAGTGGCATATGTCTTTGGCTGAATCTTTGTGGGCTTATAGGATGGCTTGTCATGGAACCACTAAGATATCTCCTTATCAGCTGGTTTATGGTCATGAGGCAGTCTTGCCTTGGGAGTTAAGGATGGGGTCAAGACGCATATCGTTTCAAGATCAGTTGACGGCCGATGACCATTCTTTCCTCATGAAGGACGAACTTGATGATTCGGCAGGTTTACGGTTGAGAGCCCTGATTAGTATAGAAGAGAACAAGAAAAGGGTGGCCAGATGGTATGACAAAAAGGTCAAAGTCAAATAATTCTCTCAGGGAGATTTGGTGTGGAAGTTGGTGCTGCCGATAGGATCCAAAGATCCCAAATTCGGTAAATGGTCACCCACTTGGGAAGGGCCGTACAAAATCGGCCGATGTGCCCCTGGAAATGCATATATTCTGGAAACAATTGAAGGGGAGGAATTCCCAAGAGCTTTAAACGGACGATATCTGAAGAGGTACTATCCAAGCATTTGGGTAGATGCATAACTTGCAGTAAAATATATCAAGACAATATGGCCGATTTTCCTTCGGTTTCCGTTTGCGTATCTGATACAGAAATAACATCGCCTGAAGAAAGAAATATTGGGGTTCATTTCGACTAGTTCACTATTGGATGAAAATGACAGAGTACATGGCCGACATGGTACAAGTCGCCCTTAGAATAAAAATACTGATACATCTATTTATTACGCCTACTCTGGATCTCTCTCTCGACGCGACCCAGCTCTATCATAAGGCGGATTCTATTCTCCTTCGGGTCCTCTACAGTGGCTCCAGTCTCAGCTTGGTTGCAAAGTTCTATCGGGAGGTGGGTCTTCTTCTCCTCCAGATCCTCCATGGCAACTTCAGTCTTAACTTTACAAGGGAGTGGAGAACTTTTTTCAGAAGATGGTCGCTTACGGACCAAACAGTGAGCATCTATAAAGTCCCAACATTCTTGGACAACAGCGGGAACATGATCTCTGAGTTCCTCAGCATGAGCTCTTATCAGATCTTTGTCTGCCTGTGACAGTGGTTCGTCTGAATGCATGATTTCAATCGTTCGTTCTAGACCAGGGCTGAGACGTTTTGGCTAGACAGAGATAAAAGAGATTACCCAACATCGGAGTGATTGAGACGCTTAGGGGAAAGGCAGAGGAGAGTTCATACCTAGTTGACAGAGGAAGAAGATGAAGAGGACAAGGAAGACATCTTGCTGTTCAGTTTTGGATGGTAAAGAGAGAAAGAGAAGATAAGTAATGCGTGTGCCTCTGGAGACGGTGAAGGGTCTACTTATAAAGGAAAGAGAGGTAGATGGATGGTGAGACACGTCCTATCAGAGTAAAAGCGTACATAAATGCAAAGCTGACTAAAGAAACAAGTTCAAGATCAAATCGGCGCAGTAGCATTGAAGGGGCAATAAATGTTTACAGTATTCTTTACAGCCTAAGGAAAGCATCTATGGCCGCAATAGCTTGTCGCCTAATTTGATCGGCCGAGTCTAGTACTCTCTGGTCATCATCGGCCAATCCTGGGACTTCTGACACACGGCGATGAAGCCTTATCATTTCACGGGCCAAGTGCTGCCTCTCTTGCTTCAGCTCACTGATGATGGATGGGAGTTCTTGAAGTTTCTTTTCTTCAGCGGCTATCTCTTTGGTTATCTGCTCCATCTCCTTGGCCAGCTCTGCTCTTCTCCGTTTGAGCCGATCTATCGTGCTGACGATGTCCGGACGGCAGCTTTCGAGGAAGTTGATCTTTTGGTGTACCTCTTGAGTCCGGTGCTTGTATGAATAGCCCTCTTCCCGGGTTTTTGCCATCTGGTCACGATCGGCCATGTGGCGCAGCGCCCTGGAAACCGGAATATGCATATGCTCTATATAAGTAGCATGCGCAAGTTTTCTGATGTTTCTTCCGAGATTCGACCCTTGATATTGTTGAAAAGTCATCGAATCGGCAAAGCGTCTTCTACCAATCGGCCGATGTTGTCTTGAAAAAGAATACGCATGCTTTCGAGCTTGGCGCGGACATCATCGGAGGCAGAGCTCGACGAAATTGGGTGTGAAGCAATTTCCTCGTCATCAGGCAAGGAGACGGCAAAGGAGAAGATGCTGTTGTTAGGGGTGTCTTGCTCCTGTGAGGAAATAAAGAGAAGGGTTGGCAAGCAGTAAAGGGGAATCGGCCGATTCCAATGGTAAGTTGTTACCTCCTTAAAACGAATTTCTCTTGCCTGCGCCGGTGGAAGCGTCTCCCTTGTCTCAGGGGCTGGTGCAGTTGGCTCGTCGGAAGAAGAAGATTCAACGATTATCAGTGCTTCGCTTGGACCAGCTTCCTGAAAAGACATGGAAAACAGATCCTATAAGTATGCCATGGGAAATTGAAATAAGATGGTGTGAGAAATTTGCCATGCCTCTGTTGATCTTCCGGCCGATGTTTGTTGTGGGGTTATAGCCAGCATACCCAAATCGACCTGCATCAGGATCGGTTAAGTTCTCTGAAGATTAAGAGATCAAGGTAAGAGATCATTTACCTCGACGGGAGGAGCTGTTGGAGTTTCGGCTTCCACTTGGGACGTAGCCGATTGCTGCGGAGACTGCGGTGGAATAGCTTGTGCAGCCTGGCAGAGGGAGAGAGTTAATGTCAGTGGAAGATTTGAAGAATATATGAGATAAGTAAGATTACCTGAATAGCTTCTACTAGTAGTGATGCCGCAGCTGCCCCGACTTCGGCGGTGACTTGAGGATCGGCTATCTCGGCAACCGGCAAGGGTAAAGGGATTGGAGTCTCGGCCGATGCCACCGCCTTCTGGTTAGCCAATCCGATACGGGGAGTCTCAGCCGATGCTATCGCCGTCTGATCGGCCGATCCGGTGCGGGCTCGCACTCGACGGCTGGTTATCTTTGAGGTTGGCCTTTTCAGTGCTTGTTTCGATCGGCCAGTAGAGATATCCTTGATAGTTGGAGCATGGAAACCGATAACTGGATATGGCGTATATGGATGGTGACTATCTATCGGTCTGCCGCTTCGGCTCCGCATCGGAGGGACCTGGCTTTCAGACTGAGAAGATGAATGTGGGTTAATAATAAGATGAAAGTATGGAAAGGAATAGCATTGGAATCGGCTGGGAGAAAGGACATACCGCTGGGTTTGGATAGATATTTTCTGGATCCAGAATGTTGCAATAAGCTGATGGAGACTTGCAGAAAAGGTATTGCTTCCATTCTGCCCACCATAATTTAAATTGCTGGGTGGCAAAAGAGGCAACTGACCAATTATTCAGGTCAATAGTGCTAGAATCTGGCACTAGATCGCACAGCCGATTGTAGTCAAGATTTGAGGTCAGCACATCTCTGAATTTCGCTTGACTAGCGAAGTAGACCCGAATCGGCAGTTGGCCAAAACCCAGTTGCCTTGCTGCGGCCGATGGATTGTAGAACTCATAGGTGGAAGAGTCCTTTCCTGAGAAGAAAATGGCTGGCAGAACCCCTGGCTTGATCAAGACATCCATAAGCTCCCTGTCAAAAGTATGGGTGGAGAAGTCGTAGCTTATGGGTAATTCGAAAATCGGCTCCACTGCTTGATACGGATGCCAGTTGACGGTCTCTTCACCAAGGCCATTATAAAGGCATCTGAAGTACTCAGCTGTGCGGGTAGCAGTAAACTGGCAGCCGGGGAAGGCCGATGCCGCTTCTCCAAAGGATCTGCAGCGTCGTCGGACGGATGGATTCTCCTCTGACTCAATGTTAGGGAAAGTTTTGGTCTCTATCCGTTGCTGAGAGACCTTGCTCATGTATAAGTTGAGCAAGAGGGTGATGAACCACCAGGGACCACCAGGGTTCCCAATCGGCTCCCCCTTCGACAGCTTGGTGCCGATTTGGTGCATCAGGTGATAGGCCGATCCCAGCAAATGTTTTCCAAGGGGGATGGCCGATCCTTGTGACAAAGCCTCTGCTAAAGCTTGGGTGTTTGAAGAGGGTCCAACTGCTCTGCCACAGAAAAAGTGCTTTTCTAGCCACATCATCAGAAAAGCAGTGTGCTCCCTCTCTGAAACTGTCCCGGTCTTCATATTTTTGCTAATATACCCCTTCCACCCGCCGATTCCTTTGGTCTCTAGCCGATGTGATGGCTTAAACAGATAGTTAAAAAGGATATCGGCGGAGGAGACATCGAGGCCGGTCAACAACAGAACATCGGCCAAAGTCGGGGTCATGGGTCCATGTCCAAAAAGGAACGCATTGAGTGCATCGGACCAAAAATAAGAAGCTGCCATGACCAGAGGTTCATTTCTTTCCATCTGAGACAGAGATAGGTCTATGCACAGGCCGATTTTTTGTTCCTCCCACTGAACCTTCCTAGATCTGGCTATTCTCTGGTACCATTCTCTCCAGCCGGGGGTTTCATTTGGCCAAGATCTAAAGGTACCTACCCACTGATCTAGGTTCATGGGCGATTGCTTGAAAGGGACTCTGTGAGTCTCTAGACTGATCAGGTCAGTTGGATCGGGGTTCCCCATAGGGCCTAAGCAGATAAGGTCAGGGGATTCTGAGAGGGGGATGGTGATTCGGTGCCTAAGTGCCTAAAAAGGGAGAAAAGGGGAAGAAACTGAGAAAAGATCCGAAGCAATAGAGAAACAAAAGGGGAAAAATTTCAAACATTTATCTCTGGGATGGAGATCATCGTCACCGATGAGGTTGCCAGAGAAGCCGCCGATTGAGCCGCCGCCACTGAAGGGATCGCCGATGGAGCATCCGTGGATGGAACGGTCGCCGATGGTGACGCCATTGGAGGGTTGGAGCAGGTCGCAGATGAGATCGCCGGAAGGGGGGAAGCGTTTGGAGATCGAGAGAGCTTGGAGGAAGACGAACAGTGGTTCGCTGGAAGAGAATGCTAGATTTGTGGGGAAGAGTAGGCGGAGAAGGCCAGTGCTTGAGGAAAACCGGGATAGCAAGGGCAAAGATGGTATTCTTGCCGCGCCGTCTACACGAATTCCAGGGGAGTGGTCGTTTCGGGCGCTCGGTCCGGGGAAGTTTCAATCATTGTGCCACGGAACGGAAGGAGATTTTTACTGCGCCCGTTTCGGAGGAAAGGATTAAAGAAAGAGTTTCGAAGAAAAAGTTATGTTTTACTCCGAAACAGGGGGGCATGTGTTGATGCCAGATTTTGACACGTGTTAAATCGGTATCAGGAGGCAAACTGATGACATCTGACTGAGTGCAGGGCCATTAGGACTTTGGTCCAGGGGTTGATGATCATCCTCTTTTGCACACCAACTGGCAAGATGTCTGTTGACGCCAGATTTTGACACGTGTTAAATCGGCGTCGGGAAGAGAAGGTTGGCCGATGCGGCAGATCTAAAGGCTACCGTAAGGAATCGGCCGATTGAGGTAACAGTTGGAAATCGGCCGATTGGTGATACAGCTTGCGCCAACAGCATGGGACTATTTCGGAGAGTCCTGGTCAAAAGTTAGTCAACAGGGCAACGCTAAGTCGGTCAAGGAACAATTGAAAAGAATCCTGATTGGATTAGGGGATGGCGGTGGAAAAATTCTACGGGAGTCCGTTTCCTTTAAAAGTTATTATAGATATAGTAGTTTTCCTGGTTTTTTAAATAAGGTTGTAACCAGTCGTGATCGACCAGGAGTCCTAGTCTTAGGGTATAAATAGGAGTCGTCAGGGTCTTACAAGATATCAACACATCAATCAACAACAATACTTCTACTTTTTCAGCAATTTACTTTCAAGTCGGCGACTTCGCCAATACTTTTCTTCTTTCACGAGTTCGTACGGATTGGCAGGGCTGCATCAACTTGATCTCCGGCCAATTGGTAGGTTCCGCTTATCGAGTAATATCCGAGCTTTAACTATGGGCGCATCGCTGTGGTTCCGTTTGGATTTATTCACCAGTTATCGATATTTACTAGAATTGCAAGTTTTACCTGTTATTCTAGTATTATCACCAGTTATCCAGCTTGAGATCAGAGTAATCGGTTTCGTCATCGTTCTTCTTTGATTTATCATCTCACAGCCGATTAGATCTATTTCAAGTGTTGCATCCGTAATAATTGTTTAGATCGCTCCAGCAGTTTTTTTTACAATTATTATGCGATTATCGGCTGATCCATAGCCGATCATCTTTACAGCAAATCAGCCGATCCGCCGACGCGCTCCTCAGGACAGATCGGAACTCCAGCCGATCGGAGCGCCTGGAATTTAATACTCTTATTTCCTTGTCAATCAACAGGTCAGATTGACTGGCACGCCGCGCGAACTGTACCAGGGCGATAACTCGAACAGGAGCTAAGCAGATTCTCCCGGGTCGTGTGTTCGACGCTGAAGACCATCGGCCGATTCCTATCCGGCCGATTTTAGCGCCAACAATGTTCGTCTTCTCGACACTTGAGGCAATATAATCCAGCATCACATGACCTAATCACCTTACGCTTTGTTGGACATTTATTAACATAGTGACCTTTTTCACCACATTTGAAGCACACTCCTTTAACATATCCATTCGGGCTTCCTTTCTGCTCCACCATAGCTCCTCGTGAAGCAATCTGGGCATCAGAATTCTTCTTGATAGAGTTGTCATGCGGAGGTTGAACAACTTTAGGTTGTAGTTGGTTGGAACAGGGTTGAGTACTGCTATGTACCAATGGTTCTGGTAACTCCATCTTCTCTTGGCTTTCTTCGCTTGCTTGTTTCTTGCGTTGCTTGATTCTACTAGGCTGAAATTCCTTGAAAGAAATACTCCAATCCTCAAGGTTCATAGTCTGAGTACCATCTTGATATTGGGTAACTCCCTCTTGGAAAGTCTCTTGGGTAGATAGATCCTTATTAATATCTAAATAGTAATATTGTCTCGCTTTAGCTGTCATTAGGCTAGCATCTTCTTGAACACATGGCTGACCATAATGCTCACAACATTGACATGTTCCTGGGGTCTTGATATCTTTATATTGTCTCTCAATTTCTAGCTCTAGCGCTCCATGACTTTTCTTATTCCTTTGACGGTTCCATGCTTCAGCGACTTGCCTCTTCACTGGTCCGGTAGGAATGTCTGGTTCGGTCAACTTCATGTTATGAGGGGATGATGTATTGGGCTGCATCCTTCCTCGTAAGACTTGGGCCTGCATGGCTAATAGCTTCCTTTTATCTAACGGTGATAGAATTGGTGAAATCTGATGGTTATTACTACTAAGGGAGTTGTGGTTCATAGGAGCTGAGGCTTGCTCTGTAATATGCTGATGGATATTGATCATGGTTTGAGCCATTGCTTGTAGACTTTGAGTTTGTGCTGCCATATACTCTAGCATCCTGTGCTCAAATGATGAGGCTACAGGTGGAATGTTGAGGTCACCTTCATTAGCTCCTTCTTCATGATTTCCGTTGGGACTCACCATCTGGTTGTGTGGTAAGGGTGAAATTAGGGGAGAATGAGAATAAATATAGAATATATAATGATAAAGAATGATTGAGGAATAAGGTAGAGTCCATGATATCATCTTCATTTGCTATCATCTCAAAAATCAAGCAAATAAAATAAGGTAGAGAGGTGAATAGCACAGAGGTGACAAAAGGAGATAGAGCATTCTTGGCTTCAGCTTCTTTAATTTGTCGACCACTGCAGATGTTTGTAGGTTTCTACTGATGATGCCGGTGTTGCCTTCAACTTTCTACTGGGTTATTGAGGTCATCATTGAAGTAAGGTAGACTGAAGAATAGCAAGCTGCAAGGTGGTAAAGGAACTAGAGTAGGGTCTTCTTTTCTTTGACTTGCTTCTATCCAGACGATGGTGGTGACAATAACTTCTAGTTGTTGACATTTTTAGCTTCCTTCTCGACATCCTCTTTCGGAATAGGGAGAAAGAAAGGAAAAGAACAAGGATGTGGGAGATACAAGACAAGAACCCAACTAAGCAACTGATGTCATTCTAGGTAGAAGACCCACAATACACCAACAATCATTACAAAGAAGCGAATCAGGCAAGGTCATAAAGAAAAGCAACATCACGCAAACACAGAACTACACTAGTCAACACACAGTCAAGGAACGATGCTAAACGTTGTTAATAGGGCTGCAAGGGGTACTCCTAAGCATGGGTCGTCTCTTCAGGTTCAACATTATTGATAGAGACATCCTTCAGCTTGTGCAGTGTGGAATCTTGCTCTTCGGGTGAGGGTGACATAGTATCCCGCTGTTGATTTTTAACTTTTCCAGGGGTAAGTGATGACTCCATCGTTCAGTTGTCTTGAGCAGGCTTTGGGTCAGGTGGCACGAATGATCTAAACATTTTGAATAAAAGGAGAGTAGAAGGTCATCTTGTAATGAGAAAGGCAACGAAAAGAATCCAAAATGGTCGTGCTTAAGATGCAAGGGGATCGGAGGTACAATGTGGAGAATAGATAAAATCAAGGAGGTGATATGTTTAAAAAGATATATAGGAATTAATAAGAAAATATTAAGGAGTGGGGGTAAACAATATCACCAACTAATCAAAAGGAGGTCAGATGCATGAGATAGGAAAATCATTCATCAAATGAGATGTATGATTAAGAGCAAGAAGTCATCCAGGAGAGAGGAAATAGACGATGGTTGAGGGTTTAGCAAAAACTAGAAAGTGTAATTGTCAAGGGGGACGAGTATCAAAATGAGTTATCAAGGAAAGAGTAAGTCAATAGATAAGGATGGGGGTTTTACATTTACAAAACAAGGATGTGCAAATGAAAAAGAAGGTCAGGTGAGAAAGGTGAGTTATCAAGGCGGATTGAGAAAAGAAAATGGTCAAGGAGCGAGAATATTTATCAGAAAGGTCAAGGGTAAGACAGGAATAAGTTGTATAATAAAATAGACCTTAAGGAGCAACCATTGCTATCTAGGCTTACGTCCTACAGTCGATACAGCTCTGATACCACTTCTGTCACACCCGGTTTGAGAACAAAACCGAATGCATAACCATATGTATGCCAGGATCAAGTTCCATACATATAGTGACATCATCAGTGAATAACAACAATAGTATCACGTAAAGAAACATAAATAAGGACTTACAAGACTATCAGGGATATGCGCTTAACATGGAAACGAAGGCTCCACACTTCACAGGCAATCGACTGGGGGTTGCGTACGCCTAAAACTCTTCATCATATTCAGTAGACTTCACACCTTTTTCTTCTGAGCAGTAGTTAGCAAGGGGTGAGTACACTTATGGTTGGTACTCAGCAACGCCACAAGAAATAACCAGAGTAACAATTTAAATCCATCTTTAAGTTTATTAATCATGTGAGGGTCCATGCCGCTCTTGACCGTGAGCACGGCTGATATATCAGTTTTAGACACTCTGCAGAGGTTGTACACTTTCACCACAAGTCGCGTAAAAGTTCAAAAGAACTTTGGACCCAACCATGCTATGCTAGCTAGGCACAATACCACACTTCCAAGGTGTGATTGCATAGGGACGCTACGAGGCCTTTACAAAGATTCCCTAATAAGAAGTAGTCCGCTAGAGTTTCGGTAGCGGCGTGGTCCATAAACCTCCCTAATGGTCAGCACCTTAGCGAAGGCTGCTACCCCAAGAGGACCGGGCTATGACCCCTATCACCGACCCCCTCCTTGCCCTTTCGGTAAGACCGCTTTAAACTAGAGTCTCTAATTAATTAGCCAAGACCAGAGCCATATAGTCCTCGTGGTTGCACTGTTTTCCTGGGTGGTTCTCCACGTTCCATTTAATACATGGTATTCTTGTAAATAAGCATAGATAGAAGGATGGTTAGGGTCACTTGCCTTTTTCCAACGAAAAGCTACTCTTACTGCTCTTCAGCTCTTGCTTACTTGAAAACCTTGATCTTCAAGCTTCAATAGCGATCATTCTACTCGAAACAAACATCGAGCACAAACATACAAAACAACAAACAAGTACAGCTAAGAACAATACACCAATCACAAAACAAAAGCTTTTAAAAGAGCGTGCTAAAGGATAAGGCTCGCTGCTACGGTTACAAGAGCACAAGAAACACGGAAAATGGAGCTAGGGTTGAAAAGACACAACTATCGGAAGATTGGTATTATAAAAGAAACAAAAGAACTATAAGTTTTATTTATTTTATTTGGAAAACAAATGTAAAAGATATTCAAGACAAAATATCCTTGATTATAATTAACTAATATTATATTTTTATTTATAAAAGCGGAGTAGAACTTAGTCATATTTTATTTATGATTGTCTATGTACAAATTACACTAATTAACAATTAATTAGAAAGAAACTTGTGAGAGCATCTAAACGCATAACTTTATATTTGGTGTTCAACTAAATAAATTTATATTTAGAACACATTTGAGTTGGTATTAATTAACATTAATTAGAAAAAACTAGGTGAGAGAACTTTAATCAAATTAAATCTATTTTTAATTAAAAGACAGGAACTAAAGCACAACGACACGACTAAACGGTAACTTAGGGTTTTAGAAGACTTAACGCAACAAGAACGAGTCGAAACGGAGCTAAAACGACGAAGGTAGGGCTAAAACAAGGCTCCAGGGATTTATCTATGAAGAAACTGAACTTTCAGGAGCTAAATTGAAGAAATTAGGCCTAAAACATAATTAAACCTTAAACAGAGGGTCGGGGTGCAAAACTGGAGATCCTGGACGGCGGTTACTAATTTTAGAAAGGTCAGGGGTCGGGACAGAAAAAGAAAGGGCTCAACTCTAATTATTTTTCTACTGATCTGGACTACGGGTTGATTTCTGGAAAGTCTAGGGGTCTTTCTGCAAAGATTCCGGGGACGGCTAGGGTCGGGAGAATCTGGTCCATTGGATCAGAATCGTGCAGCGGGATAAGGGTCAGGCGAAGGCGATGTCTCGCGTGCGGCTCAGATTGGTTCTGGCCGTGAGATCCAGATCGGGCGGCAGGAAAAGGGTCGGCTCGGGTCGAACGCGGCTCGCGGAGTAAAGGGTCGGGCGAACCGGTAAGGGGCACTGCCCGCCGGCGGCGAGCGAGAGCGGCGGCGGACGGCCGGTGTTCACCGAATCCGGTGTTCCGTGGCTCAGTTCAGGCTGGGATTGTGCCGGGGAGAGAGAGGGCGGCACAGCGAAAGTGTTGGTGGCCACGGGACAGTCGTGCAGCGAGCGTGGACCGGCAGCCACGGCGGCGGGCGGAAACAGAGCTCCGACGAGAACTCAGGGCTGCGACAGAGCGAGAGAGAGAGAGGGGGAAAACGGGTGCGGCTTGGTGCTCACCACTTCGCGGATCTCCGGCGAGAGTTGCAGGCGGCGGAGAAGCAGCGGGACGGTGAATCGGCGGAGAGGCGGCGACACGGGGCGGCGGCGTTCCTCTAGTGTGCGAACTCCAGCGGCGTGCGACGGTGTGGAGTAGAGTAAGGGATTGAGGACAGCTCTGGGTGCGAAGCGGGACTCTGGCGTGGGTTTTATAGGGGCGGAGAGGAGACGGAGCGGCCGGGAAAAGGGAAGGCGGCGGTTCACGCGGCAGACAGCGAAGGAAAGGGCGGAGCGCGTACCGCGACGAGTATGGCAGCCAGCGTCGCGGGGAAGGAAAGAGGAGACGCGGGCGACGACACGGAGTCGATCTGGATTCGGGGTGAGGAAAAAGGAAAGGGGAGGGAGCGCGGACGATGGCGCGGCGGCGCGTCTGGCGTCGCGACGGAGAAAAGGAAACAGGGGAGCGGGAGCGGAAGGAAGAAGAAAGGAAAGGAGAGAAGGGGAAACTGACGAGTGGGGCCAGCGCGTCAGTGGAAGAGGGGTGAGGGAGGGTAAGGCGTTTGGGCTGACGGAGTCGGGCCGCGGGGTTGGGCCGCAGAGAGAGAGAGGAAAAAGAAGAAGAGAAGAAGGATTGGGCCGACTAGACCGGGCCGCGAGGGAAAAGAAAGAGAGGAGAGGTTTTGGGCCGAGCTAGAAGAAAAAGAAAGAGAGAAAAAGATTTTAGGATAGTTTTTAGGTATTTTTATTTCGCAAACTTAAACACGCAAACAAACAAAAAACCAATGCAACGACATGAATGCAACAAACATAAAACCATTTTATTTAGTTCTGAAAGACAATTATTTATTTTTCCTATACTAGATTTTCTGTAAAGAAAAAAATATTAAAATTTTTATAATTATGAAAAAATCATTGCTTTATTATATTTTTTTAATCACATCCTAAAATCCATTAATTTTAGGGTGTGACAGCCCCCTTTTTTCATTTATTTGCTTTTCCATTTTCTTTGTTCTTTACAATTCTTTCCTTTCTTTTTCATGTCTTTCATAATAACTAAAAAGAAAATTGCTGCTATTTGTTTAATACTTCCTCCATTTTTATTTACATGCCGTATTATGTTTGTCCTAAGTCAAAGTTACCTAACTTTGACCAAGTCTATAGAAAAATATAGCAACAATTATACTATCCAACATATACACTATCAACGTATACTTCATGGTGGATTCAAGTAAATAAATTTAGTATTGTAAATATTATTATTTTTTCTATAAATTTGGTCAAAGTTGGCCAAATTTGACTTAGAACAAACCTAATACGACATGTAAATAAAAATAGAGGGAGCAGTGCTCTATTGGATTAGTAAACTTGTAACACTTATTTGTAGCTCTATCTACTTAATATGTGCCTATGTATTATGTATGGTTGGAATTGTTGCATCGAGTTGAATGTTTAAAGTGGTAATGTACGCGGTGTTCCTGATTTGAATTATCGATTTCCAACCACTATCAACATGTTTCAGGTCGAAATATTTCGTTTCCGAT